>OX578278.1:77767116-78390818 GCA_951217055.1 Gerris lacustris
TGAATCTATTGAGCTATCTGTAGGCTACTTTCAACATCAATCCAAATTTCATATATATCCGATGTGTACATTTGAAGATATAGGAGTAAATAAAAATGTATGTTTGTTTGAAAAAGGTATGTGTCAATTTAAGCTGAAGTATAACAGGTAATCGGGGTTCATAGCCGTAACAGTTCCACAGGTCATTTAATCACGTCTTCATTTTTTAAATAATGGATTGATTATATCAGTTGTTCAAAAATAATTTAGAGCGATTGAGTGAAAACCTTCTTTAAAAAATGTGAATTTTATGTTTTTAATAAATGTTAAATAAGCGTGTGATTGAACCAGCTACGTTTATTTTTATAGTAAAATAGCTGTAATTTTACGATAGAAGAGTAAAAAGTTTGGTATAGAAATAGCTTGATAATAAAGTGGGTGTCGTGGATTTTTAATATCTTCCACTCAGTCGGAGGATTACAGGAAGTAGGTTAAGAATGCTGTTTCGTCTATATTAAGAATGAATTCGTTAGTGTTTAGTTTTTATTCGTTCAATGCCATTTCTGTCATCTACCTCGTATATCTACTATCTACATTGAATCACAGATCATAACTGAATCATAAGGAAATCTATAACCTTTTTAGTGGTATTTTAAGTGGTATATATCTATGTATATAAAATTAAAGTTTTGTCTGTGTGTCTATCGCCACCGTCCGACTTTATAAGCGCAAAACTGGCTTAACGAAATCGATTAATTTTTTAAGAGGTACGCGAAAACATGTTGCGCATTGTATGTTAGGTTTCATCGAAAATATTGAGTAGAACCAAAGTGATTAATAATTTTATATATATATATATAAATCTAAGAAATTAGGTTGACTAAAATATATGAAGTGACAAAATCCTCTGATTCGGTAATAAAAATGTTTGGGTACTTCTAGGCCACCTAGAGACCTTCGGTTTTTAACGTTTGGTCAGAAATTGGCCCAAACCGACTGGAAAAAAACAAAAAAGTAAATTTTTGTTTTACTCCTCTTAAATAATGTGGTGGACGCAACTTTAATGTTTTTTCAGGAGGCTTAATGCAGTAAAAAGGTAAGTCGTGTCGAAAAGCATAGATTGCACAGGTGGGTAGTTGATTTTAAAAGAACTACAACTTTAGTGCTATGACTTGATGTCGTACCTCCATCAGTTCTACCTTAAATAGAGCTAAATTCGATCATTTGATTCTAATTTTTGACTTTGAGCTTTTATGGCGTCCGGAATTGTTGAGCGATTTAATTTCTGAAACCTCACACTTTTTTTATAATTTTTTTTTTTTTTTTCTATTTAAATAGACCCAAACTACAATTTGGAGACCATTATAATTCTTTATTCTTAGTGATGGAATGAATTATGTATAATATGGTCCTGAGTCTATTCTTAGAAGGTTTTGGGAACAAAACTATTTAGGCTTTTTATTTAATTGCTAAGCCTACATGATAATAGGAACCATAGCCACTAATATCTAGCATGAGCCCCTATGTGGGTGAATGCTAGTCTTTTTAAAAAAATATATTACATTCATTATGTGTCCAGTACATCTAGGTATATTTTCAGATAGAGGGTTCCTTATTACATACTTTTATTGATGTGATTATACATTTTTTTATCAAGAGGAAAGAGCTGCTTATAGCGATGCTATTCAGCAGTAAATTGTTGAATATGGCTTCCATCTGGTGGATTTTCGAAGCTCTTAATCAATCATAATGATTAAAGTATACCTACTCAATGAAATTAAGCACAACTTAGGCTAGTGACATCACCATGATGGGCCATTTTAATTCTCACCTTTCAAATATCTTCCAGATTTGCGAATGGATCAATTTAAATATGAATCAGTGTACTAATTCACAGTTCAAAGTTCTTCATTTAGAAGTTAGCTGGGGGCTAACTTGGTGCCGACTAAACCTAGATACATGGTTTATAGTTAAGTGGGGTGTTTGAAGAATTCATTTAGGTCTGAACAAGATAGTTCAAAATGTAGCTGAAGTTAGTACAAATAATTCATTATTAATTCAATTAGTAGGTAAGTTTACTTCCGAAATCTATATACATATGTATAAAATTAATATTCCATTTACGCTTAATTCTTTAGAATTAACATCTATCTAATTCTATTGTACCGTTAGTTTTATATCATTAAATAATTGATATAAATGGTTTTCTTTTTATGTATTTTTCAATGCTGTAAATGTTTTCAAGCCACTTTCCGTATTATTAAGTATATTAGTAAAAACTGAGTAGAGATTTGTCGAGTCTTTCGCAGCTCGCAGTATTATCCTTATTTATTATCGATATTAATTTGTATTACTATTTTTATTTTATTTAATCCTCTCAACCTAACAAGCATATTAGCAAATATTTACATGTAAAACTAATGTCAATTGTAAAGTAACGCAAACAAATAATTCATTTAAAAAAAAAATAAAAAAATAAAAAAAACCTTTGTACAAAGCATTTCTTTTATAGACATTTAAATACATTTACTTACAATCTAAATTTCACTTATATTATAATTCATAATGTATGTAAATATTTATAAATTATTTATTAAGTCTACATACTTAAAAAATAATAATAGGTGCTAGTTTGCAGTTATATTGTTCAATGAAATATAATTTCAACTAAGTAGTTCTATTATCACATACCAGAAAGCTAATTTACGGGCCATATCTTATAGAATTAATAATTTCATGTATAACTTTCTTAGGAAAATAAATAACAAACATTTTTCACTCTCACATTTTATTGCGTTTCCAACAATATTTTTTAAAAACTTGAATTAAATATTATACTTTTTTCTAAACTAGTGCGACATGAAATGTTGAAAACATCTAAGTATAAGTACATTAAAAACTTTCTATTTTTCAAATACATAATTCTCATTTCTGTGCTTTTAAAACTTATTCGCTGCGTCTTTCAACCGAATTTACCAAGTTTTCTTTTTTCTTTAATATCAGATTTTATTTTTTTATTTTTTTATTATTATTATTATTATTATTTTTAGTTATTTTTTTTTATTTTATTTTTATTTTTTTTTATGTATACTACCGTAAATATTAAATGAAATCAAGTACATTTATATTGTGTTATAACATGTTTTAATCAATATTCATAAGCATGTAAAAAATAAAAAAACAAAAAAATTCTTTAACTTATAAAAACTGTTTTATAAAACTTGCTTTAAAAGAAAAACACAATTTAAATTCACCTTTACACAATTACACTAACTATAATTTAATACCTTATTTAATCTGAAAAATGTGCCGATTAAGTTAGATTTATAGCATTTAAGACAATTTGAGAGCAAATTCAGAGAGATTTCATCAATCTATATCAGAATGGGTTATAGAAGTTATTTGTTCAAAAAAGTATATAATGTGAGCGGAAAGGGATGGTAACACATAACCACATTTAAATTAAAGATAATGAGCAAAATTAATAATGTTCATTAAATTACGAATTACTGTAATCATCCTCGATAATTCGCATAAAAGAATCATTTTAAGCATTTAAAGAACCGAATTAAAATTAAAGTAAAATAAACTAATTGACTGGTAAATTAATTGACCACGAACAGGAGTCTATTAACTAAGGTTTTATTAGCTTGCTTTCTTGTTTGTTTGTCCAGTACAAATCTTTCAATCGATTTGTAACTAACTTCCCGAGTAGCTAGACTTTTGAAACTTTTAGAATAGCTCAGAACACGATGACAATGAATTACTTTAATACTTTTAGCCATATTTCAGCAGAATTTAATTCGTTTTAAGAAAATGTTGCTGTATGGAAAGTTAGTTCTGAAAACACCCGTAAGTTATTTTATTTGTTTTGACATGACCCATTTTTTACGATCTTCATTTTGACGGGTTTCTAATTTATGATTTATGACAGAAAATTTAAAAACGTACTATATATAATAATTTCAAAATAAAAATAACTTTTTATATACTACGTTTTTAAATTTTCTGTTGAATCGTATGTAATGTTGATAATATAATTGTTATTGTTGTATAATATATAATGTTAGTGAAAAAAAAATTGTTCCGAATTTATTTACTTCACATAAATGACAACCATCTAGAGAGCTGATCTTAAACCTATAAAAGGACAAATCTTTGTACAACGGATCTCCCCAACACCAAATCTAAACCGTGCCATCGATATATTAGAAATAATATAAATAATACAATCGATATATTATTTATATTATTAAATAATATATCGATATATACCCGTCAAAATAAAGATTGCGTAAATATGGGACATGGTAAAACAAATAAAATAACTTGCTGATTTTTTCCGAACTAACTTTCCATACAGCAAAATTTGCTAAAAACCAATTAAATTCTGCTGAAAGATGGCTAAAAGTATTAAAATAATGCATTGTCATCGTGTTCTGAGCTATGCTAAAAGTTTCAAATGCCTAGCTATTCGGGAAGTTAGTTAGAAATCGATTGCCAGATTTGTACCAGACAAACAAACAAACAAGAATGCAAGCTAATAAAAAACGTAGTAAAATCCGACGTTGAGTCACATGAGAGACAAAAGACGGACTCACAGCAGTAGTTTCTTCTTACATCTGAATATCTCTAATATTTGTAAATCAATGATATCAGTCCAGGTTATCAGTTACTAATTACAGTAGGTATGGATCTTTTAATACCTACATGCTATAGAGTACAAGAAGTAAAATGCCTTAAGGCACACATTAAATGGGTTTTGACCTTAACGAAATGTTAAGTACGTCGCGTCAGTTCAAGTCTAAGTGTGCTATCTGCATGTCTGAGTGTTCTAACTGTCGGATACTTTACAATCTGCATTTTAGTACCGTTTCCCAACGGAACATTTATCTTAAACATATTTGTAAGCATCAAGTTAGACTCGGAATTATCCTTGCGAACAAATATCACGATCTTTAAAAGGGACAAATATAAAACAGCTTATCTCTTCGGAAGTCAGTTTAGTTTATTATTTAGTCAACACCAGGATGCTCAACACCCAATAAAAGTGCTTCGAATAAAATATCCAACTTATCATCCAGGCAAGCAAATCAAGATTGTTATAATATATTTTTTAATTTAGAAGATCAACCAAATACTATTATTTTTTGTTAAATGGCGCTCGGGCACTTATTATTTTGCTTCCGAACTTACTAAGGTAATGGAAGCTTGTGATCTTTCTGAAGAAAGAAAATATTTTATACCTCCGATTTCAAAAATTCCTAGACAGAAATCCGTTTCAGACATCAGAAAACATTTTTCATTCCGTGTCAGTCTGTCAATCCTGTCGCTCAATTTTTGCGAACCAATATATCTTAAAAACTACACGTCCGATTTTAATTAAATTTATATGGTAGGTCATAATTAACTCCCATATAAGTTTCAACCCTCTGCGCCCAATAATTTTATAAGAAAGTGGTGGTTAACAAAGTAAAAGAGGTCCCCCCATTAGTCTCTTTTACTTTGTTACCCACCTTTATTGATATCCATAAAATGATGTAAGTAGAACGGATAAAAAAGTTAATAACTATTAAGATAGAGGGATATTTAGCCCAATTTATTTTTGGACGAAGGGACAACACAATATTGTATATATAATTTTAAACATAAATACGCTGGAGTATCAAAGTAATAGAGTGCCTAATATTTGTTATACAATTGCAATTGTATCCTTTGTCTAAGCTGACTTTCATCACTGATTTCATTCTAATTTGGTTTAAGGACCTTTACAAAACCATCACGCTGCTACCGTTTGAAAACCTGGTAGCTTTTTAGGATAACTTACCGCTTATCAAATTGATATAGTTATTAGTTGATACAAGGTATGTGTCAGACCTCCTCTCATAACTGAAGAGGAGCCCAACTGGTTAGTATACATCAATACCTCAGGTGTTCTAGCTTCGTTCCGTCCTCCGCCATTGTGTAGTGGATACCCGTGACTGGTCGCCACCCTTCCAAACATCCACCTTTGATCACTTCCACTTGAAGAAATGGAAAATGACAAAATTATAGAATTTCGTGGCAGCACTCTCCACGTTATAGTCCTTGGTCCCGGCCTTAAATTTTGAAATAAAAAATACTCCTTTGAAACTTCGTGAGTAGATTCAATTTGTCGTAACCTACAATTTTTTTATCTTTGCAATTCTGAGAGTTGGTGCGTTTTTGATGTGGCATGCGTCAAACATGTCAATTTAACGATGTATTGGAAATTTATGAATAACCCTTTCTTTTTTTTTTTGAATTACAAGATTTTATGATGCAAACATCGGTAAATATATTGACCTTCAAAAACATTGGGGCAATTAGCGAGACCTATACCCTGAACATGTCAAATTAATGATGTTATGTAATTTATAAATATCCGGCTGATATCGGAATATTGCGAAATGACAAACATCAAATATGACCAGTTTACCTTGTAGGTCACATGGTTTTTCTGTATTCTAAATTTCATTTAATTAAAAAGAAAAAAATGTTTATTAAACAATACCCAGTGGAAAGTGGAATTGACATGTTTAGGGCGTAGGTCAGGACAAAAGACTCTTGATTTTTGTAGGCCAGTATATTCATAACATTTTACTATGTTTTATCTATCAAATGTGCAAAAATCAGCTGGTTATTTATAAATTATGTAACATCATTGTATTTAACATGTTGAGGGAGTTGGTCTCGCTAAATGCCCCAATATTATTGTAGATCAACATTCAACATATTTCCCGATGTTCGCATAATAAAATCTTGAAATTCAAGTAAAAATTAAAGGGTTATTCGTAAATTTCCTATACATCGTTAAATTGACATGTTTGACGCATGCCACATCAAAAACGCACCAATTCTCAGAGAGTTTAAAGATATAAAAAAGTTGTTGGTTACGCCAAAATGAATCCACTCACGAAGATTCAGAGGAGTATTTTTATTTCAAAATTTAAGGCAGGGAGCAAGGGCTATAGCACCTGAATTTTGAATTTAAAACTTACAATTTTCTGCATTTCTGCAGATAATTATTTTCACCTGCTTTTGTAGAAATGGTTAGATCTTGAAATTAAGGCAAATTAAATTTTAAACTGGAATGGGTAACTGAATCCTAATTGTAAAAGTTACAATACATTTTTGAGAAGAGTGAAACATATGTTTTTTTTAGATTGTTTCTAGTTTTGACACGTTAATGATTCTAACAAGGCTGGACCTAGCCTAACCAGTTTTTCAAATGGAAATTATAATTGAATGGGATTCGTTTCCGACCATTTAATATATTCCGACCTTTGGCGGCCCCAGTAAATAACCAAGACTAAAGGAGACACAAGTTTTAATAAAGCCTATAATGGGATGGGGCTTGCCAGCAACTTCCACACCTGCCAGCAATTTCTTCACCTCACACCAACTATACCTTATCTAAACCTAAACCTTTTACGGACTATCTATTTATGAACCCCATCATCAACATATGTATTATTTTCAAATTCAAATTCTGCAATCGCAAATAAGTACCTTAAGTTATTTAAACCGTTAAAATTCCTTACTCACATATGGTGTTGTTTTTAGAGTCTAAATTGTCGTGCCAGATGGTATAAAGAAGAAAAAAGATAAATAGGATAATAAAATAAAGGTTAATTCAAGGACATTCAAAACTCACATTTATTCAAAAATAATTTTTTATTTCATTCAAAATATTCATAGTACTTATTTACTTTTCTTAATAATATATTTACAATTATTATAAATATCTTAGTAACTCTAAAAAGTAACATCGTCTCCACATGTCCTAAATAGGATTTTAACCCTAGAACGACACACATACTTTTTTTTACGTAAACTCCACACATCAGTGAGACCCCAATCAATTAATGGGTTAAATTAATTAATTAAAGATTTTCTTTTTCAATTATTTATATATTTTTGTAAATATAATTTGTCATACTAAAAATACCATTTAATTTTGATCAAAACAAATAAGGATTTTAAAATTAAATTGTATACATATATATTTTCATCAAACGTTTTTTAGAAAAATTTGTACTTTAAAATAAAATATATATAAAATTGTATGTTCGTTAGATTGGGTTAATATTTCTTATTTATATATATTAAGAGTTGTTTTACTGGAAACAGGAACAAAAATTATAGATTTTCTTACATACTCTGTCAAAGTTAAGCATTTTTGGCCTTAAATCCTTACTGTAATCCACTAAACCTTCAACATAAATGAAGTTATTTACGTCTACTAATAGTATTAAACGTTTTATTTTGGAATTTTTGACAGACTTAAACATTTTAGCAGCCCCAAAAATATATAAAATAACTTTTTTTATACAATAAAAAAATAAGTCAGTTAACAGTGGTATATAAAACAATTACGAAAATGCCACACAGGGGTCTATGGGACCCCAACTCTAGTTCTAATGAATACTGAAAGAAAACTGAAACTAATAACAAGAATATTGTATTCAGTATAAACACAGAAAGGTTCAATGATAAATTAGAAGTGAGTCTAGGTTTAGAGAAATACAAATAAAACAAAAAAAACAAACTTAATTTTAGTTTCTATGGGGTCTGTGGGACCCCAATAAGTCGTTCTAGGGTTAATTGTTTACAGTGGTATTGATATAAATTACTACTTAAAATGAACTAATGTCGAATTTTGTAAGTCCTGAAGAAATAATTATTTATTTTTTAACAATACAAAATATACAACAAACTACTATCTTATTCTTAAATACAATTTCATGGATATATCTTAAAGCTTATTATAGACTTATATTTAAAAGTTGTAGAGGAGCTAATGACTGAAGGTTAAGCACCTCAAAAAAAAAAATTATATTATGTTACTAGGCTGTGAAGTGAGTTTTTTCTTTACCGCGGCAAATATATATTATCTCGCTTCACTCAACAGTAAATATTGTCAAGGTAAAGAAAATACACTTCACAGTCGTGTAGCATATGCTATTTTTCCGAAGTAGCAGACAATGAAAAAACATTAAATATTAATCAATATAATTATAACAAATATTAGTACATACTTAAGATTTTGAGAAAATAAAACCTTAAAGAGGTTATACTATAAAAAAAGATAAATAAAACGAATGACATCTGGTGGATTTTAATCGTACAAAGAAGCATTTCTACAAAGCTTGCAGTGCTAAAGACGGCACTTTTAATAACTACCCGTAGGACGCAAAAAAATTTTTCAATATAGTTTAGGAGTAATGAAATAATTTAAGTCCACGTAATGAAAAAATGGATTTTAGTTATGTTTTTTAGGCTTAAAGTTACTATTTCACAACCTACCACAAAAAGAAGAATATTATATATATATATATATATATATATATATATATATATATATATATATATATATATATATATATATATATATAAATATATGTATGTATGTATAAAAAAAAGGATATGGGAATTCAGGATAATACAAAATCTTAAGGTTTATAAATTTAATGACTACTATCATATTTACAATTCAAAATGTGGCTAAACTTTGTACAAAATTATATTGAGAACAGTTATAATAGGAAATGACCAAAGAAAGTAAAGTAATGTAAACAGTTATTTAAAGATGCTGGCTACGATTCAAAATAAACCGTGTAATTATTTTTTATTAAATTTATTATATTTAATAATGGCCATGTTTAACTAACTTAACACCATATAGAGAAGAACTAAGCACCATGCTCTCCTATATAATAATTACATGTAGTGTAAAACAACCACAAATCATTCTTCGGATGTTTTTTATTGTATTGAATCTTCTTTTTTCAAATTGTGGGCAATTATTATAATTTATAATTTTTCTTTAAATAAAATAATTAATTCGAATAAAAGATTGAACTAACATTTTATAAGCTAATTAATTATAGGTATACGAGAAACCTATTATTAAAATAGTATAAAGACATAGTAAAATTGAATTGAAAAAAAAATAATAGAAATCGAGAACTTATAATATACGATTGCTTGTTGCTATACAAGAATTTATTATAAACGATTACTTGTTAATATACGAGAACGTAAAATTGAGAAATGTGAAAAAAACATGGTAAAATTAAATTGAAAAAATAAAATAATATGTTTGAAGTTTACTATTTAAGTTTTATTCATCTTGAAAAATTAAGAACTCTTTAATAGTGTTTTTAGAACGAAGTTACGTGTAAAATGTATGTGCAATAAAACAAGGAATTATTGAAGCGAGCTTCTTACATTCAACAAACTATGCATCATGTCTGTCTGTCTGTCAGTAACGTTTACGTGTCCGACGATAACTTGAGTAAATGTTAACCGATTTTAATAATCTTGGTAAATGTTGAAATTTAGTATACATGTTCCTCTTACTAATACTCAGGCTAAGTTCGTTCGACAGCGTGATCCGTCCAAGAGTTCGCGCGCAACGCTCGCGTAAACGAGAGGTCCAAAAATTAAATTGGAATTTCAGGACGGGAAAATATTCTATCATCATCTATTCGATGAGAAGAACATTTTTTTCAAAATAACATTTTTTAGTAAAACCAACAGCGACACCGCTATGAATTAATAAAGATCGCTAAGACTATTAAAGCGGACCTAAACGTTTAAAATTGAGAAAATGTCTTACTTAAATGTTTAAAATAGAGAACGATATCTTACGTTCTAACGTAACGAATAAAACTTCATAGACACCATCTAATGCTCAACTGAAACAGGCATGCAAAATTTCAATTTGATACACGGAGTAGCAATGAGATACATTTTATAATAATTAAAAAGGAGATGTGTGGTTAGAGGAATAGTAAGAATGCGGGGTGGTTCCCTTACTACTAGCCGCTGTAGTACTACTACTACACCCATTATCTATCAACTCATCATGATTCACGATAATCTATTTTTTCAATATTCAATACATATTTATTACTATACGCTCGCTTCAATGATAGAGCCACGCGATGCCTAGTGTACTTACGGTGTACTTTTTCGTGTATTTATATGCCCCTCTGTGACACGGTATCTACGTTCATCGCGTATAACTTATTGAAATCATATTAATGGTCTGTTAGAGTTACAAAGTAAGTGTTTATTATTGAAGCGTGCGCAAGCGAGCTTCTTACATTCAACGAAATATGCATCTTGTCTGTCTGTGTGTAACGTTTACGTGTCCGACGATAACTTGAGTAAAAGTTTACCGATTTAGATTAAATTTGGTATACATCTTTCTTTTACTAATTCTCAGGCTAAGTTTGTTGGACAGCGTGATCCGTCCAAGAGTTCGCGCGCAATGCTCGCGTAAACGTGAGCTTCAAATTCAAAATTGGAATTTCAGGACGGGAAACAATTCTATCATCACCTATTCGATGAGACGAACATTTTTTTCAAATAACATTTTTTAGTAAAACCAACAACGACACTGCTATGAATTAATAGAGATCGCTAAAACTATTAAAACGGACCTAAATGTTTAAAATAGAGAAAACAACCTTTTTACCGATATCTTACGTTCTAAAGAAACAATTTTAATAAAACTTCATGTACATCGTCTAATGTACAATTGTAACAAGTATGTAAAATTTCAACTTAATACAAGCAGTAGTATTTGAGTAAAGAAGTGATACATTTATAATATTACATAGTTTAAAAGCTATTACGAGTGGTTAAGATTCTTATAGTCGTGTTGTGTGAAAGTTTGTTTAGGAAGTAAAGCTTTGTACCGAGTACCCCTACTCTACCCCTCACTACCCTCTTCCACTTATCTTCAACTATGACATTCATCATGATTAACAAATTTCAATATTCAGCGATGCCTAGTTTGTAAATTACAGTTTATGATTTCATGGACTCCCTAACAAACAATTAAGTAGGATATTATGACAAAAAGCTGATATTAAAAAGTTTACGTATTTAATTTAGATTAATTTAACCAAATAAGTAATGTATTCATATTATCATACGTTATAATTTAATATATTTTATTAATATTGTCAGTATGCAAATCTGTAGCCTTATTTAAAAGTTATAATTGCATAAATGGAGTTGTAACGGGTTTCAATCAAACTCCATTCTTAAAATGTATCTGTTTATAGGTAAAACTACATCTTAAACAACCGCTATGCCTATGCATGCGTCAATCAAATATCAATCTTAAACAACTTGTATATGTTAAACGTTATCAAGAATAATTATATATGTTAATAATGACTGTCATAATGCTTTACATAATTATTAATTAAAGTCGATAGTCTGATGGGTTTGTAGATAGTTGTAATTATGCATATATGGGCGTCATGGGCGTGAAAGAACAAGAAGACGGATTTAAGTCTTGTTACCCTTAGGTGATGAAAATCATTCTCCGAGATTTTGTCTTGGCGTGCCCTAGGCTACTTCACTGACAGCACCTAACATTATTACATCCTATTAAATTAATGGAGACCTGTTGGCCCAGCATTTATTCCCAAAGGGTCTACGTTACTTCTTTTCTTTTTATTATTAACTACTTTATAGTTTTAAAGGTTAGAACTTGTTGACAAGACCTTTATGCTTATGAAAACATTGATATAATTAATGATATTTCTATTGTTAACCTTCTTGGAATCATTTTAGTTGTATTGTTTTTGTTTTGTTTGTTGTAATGTGAGATAGATAAAAAAATCGTTCTGAGACAACTCAGACAAACTTTCTCATATACGAGTTCATAATATACTTAGCCCAGAGTTTTCCATTTAATAGCCTTCAGGTTTTTCGTAGGTACATTTAATTATTATTCAAAATTTTATCAAAAATGTATCATAAAAATAACTTCTACTCAGCGGGGAATCAAACCTCTCTGTCCTAGATTAAAGCAATCTTTTCAGGAACTAGATTTTTCACCGGGAAAATTTTCTATATCGTTAGATTCGTATATAAATGGACGAGGAGGGTCTAACTTCCTGGCACAATATTTAAGACCACCACATTTTGCAGGTCATTTATTGTAACTTCAGCCCGCCTATCGTCAAAATATTGTATTTTAAATGAAAACTTATTGACCTCCAATGACATTCTAACTTCCTGGCACGATATTTAAATACGTCACATTTTTAAAGTCGTTTTTTGCTTGACCGACATTTCTTCTGTATCCCAGAGCTAAAACATCCTCTGCCATCCCCTTTTTATTATATTATACCTTAAACTTTATCCTCTTAAATTACCTCAATGTCTAATTTATAAGGGATTAATCTCTTTCTCTATAGTTTTTTTTTTTTTTTTTTTTATAGGATTATTCTTTTTTACCATTAGTTCAACTATTATATTTCTATTTTACTTTATAGATAATTCTCACCACAACCAAAACGCATTACTAGAAAGATCTGTTTTGATAGTTGATATAATCCTGGATTAACTGACCATTTTGCACCCATAAAGCTTTTTTTCTGGAATTTTGACAATGATTGTACAAACAACTTGGGATTGCGAAAGTTATACATCTTTATAAGACAAACATTTTCACTGAATTTTGTTTGGATGGATATATTTTACATATATTTGGATATCTGCCTATTTTTAATATACAAACTTTTAAACTTTTATGATAAATTATTTCAGAACTATTCAGCTGATTGAGCTGAAATTAGTATCAATTATACTTTTATTTGATAATGACAAAAAAAAAAAATAATAATAATAATAATAATGACAATTTCGATAATGACAAAGTTACGAGACACCCCTAGTCCTATTTTTTCTAAGCTTCTTTATTTTAATTAATCCAATTATAAGTTAAAAAATTCATCGTGATATCATCGTTAACGTTAAGTATATATATTTTTATCAAAGCTCTTTCGCTTCGTTAAACTTGAAAATGGGCCAATATATAACAAAAAATAAACTTATTTATACAACAATGAAATATTTATTTCGATTAAACGAGCTTAAAAATAAGAAATAGTCATTTTTCAAAACACACTTGATTCAAGAAATAATATATTATTATTAATTTATTGTCAAGAGTCCACAAAAGGAATATACACTGAATTATTTTGTTACCAAAAACAAATCAATAAAAGATAAAAACATCATTTATTATGTAACAAAAACTAATTTATCATCAAGTCGTGTTGTTTTGGTCGATATATTAAATTTAAGGTAAATAATTGACACCGATAAAAGATGAAACATCAAAAAACCTAAAGAAAAAAAAAAGAAGAAAAACCAACATTATATTATACATGTCTGGGTGTTTGTATGTTTTGAAAAGGATATAAATTCTATGATATTTATTTTAGGCCTTTCTCAATAAATCTTTTTAATAGATTTGGAGACAGATTAAAAGAATTAAACAAAAATAAAAGTTAAATTTGGTATTCGAATTTCAACATTATTATGATTCAAGGAATACCTAGTTAATAAAATAAAAACTAATAAAGGTAACCGATACCATCATTTGACCTTTATTCCCAAAACATATTTTTGGAACGAAGCTCCTTATGGAACGTTCTGGAGCCCGGGAGTGAATCCGAAAAAAACAACCAAAATCACCGTCACAATATCACCGTCACGGAAAATCCGTCATGAAATCTACCGATGGCGATAACTCGAGTAAAAGTTGACCGACTTAGTTGAAATTTGGTACACATGTTTATTTTACCAATGTCCGGGACAAGTTCGTTGGACAACGTTATCCGCCCAAGCGTTCATGCACAACGCTCGCGTAAACGTAAGCTTCGAATTTAAAATTGGAATTTTTGGACGGTAAAAAATTCTAACTTCATCTATTTAATGAGACAAACAACTTTTATAAATAATTTTTTTTAGTAAAACCAACACCGACACAACTATGAAGTGATAAAGATCGCTAAATTTATTAAAGCGGACCAAACCGATTAAAATAAAGTAAACAACGTTTTTACCGATATCTTACGTTCTAACGTAAAGATTTAAATGAAACTTTGTATACATCACCTACAGTACAATTGAAACAAGCATGTAACATTTCAACCTGATACAAGCAGAAGTTTTTGTGAGTTAATGATTTATATTTTTTATTTGAATATTTAATTGGAGTAATATGCCGACGGGGCCTGGGAGGACAGATCTTTTTCGTGCTACAACCATCTGCTTTAACTATAAATTCATTGACGCATAAATTCATTGAAAGACGCTCGCTTCATAGATAATAAAACGATTTTCATTTAATTTTGCCTTAACTCCGCTAGTGCAAATAGTTAGTTACTTTTAATTTTGTATCTTTTCAAACCCCACCATGTATACGTAGTTATTACAGCGATGTTATCATTTATTTATATTTACCGGGTGTCCCACGACACCACACGTATATTTTTTTATCACACTTATATTACAAGAAAGGGTTAAAAACTTAAAATTATCTATTCTATATTAAAATAAAAATATATTCTCAAATTAATTTTCCTCGCCTACCCAATAATTTATTTTACTTTCAATATTTTCATTGTTAACATAATATTTAGAGTTCTTTTTGTCCATTGTTATTTATATAGAAAAAGAGGAAAATCATAAAACACTAATTTAAAATCTCTAAGTGTAAACAATTTCTTTATATCTATCATATTTTTATTATTTTTTTTTAAAGCTTTGAACTTTAAACTCCTATAAAATACTAAAAGCAGTAAATAAAACTTAAAAAGAAACATGAATAAAAGTTTTATTTTATAACTTCAATGACACTTTTAACGACGAATATATAATGTATATTTTTTGCCTTTTACAAAGTTATTATGTTCAGTTTATAACTCTATTGTACATTTTCATTACAGCAGGGACACTTGTAGGGTTATAATTTATTTAGCAAACATTTTTAAACGAAAAATCCTTCTAAAAAATAAATTATAAGGAAGAAAAGTATTATAATCAAAACATACTTGTATAATAGCAAATATTCCTAGTTAATGGCGTTAGGGAGCTGTATTTTTCTAATTGCAAACAATTATTATAATTCAATTTCCGAGCTTACCTTAAGTAACAGAACCTATGTGATGGCTCTGAAGAACGAAAATTTGTAATGTTTCCGATTTGAAAAATTTGAAGACAGAAATCCGTTTCAAACCTCAGGAACATTTCATTTTTTGTGAACCAACATATTTTAAACACAAGTCGTCCAAAATTAATGAAATTTGTATGGTAGGTCACAATTATAGATCATAGTAAATAGATTTAGCAAGGCTTCCAAATTGTAAAAAGTGGTTTTAAAAACACGTCATTAGTCAGTTTAGACGCGTGGAGGTGAAACTACTGCGGGCAATATTAAGGAAATTTTGCATATGTATTTAGAAATAAGACCAAACTTCTTGCATACGATTCCGCAAGACAGTGAGACATTTTCATGTTTTCGCTCTGCGTAAACTACCGATATAAAATGAAATATAATCGGTAATTTATTCAAGTAATTGATGAAAGTAGATGGAAGATAATTTTTATTCTTATCTCCCCACCGGCACTGCCACGGCTTGATTACAAACGACTGAATTCAAAGGCGCCGGCCCGCCTTCTACGAATTGTTAGTATGCCTTCATACCAGGTAGGCCGAGAGGGCTGAGAGTTGATGGCAACCTTCTGTACTTTCCTAACTCCCTGTCACACGTATAAATCTTTTCGACTTTCTTCGGCCCTAAGCGTGGTAGTGGAAGGCACTACAGCTGGAGACTGGATTACAGACCTCCTATACCTCTCTAACTCCCTGTTATACTTTTCTGAGCTTTTAAGCTTAAAGTAACGTAACGTTTTTGACTTATGTTCCATAGCCTAAAAATGAAAATGTCAAAATATACCCCGAGGCGAAATGGAGGAATGAATTTTAGCTCTTTATTGCTTCCGAGCTTACCCAAGGTAACGGAATCATTATGAAGAGCGACATTTTTTTTTGTCTCCAATTTCAACAATTCCAAGACAGAAATCCGTTTGACATCAGGGAAAATTTTTGGTTCCATGACGGTCTGTAGGTCTGTCTGTCGCTCATTTTCTTGCGAACCAACATATCTTAAAAACTACTCGTCCGATAATAATGAAATTTGGATGGTAGTTCATAATAAGCCCATTGTTGGTCCCATATAAGTTTCAACCCTCTGCGCTCAATAATTTCTCTAACACATGCGGACAAACATACATTTATTTACACCTGTATCTTTAAAACTACTCATCTGATTTTTATAAAATTTGGATCTTATCTTATTATATTATCAATTCTTTATATTATGAAGTAACTTCAATTTATTTTCTTTGACGGTGGCTGTCATCTTTCGTCAAAATCTTTGGAGAGGTAAAAATTCCTGGACAGAAATCCATTTTAGACGTCAGAGAACTTTTTAGTTATAATTTACCCTCTTTCAATCATGCAGTCGTGTCACCACCCTAATAGACACGAAACGAAGTTGCTTGTAAAAACTCGATAATCATGATTTTGCAACAAAAAATATACTGGCAATTAGTGTGGCACATAGCTTCCTCGCATCCTGTCACGTACTTTAATGATTCAATGCTTTTAAAACCTATTATTATCCAATTTCTTTCATTTTTCCCCCGTATTTTAAATGTCAAAATTGCTTTGCAAAAGATCGCAGTCGGTTTAAATTAATCTAGGGCTATCAAATTTGTTTAATTGTTTCCCCCGTTTTTTTAATCTTTCAAAATTGTTTGGATTTTATACATAAATTAAAGTACCAACTAAGCAAAAGTTAAAGCAAAAATTAATCTGTGACTATCTACGGGCTGCTTTCGACGAAATCTAATTTTCATAAAAATCAGATAAGTAAGTTTAAAGCAATAGGTGTAAATAAATGTATGTTTTTGCGCATGTGGAAGAGAAACAAATGGGCGCAGAATATTAAAACTTATATGAGACCAACAATGAGCTAATTATGACCTACCGTATAAATTTCATTAAAATCAGACGGGTAGTTTTAAAGATTTGTATGTTCGCAATGACGTGTCATGCATGAAATTTGCTCCCTTCTCATCTGCCGACGTTGAAAGGCCTTTTTCCAAGTTTAAAATTCAATTGACGGACAAGAGAACTACAGTCTATAAGATTAGAGTTGGCACAATCGAAAGCGGGAAACAACAAACGTGGAGGTAGTTTTGGGGTTATAAAAAGGGAAAATCAGTGTTGCCATGTTATATTTTTTTTGTGGAACAGGGGTAGAGTAGGGTATTTTTTTTCTAAAGTTGCATTCAAGATGGTGGACCAATAGAATCGTTTCCCTCTCAAAATTTTCCCGCCTCCGATTGTGCCAACTCTAATCTTATAGACTGTAATTTAACGTTGGAGAATATAGAACAACAAACGAATGGGTGCAGAAGGTTAAAACTTATATGGGACCAACAATGAGCTAATTATAAAAAAAATTTCATTAAAATCGGACAAGTTGTTATAAAGATTTGTATGTTCGCAAAAATTAAGCAACGGACCAACAGACAGACACGAAACCAAAAATGTTCCCTGATGTCTGAAACGGATTTCTGTCCTGGAATTTTTGAAATCGGAGACATAAAATGTTTTGGTTCTTCAGAACGATCAAATAGCTTCCGTTACCTTCGGTAAGCTCGGAAGCAAAATATAAATATAAAGGATATTTAATAAAAACTTTGTTTTTATGGGCTAGTATTATTTGGTAGTTAAATTAATAGTTTTATTATTTATAGTGGCTCAACTATTTTTCGCCTAGGATTTTGTTATTTTAGTTGTTTATAATTTGATATCTAATGTTTAGCAAGCTACAGAGACAAAACTGTTTTAGAGATGTGTCGGAGAAGCTTTGAGATTTTATCATTATTATAATATTATGTAATAGTCTGTAATAAGGACCAGTAGTCCCATTAAGAGAAGCGCCTTGCCTTACAAAGAAGAATCAATTTCATTTAATAGCATATAATGACGGAATCACCAACTATATTATCATTATTACTCTTATTTTTATATATATTTCATTTAAAAACAATTCATTATAAACATTTTGAATATAATATATTAAAATGGTAGAAGATTGAGGCCCGAAGTATTCAGAGGCTATCAAAACAGATCATCATGAATCTTTTAATACGATGAAGAATTCCACAGCTGGAACCTTTTAAAACACTTTATTTGATATAATAATGACTATTTATTAACCGTGAAGCATCTCACAGATGTAGCTGCAGAAATACTACTTATTTTTTCACATAATTTTGTAATTGTTTGGCTATATATTAAATATATCAGTATAAAGAATTAATCGTAAAACAAAATCATATAAATTAAAACACGTAGATACGACTTGAAATATAGATATTAATAGGTTTTTATTTACCTATGTGTTATTTTCAATGTAATTATTTTTGTAATGGTTTGGCTTTATAATTAACTAGCCTTCACCCCTCACTCCGCGCGGAGCTCATGCTAGGTATTAGTGGCTATGTTTCCTATTGTCATGTAGGCCTAGCAATTAAATGAAATGCCTAAATAGTTTTGTTTCCAAAGCCTTCTAAGAATACAATCAGGACCATATTATACATCATTCATTCCATTACTAAGAATATAATACTCTCAAAATCGAATTTTGGAGTCTATTTATATATATATATATATATATATATATATATATATATATATATATATATATATATATATATATATATATATATATATATATATATATATATATATATAAAATAGCTAAACCAAGTAATAAAGTAATAAAAAAATAACAATGCTAAAAACAGATAAAAAAAAAAAAATATGTATGTAGCCAAAACGAATTGGACTTGGAAGTTATAGAACAATCATAAACTATTGGTGCATTGATTTAATTACCAGACTCTTCTCTCAATACTGCAGTTGCACCAGTATTTTATTTTTTTTTTTTTCCTTTAGTCCGGTTCAACATCCTAGGTAATTATAGGACGAAGGTTATCCGGACATTGTAAATATTTAATAACTCTAGTTCTAGGACAAATTAATGCAATAATAAATACTCAATTTAAATAGCATTGTGGGTGTGAAGTTTAAGCACCTCAATCAAAAATAAAATCGGTCAACAATTGCGGACAACAATCGGTCAATTTAAGGTAGAACCATTAGAGGGACGACAAAAAGTCATAGGACCAAAGTTGTAGATCTTTGAAAATCAGTTATCACTGATGCAATCTGCTATTCAATGCGAATTTCCGTATAGCCCCAATAAGCTTCCAAAAAAACTTTAAATTTGCCTCCGTCATCTTTAATGTTTAAAGGGGGGCGGGAGGGAAATAAAATTATTTAACTTTTCGGATTTTCCAGTCTTGGGCCAATATCCGACTAAACGCAAACAACCGAGTCTCTAGTTAGTCTATAAGTACCCAAACAATTTGATTAGCGAGTCAGTGGGTCTTGTCACTTACTATATACTTAGCCTAATTTTTTTTTACCTCTGATATAAATTAATCGATTTCGTTAAGCCAGTTTTACTCCTACAAAGTTGGACTGGTGATGACAGACACCCATACATACATACACGAAAAAAGTAAAAGCCGGATTCGGTTGTCGGAATGTATCAAAAGAAGAAGAAGTATTCAACAATAGTACATTACGTGTCGAGTGCGGAAAGTAGCATTTTGCATGCGAGTGTGGAGTTTGCACCCGAGCGACAGCGAGGGTAGTAAAACCACACGAGCAATGCAAAAGCCGTTTTCGCATGAGTTGCGTACCGTACTTTATCTACGATTGTTAGATTTAAATAGTTGTTGCGTATCGATAAGGTTGCACCGCACTTGGGCAACTTCTTATTTTCAACGACAGAAAAAAGGGGGGTAGGCGCTGCTTCAAAGGACCACCTCAAGGGTTGAGGAAAAGAAACCAAACTCACCAAGTTTTGGGTTAAGAGAAAAGAAGGTATAATTGAAAAATTGAATTACAAAACTGTGAATAAATAAGTTATACACTTAAACAAAAAAAATATTATTAAACAATAAAGTTAAGATTAAAAAAAAGGGCGACTCGGAATTGCAAAATAGAAATTAAACTATAAATAAAATAAAATATATTATTTATAAAGGGTAGATGGAATAAATAATTATTTTTAGATAAAAATATAATAGATAGATATAAAAGAGTAGATCTCACGGAGAAGATGCGATGGATGAGGTTGTGTAGAGCTGGGGGGTTGTGTGCCGTCCTTCAAGTAAGGTAAGCGGTGAAGGCGAAGGCTGAAGGCGGAGGGCTTCGACTGCTAGGAGTAGCTGTGACTTGAGCCCTTGGGATGGCTCAAGCTTCAGTCTGGAGTCTTGGAGACGTCAAGGCAGTGATGTCACTGATTAGCGGCACTGGGGTCGTGGCGTAATCACTGGGAACACGGAGTAGTGGGGTCATGCCTCTATGACTCACAGCAGACTACTGCATTCTAGTTCTGCGGGCAGGTGTGTTGAAGAAGGGCTGAAAGGATACCTGGAGAGTGGGAGGTAGTTGACCTTGGTAAGCTTTAAGAACCCAGGGCCCTCATCAACAAATAGAGGGAGATAATCAGTTTATAAAATAAACAGTAATTCAATTAAAAAGGAATTGACATCAATCCTCCTTATATAAAGATAACATAATTTACAAAAACGAAATGACAATATAATATAATTACTTAAATATAAATATCAGATAACAAATAAAAATAAACTTTAACCCTACGATGCAATTCCGAACATCCCGCCCACCAAAAAAGGGCTTTTTTCAGGTAAAGAATATAAAAAATCTGGAATTCAAGGTGGGGGGTACTGTAGAAAGGTTTTTTTTTTTTTTAAAAAAAAATGTACTTCTAAGCAAAAAAAAGAGAATAAAAAAATGATACGATTTTAAGATCATAGGGTAAATTTCAAGGATATGGTTCATAGTTGATGGTCCAACATGTAGATAACTACGATGAAAATAGTCGATGAAAAGTAATGAGAAGTGACTTCTACCTGGGATCAAAAGTGGATGTCGGTGACAGTATGGGAAATTTGCTCTCCGGAGGCGTCCGCCCACCCTGACGAGGCCATCCTCATCCACAAAAGGTGAAAGTTTCAGGATTTCTTTGTTTTTGCAGGTGTTGGAGTAAATTTCTGGGTAAGTATGTCTTTGAATAACCTTTATGCATGTGTTGTTTGCATGACGAAATTCTTTGACTGTGATGGGGCCTTTGTTGATGGAACTGCCTTTAAGTAGCGAGATAAATCGAATCACATAGCAGGTGGAATTAATTAGCTTTTTATAAGAAGAAAAATTTTGCATCCAATTAAGGAAATCATTTGATGCCTCAACTTTTGTAAGTGCACTAATAATGGGTGTTTGCTTGAGTTCTGGTAGAGTTTCAGTTAACTCGAATAGATGCTTTGGCCATTGGGATGAAGAAAATGCGAGCCATGATGGTCCATGCCACCATAGAGGGTGGTGTTCCAAAGAGATAGGCATTACACCTCTGGAGGCACAGTCGGCTGGGTTATCGGCTGAGCTAACATGATGCCAATCAGTAGGAGAGGAGTGATTTAAAATTTCGGAGACACGATTGGCAACAAAAGTTTTGAGTTTGTTAGGTGGAAGTTTGAGCCAACTTAACACTACTGTAGAATCAGTGTAATAGCAACGTTCATCAAGTTTAACTAAAAACCCGATGGATTCGACAATTTTTACCAATAACAAGGCCGCACAAAGTTCCAGGCGGGGTATTGATATAGTTTTAATTGGAGCAAGTTTTGATTTGGCCTTTAGCAGAGCGATTTGATAAGAATGTGAGTTCGAGCACTTCAAGTAAACGGCAGCTGCATAGCCACGTTCAGATGCATCTGCAAATGCTACTAGCTTAAAGGATGTGGTTTTAGGCATGATACAATAACGAGGGATGCGGATTTTGCTTAAGCAAGGAAGTTGTGATATATAGTCTTCCCATTGCATTACTATATCTTCCGAGGGGTGATCATCCCATCCACAAGACGACTGCCAAATAGTCTGAAGTATAAGTTTTGCTCGAAAAACTACTGGGGCCAGGTATCCTAAAGGATCATATAAGCTAGCGATCACTGATAGGATTCCTCGTTTTGTGATTGGACCCTTGCTTGCTACAGTCCGGTAAAATAAGAAATCTTCGCTTGGGTCCCATTGAAGGCCCAGGACTTTGACTGATAAATCATCAGAAGGCATTAAGCTGATAGGAGATTGAAAACTTTCCCTGATTTCACTAGGCAGTAAACTTGGGTCATTAGCAGCCCATTTTGATAATTCAAAACCTCCTTTACGAAGGAGTGTAACTAGTTCGGCCTTAAGTTGAAGTGTCTTTTCAATGGTTTCTTCCCCACATATAATGTCGTCCACATAGCGATTGTTACGAAGAACTTTGCTTGCCAAAGGATAATTGGCTCCTTCGTCTTCAATTAACTGCAAGATAACTCTAAGGGCAAGGTAAGGGGCTGGCCCTTGACCGTAGGTTACAGTTAATAGTTCGTAGGTAGTTATTGCATCAGCCGGGTCAGATCTCCAAACGATATGCTGAAATGGGATGTCAGTTTCATTAATGATTATCTGACGAAACATGTGTACGATGTCTGCGGTAAAGGCTATAGGATGCAGACGAAAATTTAAGGTAACCTCGGCAATATCTGATTGTAATTTTGGCCCTGGGTATAAAAATGAGTTTAAAGAGCCAAAAGACGTCTGACTTGATGCATCAAATACGACCCTTAGTTTTTCAATGTTTTGGTGATCTAGTTTGGTCACAGCATGATGGGGAATGACGCATAGTGATGGGGTCGTTGCAATACGCATGTGACCTAGATCCATATAACTTTGCATGAAGTCATGATATTCTTTCTTCAGTTTAGTGTTTGAGGCAAACTTTCTCTCCATGCTCAAAAGTCTTTTAATAGCTATGGACTTAGACCCTTGAAGGTTGATGTTTTTGGTCCGGAATGGGAGTGAGACTACATAGCGCCCATCTGTTAAACGAAAGTGTGAGCGAAGAAATAAGTTTTCACAAAACTCATCTTCAACGGAACGCCTCTTTCTTATCACTTGTGGTTCTTCGTACTCCCAAAAGTGACGGAGAGTTTTATTCAAGTCTTCTTCGTCAGATCTTGTGTTCAAAAAGAAGGAATGTAGGCTGCTTTGCCTAATGTCGAGGTCACACTGACCCATTACAACATCCCCGAAAGTGGTAGGTAAAAGCGAAGGATATCCTACACCTAAATCGTGGGATTTACCGCAAATAGTTTTTATAAAATGATTAGCTCCTAGAAGGATGTCAATAGGACCTGGGGTTCCACAGTCAGGATCAGCTAAGTTAAACGGCCGTAGTTTAGCCATGAGTGAAGACTGCAAGGGTATTTGAGGTAATTCTGTGGATATTGTTGGTACAGCGAAGGCCTCTACCTTCAAGTGACCTCGTTTAAAGGGATAGAGGGATCTGAGTTCGAAAGAAGTCTTACCAGCAATATCGCTAACAGGAGCTTGATTAACACCAACAACTTTTTCTGTATCTTTGATAAGGGTAATTCCTAAACGTTTCAGGCAAGTCTCTGTTATAAACGAGCACTGAGAGCCTGAATCTAACACTAGACGTACCGTTTGTAGGTGACCACAAGCATCTTTGACTTCAGCTTTAGCGGTGCCGAGTATTATGTGAGATTTAGAAGAATCTATGCATCCAAGAGAAGTGCTGGTAGAAGCAGCTTCAGTTATTGACGCAGGGGTTAAAGTTGAAAACTCGTGTAGAGAGGGGTGGTGAAGTTTTCTGCAAGAAGGGCACGGATCTTTTTTACATTCTATGGTTTTGTGTTGGGAGCCAAAGCAATTTACACATCCATGCCATTTGGATAATAATTTCCAACGTTGAGATGGCGAAGCAGCCGTATAGGTAGCACAACGTATAATAAGATGATGTTGCTGACACGCTGGACACACTAATCTTTGTGAGGGAGTCTTATTGAGGCTTTCTTTTTGAAAGGATTTCTTTTCTGTGGTACGCTTATCATTGTTGTTCGGCTGAGTGTTATCTTGCTGAAAGAAAGTTGATTTTGGTTTGGCTTGTGATTTGACAAAAGGTGGCTTATGAGCTTGACTGGGATGATATGTTTTGTTTGAATCACTGCTTGCTAAAGAAACGTTTTCACGAGCTCTTTCTAGGGCAGCTAATCTATTTTCAATGAAATCCTTTAAGTCGTTAAAAGATGGGTACTCTTTATCAACAGTCTCTAGTTCAAAGTCTTCACGAGACTTTAGATCTAACCCTCTTAAGGCTAAGATACATAAAATAAAATCTTGAGAATTTGGCACTCTTAAGTTGTTGTAACAAACTATACTTTCAGAAATTTCTGAAAGATATTTTTTGTAACTATCCACTGTGGGTTTGCCACTTAAAGGTTTAAAATCCAAAATTTGTTTTAAGTAGTTACAAGCCATATTCCTTTTCTTGTCAAACCTTTTCATCAGCGCGTCCCAGGCTAATTCATAATTTGTCTCCTCTATAGGTATAGATTTAACGGTAGATAGCGCCGAGTCCGTCAAAGACATGAGTAGCAAGTGAAATTTTTCAATTCCAGAAAGGGAATCATCATCATGGACTAGGGACTTAAAAGTATCTCTAAATAGGGGCCAATCTTTTAGAATACCTGAAAATGTTTTGATATTAATTTTCGGCAGGCGCGCACGAGATATTCTTGATTCATTTGGGTTATGGGTTTGAAATCCCATGTTTAGAGAACTAGATGGGTTGTTCCCTCGTGGTTGTAATCTAATGGATATGGCATTAGCTTCGTCAGTATAACGCTCAACCTGTTGACACAAAATTTCGTCTGTCTCATTAGGGATGTCAGTGCGAAGATGCATGAATTTTATATTGACAAGTTCGTCATAATGAGTACGAAAATTTTCGTAATGAGAGTTTAGCCGCATATACATCCCTTTAAAAACGTCTATTTCATCAGGCAAGCTTTTTCGGCCCTGATAGACTATCGCTTGGATGCGATTATGGGACTGTGATAACATATGACGCAAAAGCGCTATGCGTCTTATTAAATTTTCCTGCTCAGTAACAGCAGGAGTTGATGATGTAGACATTTGCTGTTGGGTTTTAGTTGGAGACTTTGCCTGGGTTGATGGCGTAGGGTTAGACTGTGCAGTCTTCGGAGCTACTACAACCTTAGGGGGTTTATCATCACTCATTTTTTTTCAAAATAAACAACAAAAAACTACTAAGTAAAAAAAATGACTTGGTGAGTTGGTAAAAGAATGATAGTTATATCCGGCCCAAAGGACCAGTTGTTGCGTATCGATAAGGTTGCACCGCACTTGGGCAACTTCTTATTTTCAACGACAGAAAAAAGGGGGGTAGGCGCTGCTTCAAAGGACCACCTCAAGGGTTGAGGAAAAGAAACCAAACTCACCAAGTTTTGGGTTAAGAGAAAAGAAGGTATAATTGAAAAATTGAATTACAAAACTGTGAATAAATAAGTTATACACTTAAACAAAAAAAATATTATTAAACAATAAAGTTAAGATTAAAAAAAAGGGCGACTCGGAATTGCAAAATAGAAATTAAACTATAAATAAAATAAAATATATTATTTATAAAGGGTAGATGGAATAAATAATTATTTTTAGATAAAAATATAATAGATAGATATAAAAGAGTAGATCTCACGGAGAAGATGCGATGGATGAGGTTGTGTAGAGCTGGGGGGTTGTGTGCCGTCCTTCAAGTAAGGTAAGCGGTGAAGGCGAAGGCTGAAGGCGGAGGGCTTCGACTGCTAGGAGTAGCTGTGACTTGAGCCCTTGGGATGGCTCAAGCTTCAGTCTGGAGTCTTGGAGACGTCAAGGCAGTGATGTCACTGATTAGCGGCACTGGGGTCGTGGCGTAATCACTGGGAACACGGAGTAGTGGGGTCATGCCTCTATGACTCACAGCAGACTACTGCATTCTAGTTCTGCGGGCAGGTGTGTTGAAGAAGGGCTGAAAGGATACCTGGAGAGTGGGAGGTAGTTGACCTTGGTAAGCTTTAAGAACCCAGGGCCCTCATCAACAAATAGAGGGAGATAATCAGTTTATAAAATAAACAGTAATTCAATTAAAAAGGAATTGACATCAATCCTCCTTATATAAAGATAACATAATTTACAAAAACGAAATGACAATATAATATAATTACTTAAATATAAATATCAGATAACAAATAAAAATAAACTTTAACCCTACGATGCAATTCCGAACAATAGTAAATACAGAAAAAAATAAACTTGTATATGTAAGTTCGTATCTCCTCTTGATAAAGATGGCATTAATTCTTGAGTTGTATTTTTTGCCGAATTAATTATTTCTGGAGGAGTATTATTCTCTACATTTTCGTCAAAGTCTCTTGATTCCCTCATTGCTTTTCACTAAAAACTCGATATAAACAGTTACTTTAATAAAAGAACAGCAAATTAGTTTTGTTAAATGTAAACAAACTCGCTAATCGCGCTTAAAGCTGAAGAATTCCTCTTCTTTACCGCCCTAGGGTGGTAAAGAAGAGGAATTCTTCAGAACTCTGAGACGCGCATGCGCAATGAATACAAGTACGTAAAGAATCACTTTCTACGCATCTAAACAGATACAATGTTTATATTTCGTATCAATCGTAGATAAAAGTATTTTACAATTCTCACAAATTTACAGACAAAAAATTAATTTTATATAAATAGATATATCAGCATAAAGAATTAATATTAAAACAAAATCATATAAATAAAGACATTAACACACGTAGGTGAGACTTTAAATATAGATATTGATAGATTTTATTCACCTAGGTGATATTTTCAAACAATATTAACTCTTATGAATCTATAATAGAAATGTACACAGTTATGAACGTGTAAATGATTTATTTATTAAGTGTTAATCCATTAGTATTCTCGACAATGCTTCGGTTGTGTGACATTTTATAGTCACTTCTTCGCTGATTAATTTTTTAATATATTGTATTAATTAGTCGATACAAATGCAAGCAATCGGACAAGGAAATCAGGACTTTTCAGTAAACAAAAAACACAGCTAAAATGTTCAATATTCAATCAGTGAGTTTAAATAAAAAATGTTCATTAATATTTTCATGAGTAGGTATTGTTGGTTAATTGAAGATCAATATTCAATATTTTCCAAATTAATAAAATGTCACATAAATAATTTTATCTACGATTGTTACGAATTATAAACATTGTATCTCTGTTTAGATGCGTAAAAAGTGATTCTTTACGTACTTGTATTCATTGCGCATGCGCGTCTCTTAATTCTGAAGAATTCCTCTTCTTTACCGCCCTAGGGTGGTAAAGAAGAAGAATTATTCAACTTTACACACGATTAGCGAGTTAGTTTACATTTAACAAAAATAATTTGATGTTTGATTAATAAAAGTAACTGTTTATATCGAGTTTTTTTGTGACAATCAATGTGTGTTTTAAGTGACTATTACGAATATGAGGAGAATATTACGCGTCCCGAAATAATTAATTCCTCACAAAATACAACTAATGAATTAATGTCATCTTTATCAAAAGAGAAATACGAACTTAGAAACAAGAAGTTTATTATTTTTTTCTGTATTTATTATTAAAATCTAACAATCGTAGATAAAGTACGGTATGCAACTAGTGCGAAAACGGCATTTTGCATTGCTCGTGTGGTTTTACTACCCTCGCTGTCTAACTCGGTGCTAACTCCACACTCGTATGCAAAATGCTACTTTCCGCACTCGACGCGTAATGCACTATTACATGCACTTACATCGCAAAATATTAACTTTATAAACAATTATTATATATCCGTTTCAGACATCAAGAAACATTTTTGTTTCCGTGTCTATCTGTCTGGCGGTATGACGGTTTGTCTCACTGAAGTTTTGCGAACCAACATATCTTAAACTACCTGTCCGATTTTAATGAAATTTAGACGGTAGGTCATGATTAGCCTATTGTTTCTCTTCGCACAAACATACATTTATTTACGCCAATATCTTCAAAAGTACTCATCTGATTTTTATGAAATTTGTAATGATTTTTAATGGTTTGTCAAGAATAGCCAGTAGATAGCCCCAGATTAATTTTACCGGCCTGCGTTCTTTAAGTATTGCTAAATTAATATTTTAATTCAGAAAAAATTCAAAACAAATTAATGTTTTAAAAAATTCGGAGTTAAAATTAAGCAAATTTATATTTTTAAGTTTTTGGAAGTATTCATGCTACGGAAAGTTTTAATTATTTTAATTTAAATCAAATTATAATTATTAACAATGGGAGACAGACAGAGAAAAATAGACTCAAGCACCGGGCTTCGAACCACGGGCCCCCTGTATGTCTGTCTCCCATTGTTAATAATTATAATTTGATTTAAATTAAAATTTAAACTTTCAGTAGTATGAATACTACCAAAAAATTAAAAATTGAATTTCTAATTGATTGTACTAGGTACAGGTACTAATTGGGTACTTTATAATTATAAGCGTTATTTCTCGGTCTAGTTCTGTCTAGTTATCGCAAATGTCGATTCCTAAGACTTGTGGAAATATTGAAAGCTTAATTCGGGACTAGGTATCGTTAACAACAGAAGAAATTATTCTCCAGTATAGCTAAGTTGGTTAGAGCATCTGCACTGGAAATACAGGAGACCCGTGGTTCGAATCCCGGTGGTGGAGTCTATTTTTCTCTGTCTGTCTCCCATTGTTAATAATTATAATTTGAAACAAATTTATATACAAAATTTATTATTTAAGTATACAAAAAAGGACGCGAGGAAGCTATGTGCCACACTAATAGGCAGCCAATTTTTACTTTTCCTCACTACCTATAGTAGGAAAAGTATTGTTTTTTATTGCTACGGAGAGCATTCATTTATAAAATATCAAATATTAGCCCCAGATGTGCCATTCATTTATCGATCGACGGTCTTCTAGAATAACCTGTTACAAAAAAAATCAAGGAGTAGGAGGTTTACAATTAATATGTTTATTGTGTGAATCTATACAATCTCTACAAGCAATTAACTAATTTTTATTTCAATTTATATACTTGCAATAGTCTTCATATAAAATTTACTGAATACCGAAAACAGCGAATTCGACAATTATTTATTTCTTCTATATTATATTTTATTATTAATTTTTCTTCAAAGTTATATATTAAATATTTTATATTAAATCGCTATCTTTATATTTTTTTATTTCAAGGTAAACCATAAAAGGGAAGAAAAAAATCGCATTCACTTTACAGGGTTAAACTTTAGCAAAATAAAAGGGAACTTTACCCACTCTACGTGTACTTTACTGCACTCGTAGAAATCCAACTTTGTGCTTCGTCCACAACACTGAAAATAAATCCGAAGTAAAAAGAGGAATAAGATAAGATTTTAAGTAAGATATAAGAAACAAGCGGGTGAAACTTGGTACGGCTTTGTAAAAGGTAAGCCAAGTAAGTCGGACGGGATGTGTTTCTCGCCCTAAGAAGCTATTTTATGACGCCGGGTCAACGGGCTAAAGGCGCAGTCTCTCCTGCCTTTTACGGCCCTCGAACTCTCCAACTTGTAACGGCCACGGATCCTTACAACAGATTCCGCTGTTTTATTAAATTTATACATCTACCAGTTAATATTCGCGCCCTATATCTAGTTCTTGGAGGAATCCTTCATACATTCTTTAAGAACTTTTAACGGTTGTTTTTTTTTTCTCACTTATTTATGGAATCGAGAATCACGACGGAGAAGCTTCAAGGGAATTGCTGCAATTTCACTGTAACGCTTGACAAATAGACGGCACGTAATTTGTTCCTTGGTCCGCGAGTGTCAAGGTCCGACAGACGATGGACGTTTCGAAGATGATCGGATACCTTTTCTTCAGGCTTGATCACAGCCTTGCGAAGATGATCCGAGTCCAGACCTGTCATCAGAATCTCTTCCAACATTATTGGAACAACCGTTACTTTGTTAAGTACGGTCGGCTTATCTCACCTTTACAAGCTTAGTAATAACCATATTAATGTGACACTTAATTATATCTAGATTGTTAAACATTAAATTAAAGTAGATAACATCGAACGAATGCCTAGAACATTTTTTTTTTGTTTTGTTTTTGTTGAAAGGTCGACAAGGCTTGTATATAATCGGACCTCCCTCCATACAACGAAATTGGTGGTTCCAGAATAAAAATTAGCTTGATAACAATTTCGTTATATATATATATATATATATATATATATATATATATATATATATATATATATATATATATATATATGTGTATATATATATATATATATATATATATATATATATATATATATATATATATATATATATATATATATATATATATATATATATTAAGAGAAAAATGGAGTATCTTAAAAGAGGAATATTTGTATTCCAAACCATTTTCCATTGCAGAACTGCTTCATCTACATCAGTGGTTCCCAACCTTTTGTGGCTCATCTCCCCTTTCTAGAGGTTGTCAACACCTATCGCCCCCCTTTAATTTTAATTGTATGCCTAATGTTAATTTGAAGTAAAGTGTAAATAATAAAGCAGTTTCATTAGGTCTCTTAAATAAAATAGAAAAAAAAAAAAAAAAAAAAATTACATTTTTTTTTTTTCAAAAAACAAAATAAGTAAAATAATTAACTAAGACATTAAATAATCAGGAGTACATGTTTTTATTTTTAGGGTTTCGTTGGTAAAACCAAACTGTTAAAAAAAAAACTATGTCTGTCCGTCACTCTGTACGGTTCCAATAACTTTTGAATCAAAAGAGATAAAATCATGAACTTTCCACAATTAAAGATTGTTTTTACGCGCACACAGGAAAAATATAGTGAACTCAAAATTATCATCTGTTCAAATTCAAAATGGTGGATAATTCACGTCACGCGAAAAAAAAGATTTTTTTTTAAATTTTGAGTGGGGTATCAAATGAAATGTAATTGAAAAGTAGATTTCAAAAATATATAACACTTATGGATAGTGTTTAATTTTCTGCGCCATTTTGTCAAAAAACATCAACATTTTGTGTGTCCCCCCCCCCTCATACTAATTTCATGTTTACAATACCAACGAAACCCTTTTTACGAGAGACTTCGTGCCTAACCAATTTATAAAATTGTAACCTTGAAATATTAAAAAAAAGTTTTACTATACAGTACATACTATTTTCCCTTACACATCGCCCCCAAATCGCCCCTCACTTATTTATTGCCCCCCTGATATCCCCCCAGGTTGGGAACCACTGATCTACACCTTCATACATACAAAATCTCCACTTGTTTAGAACAGTATGATTAATTTTATTAATGTAGCTTTTTTTCTTCCGCAATAAGCACTGATGATGGCCTTTTGAAGGCTGAAAGTTGCTTTGGCCTTATAGTTCTTTCAATTTACATGGTGATTATGTTTGTGTTATTCCTTTAAGATGACCTCCATAGACGTTCCCTTATCTACCATTGAATTTGGAGTGATTTTAAATGTACGGGATACTTTTTCATTTGTTCATTTCTTTAGCTACGTCTTTGAATAGATTTTTTTTTTTTTTTTGAAAGTGAAGATTTTCATTCAGACATTTGTATTGTAAGTAAATTTATAAACGTCCGAAATGAATTCTAAACCGAGACTAAACGATATCCCAAGATTATATTGTGCAAAAATTATTCCGATTCTACTTAAACGCAAAAAGTATTAGAGCGCAGGTACAAGAATTTCATTCTAAGAAAATAGAGTATGTAATGCAAAAAATAAGTATTAAAAACCGCCAATTTTAGGTTACAAAAAGTTTCTAGATCGGATCTTTATTTTTATTTCTATGAGTTTTGTTTGTTGTAGAGAAATTATTTTTGTTCTATAGAAACAATTTTATATGAAGAATTCGAGGGGACATAAAAAATATTCGTGGCATAGAGATTTTTATTGTACAGAAGTTTGTTATAAGGGGGGTACGACTGTATTAATTTCTACTATCAATTATTATCATTGCGACCAAAAGTAGTGTATTGAGACAAAACCATGTAATTAAACTACTGTTCAGGTAATTTTCATGCTATTGACAAAACTGAATATATATTTCTGAGGGCAGACTTCCGTATCCCGGTTAGTCACACAATATAGTAATAGCCAAATCAATTATTGATATCTAGATTAACATTAAATTTAATTTAAATCAAATTATAATTATTATTAACTACGGGAAACAGACAGTGAAAAATACACTCCAGCGCCGGGATTTGAACCACGGGTCTCCTGTATTTCCAGTACAGATGCTCTTGCCAACTAAGCTACGCAGGAGAATGATTTTTCACTGCCGTAATCGATAACTAGTCCCGAATCCAAGCTTTCAATATTCATATACATTTAGACAGTCAATATTTATGACAATAATTATAATTTGATTTAAATTAAAATTTAAACTTTCCGTAGTACAAAACTACCAAATACTTAAAAACATTAAATTTAAGTAAATAAAATCGAACTTCAACCTAGAACATACATGTAATCTCTTATAATATAGCTTACAGATTATAGATGAAATTATGAAATGGAGAAAAAGTTATCTCGTACACAACATCTTAGATGCAATCACAAAATCATATAACAGAAAAACGGAAATTTATTCAATTAATTGAAATAATTATTACTGGCCGATGGTAGAATAATTTTAATTTATTAGTTTTACATTTTATAAGTACTGTTTGAGCTAGTAGAGATTATTTTGCACGAATTCCTGGGATCGCAGCAAACAAAAACCAATTAATAAATGGCCTTTTAAATTAATATAATTTTATTACAGGTTTTACGTATACAAATAATTTTATAATTAATTAAATATGTTTAGTATATTAAAGCTTATTTATTATACATATAGATATGAGTTTTTCAACATCAAACAAAAAAACAAACCATATTAATTACATCATTGGTTTTAAAAAATGGCAACGAATACGGAAAAAAGTTACATTATTTGAAAGGCAAGATGCCACTTATTATTTTTTTAAAAACATCAATGACTGTATTTTAAAAAGAACAGACATGACTCAGCAGCTTTCTGAAGATCATTTCGTCTCAACTTATAAGGTTTAAATACATTATCTCTGCTTATTTATCAATGAAGCTTACGGTCATTTAAGGACGACAGCATGAATTGTAGAAGTAATAGTTTCATTATTAAAACTAATTTGAGAAAGAACAGCCTACATCTACATTATGTCAGAGACCTATTCCTGAGTAGTAACTGTCAGAGACCTATTCCTGAGTAGTAACTGTCAGAGACCTATTCCTGAGTAGTAACTCTCAGAGACCTATTCCTGAGTAGTAACTGTCAGAGACCTATTCCTGAGTAGTAACTCTCAGAGACCTATTCCTGAGTAGTAACTCTTAGAGACCTATTCCTGAGTAGTAACTCTCAGAGACCTATTCCTGAGTAGTAACTCTCAGAGACCTATTCCTGAGTAGTAACGGTCAGAGACCTATTCCTGAGTAGTAACCCTCATTTGGTATCATTTATATAATCGATTAGTGTCCCGACGTCGACGACTCACCTCATAATTATTTGTTATTGCTAAGCTAAGGCAACCATATTTATTTCAATAAAAATAAACGTTTGTTTTGATTTTTTGGTCTTCAAATAGATATAATAACTACTCTAAATAAATTATACTTTATATATACTACTAATTACTTTTTTTATCAAAAATATAAAATTAAGCCCATTACCACGCGCTTATTGGCTTGTTTTATTTATATTATATATGATATCGATAACAATAAATAAAAATCATCTACATAATATTGGATTTTTAACTGAACTTTAGCCTTAACTGACTTTAAATAACTTTAATATGACTTATTTGTTTAGATTAATTAATTTCCAGTTTCTAAGTAGTATTAATAGTTATAAACTGCAACGGTATCTAAAGACACAGAAAAATACCCTTAGTGAGTCTCTAACACCGATTATTGATTGCTCTTGTCTCAAACAAAGAATTTAAGCACAATTGCGCGAAATCAATTTTCCATACGACCAGGAAGTTAAGTGAAATATTTGATTTAGAGTTCAGCTCATCCAGTCCTATTTAATAATTTATAGGAAAACAAATCTTGGAAATAATGAGGTTTTAAATTAAATATCTCATTTAAAATTATAAATTAGCACGCCATAAGTACTTCCCATTTGAAAATAACGTTGGCAGAACTGTAGTAGATTCTTAATATGTTTTATTAAAGGCGATTCTCGTCTAACGGATCCCAACGTGATCAAACCAGTTCTGAAACCAGTAATGCACTTTTTCAAATGAGAGTAATTCGATTAATGGATAAAATAGCATCACGTATTTCAGCTATATATACTTATATTAAATAAAATTATTACTGTTTTTTTTATTTTTATTTTTAATGTTTGAAACGTGTAATCTGGTAGTAGTATTCTTTCAGCAATTTTAAATCAAGGTAAATCCGCATATTGAACCTAGCGGGAAAGTTAGAATACACTGAACAATTTTGTATTGAAGCGTGTACATTTTCGCCTTATAATCTAGAAAATAAGCCTTCTTTAACAAATTACTCGTCAGTTGAAACAATAATTTGCCGTTATGAAGTCTATTTATTTTAACTACATATACTTTTGAGAAACTGCAGGACGTTCCTTTTTAATAATATTAAAATAAAGAGATATTACTAGAACAGTAGTAGTGTACTTTTATAGATAGTACACGAATGATGGTCATCTAATGCTAATGTTGAATGTATGCAAACATTCGTTAGAAAACATATGTTTAAAAATCGGTTCTCGACAACTCAGACAAACTTTCTCATATATACGAGTTCATAATATTACTTAACCCAGTTTTTTCCATTTATTAATGTTCTTTGCTATAACGGTTGGTGGTAGTACCCTTTTATTTCTAATTTATACATATAAATGGATCCACTTCAGGGTAAAAATAATAAATTTCAATAAGTTATTGTGGCGACGTTTCGACCTGTCCGGTCATAGGAGTGATGATAGATGACGTATGTATAGTATCACTACTATATGACCATTATCTGACAATGGAACAATCAGTTCCAATGAAATGTTATAAATTATGACTGTTATGAGTATTATTACTCCATAGCTTGTAAGGTATATTCTCTTTTTTATAAAAAAAAAAATGTATACTTTTGTCTATTTCCTTCTCTCGTTTGTACAAGTGCAATGTTATTTGATGTAATACCTAAATAAACTATTTTTTCAGGCTCGAAAATGACCGGACAGGTCGAAACGTCGCCACAATAACTTACTGAAATTTATTATTTTTACCCTGAAGTGGATCCATTCATAGCTACATTTAATTATTATTAAATATTTCATCGAAATTTATCATAAAATCAACTTCTCGGCGGGGAATCAAACCCAGCCATCCTCTGTCCACGTGTAAAGCTATTTTTTCAGGAACTAGATTTTTCCCGGGAAAACGGCTTATATCGTTAGATTCGTATTTAAATGGACTACATTTTAGAATTTTTTAATCTTAATCGTCGGAACCGTTTTCGAGAAATAAGTTTTTGGGGGGTAGCGCCCCCAAATTTGGAGCTAAATTTCATTTCTCGATTTCACCTCGGGGTGTGATTTTTCTGAACATGTATGCCAAATTTCGTCAAAATCGGCCCAGTAGTTTAGGCTCCAGGCTTTCTGCACAGACAGACGACAGACATACGACAAACAGACGACAGACAGAAATGTTTTAAAAACTACTTTTTTGGACTCAGGGGACCTCAAAACGTGTAAATCCATCAAAATATTAAAATCGAATTTTCTCGCCATCACAATACTTTCTCTTTATATAAAAAAGTAAAAATATAAGCTTTTGTACAGATTTCCAAATAAATGGAACGAACAACGTATTAACTCCCTAACCTAAGAGATTAAGTTGTATTTAACGCAGCACTTTCTAATTCCAATCTAAGATGTAACGTGGGATGTAGCAGCCGGACCATTAAATCTAGAATTTAATAAGACCACTAACTAATCCACTTGTAATTAGTTCCATCATCACTAATTACACAGATCGTATATTATTGCACTTGGTAATGGCTTAATTAGATCTATTACCGTCTTATCATGTACTAATAGATTTTGAAGCAACCTATTAATATGATAATAATTCGCGTTAGATCTAAATCCTTACTAAATTCTAGTTATTTAGCATTAATCTGTCAGAATAATATACAGAATATAGACAGTTCAATTATATTTATTTAGAGCTAAAATTTATTTTCTGGGTTTGGTTTATCCTCTGTTCTAATACATCCCTGCGTTTGTCTGTCTGAATGTCCATCTGTCTGTCTGTCTGACTGTCCGTCTGTCTGTAACGCACCTGATCTCCTAAAGTACCCAGATCAGAAATATGAAGCTTTGTATAGTTATTATATCATTTATATAATCGAGTAGAGTCCCGACGACGACAAAAGACTCACCTCAAAATTATTTGTTACTGCCATGCTAAGGCAACCACATTAATTCCAATAAAAATAAATGTTTGTTTCAATTTGTTGGTCTTCAAATAGATATTATATCATATCTAAATAGATATTTAAATTATTTTAATTTATTTTATTTTTCTAAATATCAAATTAAGACCATTGGCCATAGGCATTTAGGCCCATGGGCCTTAATTAAAATTATGGGAAAGACCCAAAAAATCATCCCTAAAACTAGGGTTTGACATTTTTTTTAACTAAAAGCTGACATATAGGGTGATAAATGAAAGAAGATAACGCCCTGAGTACAAATAATATGTTTAGTTTTGTTATTGTAATTCATTTTTGCACAATATGTCCGTGAAAATTGCCATTTAAAAAAAAAAAAAAAACGAAAAAACGTCAAATGCATGTTAGCAAGCTACTAAAAGGGTTTCTTCGGTCATAAAAATTCATATTTCCTGTATTTTTTTTTCTTAACCCTTCGTGGCACGGCTATAGTGAACCAACAATGAGGCACGGGTGGTGTACTCTATGCGCCAATGCATTTTTCCAATCATAAATAGGTCAAATCCAGATTATGTTTTAAAAATGTTAAAAATGTTATGTAAAAAGTCAATTAATGTATTACATATTTATTTCTTAATGATATCTTTAATTATAAAAATAAAAATGACTATAAAATATCAGTAATTACTCCTTCGGCGTTTGGACTTAGTATGGGGCTTTCAACCTTAATTATTATTACTGCTCAAAGTCTTAAGATGACTCCTCACAACCATCATCCTAATCCGACAACTCGTGCAAACCGAAAAATATAGATCGGAAGGCATAATTTCTCTATACCGGACATGTTGGCATGGGCGGAATATACAGTGCACCAAGACAAATAAACTCGGCAAAACTATGCAGAACGAAGCAATAATCAAAGCAGACAGTTTCATCTGTTTTAGGGGTCTCTAGTGGTAGGGTAAAGTGAGGGTTTATTATTCTAGCATCGTGAATCTGTGATTTACAGAAACTTTTTTACTCGTGGCGCACTCAATGCGCCCGTGTCTCGAAGGGTTAATTATGAATAAAAAGTTGCACCTTGGGGGCCCACAGAGATATATATTTATGTATTTCTTCCTCATTTTTAGAGCCTGTACTCATGGAGAAGCAGGGGGGGGGGGACATTTTGTTTTGATAAAAAATGTTACCTTCATCAGTTCACAATTGCTCGCTAATCGAAGAAATTTTGAGTTGTGAAGTTCACAACATTTATAGCTGAAACATTCTTTTAAAAGGCCACCATCTTGATAAGGCTTGATAAAGCACGTACTTGGCCAATTTCTTACAATGTTTGTAGATAAAAATCGTGAAATTTAAGCATGGTTTGGTTTAATAAAAAAATAATTATTTGTAAGTGTAAATTTTTAAATGAAGTAAATATAAATGAATTTGATGAAAATTGTATACGATTATTATAATAAGTTTATATTTTGCTTCCGAGCTTACCGAAGGTAACGGAAGCATTGTGTTCACTTTCGTAAACGAAAAACTTTTATGCCTCCGATTTTAAAAATTCCAAGACAGAAATCCGTTTCAGACATCAGGGAACATTTTTGGTCTCGTGTCTGTCTGTCTGTCTGTCTGTCTGTCTGTCTGTCTGTCTGTCTGTCTGTCGGTCTGTGTGTCCGCGAATTATGAAACGTGCGACGATAACTTGAGTAAATGTCGACCGATTGAGATGAAATTTGGTAGACATGTTCATTTTGCCAATTCCCAGGACGAGTTCGTTGGACAACGTTATCCGTCAAAGCGTTCACGAGCAAAGCTCACGTAAACATGAACTTAAAATTTAAAATTGGAATTTTAGGTCGGGGAAAAATTCTATCTTCATCTATTCAATGAGACAAACATTTTTTTCAAATACAATTTTTCAGTAAAACCAACAGCGACACCGCTATGAAGTGTTAGAGGTCGCAAAACTATTAATAGTTTTTACACAATAAACAATAATTTGAATGTTAATATAACAATAAAGTAAATGACAGGATGCGAGGAAGCTATGTGCCACACTAATTGGCAGTCTATTTTCCTTTTAGCTATAATAATTATTATCTATAGGGCATAAACTTTGGCAAAATACATACCTTTTTCTAGCCGTAGGACTTGGCTAAATATTATTGAAGCGAGCGTAAGCGAGCTTCTTACATTCAACAAACTATGCATCTTGTCTGTCTGTCTGTCTGTCAGTAACGTTCACGCGTGTGACGATAACTTGAGTAAAAGTTGACTGATTTAGTTGAAATTTGGTATGCATGATCCTCTTACTAATACTCAGGCTAAGTTCGTTGGACAGCGTGATCCATCCAAGATTTCGCGCGCAACGCTCGCGTAAACGAGAGGTTCAAAAATTAAATTGGAATTTCAGGACGCGAAATGATTCTATCATCATCTATTCTATGAGACGAACATTTTTTACAAATAACATTTTTTAGTAAAACCAACCGCGACGCCGCTATGAATTAATAAAGATCGCTAAAACTATTAAAGCGGACCTAAACGTTTAGAATAGAGGAAACAACCTTTTTACCGATATCTTACGTTCTAATGTAACGATTTTAATAAAACTTCATATACACCATCTAATGCACAATTGAAGCAGGCATGCAAAATTTCAATTTGATACATGCAGTAGTTTTTTTGTAGCAAAGAGATACATTTTATAATAATTGAAAAGGAGATGTGTGGTTAAAGGAATAGTAAGAATGCGAGGTGGTTCCCTTACTACTAGCCGCTGTACTACTTACTGCCAGACCCATTATCTATCAACTCATCATGATTCATGATATGATTATCTATTTTTTCAATATTCAATACATATTTATTACTATACGCTCGCTTCAATGATAGAGCCACGCGATGCCTAGTATATTTTATTTTAAAACTTTATCCTGGATTAGTTTTAAATAAAGGATGTGAATTTTAAATTTACATATAAGTTTTTCCTTAAAGTTTACTGTTGTAGATTTAGATTTGAAAAAATAAATTTGGCAAAAGTTGAAAAAAAAAGGTGTCTCCCCTTCCACCTGTACAAATGTCTAAAATAATAACTCAACTAGAACATCAATATGAATGAATAATAACTAGAATGTACTTATGAATATTCATTAATATAATAAAAGCGAGATATGACATTATATCCAAAAAAAAAAAAATACTTCCTTGCATTTTATATGCTAAACAATTCCAATTTTATATTTAGTTACATAGACGAAGTTTTATACGGATATTAAAAATATTTAACTATGAGATGTTACATCAGAGCTATATTGCAAATAGGTATAGATAGTTGCAAATGTCGTAAAAACTATTCTCTGTAATTTCGTTGGCGACTCCATCAACCTTTTTTTTTAACTCTGAGATACGAAGTCATTTAAAGTCACTTCTTCCTTTCTTTTAGCCTGCTCCATAACTGTCACTATCTCTCTTTTTACTTCTATCTCGTAATATATGATCATTTTAACTGTAGGAAAAATAAGCTGGTAAAGAGCCTGTAGTTTATTACGAGACTTTAATCCTAGTAAAAAAGAAAGAAAAACAGTGTAAAAGAAGACAAAGTTAATGATCTATTGTTAGTAAGGACAATGCACAATGGAGTCCTTCTAGAACTCAAACCAGACAACATAAATAATAAGTAATTCATTCGTCCTTTTCTTTTTTGTTCTATTTTCTATTCATACTATTATGCTTCCCATAATATTTTATTATATTCTTTTTATTTTTATTTTTTTGTTTTTCTTTTAAGAATAGTAAAGCTTTCCCTAATTTGGAATGGTATGTTCATTATTATCGTTGTGGGCCTTACCATTTACACGTCTGGGCTTAGGCCTGTCCAGATGGTCGCTACTGATATATTCTCTGCCACGGTAATTGGAGAAATAGACCCCCATTATGTCACAATAGTCATGGGTGTTTTGATATTGATGGCAACTATGTTCTCATCTGTTTTGGTGGATCATCTTGGACGTAGACCTGTCTCACTCATTACTTCTATTGGTTCGACTCTGGTCAGACATTCTCCCATTGGTTCACTCTTTCACACTAAATTAGAAAAAAACTATATTTTGTAAACTTTATAAATAATCGAGTAGTTCTTGTAGAAGCTAGATCATTATTTTCATACCACCATTGTTAACAAGGAAAAAGTTATTTGCAAGAGACGCTTGTCTTGTTGAGTATAATATTTTATTTCCGAAGCATACCGAAGGTACCGGAGGCTATGTAATCGTTCTGAAGAACGTAAATATTTTATGACTCCGATTTCAAAAATTTCAACACAGAAATCCTTTTCAGACATCAGGGAATATTTTTGGTTCCGTGTCTGTCTGTCAGTCTGTCGCTCAATTTTTGCGAACCAACATATTTTAAAAACTACTCGTCCGATTTTATTGAAATTTGGATGGTAGATCATAATTAGCCCATTGATGGTCCAAGTATCTTTCAACCTTCTGCGCCCATTTGTTTCTCTTCCACATGTTCTTTCCACATTTATTTACACCTATATCTTCAAAAGTACTTATTCTCAATAAAATGACTCTTCAAATTGTACATAAAACAATATTTAAATAATATTATCGGGTATAAAACCAAATGTTGTATAATATTTCCACGACCTATTTTCTAACAATAGAATTTTAAAAGATTGAATAAAACTGTTATAACTTATTTATGAATGAAATACTTTTGCTTCTGAGCTCACCCAAGGTAACGGAAGCTATGAAATCTTTCTGAAGAACAATCATTTTTGGCTCCATGTATGTCTGTCTATTTGCCTGTCGCTCTTTTTTAGCGAACTAACATAATATGTTTAAAACTACACTTCAAATTTTAATGAAATTCGGATAGTAGGTCATAATTAGCCCATTGTTGGTCCCATATAGGTTTCTACCTTCTAGGTCCATGTTTTTCTCTTCCTCATGCGCAAAAACATACATTTATTTACACCTATAACTTCAAAAGTATACTCATCTGATTTATATGAAATGTTTGATGATTTGTCTAAAGTAGCCTTCAGATAGTCCAAGATAAATTTCTACCGTGTTTACTCTTTAAATCTTGCTAAATTGATACTTTAATTCATGTAAAAAATAAAAATAATTTTGACAGAAAAAATAAAGGGGGAAAATGAAATAAATCTGAAAATAATAGGTTGTAAAAGCATAAACTCATTAAAGTCTACGGAATAGGACGCGAGGAAACTATGTGCCACACTAATTGGCAGACTTCATTTTTATCTGGTTATAAAAATGGTATTATACATTCGCGAGAGAGAGAGAGAGAGAGAGAGAGAGAGAGAGAGAGAGAGAGAGAGAGTTCATATCACCGTAAAATGTTGTTTATTTGACAAGAAGATTATTTTAGATTAAAAAGAATATTTCAGATTTCCCTTTTAATTTTTTCAAATTTTGTTTTCTAATGAAATTTACCTTCACCTTAAATAGAACAAAAGGGTGAACTTAATTTTCAATTTTCTAAAAACATAAATCATGGTCATAAGCATGATCGTGACTGACAGAAACACGCCTTAGACAGACGCCAAAACAAAATCATAAATAATATGGAGAGAATATTGTTTTGGGAAATTTTCCAGTTTTAAGTCATTTCTACTAAACAAAATTAAATGAGGTAATTAATTTTTAGCGGTTTCTGATATCTTAATTGAAAACTAGGTACATTTAATTCTATTTCCTTGTTTTCAAGCGAAGCAATAGTTTGCCAAAGTTGAATCTCAATGTTCTTTAAGAGATAATAAATAAGTTTATCTACGATTGATACGAAATATAAACATTATATCTCTGTTTAGATGCTTAGAAAGTGATTTTTTACGTACTTGTATTCATTGCGCATGCGCGTCTCATAGATCTAAAGAATTCCTCTTCTTTACCACGCTAGCGCGGTAAAGAAGAGGAATTCTTCAGCTTTACGCACGATTAGCAAGTTTGTTTACATTTAACATAACTAATTTGCTATTCTTTTATTAACGTAACTGTTTATATCGAGTTTTTAGTGAAAAACAATGCATGAATCAAGTGGCTTTGACGAAAATGTGGAGAATAATACTCCTCCAGAAATAATTAATTCGGCAAAAAATACAACTCAAGATTAATGCCATCTTTATCAAGAGAAGAGATACGAACTTACATACAGCAAGTTTATTTTTTTCTGTATTTATTATTTAAATCTAACAATCGTAGATAAAGTACGGTACGCAACTCGTGCGAAAACTGCATTTTGCATTGCTCGTGTGGATTTACTACCCTCGCTGTCGCACGGGTGCAAACTCCACACTCGCATGCAAAATGCTACTTTCCGTACTCGACGCGTAATGTACTATTACCAAACACATTACTCAGGAAAATATATATTTGTTTTAACTCATAAATTAATACAGATGTATCACTCTCTTTATTAAAATTCGAAATAATGAATCGAATTAATAGTTTCCAAAAGAATTAATAATAAATATGGATTTTTTTTTTTAGAAAAGGTGTTTTACGTTAAAGCTAATTATTTACTTGAAACATATATGAGTAAGTAATATTAAATAAAATGTAAATATATTATAAAATGATATACAATTTATTATCTACGAAGGTGGGTAATTATACAAAATAAATATTTGTATGTATTGTCTGATGGATTTATGTAGTTGAAACAAATATTGAACCATTTAATTTACTTCTTTCTAGGGTCCTAGGCAAATACGAGGGTCCTTATAAAAAGCCCGCAGATTAAATTCAACCCTCTGTGCTATATAACTTTTGCTAAATACATACTTTAATTCATGTAAAAAATCAACTCAATTTTGACATATCCTAAAAACGGGGGACACTAAATGACAGCCTATCTTAGGAACGGAATGGGATAGACACTTAGTTTTATTGCGTTTGAATACTAATAATGCATAAAATGGCATTTGTTTAACGTACAAATTTTTAACCATTTTATTACGGCTTGACCGATTATGCTTCCCATATCTTAAATTGCTTGCGGACCCTTTGAGTGTACTGAAACACATACATGGCCGATTTATTTTATTTAAAATGATTTTGTTTCCGAAACCAATATGTTCTTTCGATCATACACTTTTTGCTATTGCATAATAAATAATCCTATGCATCAAATTCATATCATACATAATAATAAAACAATCACCACCATAATTCTCAATCAAACTGTAACATTTCGTAGTAAATTATGTTTATAATAATATAACTATTTAATGTTTATCCGTGTTTTGGACTTATAACGGAAGGTCTTCTAATAAACGTCAATTTTTATTTATAAATCATAAAGCAATAATTTTGCTTATTTACCTCGTGTAATAAATGGTTATGGACCAACGTCTTAAAATAAATTATGTTAGACTCATGGAGCTATCAGGCTGTCATTTAAAGATCAAATTAATAACTTTAAAGGAACGTTAAGGAAAGAAGAGGCTGGGCTGTACCATATTTTCCCATGGCAGGTCTTGGTCTCTCAGAAGAGGTTCTCTTGGAATATAAAGCCGAGATGGACGCGCCTTGTGTTTTCCTTGGATGCGAAAGGTTACAGAGCTGTAATTTCTTTGTAATTCCCGGGTTTGAGGCCTAATCCAGTGTTCATTGTAAGGCCGCCTTGTTCCGTTAGGATCCTATTATTCCGTCCAGTGTCTCTATACATTACAGGAAGGATACATCGCCTCCACGTGCTCCACACCGTTATCTTGAAGCGGAAAACTTTAAATCACTTTGTTCATTAAATCAGAATGGATATTCAATCAGGTATTTGATTGAGTTGTTTAGTTATGAAAAAGGAAATAGTCTGCCAATTAGTGAGGCATATAGCTTCTTCCTGGTCAGTTTCGTATTATTTAATGGTTTTATGCATTTACATCCTATTATTGTAATCCTGGGGCAGGTGGCTGCAATCGCTCAGCGATCGACGCTAGCGACTCCAGCGATTATCGCTAGCGACTCCACCGATTATCGCTAGAGTCGCTCAGTTAGAAAAACGGTAACATGCAAACCCAGAAGAGGAGTCCTCAGCGATAGTAGCTGGGCGACAATCGCCAAACGTCTATTGATGGAGTCGCGTCTAGAAAAAACGTACCTTAAACAATCACTTGTTAAATGTGTTTTAAAAAAATGATTTGATTAGGTTTTATGAGAGTAAAATTAAGTATAACTGCAGGACTCAAGGATTTTTAACTTCAGGACTCAAGGACTTGATAACTTTTTTAATTTGGAAAATTTCGATTTTTTTTCTTTTATTGACATAATACGTTTTTTTTTAATAATGATGCTCTTTTCGATGTATTTATATGTTTATAGTCTGGTTCACTGGCAAAAAAATACTTTATCAGAAGTTTATTTATGTCTACTGAGAATATCAGACCTACAGGATAGTTCAAAATAGGCTTTATAGCATTTTAAAAAGCACTATCAATAGAACTAATTAAACAATACTATGTTGCCTACCCTCGCTGTGTGCTGTCTAGCACACACTAGACCTGTTTATTTATATATTTTTTTTTTATTACCAGGGGGTTAAAAATCTATATACTTAGACCACTCCATTGAGCAAACTTGGGTCGGCTGAAGAATTCTCTTCCCGATTATTTTATAATCTGAGGAGAGTGCGAGATTCACAGTAAGTCAGGAGTCTGTTCAGAGGCAGTCTCTTAAACTCTTTTTAAGGGAACAATTAGAATTCCAATGGTCTGCTATCTAAGACGAGTCAACGTGAGGTTCATCTTCCTCTCTGCATTGCCGTCAGGTAGGACTTTCAGCCAAGCCTAGCAGCTGCAAATGTCTGTTTAGTCGACAAAGACCGGTTATAAATCTAGTCACAAGATGATGAGTGACACTGAGGGCCAATAAGTCTATACCAATATTGTCTTGGTAACTTTATAAGAGTGCCCGGAAATAAACAACTTAGACTGTCTTATTCTGGGAGCAATTTCCCAGGATCTTTAAAAACCTCTTAACAAAGACTTTTTTAAAAGCGTTCCTCACAAGGTAACAAGATATACCTACCACAGGTTCCGGGGTCAGAAGGAATTACACTGGAACCAAGCCTGGCCAGTTGATTTACCAATGCATCATACCCTTCTATACCACTATATCCTGGAACCCATACTAGGTGGACAGCATTCCGCCATGCCGGATCATTAAGAAACCGCTTGCAATCTGCCACTAGATACTTCTCCTTAGCTGTCAGTGGTTGTCGTTGTTAAATTCCTGAAATTTAATTTTAAATCTTTTCAGTTTAGTATTAGACGGAAAAAACCTCACTTGCAGTATCTTGTCGTAGTCGTTTATAATTTCTTCGAATTTTTCCGTCAACATATCTCAGAAATTTATTAATTAATTGGGAAATTCAAACGATTTCTTTTATAAAACAAATGGCTGATAATATTATTGTGGGAGGACATGCATAATCTGGGCAAGTTTCAGCTTCCTAGGTTGCGGGAAGTGGGTTAAATATATAGGGTGGGCCAAAACAACCGCACTTTTTTTGAACACTTATAGCTCAGCTTTTGTAATAGATAGAGACATGGGGTTTGTGGGGTCTGAAAACTACATTCTTCTACTTTAAATTCATATCTATAACTTTAAAAACTATTTGGTGAAAGCCATGTAATGACAGTTTGAAATAGGGTCTTAACAAAAGTCGTTGTCCGGGTAGTAATCGTTGTCTGGTATTATAGTTTTGATAGAATTCATTACCATATGGTGGAAAGGAGGGAGGGGGGGGGGTTCTTTGTAGGTAAGTGGGAGGAGTCCCTCAGTGTTATAACAAACATTGAAGATGTGTTAAGCACAGTGTTGCCTGAAATTGAAGATCAAATGCCAAATTAAACGTTCAATGTTTGTTATAACTCTGAGGGACTCCTCCCCCCCCCCTCCACCAAAAACTATAATACCAGACAACGATTAGTACCCGGACAACGACTTTTTTTAAGACCCTATTTTAAACCGTCATTGCGTAGCTTTCACCCAATAGTTTTTAATGTTATAGTATGAAATGTAAAGTAGAAGAATGCAGTATTCCGACCCCGCAAATCCCATATCTCTATCTACTACAGATGCTGAGCTATAAGTGTTCAAAAATGTGCGGTTTTTTGGCCCACCTTGTAGATTACAAGATTTGTCCCAGACAAACAATGTAAGCTAATAAAATGCGTGTAAAAATAAGTATGAATAATCATGATAACCTATAAACACGATGTTTACAATCCACACAAATTCATAATTCATAATACATAATGTATGTAATACAAGAAAGTGTATCGAAAAAAAATAAATAAAAAAGTATCAAATATGGTTCAATTATAATTTCTAATTTATTTACTTCCTCATTTGTTATTTTTTTTTTTTATAAAAAGCCCAAATCTCTAATTTTCTAACACGATTAGATTTTTTTTTTATACCAATTAAAAACCAATTTTTTATTTGAAGTAAATAAAAAAAAAAAAAAAAAAAAAATACAGAGATGAAAAAAATGAGATAAAATTGAATGGAGAATTTATAACGAGTCGATCTTAACAAATCCTAAAACCATTTCTGATTTTTATTCAATTCAACATTGTGTATTTTTCCCCCTTGTTCCCCTTTCCACTTCTTCGATACTTACACAACGTCGTAAATCAAAAACCAATTATTACTCTGACTAATTATAACTATCTTTGAAAAGAAAATAAAGAAAGAAATAGAAGTTATCTGAGAGGTTTATCAGTGGCTCGCATTTTATCCACTTGAGATTTCACCCAGTTTAAATCAAACTAGTGCTAAATCCCGATGGCAATGGATGTAATGGAGCAACTCTCCAGATGTTAGCACACTGACAACTAAGTATAAATCATAAATTTTATTGACTAACAACAATGAGACCTTGGTACTAGGGGCGTGTGCTCTTTTTATTTATTTCCCAATAAGAATTATTGTTTAGTACCGTCACAATACTGCTATTATTATAGTTTATATAACACAGCTTTCTTATTAAATATATATATTTTTTAAAATTATTACATTCTCATAATTTAAAGCTCATTCTAAAAGTTACTAAATGTTATTTCCTAAAAAAAAAAAATATATATATACTGCCAATTAGTGTGGCACATAGCTTCCTCGCATCCTATCATGTACTTTATTGTTATATTAACATTAAAATTGTTATATTTTTTATTGTGTACACTTATACACACCAAAGCCAATCATTAATCAACTGTGATTTAATTAATGTATACATAATTATTTACGAATACTGCTTGTTAAAAATTTGTTCACGCAGCAGGCCAAACTTTTGACCACCATTACCTTCAACGGGGGTTAAATTTATTGTTCTGCATTAGTATCTAGTTGGTTATTTGGCTTTCAATATAATCTATTTTCTCATTGTGTTATTTCTGTTGGATATACACTGTTCTGCAAAATTTAACGAACTTTCGGGCCCCAAGAAAATTTTATTTGAACTTTACATTTTTGAAATTGCTGAATCCGAAGTCAAAATTTCTCCTATACGTACAGTTTTCCCGGAAAATGCGCCTAAAGTTCGAAAAAATTGTGATTTTTCGTCCCTGATTTCTGAAAAAGATTACTGTCTTAGAATTTTTTAAATCAAATTAACATAAAACATTCGTTCAGAACAATAATCACTTAGCCTCCGAGTACAGAACTTGAACGATCACGATAACGTCCGTTACCTTTGGTAAGCTCGGAAGTAAAACAAATATAATTAACATAATAATAAAACTAAAACTATATTTTTCAACATACATTCTTATTAACATGAACACGCTATTGAAAAAGTAATGAAATATTTTCTCGTATGTAAGCTTTAAACATTTGAGCATTAACATTCTTAACACTCTTGAGCTTTAAACATTTAAATGAAATGAAATTAATAAAGATTAAAACTAATAGCTTTTAACATGCAGCATGTAATGTAAGTATAATTAAATTAACATTTTACAAGACTGTGGTCCGTTAGAAACTTAGCAAACTATTATTAGATTAAGAAATTATTATTACAATAAATAAGTTATTATTATTAACATGTTAATGTTTTCAATTATACTTCTTTGCCAATTTTCTAGAGCTTCAAAAATGTAGTTGTAATTAAATTAGTTTATTGCTTCTGCTTCAGAACATACCAAAGGTAACAGAAGCTATGTGCTAATTCTGATGAAGAACGAAAATATTTTGTCTCCGTTTTCAAGAATTCCAAGACAGAAATCCGTTTTAGACATCAAGTAGCATTTTTGGTTCCGTGTCTGTCAGTCGGTCTGTCGCTCAATTTTTGCGAACCAATATTATATCTTAAAAACTATACGTCCGATTTTAATGAAATTTGTATGTTAGGTCGTAATTATCACATTTTTGGTCCCATATAAGTTTCAACTTTCTGCGCCCATTTGCTTCTCATCCACATGCACGCACAAACATTCATTTTACCTTTAAACCTGTATCTTCAAAAGTATTCATATGATTTTTATTAAATTTGGATTGTTTGTCGAAAGTGGAACGAAGATAGCCCTCAGACTAATTTCAAACGTCTGCAGTCTTTAACTTTTTCTTAATTGATACTTTAATTTATGTAAATAATCAAAAACAAATTGTTTTGACTCATTAAAAGAACGGGGGAAACAATTAAATAAATTAAACAATAATGGCTTCTAAAAGCATAAAATCAATAAAGTACTTGATAGGATGCGAGGAAGCTATGTGCTACACTAATTGGAAGTCTATTTTTTTTATTATTTTTAATAGAATGCAAGTCCATAAAAAGGCAAGAGGGCTATTATTTATTTTTTATTGTAGAGTAAATGTGGTAACAAGTACGTTTTATTAATAGAAAGAAGTCAGTAATTCTTTTTTAAACAAATCTACAGTTTAATTCCAATCTTAATAAAACTTTGCACACGTGATCTTCAAAGCAAGGCGTCACTGTCTACATGTGATTAAGAAATTTAAATTTTAGTACATAAAACAATATATATGGGACTTTGGTACAAAAGTCAAAGCAATATATATCCTTCATGATGAGAGCATATCGTTTAAGAGCACATTAATTATTGTTATTTATACTTTGTTAGTATACGCGTGTATTTGTACTTTGTTAGTATACTTTAGATATATTTTTATCTAGGGGGGAAAACAGGAAAAAATGCTTTTTACTTAAAAATAAACAATATTACTATTTTTGATACGATTTGCATTAAAATTAGTAGGTATACATGGCTTATTTGATGCAAGCAACACGATTATAAGAGATTATTTGTATATTTTAATATTTTGGTTTCAAATGGTCCCTGATGTACATTTTAAGGTCAGGTTAAAGTGGTAAAAAAACAGTAATATTATTTCTTACTATTCTTATCAAGACCTTTACAGCCATTATTTTAAACTTTTTCAACGAGAAATTACAAAGGGGTTTGGCTTGGTCAAATATTTGGAGGAAAAAATCAAGAATATCTCAACACAATGCTTTATTTTAGATTGAGGAATCAGTTTACAATGGAGGATTGTTGATTTAATACTTCATTCCATATGATAAAACTGGAGCAGTCGTGAAGCTGTCGTACGAGTCTGCATTTCCCTTGTATTAAAATAGAACAAAATTGGTATTTTATAAGATTTGTTTGGTAAAATTAATTAAATTTGGTAAAATTTGTCATTAAGAATTCGACGGGCTTTATTGGTGAAGTTTGTAAGTGAATCGGAGTATTAAAAGCAAAGTTACGAATATTATAATACGTATAATAATTACTTATTACAATATATTATACATTTTTCCTTGTAGTATTCAATGCTTGAGTAGTTGGGTCTAATTAGGAATTAAAAAGCTCACTTTTGCAATATTTCGACCCCTCCTTGGGTCTTTCTCAAGCTGATTGACTAGAAGTTATATTACATTAAAATGGTTATATTCTTAAAATATTTTATTTGAATCTTTTCGATTCTTGTAATTTCTTTTGAAGTCAGGTAATGGTCATTTCACTTGTTATATATTAAAAATTTGTAACCTACTCTTCAGGAGCTACCATTTGATACCCCACTCAAAATTTAGAAAAATAAGAATGTCTCACTGCGCTCGTGGGCACACAAAATTTACAATTTATATAAATTAGGAATTTCCCCCTGGTCTTATAATCGCCCCATTAAATGGTATTTGCATGAATTATTTCAAAATTTTAGAACTAGCCACTATAGGGTTGGGAGGGGGATTTTTTGTGGTATATGGTTTTGTAGTTTATGTTTAACTTATTAAACCAATAAATATTGCAAAATTTAAATATATATATGTATATATTTGTCACCTACTTTCTTCAACAACTTTCATTTATCCCCACTCGAAAATTAAAAAAATAATATTAGAATGAAAGCTAAGTGTACCCTGTAGAATGATTGTTATCATAAGTTTGGATCCTTGAAGGGTAGGAAGAAGAAGAAAACTAGTGCTGTTTCATGTTAGATGGCAACGTTTCGCCTAATCTAGCCATTTTCAAGCCTAAAAATTATATTAATTTATTTAAAACATGACATACATACGAATAATTCATTAATTGATATCCTTACGGAAAAAACAATAATTACCTCTATCCTATACTTTAAATTTCTAGGTTTAAATTTACATTTGTGATAATTACAGTAGTATCTAAACTACTTGGTCTCATTCGGGGAACTGGTAGTTCACCACGTCAATATCCTATAATCAATAATACATTGATAGTAATTATGATGATTGGTTATGAGAACAAACAGGCTAGGTATTAATCAAGTAGGAATAACAACTAAGAAATAGCTAAAGTAATAAATATGTAAGTGTGTGAGTTTACCATGAGTGAAAAGACAAGTGACTAGGGTAGAATTGATAACCGTTAATATCACTAACAAAACTAATACAGATAAAAACAAACATTCAAAATAATCTAAAACTAAACTATAAACTACATCACAGTAGGTAACAGTAGACGAGTAACAATAACGGTGTCATTAAATAAAAATAAATTAAAATACAATATAATACGTCCTGTTATCATTATTAAATGATATAAGGCTTAGACTACTGATTTCTGTTATTCAAGGATCCAAACTTATGATAACAAATAATATTAGAGTTAACCACATTTTTGCGAATTGCGCATGCTCATATTAAATTGTTATCTTCTCTATATTTTTTCTACAAGTGGGTCAAAAGTTACATCAGTATTTAAAGTTTCAACTTATTAGCTTAAATTGCTCGGGAAATATGAACCAAGGGGCAAGGAAAGGAAAGATCTACGAAACCCTAATAAAGTGAAAATACTATAGCAGTAATTTGGAGTTTTTTTATTGTCTATTCAACATTTTTGAGGGATTCTTTTAATTTTCCACAGTGTTTATTGTTATTATTATTAAAGAGATAATTAAACAGTGATGTTAGAGTGAATATAGACTTTTCTTTCCCCTGTGTTATGACTGGGTGTTGGTCCTGGGTGTTGCAATCTAGAGAAATAAAGAGATAATAAAGACTAAAGACGTGCGTTCATTAAGATACCATGCTCTCTGCAATGCTTCTCAAAACTAACTAAGCTCTTATAGTAGGAAAAAATGGGCTTAAATGGCTTAACTTAACGTCGACAAGCTCCTAATGATGCTCCATTTCGCTTTGCCAACCTTACATTTTGCACTAGGGAAAAATACTTTCCCACACATATAAACTTTTTCTTTGTAAAAATCATAAGTTTAAATTATTTTTATTTCACACACAAACATATTATATATATATATATATATATATATATATATATATATATATATATATATATATATATATATATATATATATATATATATATATATGTGTGTGTGTGTGTGTGTGTGTGTATTATACCATGTATAACAGTTATATGTTTTCGTTAATTTGGGCCTTGAAAAACCTATTCAAAATGATTAGAACAGTTGCAAAATTATCAGCATTAAATGAATACATATACTTAATATTGTAAAGCAAAAAAATAAATAAACATAATTAATACAAATTAATAAACATAATAAACAAATAAAAAATACTTGTGGTGTCGCGGGACACCCGGTAGGAACGAAGTTCCTTACATTTTTCATTAAATATAAATTATAAAATATCACTGCTAACTACTAATACATGGCGGAGTTAGAAAAGAGACAAAATTTAAAGTAACGAACTGTTTAAACCTGGCAGAGTTAAGGCAAAATTAAAAGAAAATCATTATTTGTATAATTATAGCAAGCGTCTTACTATAAATATGTATTAAATATAAGAAAAAAGTTGATCATGATGAGTTTATAGTGAACGAGTATGTTTGTTAAAGGAGTTTGGATTGAAATAGGACTGTTTTCTACTTACCCGGCCAATTAATTTAAAATATTATAAAATATATATCCTCCCTACTCTACAGCTTCTGCTTGTATCAGGGTGAAATTTTACATGATTATATTTTATTTATTTACAAAACGAAGTGACATTTTTGACATATATAACCAAAATAATCAAAACAAGTCAAGTAACAGGCTTCTAAATAACACTTTTTCCCGTCTTTTAAAGCTTACGTTTACGCGAGCGTTGCGCGTGGACGTTTGGGCGCATAACGTTTTCCGACGAACTCAGCCTGGGCATAGGTAAAATGAACATGTGTAACTACCAAATTTCATCTAACTCGGTGAGCTTTTACTCAAGTTACCGTCGTCTGTAGATTTAGTGACGGATTTTGCGTGTCGGTGATTTTGTGACGGTGATTTTGGTCGTTTTTTTCGGATTCACTCCCGGGCTCCAGAACGTGCCATAAGGAACTTCGTTCCAATAAACATAATAAAAAAATAAATAAACATAATTGAAAAAAGTGGTTAATTAGAAAGTTTTTGCTAACTTAGAGAAAATATTATTTTGCTTTAAATTTATTATTGATAATAAAAATAAAATCTGTTACATTTGACACGTGGCAAACATTTTTATGCACTTTATTGTTTTATGCGATTATAGAAGTCTTCAAAATCCATTATTACTATTTGTTTAATTCATAGTTTAAAGCCTCAACTTTATCAAATTCATTAATATAAAATTATCGTTATCTGGTAACACGAAAATCTTTCAGTAATCATTATTATACAGTAATATAAATATATACTTCATAATTGTTCTATTTATTTTTCTATCCCCGTAGCCTCATCCGTAATGGTGGTAATATTTGTAAAAAATAGACTGCTAATTAGTATGGGATATAGCTTCCTCGCAACCTATCACGTACTTTATTGATTTTATGCTTTTACAAGCCATTATTGCCTATTTTGATTACTTCCGTTTTTTTAATCAGTCAAAATTGTTTCAATTTTTTACAGTTAAAGAGCACATACGGTTCAAATTAATCTGGGGCTATCTGCAGGTTGCTTTCGATAAACTATAAATGTTATATACAAATCAGGTTAGTACTTTTAAAGCTCAAGATGTAAATAAATGTATGTTTATGAGCATGTTGAAGAGAAACAAATGCGGGCGCAGATGGTTTAAACTTTTGTGAGACCAACAATGGGCTAATCATGACCTACCATAAAAATTTCATTAAAATCAGAAGTGTAGTTTTTAAGATAGATTCGCAAAAATTGAGCAACAGACAGGCCGACAAACAGACACGGAACAAAAGATTTTCCCTGATGTCTGAAACGGATTTCTGTCTCTGAATTTTTGAAATGGGAACAATAAAAAATGTCGTTCCTTAGAATGATCACACAGCTAACGTTACCTTCGGTAAGCTCGGAAGCTTGTCGTTTCTGCTAAATTGGGTCACCTTTAGAGAGGTAGTATGTTTTTACTTCTAACTAGGGCAATAAAGGAGGAGAATTGTAGTAGTTGCCTGTTTGAAAAGGGCAAGAAGTGACAGGGGATGTGGTGGGAGTCTTGGACAGTTGCCCTAAGGCTTAAGTCCTGTCTCTAAAAGAAATTCGATGTCTTATTAGATAAGAAACTACGTGATATATTGCAGTTTAACCTGTCAACTTAACAAAATAAATCTAATGGAATGCATGTCAACACCTTTATTGATCTCATGTACTATCCCCAACTGATAAAATTTGAATTTCTTTGTAAATAAATTCGAATATACTTTAAATAAGGTGAAATAATGAAAACAAATGTTGCAAAGAGCATTTTATTAATTAAGGTAACATTAATAAGCATTTTAAACACAATTTTTGACTTCAAATATTTTAACAAATTAAAATAGAACAAAATAATTTTAGGTGGTGGTTGTTTTGCCCAATCTGTCGTCTGGTCTCTTCCATATCTATGCAAAGAACCGTGGTCAAAGTAATCTTCTTTATCAGTTTCATTTCCTTCTTTATCAGTTTCATTTCCTTCTTTATCAGTTTCATTTCCTTCTTTATCAGTTTCATTTCCTTCTTTATCAGTTTCATTTCCTTCTTTATCAGTTTCATTTCCTTCTTTATCAGTTTCATTTCCTTCTTTATCAGTTTCATTTCCTTCTTTATCAGTTTCATTTCCTTCTTGATCAGTTTCATTTCCTTCTTTATCAGTTTCATTTCCTTCTTGATCAGTTTCATTTCCTTCTTGATCAGTTTCATTTCCTTCTTTATCAGTTTCATTTCCTTCTTTATCAGTTTCATTTCCTTCTTTATCAGTTTCATTTCCTTCTTTATCAGTTTCATTTCCTTCTTGATCAGTTTCTGTCGACTCTACTCTATATGTCGGATTCAGAGTCGTCAAAATCAATTTCATTATTTTGTTGAAAAAGCAATTCATAAAGTCTCTGAACACTTTATTTATCTTCTGGATCAAATATAATTATTTTCTTATCCATTTCTGCAACAATATAATTACTGTCCAAAAATTATCCTGAAAAATTATTGACGCAACATTTACATAACATTTTATAAGCATGAAAAATTTGTCAAACAACCTCCAAATTCTTAGGCTAAAACGAAAACCACAAATGTGGCTAGCTACATAAATTATCGATATTTTTACTCACTATACTGAGTTATTAAAAATATTATGTAGTTGCAGAATATATATTAACAATTTTTTTGACAACAATTGCATACTTACTGTAATAAGTGAGTGAGCGGCAAGTGTACGAGTTAGGGCGCGCTGGGTCTTAGCGACCCGGAGCGGATATCTAGAAGGAATAACACTTGCCGTGAAGGCTTGAGCTACCACTGGAATGATACTTAAGGCCGAATGAGACTCTTTGGACATTGGAGAAGAGGTTTGGTGGTGATTCAGAGGTTTTACACAATTATCTTTACACAAAAACTCCATTAAAAAAACTCTCCGGACCTCCATGTGGCCTCCCCAGGGTTAAAAAAGAAAAATAAATCAAAACGGACAAATGTTACATATCTTAAATCATATAAAAAATCCATGGCATTATATGCCACGTATGTGCGTAGACTACCAGAAAATGTTTCATAAATTGAATTTAATTGATCAAGATGAATTGTCTGTAATTTGTAGCGGCAAGCAGATACAGACAACACAACTGATAAAGCTACAAATTAATCGCCTCAGGGTACGATATTTCTGAACATGTATGCCAATCGTAGGTAGTAGGTTTCGCGTTGTTACAATACTTTCCCCTTATATACTATATACTCTGTATATTACAAAAGTAAGATGGTAAACAAGTGTTTATTTGACGTTGTTGGGAACTCTCAGTGAATGATTATTGCTTCCGAGCTTACCGAAGGTAACGAAAGCTATGTAATCTTTCTGAAGTAAGAAAATTCAATATGTCTCCGATTTCAAAAATTCCAAGAAACAAATCCGTTTCAGACATCAGAGGACTTTTTGTTTCCGTGTCTGTCTGTCACTTAAAATGCATTCAAACGAACAAATCATAAAAACTTCTTGTCCGATTTTAATGAAATTTGGATGACAGACTATAATTAGACCACTGTTGGTCCCATACAAGTTTCAACTTTTGCGCCCATTTGTTTCTCTTCCAAATGTACATAAACATACATTTAATTACACTTATGTCATTGTATTCATGCTATTTTTAAGAAATTTGAATGACATGTTGAAAGTAGCCCAAAGATGGACCTTTATAAATTTTCACCGTCTGCGCTCTTATTCTTTTATCCATGTAAAATATTATTAAATAGATTTAAAATTAAAGGTTGAAAAAAATTAAATAAAGTAGAAAATATTGGTTTGTAAAAGCATAACATCATTTCAGTATGTTATAAGAACGCGAGGAAGATATTATGTGCCTCATTAATTCGCAGACTATTTCTTTTGTTGTGCGAAAGTAGACGAGAAGAAAAACCGAGGCATTTAAGTTAGAGGTCCCTCACCTATCCGGATTCAACCTATCTAGGTATATACCTCCAACCTACCTACCTAAGGTATTTAAAAGATAAAACTGTTCCTAGAATAAAATGATAAAAAGTTTAAAATTTATGACAACAGGACTACACTGGTTGGTAAATGAGGAGGATATCTCGGAACCGATGTGGATGTAATTTAAAAACAGTACAGACTTGCAGGATGCGAGATGTCCAATGGAGGTATTAGTAAACTGGGTGTGTTTGAACGAGGATTATGTCTAATACTCGCCTACATGAAGCAGCTACCTCTGCAATACCAGGTACATGCACCAAATAAATCAACCCCTTTACATTGTAGTAGATACAACCTAAGATGATTCTATTAACAACATAACTTCTATATCTGATACCGACTATATTCATGTCACATTTTCAACTCATAAATATTCACCAAGCCTACACCTATTTAAGAATTATTACTTTAATCCTTAAGATATTATCTCGATTAGAAACAAGTTATTTTACTCTTTTCAACTATAAATCTAAAACAAGTTGATTGACTGACTTCAAAATTGACCTATTTATATGATAACTTGAACGTCCTTGAGAAACTGTACTTACAGCATATTCAAGTATACATTAAAACCCACAATTAAACTAGTTTTAATAAATAAATAACTTCATTTGTATATACGAGTATTACCACATAATATATAATAAAGTAGTAAATAAATTATATCTTCAAGATAAAATATTAGTCTGACTTTACATACTTCTAAAGAATTTATAAATTTCTAGACTTGTTACTTTCATAAGTTTGTCAAGTAAAACGATCAATTTAGAATTATTATAAATACATTCTTGAATGATAGGTTAAAAATATTTGTAGGAATATTTATTTGCGAAGTTAAAGAATTGAACAATGTGATAATTAATGAACTTGGTCGATATATTTATTTATGTATTTACATTTGATTTTGAATGATAGATTGAAAGTATTTTTTATTAGTGCAGTAAAAGTATTGAACTATTATGAATCTATGTGATAATTAATGAACTTGATCGATAGATTTATCTATGTATTTATACAATAATTCTTTAAACTAGGCATCGCGTGGCTCTATCATTGAAGCGAGCGTATTGCAATGAAATACTGAATATTGAAATTTATTAATCATGATGAATGTCATAGTTGAAGATAAGTGGAAGAGGGTAGTGTAGGGAAGAGTGGGGGTACTCGGTACAAAGCTTTACTTCCTAAACAAACCTATACACTATACGACTATAACAATCTTCACCACCCGCGGTAGCTTTTAAACAATTATTTTAAATGTATCTCGTCACTACGCAAAGAATTTTGCTTGTATCAAGTTGAAATTTTGCATACCTGTTTCAATTGTGCATTAGATAGTGTATATGAAGTTTTATTAAAATCGTTACGTTAGAACGTAAGATATCGGTAAAAAGGTTGTTTTCTCTATTATATACGTTTAGGTCCGCTTTAATAGTTTTAGCGATCTTTATTAAGTCATAGCGGTGTCGCTGTTGGTTTTAGTAAAACATGTTATTTGAAAAAAATGTTCGTCTCATCAAATTTATGATAATAGAATCTTTTCCCGTCCTGAAATTCCAATTTAATTTTTGTACCTCTCGTTTACGCGAGCGTTGCGCGCGAACTCTTGGACGGATCACGCTGTCCAACGAACTTAGCCTGAGTATTAGTAAGAGGAACATGTATACCAAATTTCAACTAAATCGGTCAACTTTTACTCAAGTTATCGTCACAAGCGTGAACGTTACTGACAGACAGACAGACAGACAGACAGACAGACAGACAGACACGGAGCATATTTCGTTGAATATAGGAAGCTCGCTACGCTCGCTTCAATTATTGCATATAGATTCTCGGTCTAGTTCTATGTCATTAATGTTGACTTCTAAGACTTGTGGAAAATTGAAAGCTTAATTTCGGGACTAGGTATCATTAACGTCAGAGAAAATCATTCTCCTGCGTAGCTTAGTTGGTAGAGCGCTATACTGGAAATATAGAGGCCCGTGGTTCAAATCCCGACACTGGAGTGTATTTTTCTCTGTCTGTTTCCCGTAGTTAATAATAATTATAATTTGATTTAAATTTAAATTTAATCCTTCCGTAGTATGAATACTACCAAAATCGTAAAATATGAATTATTAGTGCAGTAAAAGTATTGAACTATTATGAATCTATGTGATAATTAATGAACTTAATCGATAGATTTATCTATGTATTTATACAATTAATTAAATTATTGCATATAAATTCTCGGTCTAGTTCTATGTCATTAATGTTGACTTCTAAGACTTGTGGAAAATTGAAAGCTTAATCTAGGACTAGGTATCATTAACGTCAGAGAAAATCATTCTCCTGCGTAGCTTAGTTGGTAGAGCGCTATACTGGAAATATAGAGGCCCGTGGTTCAAATCCCGGCGCTGGAGTGTATTTTTCTCTGTAGTTAATAATAATTATAATTTGATTTAAATTTAAATTTAATCGTTCCGTAGTATGAATACTACCAAAATCGTAAAATATGAATTATTAGTGCAGTAAAAGTATTGAACTATTATGAATCTATGTGATAATTAATAATGAACTTGATCGATAGATTTATCTATGTATTTATACAATTGTTTAAAATATTACATATAGATTGAAATGATACTGTAGTTAGAATTAAAAGGAAAGACAAGCCTATAGGATTTTGTTTATGCTTTACTACATTATCTATATCCAGGAAACATATATGGAAACAAAACATAGCTAGCACCTACAGATATAAATCCGAACTCAAGGATCTTTAAAATGTACTAAAAATATTTATAATAATGCATTTTAAATCTTAGTCATACCATAATAATTTTATATATAAAATTTAATAGAAAAACGAAGTATTTCCTAACTGATTAAAATCTGTACAATATTTCTTATATTAGCCATTTGTTGCTACTTTAAATATTATGTTTTATCTCTAAACAATTCTTTAATTCCTTGACAATATAATAGATTATATATATTAGCTACACAAAGCTTAAAATAAATAGCATTATCCTTTAATATTTAATTATTTAACAAGGAAAGAGCCTCAATTTTACAAAAAAGAATAAATTGCCTTTTAGAGACCATTTACATAAACTTTGCGTTGTACTTATATGGTATTTAATGTACCTTTCGCCTAGTTTAAAAAGGATATACGTGTTTTGTTTAAATATATTATGTTTTTATTGTATTAAATTTAATAATTTTATTCAGTACGGTAAAAATAGTTACTTATTTTGATTTTAATTAGTTTTATACTTAAAATTAATGATGTTTTGAAAGTAGACGGTAGTAGGTAGGCTTAGTATACTTTATAGAATACGTATTTCATATAGTAGTGAATCTTTAGCTGAAGTGAACAGTGAACAACGATACAGGAGGAGAGTAAATCTCCAGGGCTCTACTAAGTAAACACTTCCCTTCGACGGCCCTCATGTCTGAAAATGGAAATCATAGGACCCTTCTCCACACCTCTAAGAAGGGCTCCCTTGCCCCGACAATAGGGCCCTAACTAAATATTTCATTTCCATCTTTAACCAAATTTATTCGACAGCTTCCCCTCGAAAACGCAATTATTCAGTGGGGAAATTTTTTTTTCCAAATTTAATTATTTTTTCTTATTTGTGATGTGAAATGGGATTTCTTTCAACCAACACCCCTTTTCAAGAGGAAATCAAGTGGTATCTGATTAAAATTTTTAATTTCCTCTTTTTAAAATATTGATATTCCCAAAAAAAAAAGAAATAGATACATTTTTATTATTAAATTAAAATAAATTAATGTATTTAACGGAAATTAATAAAAGTGAAATTTGAAATGAATAAAACCGAATTTAAATTTGAAAAGCAATAAATAAGTTCCTGATCATTGTCAGTCTACAATTGAAACTTTAAACTATTTTAATTTAATCTAAAAAAAGGGAAAAATTTCCACTCAAACATGTTTGTATGTTAAAAAAACATATAGTCCAGAAGATAGAGTACAAAATAGTGTCTGACTAACATCAAGCTAAAATTTTGTGTATAAGGTAATCTTTTAGTGCCTTTTATGAACATGTGGTCGGCTAAGTTCGTCTGCGGGACATATTCTGGCAGTCGGCATTTGAAAAAAACAAACCGGTGGAACGCGGCCATGTCCCGCCAATTGTGATCGGCAATATGATTTTCATGATCTTGAGTAAAAAATTAGTTAGTAGACCTAAAATAAAGTTGATGTTAGTTTGCCACTTGTTAGGTTACTAACAACTAACCTATCAAGGTACAAACTAACATCACCTTGATATTGGTCTGCTAACTAATTTTATCTACGATTGTTACGAAATATAAACATTGTATCTCTGTTTAGATGCGTAGAAAGTGATTCTTTACGTACTTATATTCATTGCGCATGAGCGTCTCATAATTCTGAAAAATTCCTCTTTTTTACCGCCCAAGGGTGATAAAAAAGAAGAATTCTTCACCTTTACGCACGATTAGCGAGTTTGTTTACATTTAACAAAACTAATTTTCTGTTTTTCTAACAAAATTAACTGTTTATATCGAGTTTTTTTTGTGAAAATCAATGAGTAATTTAAATAATTATGACGAATATGAGGAGAATAATACTCCTCCCGAAATAATTAATTACAACTAATGAATTATTGTCATCTTTATCAAAAGATAAATATGAACTTGCATACAGGAAGTTTATTTTTTTTTTTCTGTATTTATTATTTAAATCTAACAATCGTAGATTAAGTACAGTACGCAACTCGTACGAAAACGGCATTTTGTATTGCTAGTGTGGTTTTACTACCCTCGCTTTTCTACTTTCCGCACTCGACGCGTTAATGTACAATTGCGTACTCAGAAAAATAAAAATCACATTGTCCACCGTAATTGGCGGGACATGGCCACTCTCTGCAAGGTTTGTATTCTTAAATGCCTATTGCCAAGCTCTTTCCCGCAGACGAACTTAGCCGACCACATATTCTTAAAAGGCTCTTAAATATTAACTTGTACACAAATTTCTAGCTTGATGTTAGTCAGAAACTTTTTTGCACGCTATCTCCTGGACTATTAGTCTTTATTTTGTGAATTTCAAAAGCAAATTATTAAATTAATACCAATTAAATCTATAAATTAATAAAATTAATAAAAAAATCTGATAACATTTAATTTTTTTTCACATATCTCATTTAAATAAAATAGAAATAATAACTTAAATTTAAATTGTTAAAATTAATTTTAAGTGTTGCATGTTATAAAAAGTTATAATTTGTGTTTGTATATGCTAATATATCATATAATTAAATATCAGCATAAATTAAAATAAATATTGGTAAAAGGATCACAAAATACCAACAATTATACATTAATTTAAATGAATTTTACAAGTAACCAATAATTATGTAAATATAATACTATTATTAAAATGTTAAGATATATCAATTATACATATGATAACACTCCTAGAGGAAAACACATTATACTATAATATCAGTGATGTTAATCTGTAGTATTACTGAATCCAGGAAATAATTTATGCATATTTTCTCATTTATTATTAATGCATTTTTTAAGTATTTGTAAATACAATTTCCTTATTTATTGTATCTTTTTATTAATAATTATTGTCTATATTTATATTTTTTATCTGCAGGTTAAAATCTGCTATTTTCTTTTATTTCACACATATACAACTCCCACACACTCTTACAACTACAGATGCAATCCCCCACCCTTTTTCCTACCACTCCTAAGACAAACTCCAATCATCTACAGACATAATACACACATACATTGATAGACCAAATTCCTTTATCTATAATTTTTTTAGAATAATCAGTTTATATATTGATCATTAACCAATAATTATGTAAATATAATATTCATGTATTATTATTATTATGTAATTACATACATGCCATAACACATAGATCATATCATAGCCCTGATCAACAAAAGCTTCCTATAGTACCATAAAATTCGAGCCAGCGTGGCCGTGTGGGTTAAACCACATCTGCTCGGCCATCACTGAATCATGAGTGGAACGAGACAGAGTACGATTCCTCGCCGTGACACTCTGATTTATATGTCTCACTATTGATCACATCATACTCGGTACTATGTACAGAGGTATGATGTGTGAAGTGGAAAGTGGCTGGAACTCTCTACCGCGGGGCATAAAAAGGGCCTGAGTGATGGCCTAATTGCAAGGTTCGAACAAGTGGTTCGTCCTACCCGTTCTAGTAGAAAGTACTAGACTACTACTACTACTACCATAAAATTCACTGCACTTACTGTAGATAACATATCAACCATTTTTCTGCACATCCTGGACCTGAACAAACCTCATCCCCAGTCTAACCTGTTTGCTGACCACATGTAGAATAACATCAATCATCATAACCACTTAAAAAACAGTTGCGATTAGGGACGCAACAATGTACCGAAAATCGATAATATCAAAGACCTAGATGTCGATATTAGAGTGATATATCGGCAGATCTAATCAAAGTGCGATATCGATATCTGGTAAATCTTAAGTGTTGTTAGGGATAATGCTACTGTTTTTTGTATATTTACTCTCCTCTTTGCTTCAACGTACGGAATTTTCTCTAATGTTTTGATTTTTGTGATTTCTTTTTCTATTTTCCACTGTGTACAGTTTTTATCAAGAGCCGAGTGGTTTCCTTGACAATTGATACATTTCTTTTCTCTGTTACAAGGTTGTTCGATATCGTGTTGCTGCATGCTGCACTCTGGGCATTTAGCGTTATCTGGTGGGCATGATTTTTTGTATGTGTGTACATGAAGCAGTTAAAAAATCTCATCGGTAAAGGGATATATGTATGGTCTGACAGGTACTCTTAAATATCCTATTTTAATATCCCGGGGTAGGGTCGCTTGACAAAAATGCAGCAAATAGTTATGACTCATCCTAAGCTCCCCATGTACTCTTCTTTTCATTCGAACAACTTCTTCTACCCCTTGGCTCTTTAGATGGCCTTTAATTTCAGTTTTTTGGCCTTAGTTTTCAGCTTTTAAGTCCAAATCATAACAATTTATAACACCTTTGACGATATTAAGACTTCTGTGAGCCTCTACGGTAACTGGTAATGATACATTCTTAGGTCATAAGGTGAGAATTTGATGATAATCGTAAGTATACATGTTTCTACAAGCAATGTTCCATCCCGAAGTTTCTTTGCTTTTTTAACTGGACCCGCTACACTATAGATACCAGATTATCAAGAAGAAAGAGTGATACTTTAGCCATACTCTCTCCGTTTGTACGTTTTATAATAAAAAAAACTATTTTTTCTTAAATCTTGGGGTATTGGTATTATGATTTTTCCCTGTCGTTACTGATACAAATTTGTCGGTAACGACAGAGAAAAATCATTCTCCCGTATAGCTCAGTTGGTAAGAGCACTTGTAACGGATTAATAGGAGGACCCGTGGTTCGATTCCCTGTGCGGGGTGTATTTTTCTCTGTATGTCTCCCGTAGTTATTAATAATTATAATTTGATTTTTTAAAAAAAAATATATATATATATATAGACAATCGAAACTAGGTAAGTATTTGAAAATATCGATATTTTTCTCGATACAATTATCAAAAAAAATTAAAAAAAACATCTTCAATATATCGGTCTTTAGATGCCGATATTATCGAGATACATAACATCACAATATTTTGTAATAAACTCTCAGTTACACAACATACTAATAATTATAAATTTGTCGTAATAAATATTTCGTGAAAAGGAAACGGCAAGAAAATAAAAAAAGGCAAAATTTATTCCAATTAAAAAGAGAAAAAACAAAATTATAAAATGCTTAAAGGTATTAAGTTATTTCTATCAGCGTGACGTTATTCATTGCAACTTTTTTTTCTTTTTTCACAATTGAAGTAGCTTATTTTAGATAAGATTTAGAATAAGCGAGAATAATTTAGATTATTTTTTTACTCAAAGACATTACAATTAAATAGGATTGTTTAATCAATTCAGCCTGATTGCCTTGTTATAACCCATGAAAAATTAATTCAAAATTTTTTAATAATTACTACTTAAGATATTCATCGATTTAATACAATTAATCCTTTCTTTATTGTCATCTTGTCGGGTTATTATTTTTTTTCTGACGTTTCATCTTTTTCAGAAGGAACAAGTTTTGAAACATGTGTTCCTCAGCGCCCGGTAGAAATCAATTTGTCCGTGGATTGATGCACAGGACGACCAGATAAAATTTATGAACCTGATTTTCAGGTAGTAATTATGTTAATTTTTTTTTTACTCCTACTAAAAATTTTTGACTGACCACCGCCTCGTGGGTTTCATAGGATATCAGTATGGAAGCATCAAAAATTGACAGAGAATGAATCTTGAGAAATTTTATAATATAATAGACTTGTGAATATTGAGTGAGGAGGCCTGTTCTTTTTTTCAGTATTTGACGAACGGAAGCAATTTAATAATGAGTAAAATTGGATCAGGTAAGTCTAACTAAATAAAGTTGCCTTTTTACTTTCTCATATAAAAAGAAAATATTGTGATGGTGAGAAAATGGATTTAAATGTTTTGAGGGCCCGTGAGTCCAAAGAAATGGTTTTTAAAAAAATGTCTGTCTTTTGTCCGTCTGTGCAGACGCCTGGAGCCTAAACTACTGGGTGGATTTTTACAAAATTTGGCATAAATGTTCAGAAAAATAATACCCCGATGTGAAATCGAGAAATGAGTATTAGCTCCAAATTGTGGACGCTACATCCCAAAAACTGTGAAATAAACGTAAAAGAAAATTATTTCTCGAGAACGGTTCCGACGATTTTGATTAAAAAATTCTGTAATGTAGCACATTTAAATACGAATCTATCGATATAAGCCGTTTTCCCGGGAAAAATTTAGTTCCTGAGAAATAAGCTTAAAACGCTGATGGAGAGAGCCCGGGTTCGATTCCCCGCCCAGGAAATGTTATTTTTATGATACATTTTGACGAAATGTTCAATAATAATTACTTAAATGTATACATACGAAAACTAATAAATGGAAAACACTGGGCTAAGTAATTATAAAGTCGTATATGAGAAAGTTTGTTTGAGTTGTCTCGGACCGATTTTTATATTAATATCTGTCACCATTTTAAAAGACGATGAATTAATAGAAGATTTAATTTGCAATGTTCGTATGTATGTTCGGGTTAAATCTTGCAACTGAATTTTAAAACAGTTATCATCAACCGATTGAATTGAAATTTTGCAATCATGTATAGTTTGGATGCCAATGTATTGTTAGCTAAGTAACATCATTCTAAATCCAATATGGCGGACTAGTTATTTTTTTAAGCAAGCCCACGAAATGGTTATCAAATGAAAGGGTTTGCTAAGAAGAATACAAAATTAAAATGCATTCACTCTAAATCCAAAATGGCGAATGCCCCAAGATCAAAGGTTGTTTTAATTTTTATTTTTATTTTACAATTAATTTATTTTTATGTATTAATTAAAAAAGTTATTCCTTTGTTCGGAAATAAACGAATTTATTAAGTTCAATTTTGTGTCCTAACGTGAGCGTGGGCGACACAACTCCCAATTAATCAAATTATTTTAACATTTCATTAAAAAATAACGCTCTACTTTAAACAGCGATTTTAATGGTTAACATTCTTCTTCAAAAAATTTAAAATTTAAGTTTGAAAAATGACTGCAATTAATGTGTAGCTTTTTATCAAACATAACTCAAAGTTTGCGAAGCCACCGCCATAACCCCAAGAATATAATTATAAATTTAATATTATTATTATTTGTTTTTTTTTATAATCTGAAGTAAAGTCAACATTTATTAATAACTATGATACAAATAAAGAAAATATATTTTAAATTAATAAAAGAAGAAAAAAATTAGCGAGCGCAAGAAAACTAATATAAAATCGGTCCGAGGCATCTTAGAAAAACTTAGCTATATTGTTGAAACTGTATGTAAATTCCATAATATCTCATTTAATTGATTATTTTATTTTTGTTTTTATTAAAAAAAAAAAATAAATAAATAAAATAAAATCAAGGAGGTTATTTACCTTTTTGTTTTTGTCAGCGCCCCCTAAAATTTGAGCTAATAATCATTTCTCGATTTTACCTCGGGGTGATATTTCCGAACATGTATGCCAAATTTCGTCAAAATCGGTCCTGTAGTTAAGGCTCTACGCATCTGCACAGACAACAGAAAACAACCAATTTTTAGAAACTTCTTTTTTGGACTCAGGGGACCTTAAAACGTGTAAATCTATCAAATCAAATTTTCGCGCCATCACAATACTTTCTTATTATGCAAGAAAATAATTATTGAAAGTAAAAAAGAACAAAACAAAGCAAGAAACAAACATGATTTAAACATCAACATATGATTTTGTACATTTTTTCAAAGCGATAGGAGACGTAATTTAAATGTACAATGACATCAGCTTTGTGTAATCTCTCAACTCATTAATTCATTAATGGGCGAGGCAACGCCAAGTTTATTATTTTTTTCTATTAATTATTAAGATAAGGAAAATAATATATTACAGGTTTTTAGTACTCTACTTTAGTTTTTATGTTAATACGCTAGGAGGTGTGACATGTTTCACACTAATGAGATCATCGTTGAGATGAGTAAAGTGGCTGTGATCATCCGGCCTGTAATAACCCCGTCATGTAATACCCCATCCTGTAATAACCTCGTCATGTAATACCCCCATCCTGTAATAACCCTGTCCTGTAATAACCCCGTCATGTAAAGGTGGATTCACACCTACGGCCACGGACAGGGCTGATCACAGTCGGGTCAAGTCAGATCAAGATCCCTTTCTATGGTTTTATATAGTAGCATTCCCACCTTCGGCACGGTCCGGTCACGCACAGGGCACGGTCCGATCAGGGTTGCTTGCCGAGCGATCTAGACCGGAGCTTGCCCTGTGTGTACCGTGATCAGACCGACAGTGTGACAGGCCTACAGACAGTCAACCATCGGTTCGCCTCCTATCTACTGGTTTTTATTGCCATTGCCATAGTGTTTACAAAATTTATTTAGTTTGAGAACCTTTCATTACATTGTGTCTTATAATTGTTTCTTATTTTGTTTATTTTTTTAATTTATTGTTTCTTATTTTGTTATTGTTTCGTATATTTATCTCGGGATGAATGACGAGAAATTGATCGAATATGTTCGAGAACAAAAGGTTCTGTATGTTTTTGCTGACCCTTTTTACAGCGATAGTAGTAATAAAAAATCCAAAACGTTTACACAGGGTTAAATTACAGAGAGACATTATAGTGGTACGTATAGGATGTAGTGTTGAGGGAAGGAGATTCTGCCTTTGACTGACTGGTGCCTGCCCGGACCGTGGGAATGGGTTGGTCCGAGACCGTGCCGTGCCCTGTCCGTGATCAGCCCTGTCCGTAACCGTAGGTGTGAATTGTGAATCCACCTTAATACCGTCCTGTAATAACCCCGTTCTGTAATAACCCTGTCCTGTAATAACACCGTCCTTTAATTCCCCCTTTCTGTAATTACCCCGTCCTGTAATAACCTAATGCTATTGATCGGGACGTAAAAAAATAAAAATAAATTATAATACATAAAAAATAAAATATACAGTTTAGATTTAATACAGCTTGACAAGTTGCATTAAATGAAGCTTAATTTACGAACGAAGAAAAGAATGTCTGAACAGCTACAGATCTCAAAGAAATATTTCAGAGGATAAAATTTATTTTAAAGTAATTTAAAGAGTGAGGCAAATTAATATTAATTGATCAATTACAGTGGGATTAGAATCAAGTATAAACAAAATGTAATCGTTTACTTAATTTAATTGCTTTAGACACTGTGAAGTGCTAATGACAACAATCATTCGTTATAATCTCTCGACTTCAAATAAATATCGACGTCTTTTTAAGCTAACACTTATTTTCAATTGCTAATAAATAAAACAATAAAGATTTATCTTTAATAAGAAAAGGAAAGAGTCTATTTCAATTATTTTCAAACTTCATACGCTTTATATAATTTCTGAAATAAATAACTGTTACAAAATTTCAATGAAAAAATATAATAACGATTAAAAGTTTATCGAATGTTGATAATATATATTTATTTATTATAACAAATTTGTAATTATTTAGAGTCATGTTATTAGCTAATGCAAAAAGAAAAAATATTCAATTTTAGTTCAAAATATTTATTTGTGTAACTCATATAAAATGACGTCAGACATAACCTATTCACTTGTGTTAAAGTCATCCAGTAGATTTTAATTAAACTTGTCTTGCTTGATTTAACAACATGATAATTAATATTAAGAAAGCAATAATATTTTTTTTTTTTTTTGCCATTTTAATAAAAATTTAATCTAAATACACTATAACAAAACTAGTTTTTAAATTTACATTCTTGTTTAAAGATGTTATATATATATATATATATATATATATATATATATATATATATATATAAATAAACAAATTAAACTTCAACTAACAAGCAACTTGACATATCTCCAATTCCGCTCATTAACACGTTCGACGATATCTCATGCCATATTAAAATAAATATATATATTTAAGTACATAAAAAAGTACCTTTATCTATTTTTACTACGTTTCTATTAGCTTGCTTTCTTGTTTGTTTGTTTGTTTGTCCAGTAAAAATCTTGCAATCGATTTTTTACTATAACTTCCCGAGTAGCTAGACATTTGAAACTTTTAGAACTGCTCAGAACACGATGACAATACATTATTTTAATACTTTCAGCCATCTTTCAGCAGAATTTAATTAGTTTTCAGCAAATTTTGCAGTATGGAAAGTTAGTTCGGAAAAATATCCACAAGTTATTTTATTTGTTTTGACATATCCCATATTTACAATCTTCATGTTGACGGGTTTCAAATTTATGATTTATGACAGAAAATTTAAAAACGTAGTATATAAAAAGTTTTTTTTATCTTGTAATTATTCACACATATGTTTCTGAGATTATACTTTATAATGTTTAGTTTACTTGTTAAAGATTAAGTTTAAGTAATTAGAAATCATATTTTGGGTACATTAGGAGAGCCGGGCCGTGTGGATTAAATTACTCACCACGCGTCTGCTCGGCCATCTCTGAATCAAGGTGGTACGAGATCGTGGGTTCGATCCCTCGTCGTGATGATCTGATTTATATGGCTCAATAATGATCACATCATACTCGCATCGGCAATACAATGTACAGAGGTATGCTGTGTGAAGTGGCTGAAACTCTCTACCATGGGGATAGTAAAATGGGCCTAAAAGATGGCCTAATTGCTAGGTTTGATTAAGTGGTTCGTCCTACCCGTCAAGTACTAGTACTTACACTTACTATTACTACTGGGTTCATTAAAGAAACAAAATCATAGAAAATAAAAATAATTATAAAGATAATAATATGCAATAATCATAAAAGAGTTTCTAAGTATAATACCAGTAAGTGCCATGTTTTAGAGATACGTAGTCCATTTTTGGTACTTCTTTAGATTGTTACTTCCCTATGTTGTTTTAGAATATAAATGACTTTGACTGAATAACTGTTAAGACAAAGGGATGTTTAGCCAATATACTTTGAGACAAAGGAATATCACACTTCTGTTTTTATAAGGGGAGTAACAGTGTAAAGAAGAACATTCCGAACACCTTCTTTAGATTGTTACTCTCCTCTGTTTTCTTTAATAGGGGAGTAACAATCTAAAGAAGTGCTCCATTTTTATTATTTTAATTTCAAGATACCCCTCATTGTAAATATAAATCACTCAGGTAGAGAACTTGTGACCACTGTGATATGTCATTTTTAGGCGCCGATACTAACTTTTTAAGAGCACTGTTTAAAAGACAGGTAAATTTTAAATTTTATGGTAATTCAGCAGACGCCGCTTAATGTGATTACTATGGTGTGAGGTGAGGTTTACTTTCTGAGAAAAATAGTACATTACGCGTCTAGTGCGGAAAGTAACATTTTGCATGCTTGTGTGTTTGCACCCGAGTGACAGCCAGGGTAAGTATGACGAGCAAAGCAAAATGCAGTTTTCGCACGAGTTGCGTACCGCACTTTATCTACGATTGTTGGATTTTAATAATAAATACAGAAAAAAATAGACTGCCAATTAGTGTGGCACATAGCTTCCTCGCATCATATCATGTACTTCATTGTTATATTAACATTAACATTATATTAATTTATTGTTATATTGTTTATTGTGAAAAAACTATTAATAGCTTTTAGCGATCTTTACCACTTCATAGCGGCGTCGCTGTTGGTTTTATTAAAAAAAAAAAAAAATTGTCTTATTGAATAGATGAAGTTAGATTTTTTTCCCCAACTAAAATTCCAATTTTAAATTTGAAGTTCACGCTTACGCGAGCGTTGCACGCGAACGCTTGGGCGGATTACGTTGTCAAACGAAATCGTTCTGGGCATTGGTAAAATGAACATATCTACCAAATTTCATCAAAATCGGTCCACTTTTACTCAAGTAATCGTCACACGTTTCGCGGTTCGCGGACACTTAAAGACCGACATCAGACACGAGACCAAAAATTTTCCCTGATGTCTGAAACGAATTTCTATCTTGGAATTTTTAAAATCGGAGACATACAATTTTTTCGTTCTCAAAAGTAAACACAATGCTTCCGTTACCTTCGGTAAGCTCGGAAGCAATCAATAAGAGTCTCTCAATAAGATCTATATGAGTCTTTTTTAGGTGTGGGTGTGTAAGGGTAAAAAATTAATCTTAAAATTTGTTTATCCTAAACGATGACCAAAAAGGCTATATTTCACCTCCACCGAGGCATATACGTGCCTGAAACATCGTATTTACACATCAAATCGAACCCACATTAACGAACATAAATTTATTAGCTGATTGGAGTATATATACATATTTGTTTTTATCATACCGGCAACGCTGAGTAGTCATATACATTAATGAATTCAAAAGTCGGAATCTTCCAATTGTTGTTGAATCTTTGTATAAGATTCATTTTTTACCCTTACCAACCCACACCTAAAAGAACTTATATAATTAAGGGGAAAACAGAAGAAACCACGTAAATAAATGAGGCTCTTCGTTAAAGAATAATTCTTACATGTTTGCACCTTTGATAACTTTGGATTACTTGTTTTTAGGATCATATAGGAGAGTAAAATTCACAATTAGTTAATTAAAAAAAGGTTATATGTCACCCCTTACGGGCATCAGCTGACTTAAAATAAAAAAATGTTTTTCATTAATAAAGCTTATAACTTACACATCTAAAATAATTTGCTTTTTACTAAGCTCAAAGCCTTACTTGCGTTAAAATTTACATAGTTTTTAAACTATTTTAAAAGGAATAAACATAAATAACTAAAATGATCCTCAGATCATCTGTGTCTCCCTGAGAAACTACCAGTTTAAACAACATAAATGTATAAGAGGGAGAACAATAAAAAATCCCTAAAACAGGGTAGTAAAAAAAAAAAAAAAAAAAAAAAAAACTACATTTATAGTACCAGTTTTATCTTAATTAATAATTAATTAATAATATCAGCTAAAATAAATAAATTTAAATTCAACATAACAATTAAAATAACATATAATAAAAACTATAATATCATTAACGCTAATTTTAAAATATTATATATAATTCATTGATTATATTTTGGTAAAATTCATTTAAACGTTTTTATATCAGTCTTAAAGTTCATTGAATCATTTTATTTTGCTATATGGAAAGCTTCTAGGTACTTTCTTTTTAAATTATTATTTTCATTATCTATTATTTTGGCATTTTCAAAATTAATAGAGTGATCTGTATTTTTAACATGTATGGATAATGCACTATTTTCATTTCTCTTGCTTACATCATATTTTTGTTGCTTTAATCTATTATTATTAAATGTTTGCCTTGATTCTCCAATCTACATTTTTTCACAATCACCACAAGAAGTAGAATACACAAAACATGTTTTACGGCCTCTGAAGAAGGTTTTAAGTAAAATTATAATAATCCCTTGGTGTCTCTCACTAACACAAATTGTGTACCTTATTGCAGTGTGCAAAAACACGGTATTACATTGCTGATATGTTTTGCCAGCCAAGCAAGAATGGCGGTGTGAGAGCACGCTCGTCTCTGGTAAAGCCCTATATCTGATCTTCTTGATTTAGTATAGGTCCAGAGTTGGGTGGGCATCGTCGGGCCCCTGATGAGTCGGACGCGACGAAACGATGCAGGACATGGCGTAATGCCGAGCCAACAGCTTTGTGACTTATAGTCTAATGTTGGAACAATTCCTATGTGTCACGCTTGCGTGGCACATCCCTTGGTGTCTCTCACTAACACAAATTGTGTACGTTATTGCAGTGTGCAAAAACACGGTATTACATTGCTGATATATATATATATATATATATATATATATATATATATATATATATATATATATATATATTATTATTTATTATCTTTATTACTTTATTTTCAACAAATTAGTATAATGCAACTAAAATATGAAATAATAAAAAAAAGTGTTATTATCATTTTGTAAATATTTATGCTTACACATACTTACTAAATTTTATTATATAATACATAATAATATACTTGAGATATAGAACAACATTAAACAAAAAGAAAGACCCTTTATAGTACAAAATACAAAAATTCAATATACATATATTTATATTAAGAGGACTAAGTGATAGGATCATTCGTAAAGTAATAAGAATTTTATTGAGTAATTTTAAAATCCAGTTTTACAAAATAGGTAATGGAAATATTACAAAAATTGATCTTATATCCGATAATATTAATTAAATACTGGTTTATGTACAATTTGCAACGAGTTTCTTGGTAACATGCATATTTCTTTTATTTATTAGTCAAGACATCTTATGCACATATATTTAAATGAGTAATTAAACGAGGTTTTTTTTTTTTCAAAAATGCGTTGAAAGATCATAAATTAAGCGATGATTTACGATTCGGAATGTAAATTGTTATTTATTAACAGGGTTATTGACATTTTTTGTATAAATATCAGGTTGAATATTAACCAATTGAATATTATCTTTTAAATGCAAGGATAACTTTTATGTATAAAATAAAAATTAGCAAACAAAAGTGAAGGTTAGTTAGATCAAAAAATAAATAAAAAATCGATTTTTTTTTTAAATTTTGTGCCGTTTTGAAGTATATTTTTGAACATTGTTAGAGACTATAAAATTTATTGGTTGTGCGAGAAGTCTCACGTAAAAAGGGTTTCGTTGGTATTATGAACATGTAATTAGTAAAAGGGAGGGGGGGGGGGGGGGGGGTGATGTTTTTTGACAAAATGGGATGCAAAATTAAATACTCTCCACAAGTGTTATATATTTTTTGTGATCTAATCTCAACACCTTTTATTTGATAAATTCCACTCAAAATTTAAATAAAAAAAATCCTATGACGGGAATTTGCAACCATTTTGGATTCCCAGTTAATCAGATCAAAATGCTATTCTTATTTTTTCTTTGGCCCAGCAGACCGCAAATTTTTTCATATTTTTAGTAACAATAGAAGTATAGTTTTAGGGAGGGAGGGACACACACTAAATTTTGACAAAATGGCGTTAAAAATTAAACACTTTCCACAAGTGTTATATACATATTTGTGTAACCTACTACTCTATACCTTTTATTTGATACCCTACTCAAAATTTGAAAAAAAAATATTTTTTTCATTTTGGCTTTGAACCGCAGATAACTTTGAGCTCACTATATTTTTCCTGTGTGCGCGTCATTACGATCTTTAATACTGGAAAGTTTTGTTTTTATCTCTTTTGATTCAAAAGTTATTGGAACCGTACAGAGTGACAGACAGAAACAAGAGAGAAACTATAAGGGTTTTTTTAGTTTTACCAACGACACCCTAAAAAAGATTGTTGCTTAAAAGAAACAAATAACAAAATTATATAACAAAGTTTTAATTTTAAAGTTTAATAAACAATTATTAACCTTGGCCCAATGCAATTTTTAGAAGATCTCGTTATATCATCTCTCTCTCTCCCTCTCAATGTGAATCTAAATCTATAAAATTTAAGCTTTGACTGTATATTGGTAAGAATTGAAAATTTGGATACTTTTCTATTTCATTCATTCTGAAAACTGAATCCGGCCTTAACTTTTTTCGTGTATGTATTTGTGCCTGTCGCCACCAGTCCGACTTTAAAGGCGCAAAACTGGGTCAACGAAATTGATTACATTTTTTTTTCAGATGTGTGCGCAAACTACGCACACCTATTATAATAATCAGTGGTAACTGATTTTAAAAGATGTACAACTTTGGTCCTATCACTTTTTGCCGTACCTCCATCGGTTCTACCTTAAATAGAGCTTTTTCTTTGTTTTTAGATTTTTGAATTTGAGCTCTCATAACGTCCGCAATTGATAACCGATTTAATTTTTGAATGGGGTTCTGAAATTTCACACCACTGCTCTTTAAATCGAGTATATGTAATTTTATTTATTTTTCCTAGAGCCAGAGTTATTAAATATTTACTGGTGCAACTGCCTTATTGAAAGAAGATACTGGTAATTTCATTCATGCGCCAATGATTGATGATAGTTTTATGACTTTGATAAATCCCACTTTGATTGGTTTTGACGGGCTGACGGAGTTTATGTTCTAATTTATTTTATCTTTTTTTTAGCATTGTTATTTATTACTACATTATTTAGTTTTGATTGGCTATTTTTTAATACATAAATAGACACCTAAATACGATTTGGAGATTATTATATTCTTAGTAATGGGATGAATTATGTATAATATAGTCCTGATTCTATTCCTAAAAGCCTTTGGTAACAAAATTATTTGGGCATTTAATTGAAGCGAGCGTAAGCGAGCTTCTTACATTCAACGAAATATGCATCTTGTCTGTCTGTCTGTCTGTCTGTGTGTAACGTTTACGTGTCCGACGATAACTTGAGTAAAAGTTGACCGATTTAGTTGAAATTTGGTATACATCTTCCTTTTACTAATACTCAGGCTAAGTTCGTTGGACAGCGTGATCTGTCCAAGAGTTCGCGCGCAATGCTCGCGTAAACGTAAGCTTCAAATTTAAAATTGGAATTTCAGGACGGGAAAAAATTCTATTATCATCTATTCGATGAGACGAACATTTTTTACAAATAACATTTTTTAGTAAAACCAACAACGACACTGCTATGAATTAATAAAGATCGCTAAAACTATTAAAGCGGACCTTAACATTTAAAATAGAAAAAACAACCTTTTTACCGATATCTTACGTTCTATCGTAACGATTTTAATAAAACTTTATGTACATCGTCTAAAGTACAATTGATACAAGTATGTAAAATTTCAACTTGATACAAGCAGTAGTATTTGAGCAATGAAGTGATACATTTATAATAATTGTTTAAAAGCTATGGTTAAGATTCTTATAGTCGCGTTGTGTGAAGGTTTGTTATGAAGTATACCTTTATACTGAGTACCCCCACTCTACTCCACTACCCTCTTCCACCTATCTTCAACTATGACATTCATCATGATTAACAAATTGCAATATTCAGTATTTTATTGCAATACGCTCGCTTCAATGATAGAGCCACGCGATGCCTAGTTTAATTGCTAGGCCTACATAATAATAAGAAACATAGCCACTAATACCTAGCATAAGCCCAACGTGGAGCGCGGGGTGAAGGCTAGTATGCTATAAGTATCTATTAAACTTGGGCCCACCAAAAGATTAGTGTGAAAGAAGGTCAACAGAAGATAGTCGAGAGAGGCTTATTCGTATAAAATGAAAGTAATAAATTGTAATTGTGTAAGGGCTAGCTGGACGTAGAAATCAGGACGAAATAACCTTATTCCAGAGCCCTTATCAAAAGGCTGAAGCTATAGAAACGTCTCTGTCCTTCACCTCTGATTTCCTGTTGAGTTTTTGCAAAGAAGTCGGTGATAAAAGGGACTCAAGGCTTTTATCCTTTAATCAAAACACGAAACGACGAGAAAAATTAAGGTCAACTCTGAATGATTAAAGGCGTCTCTAGGAAGAGAAGGATTTATAAGAAGCATAAAACAAAAATGAGTCTGTTGGATGTCCTAGAACTATTTAGGATACCGGAGAAAATAAAAAGCTAGTAAAAAAGAAGAGTGATTTCCATTTAAAGATTGTCATCTTGTAAATATATTTTATCTACTGACGGCCGCAAAATTAAGCATTACTTAACTGTTTTTAGGCTGGAAAGTACTATTTCCCTGATGTGTCATTAAAATATTAAAAACAGGCAGGAAAGTAAATGAAATAGTCAGGAAAATTTTTCCCTGTCTAGCCAGGAAAAGTATACAGTGTTTACCAGTGCGTGTGGTAATATCTGTTTTTGTTTTGTGTTTAGTTATATTTTAATTTAGTTTTATACTTGTTTTATTACAAAGCAATGTTATATTATTAATATTTTTACCTAAGCTTCTATTTTTTTTTTTTTTTTTTTTTTTTTTTTTTTTTTTTTTTTATCTAAATAAGCGTATGTAGATAAAGTATTGCATGAAACAAGGCAGCAAATGGAACATTTCTGCCTCGTATATTCATTGCCTACCTCGGCTTCACCTCAACAGCTATTTTTATAGCCTGATGTCCTCGCCTCCGTCTCGGAGGCTAACATAATCCACTCGTCAGTAAAAAATTCCATTTTTGCTGCCTAGATACATAAATTTGAACTGATTTCGGCCTGAAAAATGTAATTTTACTGCCTAGGCAGTAAAATTACGGTAAACTTTTACTGAATATTTTTATGCTAGGCAGCAACATTTTTATTGTTATTATGTTGGCAATAATAGTTATAACATTTTACGAGTATATTATAGTTTAAATTAACCTTTAATAAATAATCTTTTATTTATAAAATAATTTTTTAATCCTGTTTAATAAGTTATCAATGATTTGTAGATCTTTAATTAAAAAAAGAAGAAAAACGGAGTAACTGACTAACTGCAGCTGCATGCAAAGATGCATATTATTATTGAAGTCATTCAGGTAAATTACCTGCCTCGGCAGTTAATTTTCATAGCCTGTCCTCGCCTCCGACTAACTCGGAGACTAACTTAATCACTCGTCAATAAAATTCCATTTTGCTGCCTGGTTACATAAATAACTATTATCCTACGGGGTGCGTAGGCTTCCGCGGGTAGACGTAATAAACAGCTTGGTTTGCAATGGAGTCCGCGTCACGTAGGGGTTGAAGTCTGACGTTTCGCTTCCACTACTGGAAGCATCTTCAGGGGTGTGGTGCATTGTGATGTTTACTTGAAGCAACAACAAGACATACTGACGACTGGAGTGAAGGACGGCGAATTTATACTAGCTTTCTGGAACGTAGATTATACCTGGAATCCAGGTATACTGGGAATCTTCTCGAAAGATTAGCTCCACCAGGTTTCGGACTGAAAACCATGATCGACATAAGGTTAGATATAAAATCGAGGTGTGAGACATAGTTAACTATCAAACACTTCACACAAATGTAAAAAGTTTGGTCTTGCAACCCGGGTTTTTTCAACGGAACCATCTAAGTGGTTTGCTTCTTCGGCTGTAAAAGCACGGATCTGGAAAAAAAAGGTACGATTTACACACTCGAACTATTTTTTTAATTTTATAAAAACACTCCATAGAATAGTTATTTATGTAACTAGGCAGCAAAATTGAATTTTACTGACGAGTGATTAGATTAGCCTCCGAGCCAAAGGCGAGGACAAATAATTAACTGCCGAGGCGAAGCCGAGGAAGGTAATTTACTAGTAATTTATTAGGAAATATTTCCCTGCCTAGGCAGAGAAAGTATTATCCTGACTGTTTTTAATAATTTTATGACAAATCAGCGAAATAGTACTTTCCAGCCTAAAAACAGTTAAGTAATGTTTAATTTTGCGGCCGTGAGTAGATAAAATTATTTCCACCTTGATACCTATAACATTTTAAATAAATCAATATAACTTTAAATTAAAGCAGTAACAATTGAATTTTACTAATGAGGTAAATTTAAAGGTCAAAACTGAAGTAAAAGAGCAAGTGGAGAGAATAGATATTTGATTTAAGTACGAAGTATTGTGGTATCACAGTCTAACTTTAATCCAGGTGTTGGTTGGTATATGGAGAAGTTAAGAGTTGGACTCTGGGACTCAGGAATTAAGATATCGTCGGTTTTGAGGCCACAAGTTCCGATATCGTTACATCCTTTGGAATGTGTCCCTACAGTTCTAAGTGTAAATTAAGACACTTAAGTAGAAAAACACTTTAGAATATCCGACTCGCGGCCAAAGCTATCTCACTTAAAATAAACACATAAATTCCATCTGGTTCCAAAACACTCTCACACACAAAAAGAACTTAACCGTCCACCTTCGAAAACAGTTTTTTTTCCTCGGTTTAATTTATGACTTGTGGTCACTCCAAACTTGCCCAAACCAGTTCTAATAAAAGTGTTTTTTATTATTTTATATGTATATACATTTTTCTTAGTATACAGAAAACCCTTTTTGAAATCTAAAGAAAAATTAAGACTTTTATAAAAACATTTTACTCTTAATAATATATATTATACTCTACTTAATATATATATATATATATATATATATATATATATATATATATATATATATATATATATATATATATATATATATATATATATATAATATATATATATTCAGACTAAATAGATGTTTACAACTTAATAATTATTCCACTCATGTATAGTAGTGTTTTTTTTATGTACTAATGACCAAAGTTCAGAGAGATTAATAGTCATATTTTTCCGTCATGACAGGAAATTTGATATGTTTTAGTGACAGAGGCAGTACTTTGCTGAATCAATTAACAATAAAAGGCCAAAATTAAATAGGAGATACTTTTGGATGTTCATAAGGAGCAATTAGAAAGCTTGATAATGGCCAAGATGAAATATTGCCGATGAATATGAAAACTTAGTTTTTATTTATACCCTTAAGACCAAGAATAGACTTCAGGCAAATTTAATTTATAAATAATGTTTGTTCTTCAGAACAATCATATAGGTTCCGTTACCTTCGGTAAGCTCGGAAGCAAAAATCATGTATAAAAGAGCATAGCATTGTACTTGCAGCACTAAAATTGTCCAAAGATTAGTCTGAGATATAAAGCACTACATACATCCACTGATTCATTGCAGGAACCTAACGTAGTGAATGCTGTATATATTTAAGTAGGTACTCAGTTCTTCTTTGTATTTATCTTTGTTTTATTCTAATAATATGGTAAAAACGTATCGATTGAAAGAACTTTTGATCATTTCTTGACAGATAATTTTAAACATAATTATAATATATTAATAAACGCTATTCTATATTATTAATTATAACTTAAATTATCATAAGGCTAGGCACACACTGGGGGCAAAACAGTCTGCAAACTGTCTGCGGTCTGTCTGCGGAGGAGGTCTCCCGGTGCAAAATATTGTAGCCGGCGACAATTTGTTGTACCGGGGCAGATAGCCCAAAGACAGTCTGCAGACTGTCTGCGGTCTGTCTGCGGAGGAGGTCTCCCGGTGCAAAATATTGTAGCCGGCGACAATTTGTTGTACCGGGGCAGATAGCCCAAAGACAGTCTGCAGACTGTTTTGCCCCGTGTGCGCCTAGCCTAAAACTCAATCATGTTGAAGAGAACAAAAAGAATGTTTTATTTATTTATATCTCTAAGGTGACAACCACCGAGTATAGAGACTAGATAGAGTAACTAAAGAGGGAAGGCAGATGGCACCATTTTTCCCCACCACTAGAATACTAAGATTGAAACCTTCGTCCTGGTTGTCAAGTTGTCAGTTTTCAAATTATAATAATATAAACACCTTTTAAATACTTGTCTCCTGTCATAACACTACCTTTTTACACTGAGAAAAGTCTTGTATTTTATAGCTTGTTGGTATTCTGGGGGAGAGGGAAGCTGGTGCCACTCCCCACACCCTCCGGCCTTTATTATGACACCTCTATTTAGTCTCTATACTCGGTGGTGACATTATAAAGAAATTAAATGCAACACTGTAATAATCAATATTCAAATAACTAAATAAAGATCATCAAAGCAATATAAGACAATAATAACATACAAATCTTTCTTATTTCATATGCTTTATAACAAACAAATTAAAGAAGCTGATCTTTACTACGACAAGTAAAGATCAGTAATTATTAGCTACTGAGAGAAGCAGTTTTAAGATATAATCTGTAGATGTTTGCAATTCAATTTTTTTAAATACTATACAATCTCCTTTTAATAATTTATTATTCCAATAAAGAGTTTAATGTAAGCTTAAGAATAAAAGCGGAACTCGACAAAGTTAGAGAGTCAAATCTACATTAAAAAATCATTATTAATAATTTTGTATGTAAATAATTTGAATTATTATACAATGTAACTTCTTACTTTTCAAAATAAATTAAAGGATTAGCACTTATAACTTTTTTTCAAATTGTACAGATTTAAGTGTGAATTAAAATACTTGGATCCGAAGCAGGGTAATGTATATTTATTAGTTTTTATTATGTGCAAATAATGCATTGAGGGCGAAATCTTTTATGCAACAGCAGGTAAAATGTGCAATATGATTATCGAGGGTGTGGCTCTATTGTTTAATTAGTTATACCTACACAATTGTGAAGTGTAGGCGGCATAAAAAATTATATAGAAAATTATAATGGGTATTAACTGTACGAAATGGTTTACTTCCTGTTTAAATAAGTTTGTTGTTTTACGTGTAATTAACTTTTAAATATACTTTATTATTTTCTTATCTATTGTCAAAAGACTTTTAATTCATCTGCATAAAACAACCATCTTCATATATCTATATATATATATATATATATATATATATATATATATATATATATATATATATATATATATATATATATATATAATGTTTATTACGTAATTTATAAAAAGAATATTAATAAAGAATAAGAATATTATTCATTCAAAAATAATATAAATAAATAAAAGCAGGACGTGTTATCGTAATGTTTGAAATATTTATGCTAACAGATAGTTTACTTAATTTTATTATATAATATATATTATAATAAAGATATAGAACAAAATCAATCAAACGGAAAGACCTTTTATATTTAAAATAGTCAGCAAATTAGTGTGGCACATAGATTCCTAACGTTCTGTTTCGTATACTTTAATGGTTTTATGCTTTTACAACATATTAAATTTATTTACTTTTCCCCCTTTTATTAAATCTGTCAAAAATTGTTTTCATTTTTTACATGATTTAAAGTATTAATTTATCAAAATGTAAAGAGCGCAGATGGTTAAAATTAATCTGGCGTTATTAGTGGGCTACTTGCAACAATCCGTACAAAAATCATTACAATCAGATGAGTACTTTTGAAGATGTAGGTATAAATAAATATATATGTTCGTACGCATGTGGAAGAGACAAAAATGGGCACAGAAGGTTGAAACCGATAGGGGACCAACAATGGGCTAATTATGACATACCATTCAAATTTCATTAAAATTAGAAGAGTTCTTTATAATGATATTATATTAATTCGCAAAAATCATTGACAGGCCGGCAGACAGACAGAAACGGAACTAAAAATGTTCCCTGAGCTCTGAAACGGATTTTTGTCTTGGAATTTTTGAAATCGGAGTCATAAAAAAATGTTTCTTCTTCAGAACGATCAAATAGCTTTCGTTACCTTCAATGAGCTCAGAAGCAAAAGTATTTCATTCATAAATATGTAATAACATCTTTATTCAATCTTTTTAAAATCCAGTTTTACAAAATAGGTGACGGAAATATTACATTTGATTTTATACGAGATAATATTATTTAAATACTGGTTTATGTACAATTTGTAACAATAACGTGGTTTAAAATATACCGATGCATGGACTTTTGATATACTTCATTTGGAATAACAGCTTTTATCTAAGAATGTATTGCATTACTTCTTGGCATAGGTTTCTAAAAATTAAATTCTTTAAAAATAGAGTTTTGAGATACAGATACATATATAACTATAAATATATATGTTGTGTAATATATTTCTTAGATACAGAATATTTTTATTTGTCACAGAGAAAATGTCTTATTTAGATTAAAACAGGCGTCAAAAATAATAATAAAGATACAAAACTGGGTAGAAAGCACTAAAAATTCCATTTAGACGACACAAATAAAGGTATATCAGTGTCTCGGATAAGCCACCAATCGTAAAAAAATATAAAGTTGTAGCATAGGGAAGACCACCCTTGTGAATCTTATAAAATATATTGATTTATAAATTTAAAGAAGAAGGATGAAAAAGGTGAGAATAAAAGAAGATGTAAAGATATTAATCGGGTTTTAAGGATTTCAGGGTAAAATGAGTGTATTAACAGAACCGTAAAGAAAGATATCTTAGAAGGATTCTTCACGATTCCACTATGGAACTCGGGTTCTTTGGGTTCAATATATAAGTGGGATTGAGACGGAGCTATATGGTTCTCTACGCCCACCCTGGCAACTAACAAAGAAATAAAAATAAATAAATAAGTATATAAAATACAACTGTATCTTCGGACAAATATATATCTTTAACAGAAAAAAAAATAATAAAACAGAAAAAAAATAATCACAAATTTATCGTACCCTGTAAAAGTCCTTTTATAGAGGGATCGATGTTCGAGACTGATAAACGGCTTTTGTAAATCTGTGAATATCACCGTTGTAAATCCCTGATGAATTTTTCAAAAAGAGGTCGTGATTTATGGACGATGCCGCACCTTCCGTGGCGATAAAATTCAGTGACACGTTAATAAAATGCCGCGAGTCCCGAGGTAAAAATCTGCTCCGTCCGAGCTATCGGAATATTAGGATGTATGTTTTATAGTTTCGTTTAGTCGGCATGTTTCGTTATCTAGGTTTTTCAATAATCAAGGTTTTTCCCCCCCTTTCCAACCAGAAATATTTTAAATCTATAAAACAAATTATTAATCAAAAATATACACATGCGAGAAACAGTTAAGCCGTTTAAATATAAATTTAGCTGAATATCTAAAAAAAGACCTTTAATATAGAGACAGCTATTTGCCGACTATCTGTATCTTACAGTTGTTAAAAATACATAAATTTCCTTCGAATAATAACCGAGCGGAAAAATACAAACATCGACAATGGGTAAAAAGCCAATAACAATTTGAAAGTTAAGCGATTTCTACAACAATATAAAGCTTAATAATAATTCATACGAAGACATTTATGAGAAGAATTAATACTAAAGTTGTTCCAGCAGGTTCTACTTTATGTAAATAACAGGAAATAATAAAGTCTATGACCATTAACAGTTTAGATCTAGTTTATGAATATTCTTTAGTTTAAAAACAATACTATCAGTTGTAATGTAGTCCCAGCTGCTTCAGTTTAGTTTAAGTACACCGTTTTATATCATGATCCAAGGATTGTTAATATATTAATAGGTACACATAGTACTTAAATGGTACTTTATGGCTATAGTTAATATTAATATACATTTTTTAAAAGTGGTAGTACTTATAAACCCCTTCCGTCCATCTCTATTCCAATTTTTCTCTTTAATCTAAAAAAAAGTTATACTATTTTATATGATCATTTAAATTTCTATTATTGCAAAAAATAAAATTAAACAATATAAAACCACTGAAATGATAATGTTAGATTAAAAGTAGATTATAATTTAATGGAATATTTTGCGTTGTTCACTAATCATTTACAATTTTAAATTGCGATACTACAATAATAAATTTTATTTGTTTTTACCCCCCGCTCTTGAAAAAAAAAAGAAAATAAATAAATAAAAATAAAAGAATACAGTCCTACTGCGTTCCGACTTGGATCTCAACTCCATAGCCCTAACCTTCCGGTAATCCTACCCCACCTTGTACGGTTAGTTTGTAAAATAGTTAGCTTTGTACATTCACTCTTACTAAGTTAACACGCACACTGAAGATAATATTGTATGTAGAAATACGTTTATGAGTTTTAAAAAAAAAGTTTTAAAAAAAAAGTGTTAAAATTGTGGTGACAATATATTGTTGAGTTACTTTCTACCAACCTCTCTAGTCATAATTTTAGTGTTAAACAAATCCTCAAATTTAGTTAAACCTTATAATTATAACACATAACACGTGTACGTGTATATGTTTTAGTTTGGTCGTGTTTCCTTTTGACATTTTTATGTTTAGGCTAAGGAACATAAGTCAAAAACGTTACGTTACTTTTAGCTTAAAAAACTCAGAAAAGTATAACAGGGAGTTAGAATGGTATAGGAGGTCTATAATCCAGTCTTCAGCTATAGTGCCTTCCCCTACCGCGCTTCGTAGGGCCGAAGAAAGTCAAAAAGATTTATACATGTGACAGGGAGTTAGGAAAGTACAGGAGCTTGCCATCAACTCTCAACCCTCTCGGCCTACCTAGTATGAAGGCATATTAACAATTCGTAGAAGGCGGGCCGCCGCCTTTGAATTCAGTCGTTTGTAATCAAGCCGCGGCAGTGCCGGTGTGGAGATAAGAATAAAAATTATCTTCCATCTACTTTTATCAATTATTTAAGTAAATTACCGATTATATTTCATTTTATGTCGGTAGTTTACGCAGAGCGAAAACATAAAAATGTCTCTCTGTCTTGCGGACTCATATGCAAGAAGTATTTATATATTTTTTTACTTATTTTTATCTTGTTCAATTAAGATAATATAGTTGCCCCTGGCGAATATATATATTATGTTGTCTGGCATTACCCTGAAATAATCTTCACCTAACGCTTATTTCTTCACCCCAACGATCTGACAAGATTAATATTATTTCTGGATACTACACATATTTATGGTCATATAATATTATGAGAGTTTTAACATTTCGATTACTAATATTAAATTCAATTCACCCCTTCATAGATTGCTTTCGGTCATTTAATAAAAAAAAAAAAAAATCAATTTTCTCAATATATAAAAAAAATATTAAAGAAATAATTGAGCTATTTATAAGCTGTTCTAATAAACCAGAACCTGAAGAATCGATGAACTTGAGAAAAATTACATGAACTCGTGCAATAAATGCAGATTTACCTGAAAACCAGATAACGGTAAACTATAATTAGCATCTTATATTTATAAGGTTAGTGATCTCCTTTGATTTGTATGTGTTAATTCTATATTTGGTATAAATACATTCAACAATCCAGTTTTCCGCTCATGCGGATGGAAGAAAAAAAACATTCATTGTATGCTAATTGTAAAATTACAGCTGGTAACAGGGGGTAATGTATCGTACATACCCTTCCAATCCTCTGTTTTGTTATGAACACAATATGTTTGCCTCGTATTTAAATATATAGACCGAACATTATATTTCCTATAGATTTATATATTTTTGAGATGGAAAAATTAATTAGGTTGATCGATAAAATTAAAAAAAAAAAAAAAATACCGACTATCTCTACAAGTTGTAGAACCGAAGAAGAGATCCAGATTCAAGTATAATTTTGTAATCATAAGCCCATCAGGTAGGAAAATTCAAATGAATAGAAATTCCACAAAATTAAATTCATTAAAAATTGTTATATTTGAATTTTAAAAAAATGTTGAATTAATATTATTTAATTCTAAAGAATTCATACAATTAATTTAGAATCTAATTTTATTTTTTTTACAAAACAGATGAATTTTTGCAGTCCCGGTGGCCCCAATCTTTTTACAACGTTTTTATTAGCTTGCTTTCTTGTTTGTTTGGTTGTTTGTTTGTTTGTCCGGTACAAATCTGGCAATCGATTTCTAACTAACTTCCCGAATAGAGATAATAAATAATAAATATAATAAATAAGAGATAAACATTGAATGACAGCAAAACAGGAAATATATCGATTATATTATTTATCGATTCTATTATTTATATTATTTCAAATATAGCTTTGGTGTTGGGGAGATCCGTTGTACAAAGATTTGTCCTTTTATAGGTTTAAGATCAGCTCTTTAGATTCTAGATGGTTGTCATTTATGTGAAGTAAATAAATTCGGAACGATTTTTTTTTCACTAACATTATATATTATATAACAATAACAATTATATTATCAACATTACATACAATTCAACAGAAAATTTAAAAACGTAGTGTATAAAAAGTTATTTTTATCTTGAAATTATTGTTTATTTTAATTTTAGGATTCTTCCTTTTGTTTACCTTTATCAATAAACCAAGTCATAAACCGAAAACAATTTGAGATATCGTATTAATTCTCGAGTCTAAGCTTACCAAAGTGGTTTTATCTAACTATCTCTTGCGTAGTAATAAGTACAATTAACGTCTAAATTATAGTGGCTTACTACTGTAGAAAGGTATAATTGGTGCGAATTTCAGCTCAAACTGCGAAATAGATCCGAAATTATTTAGCGTTAAAGTTTCAAAGTTGAAAGTCGATATTTTTAAAATAAAGTCTATAAAGTCTATAAATAAAATAAGTCCTATAAAGTCGGACTAGCGACAGACACACGAGAAAGTTAAGGCCGGATTAGGTTTTCGGGATGTATGAAATGAAACATTTTTTCCGGTTCCAACGATATGCTATATGTCAAAAACCTATTTATACTTTCAGTATTATTAACCGTCAAAGTTTAAAAATTTAAAAATTTATAACTTCAAAATGGCGGCCAAAATCAAAATGAAATTTAGTGGGCTTGTTTGTCATACAGAGAGGTACATTTGAGCCAAATTTCAACTCGATCAGGACCATTTTCGATTTATTACGATTTTTTTTAAATTTTTGCTGACTCAGCAAACTGGGTTCAAGATGGCGGAAAAATTTGATTATCCGGGCGGCACAACTACAGGTTAGGACTGATTTTTCTACCAAGTTTCAACTCTCTAGGTTAAATACCTTGGGCGCTACGATGATATCACACATACACACTTACACACATACACACATACATACGCCATGCTGAAAACCACTCAGGAGATCTTAAAAACACCTAAAACGAATAATTCCGTTGAAATCTCGAAAAAAAATTTTTTGGTGAAAACAATACTTTTCCTACTATTAGTAGTGAGGAAAAGTAAAAATAGAAAGAATATTTATAAGTTTTTTCTAAAAAGATGCCTTTTTAATATTTATGTATTTATTGCTAAGTGAGTATATGTTTAGTATGCGAATTAATTATGTGTATATGAAAAAGTTATGCATTACAAATTTCAAATTTTACGTTGATGCAAAATATTAAACAAATTCGATTAAAATATCGTAAATTTAATAAATAGGTAAATACGTAAATAATACTATAAATTAAAATATAAATAATAAATATGTATTTACGACCTTTTTTATGCGTGCTCTTTAAAACGCAATTGATCCTAAAAAAAAAAAAAATATGATTTTTATTAAAGGCGTTATACTCATAAATTCTATTACTCATTTAGTTTTTATTTGTTATTTTATTTCCTTGGTTTTTTTATAGTTATTTTTAGTGGAGTTTAAGCATTAAGTTAAAAATTATGTATGAAAACAAATAATTCACTTATGTTTATAAGATGTAATTGAAGTTTTTATATCCAGGAAAAATTTGTTGAGAATAATTATAAAATACATGACGCAATTGGATCTTATTATTATGTCACATTATTATTAAATTGATAGGTTAACAATTTATGTAGAACAATGTTAAGGTCGGATTTGGATTTCGCAACGTATGGAATAAGAAAGTATCCGAAAATATTTCTATTTTTTTTTTTTTTTTTTTTATAAATATATTTTTTAATACTTTTATTGAATAAAAAATATTTATGTATAAAGAACATCTAGTACATCAATTTATCTAATTCTATGAGTAGTGTTTTGAAATTTTACATTTTAGCACTACAAAAGGTTATCTCTTCACTAGTGAACATGGAGTCCTGAGCTGTGGAGAGGGTTCGGAGAATTCGAATCAATGTAGAGAAAAAACTTTAATTTTTTATCTATCTATCATTGTATAAAATCGAGTTGTGTCTCGTCGACGCACCTCGAAATTTTTTGTTATTTCTAAGCTAAGGCAACCACATTTCTTAAAATAAAAATAAATGTTTGTTTTGATTTGTTGGTCTTTAAATAGATATAATAACTTATCTAAATATAGATCCATATCTAAATTATTTTACTTGTTTTCTAAACATAGAATTAAGCCCGTTGCCATGCTCTTTCCGGCTTGTCATTTAAATAATCGAGTATTGTCCTGACGGCGGCGACTCCCTAGAAATGATTTATTATTGCTAAGATAAGGCAACCACATTTATTCCAATAAAAATAAATATTTCTTTTGATTTGTTGGTCTTCAAATAGATATAACTTATCTTCTAAATAGATATTCTCAATAGATCGCAATCAACCTTTTATTGGTTGTACTAATTTACAATAATACATAAAAATAATTCTAAATACACATTATATCACATGCAAATTAGTATTTTGCTGAGGTACCTTTACTATACCCGAGATGTAATAACTTATCTAAATTAATTTACTTCATTTTACTTTTTTTCTAAATATAAAATTAAGCCGCTTATCGAGAGCTTAACGACTCACGACAAGATTATAATGTAATAAACAGGGGAAAAAATCCCTAATAGAAAATAAACTTCTCTAGAATATTCCTTGTGTCTCAAATCATACTTTAAAACAAATAATTTTAATTATTCTCTCAAGATATGCTTGACTACTAAGATCGTGTCTAAGAAAAACTAAATTAAACTTAAAACTATACATAGTTGCAAGAAGATAAAATGTTGCCTCGCTTAAAATGTTTTAGCTACAACATTTATTTCCTAGAATTATTAATCAAGGGATAAATCAATTTTTTCTTTGACATTTGGCGTGAAGTAGAATACTGCAATGTCTCCCGTGAAGACATATTTTAAAAAAATTGTCAAGCAAAGTAATAACTAATTCGCTTTCGAGTTTTCGATTACGAATTTAATTTTATGTAAATGGAAATTGCAAGAGGGCGAATAAATTATGTTTACTTGTAATTCATCCTTTGCTAAACGAGCATTGAAGCGAGCATAAGTAAACATAATTTTACTTCTTACATTCAACAAACTACTGCATCATGTCTGTGTGTGAACAATAACTTCAATAAAAGTTGACCGATTTAGGTGAAATTAAACGACGAGTTCGTTTTATATAGGTAATAACTTCGCTCGGATTAACAAATACTGCTTTAGATAAGAGTTTTGTATATCTCTTTTGATGAATTTCTCAAGCTGGAGTTGTAAAAATAAATAAATAAGTTGTTGAACTGGATTAAATTTTATAAGACCTTTTTTAGGGTCCGTAGGCAAAACCAAGGACCCTTATATTTTCCTGCGTGTGTTTGTCCGTCCGTCCGGTCGCCTGCTCTCACGGCTGAGAGGTGAGAGCAGTGACCTGCGGTCACTGCTCTCACCTTTCGTCCGATCACTTTGAAATTTTTCATGTATGTGTCTTGTACCTACCCACATATTTTAAAAATATAGCAACTCAAAAAAAAAAAAAATTTAAAAATTAGGGTAAAAAAACTTAAGGGTTAAAATTTGTTTATATTTTTTTTCGACATCGTGAGGGGTATCATATAAAAGGGTACGTCGAGCTGATTACAAAAATATAAAATTCTTTGGTTATAACTTTGATAGGGCGAGCGTAGGCAAGTTTGTAGTGGGTGTGAAACGTGTCCCCCCCCCCCCCCTTTCTATCTCGCTTATGTGAAGTGCAAAAAATCCTGAACATTCTTCGACCAAAAGTAAATATACCACTTTTTGGAAATTTCAAAAAAAAATATTATTTTATTCTTTGTTGACAAAATGCATTTTTTTTATAACTATGGTCTTTTCGATGTATTTATATGGTTGTAGTCCGGTTCAGTGGCAAAAAAATACTTAATCAGAAGTTTGTTTATGTGTTTTGAGAATATCAGACCCATAGGATAGTTCAAGGGGTCACCATCAATAGGGTACTACTTAAACTATACAGGGTTGCCTACGGACCCTCGCTGTGTGCTGACTAGCACACACTTGACCTGTTTATTTAACATTTTTACACTGATAGTTGTAAAGAATAAAAGAAAATAGTCTGCCAATTAGTGTGGCACATTTTTGTGACCGTAGACATAAAAAATGTTCGTTCCTCAAAACGATTACATAGCCTTTCGGTAAGCTCGGAAGCAAAAAATTAATTCTTCAATATAATCCGAAATTTCTTAACCACTGTATTAATGAAAGCGGATTTATATAAATAAATTCGGTTTGTATTTAATTTCTAATCTTTTGATTAATAAAGTTGACTGCCAATAAGTGTGGCACATAGCTTCCTTAATATCCTATCACGTACTTTATTGATTTTATGCTTTTACAAGCCATTAAAACAGTTCAATAACTGCCTTAAATTTTATTAGATCGTTTATTAAATTTTTAATTCTGAGCCTTATAGTTGTAAAGAATAAAAGAAAAGACTACAGTTTAATATTGCCTTTCTAGAAAAAGTTACTCTTGTAAAGAATGAAATAAAAGAAGTAAAGAAATTGCATAACCTATTAAAGTTGTAACTTCCAGTTTTCATTGCTTGTATATTAAAAAAAAAAAAAAAAAAAATGTTGACCTACTGTACAAAAAAAATAAAAAATAATAATAATTTTGAGAAAGGTTGTAATGGATAGTTACCTAATCTCTAATTTGATAGAAATACCAGATAAAAAAAAAAAAAAAAACTTTTAAAGAAAAGGCAAGTTAAGAGCTAGCTCACGAGTAGAAGCTCAAATCGTTCAAGAGTTAAGTAAAGATTTCAAGTAAGTTAGATTTAGATTCAGATACCGCCTTGTATAATCACCAACTCAAAGCCATGCCGAGACTAAAATTAATGTTGTCTTAAGACGTCGGTAGCTGTCTGTTAATGGGTTGTCCCGCTCTCCTCTGCAGCAACAATTACACTTGAGGGATATTAGTAAAAGCAAGAAGCAATTCGTGAGTAAAGTATCAGTACAGTGACGGAGTAACTCTCAAATAGTTTACCTTGTCACTCTAATGAAATATAACTTTTTAAAATAACTGTACATTTATGCAATTATGTACTCCTGTCTTATTATTTATCATTAAAATTAATATGAAGGACAAAACTCAATTGATTCAATATAATCAGGAATACATTAATGTATGCGGATTTATATAAATAAATTCGGTTTGTATTTAAATAGTAACGCATCGGTTAATAAATGAAGTACCACGTACTTAGTTCAGAGGAAGTAACCTTAGTTCTTCAATAGGCAGGATGGCAAAGCCAAAGATTTTCCTCCTCAGGCGTGTTAATGCAGGACAGCTGCTAATAAGGTAAGAAGGGGTATCAGCCTCTTCCTCACACAGCCTGCACACTGGGCTTTCTGCAAGGCCATCTTTAGACTGTTACTCCCCTTATAAAAACAGAAGTGTGATAGTGATATTCCTCAGTTCCTAAGTACATTGGACTAAACCTCCCTTTGTCAAAATAGTTATTTAGTCTGTCATTTATAATCTCAAAAAAGCGTAGAGGAGTAACAATCAAAAGAAGTACCAAAAAAAGTTTTGTTTTTGTATTGAAATAAACGTTTTGACGAATTAATTAATTAAGTCCTTTCAACAAACCATCCAAATAAATATCAATTAATTTCATAAGTATCAGATGAGCATTTTTGAAGATATAGGTGCAAATAAATGTACTCGTATGTTTGTGTGCATGTTAGATAGAAACAACTAGGCGCAGAAGTTTCAAACTTATAAGGGACCAACAATGGGCTAATTATGACCAACAATGCAAATTTAATTAAAATCGGACTTGTAGTTTTAAGATTTGTTTGTTCACACATGTGACAGACAGACCGATGGACAGACACGGAACCGAAAATGTTCCCTGATGTTCTGAAAAGGATTTCTGTCTTGGAATTAAATCGGAGATATAAAATATTTTTTTTGTTTTTCAGAACGATCACATAGCTTACATTACCTTCCGTAAGCTCGGAAACAAAAATGAAAATAAATGCCAAACATGTATCTGTACTGATGATTAAAAGTGAAGAAAATTGCAAAGAAAATAGTTCTCAAGGGAAATTATTCTCTACGTAATGATTAAAATAAAAATAAACTATTCTTAAATGAGGAATGTTTTTAGTGTTATTTGGTCAATAGGATAAGAATGATGTTTAAGACAAATGAAAATGAAACATAATTTGTATAAAAAGAATATAAATAAGGAAGAATAAATTACATAACGAATGTTTTAATAAGGAATTTAGGAACGCAGCCGAGTTCCGCCCCGCAAAGTTAAAAAGTCAAAATTTCACAAATGCTGCCAGTGTATAGTGTATATATACTGTGGGTGACAAACTAGGGGTTTTGAGGGTCTGCAGCGTGAAATACGTACAGAGAAAAATAGGTTTGAAAATGGTAGTTTTGATACTTCTTCTTATTCTTATTCTTCCTTCATTTTACGTTGACGCACCTACAGCCTAAACTACTGAACCGATTTTAATGAATGAGGGCTTTTAGGATTCGTCAAGGGCCCTAGTGCATTCCTAGATAAAAAAAAATAGGAAACTCATTCCTAAGCTGAACGTTTTTTAGACAGCTTTAGACTTTTAGAATTTTATTATATTTATATATTTATTTAATTATAGACTTTTAGAATAGACAGCTTTAGAATTTTAGACAGCTACTCGACGAACGAACTAACTTAAGCATTTCACTTAAAACTCCTGAAGATATAGATTCTTGTGTGAAAAATTTTACCGAGATGATTCAGCGCTCAGTTTGGGACTCCACCTCATCAAAACGCAGAAAAACACCCGAAAAACAATTCATCCCCATCTCACTTCGCCAACTCATTACGGAGAGACGTCACGCTAGAGCTTTATGGCAGAGATCTCGACTCCCATCGGACAAACAAACTTACAACCGACTGACAAGACAACTAAAAACCGCATTTAGAGACCATAGGTGTAAGACTTTCGAAGAATACACCAACCAACTAACGACAAAGGACAAATCACTCTGGACAGCGACTAAACGGATCCTATCCTACAAAAATATTTCCTCTCCTCTCCTTAAAAGTGATAACTCCTGGGCCAAATCTCACGAAGAAAGAGCCAATTATTTTTCCCTTCACCTTTCCGATCTTTTTAAACCACATCCAGATATAGTTGAACCCGAACACGTAAATTTCATCCTTAAAGACCTTGATACTCCTTTACTACTCTCACCTCCTCCTAAATCATTTACCCCATCCGACGTTAAATACATAATTAACCATTTGTCAAAAAATAAAAGTCCCGGCTATGACCTTATCACCTCCTCTATAATTAAACAACTTCCTAAAAAATCTATTATATTCCTAACCTACATTTACAATGCTGTTCTCCGCACCACATACTTTCCTTACCTGTGGAAATACAGTTCATAAAGATGTTCCCTAAACCCAATAAACCTCAACACCTTGTCACATCCTATCGTCCAATTAGCCTGCTTCCTATCCTCGGTAAAATCCTAGAAAAACTGCTCTTCAAACGAATCTCCAAAATATTCCATGCATCCAACATCCTGCCTAATCACCAGTTTGGCTTCCGATCCCAACATTCCACCATCCAACAGTGTCACCGGATTGTCGACTCCATCTCATCCTCCCTTGAGCGAAAACAGTATTGCACTGGTGTCTTCTTAGATGAGGCCCAGGCCTTTGATAGGATTTGGCACCAGGGCCTACTGTGGAAACTAAAGAGCATCCTCCCCTTTACCTATTACCTTATCCTCAAATCCTATCTCCATGATAGATACTTCCATGTAAGCTGTGGTCCTACCCGTTCACCTACATATCCTATTCTCGCAGGTGTTCCTCAAGGAAGTATTCTTGGTCCTTTACTATACTCCTTTTATACATCCGATATCCCTCAACTTCCTACTACCCAATTAGCTACCTTCGCTGACGACAAGTGTATATTCTCCACATCCTCTGATCCGAATACAGCATCCACCAACATCCAAAACCATCTTGATCTCCTTGAACCTTGGTTAAGGAAATGGAGGATAAAAATAAATGAGCAAAAAAGTGTTCACGTCACTTTTACCCTCAGGCATTCAACATGTCCTCCAGTCATCCTCAACCAAGGACTCATCCCTCAATCCTGTTCCGTAAGATACCTAGGTCTCCATCTTGACCGACGATTGACTTGGGCTTTGCACACCAAAACTAAACGTACGGACACTAACAGACGGTACAAACTCTTACTCCGACTCCTCGACCAAAGATCCCACCTATCCCTTTCTAATAAACTCCTTATCTACAATTCCATACTCAAACCAATTTGGACCTATGGAATTGAGCTCTGGGGTAGCACCAAGCGCTCAAATTCTTATAGGATCCAATCCCTTCAATCAAAGATCCTTCGAAAAATCACAAACTCTCCTGCATACGTTTCTAATCTCACAATTCACAACGACCTCAAAATTCCCTTTGTACAAGACCTCGCTTCTTCCCGCTACACAAAATTCCATGAAAACCTACACCATCATCCTAATCCTTTAGTCGAATCCATGGCTTCCATTCATATCCCCGACCGCCCTCCCCGTCGGCTGAAGAGGAGTTGGCCAAGAGATTTATTGCAATAATTATAATAATGTAAAATACCTGATAGGAGTACTATCACTGGGTAGCCTCTCCTCTCATGACCAACCACGCTAATTAACCATTGTCATCTATGTTACTAATAGCAATCTTTTGCAAGTAGCTTAAAATAAAAATTAAAAAAAAAAAAAAAAAAAAAAAAAAAAAAAAAAAAAAAAAGCTGAACGAGGAGCTAGAAACCAAGCTAGCGAACAGACACTTTAACGTTGATTCACCTACAGCCTAAACAACTGAACCGATTAATGAATGAGGGCTTTTTGGATTCGTCTAGGGCTCTAGTGACCCCCCCCCCCCCCCCCCAACTCCCCCCCCCCCCTACAACCCCTTCAACTCATTCCTACGCTTAATGTGGAGCGAGAAACCAAGCTAGCGAACAGTCTAAAATGGGAAGGAACCAAGTAAGCGTCATACGAAGTGGTGAGCCTGTCAATTATACGGAATTACTAATGCTGCAACACATGAACACATGAACCATAGTGTGTATACAATATAACTATATGCAATAAGACATACAAAGCTAACGCTGCAATTTTCCATCATGGTGAGACCATATTAAGGGGTTACTTCGTTACTTATATAAGGTCAGGATCGAGCTTATATAAGCTCGATGATGAGCAATGATAGCAAATGATAGCAATGTTAGTGAATCTAGGTGGCCAAATTCTGCTAAATATTTTTATATATGCTCCGACTATCAGATTGGTAAGTTTTTTCAACGTCATTGGTACCGTAGTTCTCTAATCTCCATAGACCTTGTCAAGCTCTTAACTTCACTTTTATTTGACTCTTAATGTGTGGGAATAAACAGTTTAAATCAATCTTTAGAAACCGTACAAAAAGTCATAAAATCTGACCAAAAACCACTTGTGTGGTAAAAAAAAAAAAAAAACACCCCGCCAAGTTTGTGGTCCAAAAAAGTTGTGAAATCAACTTTCTATCCCTCCAAGTGATGTTGGCACGTTCTCCTGGCCCAACACTGTCAACTTAGATACTTATCAGCTTCTTCTCCTTGGCGGTGTGCCGTGTGCCTGCAGTATTACCCAAAGTTAACTGGTTGTGTTCCACGCATCCTCTGCAAAGAAAGTAGTAGTTGCATGGGGTCATTCCTTGAAAGCTTAATTTTTATATTACTTTTTTTCTATTTTATTTGCTTTTTGATAATGGGAAAGATTTACAGCAATGATCATTGTGGCATTGAGAAGAGCCTTCAACAAAACTGTTAAAAGGCTTTCCCCTCCAATATGCGCCTGCATATATTAGTACTAGTTGTCAAGAATTAAGACCATGACGTGAACAACTATCTTTCCACACAAACCTCATGTGGCAAACGTGAAGCGTGTGAAACAAGAAATTGTATTGGTGTTTGAAGAATATTAAAATTCCAGTTTCAGGAAATGGCAAGGCACACCGCGAAGGAGAAGAAGCTGATAAGTATCAAAGTTGACAGTGTTGGGTCAGGAGTAAGTGCGAACATCATTTGGCGGGACAGAAAGTTGATTTCACAACTTTTTTGGACCACAGACTTGGCGGGGTGTTTTTTTTACCACACACCATACCGATGTGTTTCATTCACTTTAAAATTACCTTTTTTTATTGAAGGAACTTTATTTTAAGTTCAAGTTGAAAATCAGCTGTATGAAATCGTCTTAAATAAATATAAATAAGAAATGTTTACCGTTAGATAAAGCAGCTACTTCGTTCCAAAATCCATCAACGAAGTACAAAGTTACTAATATATGGTCGGCCTAAACATAATAAGACCTGAATATAGTCATCAGGATAGACCGAATGTAATATTACCTTACCATTTTATTCTCATCAAAACCATCATTAAGTATCAGATAAAGAAATCTTGATTTTAGAAAGAACACATACGGAGCTAATAATTTGGCAATCTAAAACATTTTATAACTTCATCAGAATAACCTACTTTGAAATTACTTTAATGCTTCTTCCTCAAGCATAAAGGTCAAATTATCAAGCTCGTTTTGAAAGCAATCATGGGATATCATTAAAGTACAGATTTATAATAAATTGTAAAGAAAATTCAATATAAATATTTTACATTTACTGAGAGATGAAGACATAAAACATTTTTTAAGCTGATAATAATAATCTAATAAGTCGTAATGACTCAGCTCAAACCTCTATTTATTATGAAAAAATAAAATAAAATATTTTAATCTTATTAAAAAAATACCAGATGGCGCTTTCTGCAGTATTCAAAGCCCTTAAAATAAGTTGAAGACATTTTACTTATAGCATGTTACCTTATAATTTACTAGAATTTGGGGTTCATGCTAAGTGTCAGAGGATGCATCATAGTGCTAACATATTGTATTAAAATGAAGGCCATGTCATGAAATAAATGACAATTTTCAATTTATAAGCATTTTTGCTTCCGAGCTCACCGAAGGTAACGGAAGCATTGTGTTCACTTTTGAGAACGAAAAACTTTTATGCCTCCGATTTTAAAAATTCCAAGAAAGAAATCCGTTTCAGACATCAGGGACCATTTTTGGTCTCGTGTCTGTCTGTCCGTCGGTCTGTGTGTCCGCGAATTATGAAACGTGTGACGATAACTTGAGTAAATGTCAACCGATGTTGATGAAATTTGGTAAACATGTTCATTTTACCAATGCCCAGGACGAGTTCGTTGGACAACGTTATCCGTCCAAGCGTTCACGAGCTACGCTCGCGTAAACATGAACTTCAAATTTAAAATTGGAATTTTAGGTCGGACAAAAATCTAACTTCATCTATTCAATGAGACAAACTTTTTTCAAATACAATTTTTTAGTAAAACCAACAGCGACACCACTATGAAGTGTTAAAGATCGCTAAAACTATTAATAGTTTTTACATAATAAACAATATAACAATAAAGTAATATAACAATAATTTTAATGTTAATATAACAATAAAGTACATGATAGGATGCGAGGAAGCTATGTGCCACACAAATTGGCAGTCTATTTTCCTCTTTTTTTTCCAATTAACCTCCTTCTCATATGAAAATATGACAAAAACTTATAAATTACTGTCAGCTATTAAAGAGCTCTCCAATGACACGTATCATGATGGGTATATATTATTTTGACATTTGTACCCCGTACACCTGTGTACCAAAATTCAAATATCAAAATTGTAAAATCCTTTTTCATGAAAACATACATGTCCCAACTTTTATGGTGATAAGACAAACGGTGTCGAACTCTATTGATCAAAAACAAACAGACAAACATAAAGGGGGGTCCAAAAGTCTCCCCCTCCCCCCTCTTAACTTTTGAAGGGTTTGAGATATATTACTGAAACTTGGGGAATCCGTACCATGTAAAGGGGTTTTTGTTTTCATGCAATCGCCCACTAGGGCCAACCCACTTGCCTCCAGGCCACTTAACTTCAACATTTCAAATTAGAGTCTATATTTTTTATAGCAGCTTTGGATTGTACGGTGAAAAATAAAAATATTTCACTTCAAACTTTTTTTCTATCTACAATATTTTTCCCCCTATACAGAGTTAAAGTATAAAAATGGTAGATTTCAGCGCCTTGGGGAAAAATAGGTGGTAGCCTCTAGTACGCGAGTGGATGAATACGCACTTCCCTTTACAAGGTACAGATCCTCCTAGTTCCATTCATTTATTTTTAACCGTTTAGATTTTACAACGATAGGAGTGAAATTATTTTTACTATTTTTGAAAGAGGATATTTTCCTATCTTTGCCCCCCATAGAGGGCAAACAATTGGAGCTAGAAAAAAGTTTCAAGTAAAATTTTATTATTTTCAGTTAATTTGGTAGATCCTTTAAGGGTAAGCGAAGGAAGATGATAAACTACTTCATTTTTAAATTTGGCGACGTTTCGGCTTTCCCAGCCATCATCAAGCCTAAAAAAAACAATAATTTATTGTAAGCATGACATTGTGTTACATTGTGCCTCATTTTAGAAATTGAGTGTGAATTACGTATAATTTAAATATTACCTATAAACATCTGATTAGCCCTTAAGCTAAAGAGTAAAAAACGAGTCAGTCGAGAATACAAAAGGATCAGGGAACTAGTTGTTCACCTACGTCAGAATCCTAAAACCGTAACATACACTAGTTAGCAAGATCGCAGATCAAACAGGAAGTTTAACAGGTATAAAAAAATTCTTAACAAGGAAAACAAGCTTAAATAGTAAGATAATGAGTAAGTTTACCAAAAACGAACGGAGTAATCAATGCCACTATAGAAATTAAGTAAGGCATAAACATTAACACAGGTAGACTAAAAACTAAATTAACTAAATCTCAACACTAATAACAATTACAAAAAACATTTAGCTATATCCTATATCACAGATAAAAATGACTAAGTGTAAATTATCAAATTGAAAACATAATAATAAAACAGAATGCAACATCGAGTAAAGTATATTGTCAAACGTATTCCTTGATAACAAACTCTGATAACCTACTATCTTATCAGTGATACAAACATTAGAAAAAGTTAAAAACTTATAATTACTAGTAAATAACAAAGGTCCTATTGCATATCTAATTTTGTTGTGTACTTTAAAATAATATTCAAAATACTACTTATATTAATCAAAACGGTACGAAACCATTAAGTCTGTATCGGGTTAGGTGGCGGGAAGTTTGAGTTTGAATAGTAAACTCCACTGTAATACTTATTTAATGATCCGGAGTCTGTTTTAATGTTGACGGTCTTATCTAAATTGATAGCAATATTTAACGCTTCCATCATCTTCCTCCTGTTACTACTATTCTCTCTCCCTATGATTTGTGTTTCTTCAAAATTGAATGTATGATGAGTGGCTAGCGTGTGGCTGGAGAGAGCTGTATTCGCATTGCCCTTCAGCTGGTCGTAACGGTGCTGCTCCAGTCTATTTTTGAGTAGTTGGCTGCTTTCTCCTATGTAGCTCTTCGGGCATTGTCCACATGGAATTTGATAAACAGTTCCAATTTTTTGTTCAAAAGGGATTTTGTCTTTTAAATTGTGGTATAAATTCCCAATTTTATTACCAGGTTTATGTCCTAGGACGATGTTGCCACAATCAAAATCATGTAAGAGCTTATGTGTAGTTTCAGAGAGGCCTTTGATGTACGTTAAACCAGCTAACTTTTTATTAATATTCGAATTAGCAGTTTGAGCATCATTAGTGTTGGGTGATGTTTTACGATTAGTGTTTTTGTACCAAAGTTTTTTAATTAGGAATACGGGGAAGAAATTATCTTTAAGTTTTGTAAATATTTTAGAACGTAAATGATTAAAATGGCACTTGTCTGTCAAAGAGATGGCTTTACTGATTAAGTTGTTAGCACTATTTATTATTTGATGGGTAGGGTGACAGGATCTGTAGTTTATGAACCTATTACTTTCAACATCTTTGGTATACCATGCCGTAGTGATTTTACCATCTTTTCCTCTAAAAATGGTTAAGTCGAGGTAATTAATTACCTACATTGCTTTCGGTTTCTATTGTAAATTGAAGCCTATGGTGGAACTGATTAAGTTTGTTAAGGATGGTATCTACTTCATCTTTATTCACAATCAGGAACAAATCATCAATATACTTAGTGATAATTTTAGGTTTAAATTCCTCTAACGTTATGTTAAGAATGTGATTAAGTACTATCCCGCTAACATTAACACTCATAGCCCCCCCCCATCGGTATCCCGTGTTTCTGAGTAAAGAAATTTGAATTAAATTTAAAAGTTCCATTATCCAGGATGACTTTAAGGCATTCGATAAACAGATTAACATCTTTAATAGGCGTGTGCGGTAAGATCAAATCCCATTTAGATCTAATTATTCTATAAAAAATCAAAGGTACATTAGTGAATAAAGAGGTGACATCAATGGAAATCATAATTTCGTCAGGGAGGATATGTAAGCTGGATAATTTATCTTTCAGTTGGTGTGCGTTATTGATGTCATAAGGATCACTATTATTGAGGAAATTTAAGTGGGGGTTACAGAATTTAGCTAACTTTTCCAAAGGTGAGTTGATTTGGCTAATGATCGGTCTTAACGGCAAATTTGGTTTATGTGTCTTGACAAGGCCATAAATCCTAGGGCAATACGAATTATTGGCATTGAGGTAAGTTTTTTTCTGCTTGTTAATGTATTTCTTATCATACAGTTTATTTAGAAGAGCTTTATATTGTATTTTATATTTTCCGTGGGGTCAGTTCTAAGGCGTCTATAAGTACATTTATCATTAAGGAGCTCCTCCATTTTAGAATGGTAAAGGCTCTGTTCCATCATTACTGTGGTGTTGGCTTTGTCGGATTTAGTAATAATTAGTTGTGGGTTATTACGGAGGAAGCGTTTGGTGAGGGTGATATCTGTTAAAATTTGTTTTTCAAGACTCCCATTAGGGTAAACGGTGTTATGTTTATTCTGAAACTGAATAATTTTGCTTATAATATGGCTCCTCAATGCACATACATGATTTTTTGACGTATTTAAAATTAATCACCCTGTATGTATACATATTACATAGTCTGTCAATTAGTGTGGCACATAGCTTATTAGCGTCCTATAATTGGATGAATGATAACATGAGCATGGAATAATGTGATCCCACTCATTTGCAGTTGTGTCAGTTTGTATTTCTGACATACTGACCTCTTTTATATTATAGTGATCGATCAAGTATTGTCCAAATAACTTTATCAGTAAAACTAACTAATAATAAATTTTGGCAATACAATGAATTTGACTACACTTTACCATTAAGTATTACAAATTCTGTCCTTACAAAAGAGCAAATTTAACCAAAGGTACAAAAAGGGTTGCTTTTGGTAGTATAAATAATTCTTGTAACCTGAGCTTTATACATACTAAACACAGCTTTATAAGGAACAGTGTATACATATATTAAACCTTTCACGTACAGCATTAGTACCTTTCACATCCCTTCCTCTGGTGGAGACATTGAATATGTAATGAGCCTAAATTTCACAAAGGCTTTTAAATAACATAATGGTTAATTACAAATGATTTTTACCTCTTGGACATGTTTTTTTAATGATAATTCGTTTAAATGATATAATGATTTACATAAATTTACATAAAATTCTTATTAAGGAGCATAATTATTAATTAAATTATATTCGATAAGTGCAAATATCAGTCAGAATTAATTTAACGTACATTTGGTGATATTATAGTGTTGTTTTAGTCAATTTGACCGTTAATAAAAGATACAAATACTCCAAATTACATAATTAATGTAGTGAATTACATGAATAATCATGAGTTATGGTACAGAGAGTAGGCGAGGCTAAATGTGTAAAAGGAAAGTCTAAATATGAGATAATGTTAGGCCTGTTTCAAACTAGGCGACATACCTGCCCAGTGTGAAACGGGTCTTATTCAGAAAAAAATATGTGAAAGGAATATTTATTTATAAGCTGACATTGATTGACGGATAAATAATTAAATATTAAAGAATATGAGGAAAAAATAGACATTTATGTATGAGGGAAACAAATAAATAAAATATATATATATATATATTATATATGTATGTATATATATATATATATATATATATATATATATATATATATATATATATATATATATATATATATATATATATATATATATATATATATATATATAATCTTCTTGTATTATTTGAACCCTCTGTGTGGGTGTGTAAATATGTATGTATGTGTATTGTGTATATATATTAGATTCAAAAAAACAATTAGAAGGTAAGAAAGATTGTAATTTAGAACTCTGACCTACCAAAACATATTATGATAATGTGGTTATAATACAAAATGTTTAGTCTCCCTCTGATAGTCAACCGGGGAGATTCAAGTTATAATCATTTAATTTTCTCATTGATATGTGATGTGACTTTTTCTTTTTTTATGTAAAAGAAAAAATATTTTTTCCGTGGTACGCTGTGAAATAGTAACTTTAGAGCCTAAAAACATAGCTAAAATCCATTTTTTCATTACGTGGACTTCAAAAATCTTTTCATTACTCCTAGCTGTAAAGAAAAATTGTTTTACGTCCTTGGACGTAAAAGATTTGTTTACTTTCGTGCCTGTAGTTATCAAAATTTCCGTTTAGCACTGCAATCTTTGTAGATAGCTTCTTAGTACGATTAAAATCCGCTAGATGTCAATGCGTTTTATTTATCTTTTCTTATAGTGTAACCTCTTTTTAAGGTTTCTATTTTTTAAATCTTAAGTATGTACTAATATTTTTTATTATTATATTGATTATTGATTAATATTTAATGTTTTTTCATTGTCTGCTACCTCGGAAAAAATAGCATATGCTACGCGACTGTGAAGTGTTTTTTCTTTACTATGGCAATATTTACTGTCTCGCTTCGCTCGACAGTAAATGTAATTACTAAATGTTAACTCTTACACTTCACATCCTAGTAACATAATATACTATTAAAACTTTTTATGGATTGACTCATATGATTGAGAAATTAAAAATAAGGTATTTATTTATTTTAATTAGTTATTATTGTTTTGTAAATTAAATGTTAATATGTTGCTGTTATGACCTGTTAAAAATATGTAAAAATAATTAGGAAACTTTTTGTTAATTTGTAGCCTGAAGAAGCTCAAGGTGAGGGCGCGAAATATAGCGCTGGAGGAGAAAGAAGTTAAAAGGTGTTAATTTTTTAAAACCTAAAAAAACTCTGCAGACCCAAAAAACATATTATTACAATAGTGTTTATACAATAGTTTAAGGTTAAGTAAATTTTTAAAAATATATAGAATTGATTTACCGGGGAGAAATCCAAGATATTTTTAAAAGAAAGCAATTCTAATACTTAGGCCTTGACGTAGATATTTTATAGAGAATATAATGAAGAAAAAAGCATAAATATAATAAATAAAATATTCCTTTAAAAGCAATATGAAATAGTAAGCATAGTCACCTGTACCGGTGTGCAATTACGTATTCATACTAAACCCTGACTCAGATTAAACATGAAAACCCATATTAAAAATCCTTTTGCTCACTTTTTTTTCCAATTTCAATTTCAATTTTTGTATAAATTTCAACTATCTTTCGTAGCAAATTGTATTTTTTTCTATTTATTTTTATATTTCATGAAAGTTTAGAACTGGTATTGCTGTATAAAATACAATAGAAAGCGCACCGTTAACTCTTGCTTTACTGAGTCCAAGCGTTAATAAATCTGTAGCGGAAAACAACTTAAGGCAAAGCTTTAATGTTTATTAATATTTTCAAAGAAGACTCTGTCTCATCTTAAATTCTTTCTTGCTTTTAAAATTTAAATAAAGAGGTAATATATTTTGAAATTATTTCTTGTACTTTGAATTTTCCTTTTCAAGCTGCTAATGAGAGGAAGGTGAATTTTGGCACGGCTTACTGCTCTCCCAACTCTATGTATAATTCTTAAATAAATTTGTTTTTATTTTAGTTTGTACTCTTATAGTATAGTTAGTTGTTTGTTATTTTTTGTTTGTTTAGAATGCCACATCTTTTGTAAACGTAAAAAATAGAGCTAGCTTAATTATATTGGCATCTAAATTCTATTATAATTTTTACTTCCAACGGTTGCAAAATTGTAATAAATTTAGTAGAGATATAGTTAACTTAAAATATAATATGGTTAGTTGTAATTGATATACTTAATTTATTTAAATGTTCTTATAAAACAAAAATACGTTTAAATATATTAACTCCGTGTATTTGAAAAATCAAGCTTCTTTCATTATTATACAAATTGACTATTTATAGTCAATTTATTGACAACTTGTTGTCAATTTATTGATGACTATTTATACTCTCCCCGACGGTCTTTGGTCAAGGGTATGCACGTTTCTAATGCAAGTTTTAAGTTTTATTGTATTATCTTTATTAAATAAACGTTTTTTTCTTCTTCTATTTATTGTCTTGTGTGTGTATGCTTCATTCCGATTTGAATTTAACTAATTTCATTCTGATTATTCAACTTTATAATAGATAATAATTTAATAATTCATTTAATTTTATAATAAAAGACGATTGTTTTACTGCCTAAACTAAAGTTTTAATGCCTCGTTTACATTAAGCCACTGATGCGCCACTGCTCCTCGCACGGCTGTATTTACTCCCCTAAATACTTATACTGCAACAAAGGAAGCGAGTGTTTAGATATTTCCCATTACTTTCTTCCCATTCGCATCGGGCAATGGAGGACTTTAAAGGAAATACAGCTTCAGTGACATGCTGCATTTTCTTCTTTATGTTAAACACTTTCTATGGATATTTTATTCGTTGATATTGCAGAAGTTTAATGGAAATGTTTTTCTTATTAAGAGGTATAATTGCTGCGAATTTCATTTTCGATATTTCACGAATGTTTTGAAATATTTAATTCAGCAAAATGGGCTAAAGCAAGTATGTCGATGAGCAGTCTTAATACTCCGGTCCATTCGAGCTGTCTGTTTTTTGGACTTCCTTCCTGGAAAACCACCAACGATCAACGTGCAGCAACTGACAGCGCGAGTGGCAGGATCAAGCGCTGTACCTGTTTACATAATCGAGCTACTCTATTTCATGCCCACTTCCTCGGAAATGGGCTGAATGTAAACGAGGCATAAGAGGATAAAGTATTAATTATTATAAGATTTATTTTCCAGTAACATCGATGACCTGTGTTTCTCCACACTTCAGTATTTTAAATTCCCATCAGCCAAACATCTCACTCCTTTTTCCCAAAATAAGCTATTGCATCCAACTTCAAGTTAATGACATGGCTTATGTCGCAAAGTTTTTAGAAAATAATTGTGATAAAATAAAATAGTTTTAAAATTGGAATAAAATAGGTTCTTCAGAGTGACGAAAGGAAGTAATTGGTAGGTATATCTCGCACATAAGTATTGGTAAATACTTCTTGCTTTTAAAGCTGTACATCAATAAAAAAATGTATTGTACACTATTCTTATGTAATTTAAATACATACCTTAAGTATGAATTTTATTTAATTGTAACTTAAATTGTTTTTATTTTACAGTAATACCTCAACTTACGCAAATCTGGAGTTACACAATTTTCGAATCTTCTCCTTTCCGATTTTTAAAAAATCCTTCCCTTCCGAAATGGTAGAATCAGCGCCAGAGTTCATGAATGAAAGTTCATGAACTGCTGGATTCACACAATCATAACCTGACAATTGATGAGCTCAGAGAAATGCGTGAGCAAATTATCGAAGAATTAATTCTTTTTACCCAGTTCAGTCAGAAGATCAAATGACGTTTCCAATCTTAACAGAAGATTTCAGTTCAATTGAAAAAAGGTTACACATTTTGGAAATCACAGACTCCAACGAAGAGCGAGTTTCTGTTGTGAAACAGGGAATAAAATAAATGTGAGCATGCTACGACGAACTTTTGCATGAAAAGAAAAAATCCCGTGAGCTGACTGTTTATTAGATTTCATCATTATCACTAATTATCAGATTAGATATTATGAAGCCTTCGACGTCAAAAGAATTTCGGTTTACGTTTTTGGAATACATAAAAATATAATTTGTTGTATTATGTAAAATTTTATTAGATACCCATTTTTTTCCAAATTATTACATTTTTTTAGCCCCTTGGTCTCAATTAAACAAATTTATAAATTTACCCCGACTTACACGGTTATCGTTTGATCCCACCTATCACGTAAGTCAGGGGAATTACTGAACTCTAAATTAGAGTGCCAAAGGAAAATAATTATACACAAAAGTTTCAGTGAACTACTGATCTACTCCAATAAATATACAGGATATGAATTTATCACAATTCAAGTTTTTATTTAATTTGAAATTATTTAATGTCAATGATTTTTATTTTAATCTCATTGATTTTGATCCCGATACACATTTAAGGACTGATTTAAAAAAGCAGTTATTTGACTTTTACTCAAAAAACAACATTTTGACTTTACGGTTCTACCGGTCGCAACATTTCTAATTATATGAAAGTAACCTTAATCACTACTTATTACGCTTTCACTAAAATTCAAATGATTTAAATTTAAATGATATTAGTTATATTATAAGATTAAAAAGAGAAATCATACTTTTGATTAGAATTAATAATAATTAAATTAATTCAACAAGAAAAAGTATGGACATAGTGTTCAACCAGTTTTAAAGTGTCGAAATGAATTATATTCGTGCAGTATGAATCGGATAATTAAACGTTTTCTTTACAAATCTCATTTGCAATGGAATAAATGTAAATACACTTAACCATCCATAAATAAAGTTGAACCTTGTCATGATTAAATGATATAGAAAGTAGTTTTATACAGTTAGTGTACAATTCTTTTAAATTTATTTCTCAGAAAGGAATGTACAAATGGTTTAATTATTATCTCCGGAGTGTGGCCTATTATGAATTACTTTCTAATAAAGTACTCATACTAGATCCTTTTGAAGCCCTATCTAGTTTCGTTTACTAACAGTAGTTTGTTAAGTGTATATTAAATATTTTGTCCGTGGTTGTATCAATCCCACATTGGTACATTATAAAAATTTCACAATAAAAGACCACTTACGAATTTTCAGTCAGGGAATCTTAGACCTTATACATAGAGTGAAGATATGGGAGCGTCTATGGAGGTCATCTTTAATGAACAATATAAATAGTCTCTCCACGTAATCAGTTTATTTTAAACCACAAAGCAGCTTCATAAGGCCATCATCAGTGCCTAAGAACAAACAAAAGTTAGACAAAGTTCTGAAATCGATACAATAATTAAAGCAAAACATAGAATATCATAAAAAACTGTCAACAAATAAAATTAGGCAAAAATCAAAAGTCAAACAAAAAATTTTAAATATGAATAAACGAATAAATTTCTAGACCAGCTAGAAAATCGCGGTTTTTTGCGTTTGGTCGGGAATTGGCTTAAACTGACTGGAATTATAAGAAAAGTTAAACAAAATAATGTTACCCCCTTTAACAAATTAAAGATAGTGGACGCAACTTTAGAGGCTTGTTGCGGCTAAACAGTAAGTCGTATCGAAAAGCAGATTGCACCAGCGGTAACTGTTTTTAAAAGATCTACAACTTTGGTTCTATAACTTTTTGTCGTACCTCCAACAGTTCTACCATAAATAGAGCTAAATTTGATTTTTATTTTTTAAATAAATTTTTGACTTTAAGCTCTTATGGCGTCCGCAATAATTGTTGACTGATTTAATTTCTGATTGGGGTGCTTAAACCTCACACTACTGCTCTTTAAATAGAGTATTTGTTAATTTACATATTTGTCTTAGAACCATAGATATTAAATATTTACTAGAGCAGCTGCCGTACTGAGAGAAGAGACTGGCAATTAAATTAATGCACCAAAACACTTTAGGCATTTCATTCAATTGCTAGGCCTACATGACAATAGGAAACTAGAAAACTAGCCACTAATACCTAGCATGAGAGGGTGAAGACTATTATATTATAAAAGAGAAACCCTTTAATAATGAATATTTTAATATACATATAAGTTACAAGGGGAAAAATATATCTGAACACAGCGATGTTGAGCGCTGAAATATTTTTATTGCTAGCCTTCGTAGCATACTCTTGAATTAAACAACCATAAAAAATCTAAAATTGCACCTGTGTTACGTTTACATAAGTCTTTTCGCATACATTAATAATCAATTTTATAAATATTTATGTAGTCGGGTTATAATGTTATATATATATATATATATATATATATATATATATATATATATATATATATATATATATATATATATATATATATATATTATTTGCATGTATACACTGTATAAACAAATATTATTATTTATAACGGAAAAAGAAAAAAAAAATTGCCACAAATAATATTCTCCATTCACAATTGGCCAAGGTAAATATTAAGATAAATATTAAAAAAAATAAATAAATAAATAAAAAAATTCTTTAAACTGATTGTATAAACATGCATGGGGGCTAGAGTCATTACAAAGTAAATGAATACGAATATTATAGTGTAATCTAGATATGATATAAACGCAAGTGGAAGTCGGATAAAAAGAAGTGTAAATAAAAAATATGGAATAGTTCTATTATAAAATAAAACTTCCGCTTAGGCCCGCATTAATATTAAAGAGTTCCGTTAATACATTATAAAAAAGTATATATATATATATATATATATAGTGAAACTCGCAAGGGTTTGACTTCCAGTCATTGTGACTTCCACGGGTGGAAGTTAAAACCCTTTGACTTTATATGCAAACATTTTTCTGACGATATACACGAAAAAGGAGTTTGTGGAGGCCACAACCCTCCGAAATCTCTACAGTGTTGCCAGATCTCCTTTAGGGACATTTCATTATTTCTTGCAGGGGTTTTACTTCCCTTTATGTTTAGTGGCATATAACCTGATACTTTGTATATATATACTTTACAATGATTATACGTACATTACTTGAATGTATACTTGTACCTTTACTCAGGATGTTTAAAAGTTTCCCCCTCATAACTTTTGAACGGTTTGAGATATATTAATGAAACTTCTGGGATCTGTACCATGCAACGTGAAGTTTGTTTTCATGCTGTCGCGCACTAGGGGCAACCACCTATTTTGCCCCTAGGCCACCCAACTTCAAAATTTCACCAACTTCAAAATTCATTGGAGTGTATATTTTATATGGCAGATTTAGATTCTTTGGTGAAAAATAATAACATTTACTTGAAACTATTTTTTTATATATCCAATACTTTGCCCCCTATAGAGGGGCAAAGATGGTAAAATTACCCTCCCAAAAATAATTTAAAAATATCGGGTACAGGGTACCTCGGAACTTTTCCTTACTTAAGGGGCCACTAAAGTGGCCTCTCCTGCTGCGAAGCAGCAGGAGGAAGCAGCATTGAACGTGGTCAGTACTTGGATGGGTGACCGTTCTGAACAAACTGATTTATTATCATTCTTCAAAAAAAACCTTATTTTTAATACCTATATTTTATTTAATTATTTGAAGTTTGGCGGTATTTTGACAGATGTAAACAAACTTTGACGTCATCAAAATTATCGTACTAATAAATAATTATATTCGCTTATAACTTTTAAACTAATTAATGGAATTTCATCGGGTTTTTTATATTTGTTCCTTAACTTTTTCCGGTTCCAACGATATGCTATACGTCAAAAACCTATTTATCCTTTCGGTATTATTAACCGTCAAAGTTTAAAAAATTAAAAATTGATAACTTCAAAATGGCGGCCAATATCAAAATGAAATTTGGTGGGCTTGTTTATCATACAGAGAGGTATATTCGTGCCAAATTTCACCCCGATCAGGACCATTGTCGATTTATTATGATTTTTAAAATGTTTGCTGACTCAACAAACTGGGTTCAAGATGGCGGAAAAATTTGATTTTCCGGGCGGCACCACTGCAGGTAAGGACTGATTTTTCTGCCAAGTTTCAACTCTCTAGGTTAAATACCGTGGGCGCTAGGATGATAACACACATACATACATACAGACGTCATGCTGACAACCACTCAGGAGGTCTTAAAAACACCCAACACGGATAATTCCGTTGAAATCTCGAAAAAAAATTGTTTGGTGAAAACAGTACTTTTCCTACTATAGGTAGTGAGGAAAAGTAAAAATATATCGTTGTAAAATCTAAACGGTTTAAGATAAATTAATGGAACTTGGGGCATCTTTACTATGTAAACAGTAAAGACATACTAGGGGCAACTGCCCTTTTTGATCCCATGCCACCCTACTTAATAATTTTAAATTTGATTGCGTAGTTTTGATAGCAGATTTGGATTATATTGTAAAAAAAAAGAAGAATATTTTACTTATAACATTTTTTATAACTCCAATATTTTGCCCCCTGTATCGGGGCAAAACTATATAAAAATGGTAGATTCCCCATATATATATATGTAATAATTTTCATCATATATGTTTTTCATTACCTAAAAATATGTCTAATTTGCAATCATACATTTTCTAGACATTAATATCTAGCGTATAACGCATTATTAGCAGTTTACAAAAATCTTATCATTTTTATTAATAATAAAATGTAATGGTTATATTTCGCTATAGATTTGTAATTTAAAGTATTATTTTTATAGCTAAACGGCCACACAAAATTACTTTTTATTATAATATAATCCCAGGGCAAAACTATATGTCTAATAAACAATTATACACTTATTATATTGTTTAAGAAAAGTGTATATTGTGTTAATAGCGATAGCGAATAAAAACATCTTAACATTTTTTTGTGAATAAAATGTTCATTTTCATTATAATTTGTAGGAGTAGTTTTTAAGATCTGTTGGATCACAAGAATGTATGACAGACCGGCAGACTCATAGATACCCAAGAAACCAATAATGTTTTCAGATGTCTGAAACGGATTCCTGAACGAAAAATAAACGACAAATTTTCATATCCAATTTTTATTAATTCGACAGAAATCTTCATCAGGGAAAACTATTGATTCTGTGTCTGTCAATCGGACAATAATAAGTTGAAAAAAAAAAAATCTTTAAAGTGTACGAAATATGACACGAGGGAAGTATGTGCCACATAAATTGGCAGACTAATTTTATTCCAATAAAAGTATAAATTTAGCAATATTTAATGTGTGCAGGGGATTGGAATTTCTAAACAATCGGACTAATAGTTTTTAAAACATGTTGCTTCACAAATACCTATTGAGCGACGGGCAGACACGGAACCAAAAATGTTCCCTGATATCTAATGGATTTATATCTTGGAATTTTTTTTATTAGTGAAATAAACAATTTTCTTTCTTCAAAATCAGAATGATATTATAGCTTCTGACATCCAATAATGTATGTAGTATAGGAAGCGAGGGGCTACGGGCCTCTCTAATGGGAGACTATTTTAATTTGGAGACATATACAATTTTCCAGTTTTTCAGAATGATCTCAATTCCGTTCCCTGCAGCCGAAGCGTGGAGCCTAAACTACTGGGCCGATTTGGACGAAATTTGGCATACATGTTCAGAAAATCATACCCCGAGGCGAAATCGAGAATTGAATTTTAGCTCTAAATTTCTTGAAAATGGTCCATACGATTTTGATTCAAAAATTCTAAAATGTAGCCCATTTAAATACCAATCTAAAGATATAAGCCGTTTTCCCGGGAATCATCTAGTTCCTAAGAAAAAAGTTTTAAATGCGGACGGAGAGAGGCCGGGTTCGATTCCTCGCCGAGGAGAAGTTATTTTTATGATAAATATTTATATAATGTTCAAAAATAATTAAATGTATATACAAAAACTCGAAAATTAATAAATGGAAACACTGGGCTAAGTATTTAAGAACTCGTATATGAGAAAGTTTGTATTAATCTCTTTTAATTTGCCTCCTATTTAAAAAACAACGCACAGAAAAATAGGCCTCAGATGGGTCCATACGTCTGCGCACATTTAATATTAAATTATAATATGTGTAACCCCCCCCCCCCCCCCCCCCCTGGGAATTTAAGCTACTACTTTGTTTTATTAAAATCATTATAGTTTCACCAGAAGAAAATACGCTTAAATTGATACGATTTATAATAACAGGAGGGAAAAATTAAATTGATTAGACATTAATGATTTCTTAAAGCATCATTAAGTACGAGTACGTTGTAGGACACCAACACCAGGATGCTATGTACCGCAATAATGAGCAGACTATGTTTAAAAGAACTGATCCGATTTTAAAGAAACTTGAATGGTTTGACATAAGTAGCCCAGATGGCCTCATATTAATTTCAACCGTTCAGCAAATTTAACACTACCAAAAAAATAAGTCTGGCCCCACTAGGAATCGAAAGAGATTATACCATTCGTTTAATAATATATTACTACGTTCACACATCGTTTTGAATACGATCCGCTAGTTCAAAACGCTGTACGAACGGAGATCGACGGATCGTATCAGGTTATCCGCTCCACCAAAAATACGTGATCCGAACGGGGGATCGAAATTCAAAACGCTCGTATGAACAGGTCGTGGAGGGGATAAAGATATCAGGTTATTTTACTCTTTTCCACTTTTTAATTTCTTTGTTTTCGTGAGCTTCCGTTTCTTTTTTTTAAACTGCAAAAACGTTTTTAAACAAAAGTTAATACTATTATAAAGAACCTGTAAAAACTTTTAATAACTTGTAAATAAAATGTAAAAATTCGGAAATGTAAAATTTAAAATGTAAAAATTCTCGGACATATTAGTTAACAAGAAAGTAGGTTTTGTCACCGTTAAGAAATATCGAAAACAAATATTTCGATCACCTGTATTTTTTGTTGTGTGAACGCAAATCGTTTTGAAAACGAATTGAATCCGAAACGCTTTCAAAACGATGTGTGAACGTAGTATATATAGAAAGCGAGGGAGAAGGAGCTATGTGCCTCACTAATTGACAGACTATTTTTTAATTATATTATTATTGAATACGCCAACAACAGTTTACTTACAGTAATTTGTTTTTATAAAACTAATATTAATATATATATAATATATTTTTATTAATATATATTGTTTTTATATGTATAATCAATGTATATATATTCTTTATTTCCTGCAAAAGGTTTAAAAATAGTTGAGAGTTTGGATAGCAGTTGTTATTTTAATTGTTTCGCTTTATCGGTCCTCCAATCCCAGGTATCAAACCTCTAGAAGCGGTCTGTTACTCACTTCTCTTTACTCTAATGTGATAAGTACTTCTGTTTCTACTAAATTTAATAAAAATTATAAAAAAAAAATTATAATATATTATTTCCTTTCAGCCTGCCATCTATGTATTATCTCTCTTTCTCTTTGTGTACGCGATGTTTATATAACGGGAAATTATTGTAATAAAACAAAAATTACTTTTGTTTGCTGACACATGAGCCTATTTGTTGAACCTAGTTGCATAATATTTGTAGTTGCATACTAATCGTAAACCGAGAAAGATTGAGAAATTAATTTTGGGGTCTGAATTTTAGCGGTTTGAAATAAAAAATGATAAAAAGTAAAAAAACTTCTTAAAAAAAATGTAGTGAAAAAAAAAAAAAATACCGAATACATTTTACTCAGATAGAGTATTTGTCCCCTCAAACATAATTATTTCCCCTCTTAGAAACACTATGTTTCTTGACGGTAGTTTATTAACCCATCAAATTAAATAAAAATACTTTAAATAAAACACTCCTTAGTGAAGCACGGGAATCTGCCTAGTTATGTATAAATAAAAGTTTACTATGTGAAGTATCGGACACTTATTGTATTATTCCCTTTTTTGGTTTATGCTTCTATTATATGCTTAGCAATAAAATGCAATTTCGAATGATCATTTCCAGAACAGTACTTTGAAATACTTGATGACTTCTTCAAAATAAAATTTGCGGATTCATTTTTCAGCTACAAACAATTGATATTTAGGAACATAATGACTAGACAATGAAAATCTAATTTCCATGCAGTAACAGTAATGTAAAGTCGCGTCATAATAATTGTTATACAAATAAATAGTGTTAATTACGTACAGCATTTTTACTGTTATAGAGAATAAACAACCAACCGATGATATATATTAATTTATATCCCATGCTTTGTATTTTATTATTTTAATACTAATTTCCTTAGGCTCTTAGTTGTGTGGTAATTTATAAATACATAGCGCCTTAGTTTTCTAATAATTGTTAAATGAATTGAGGATTTCAGCCTATTGTAATGTAATGACCCCATTTTACTACTGTATTACTTTGCCCATTTACGTATTCCATTGATTTGGTTATTTCGGGTTTCGTACTTTGACGAATTACCTATTATTGAATATTTTTAGCAATAATAAGCCTACCATGTTTCATAATAATAATAATAATAATAATAATAATAATAATAATAATAATAATAATAATAATAACCTTTAATAATAATAACCTTTCATAATAATAACCTATTATTGAATATTTTTAGCAATAATAAGCCTACATGTTTCACACTGATGATCTCATCGATTAGATGAGTAAAGTGGCCGGATAACCCCCGTCCTGTAATGACCTAAAGCTGTTGAACGGGACTAAAACTACAAACCAAAAAAAAAAATAAATAAATAAAAAAAAAAAAAAAAAAAAAAAAAAAAAAAAAAAATAAGCCTACCCTGCGAGGAAACAAGCCTCGACTTCAGTTTAGTCAAGTTGATAGATAGGTAGCGAATTATTGGTGTCTAACTTTTAAAAGAAGTTATTTTGAAACCTTCAAAACCGAATTGAAGCTTGATCAGTTGTTGCAATATTTTATTTGAAATGTTTAAATTACACAAGTTTTCATAGAAACGTAATTGTTGTTATTGTAAAATGTCAAAGTATAAAGACATTAACTCTGAGTAGTCGTGTGTGAGAATCCGATGTGTTCATTTTATGTATTGAGTTATCTTAATGTTAGATCATAGATTATAAACCGGTAACATCAATGAATTCTACATTTTAATATCAAAATGCTATTGGTTTTTTCTTCCGAGCTTACCGAAGGTAACGGAAGGTATATGATCTTTCTGAAGAACACAAATATTCTATGTCTCCGATTACAAAAATTCCAAGACAGAGATCCGTTTCAAACATCAGGGTATACATTTTTGGATCCGTGTTTGTCTGTCGCTCAATTTTTACAAACCAAAATACATATCTTTAAAACTACAAGTCCAATTTTAATGCAATTTGTATGATAGTTCATAATTAGTCCATTGTTGGTCCCATATACATATAAGTTTCAACCTTCTGCGTCCATTAATTTCTCTTCAACATGCTTAGAAACATACACTCATTCACACCAATATCTTCAAAAGTACTTATGTGATTTTTCTGAAATTTAGATGGTTTGTCCAAAGTAGACCGCAGATAGCACCAAATTAATTTTCACCGTGTACACTCTTTAACTTTTGCTTAATTAATACTTTAATTCATGTAAAATATCAAAACAACTTTGACAGGTTTAAAAACCTAATCAATTTAATAAAATTGACAAATATAGGTTGTAAAAGCATAATATGCTTTAAGTATACAAAATAGGATGTGAGGAAGATATGTGCCACTCTAATAGGCAGACTATTTTTGGTATAACGTTTTACTGTATTTATATCGTTAAATTTATACATTGTATCAAGGGGAAAATTAAAGCTATTTTCTCAGGAACTAGATTTTTTTGGGGAAACGGCTTATATCGTTAGATTCGTATTTAAATGGACTAAATTTTAGAATTTTTTAATCAAAATCGTCGGAACCGTTTTCAGGAAAATTTTTTTTGTCACGTTTTTTCAGAATTTTTGAGGTAGCGCCCCCAAATTGGAGCTAAAATTCATTTCTCGATTTCGCCTCAAATTTGTTTCTTCAAAATCGTTTCAGAAGTTTAGGCTCCCGGCCTCTGCATAGATGATAGACAGACATTTTTAAAAAACCACTTTTTTGGACTCAGGGGACCTCAAGATGTGTAAATCCATCAAAAACTCAAAATCGAGTTTTCACACCATCACAATACTTTAAAGTAATAAAAAAAGAAACAGGAGAAAAATACAATCCAGAAGAAATATGTATGTTTTAGAGTTTATTGATACGTTTAAAACTATTGTGTTTAAGTCAACCTTCGTATTTAAACCAATATTCGAAAAGGTTTTCGTTGTTACAAGCTTTAATTTAACTATCAATAATTTTATGTATGTATGTGTGTATGTATGTGTTTTATGTATGTATGTGTGTTTTATGAATGAGTGGTGTATAATATAGTCCTGATTTTATTCCTAGAAGGCTTGGAGACAAAACTGTTAAAAAACTGTAGGCATTTTATTTAATTGAAGGCCTAGCTACATGTGAATAGGAAACATAGTCACTAACACCTAGCATGAGCCCCACGCACCGCGTGGGGTAAAGGCTAGTATACCTATAATAGTACATTATAACGCGTCTAGTGCGGAAAGTAGCATTTTGGATGCGAGTGTGGAGTTTGCACCCGATTGATAAGTGAGGGTGGTAAAACCACACGAGCAAAGCAAAATGCAGTTTACGCACTAATCTAAGATTGTTTGATTTTAATAATAAATACAGAAAAAAATTAATAAACTTCCTGTAAGTTCGTATTCTATTTTGATAAAGATGACATTAATTTGTTAGTTGTATTTTGTGCCGAATTAATTATTTCGGGAGGCGTATTATTCTCCTCATTTTAGTCATAATGGCATAAATCAATCATTGTTTTTCACTAAAAACACGATATAAACAGTTAATTTAATTAAACAAACAGCAAATTGGTTTCATTAAATGTAAACAAACTCGCTTCTTTTTTACCGTACTAGGGCGGAAAAAAGAGGAATTATGAAACAAGCATGCGCAATGAATGCAAGTACGTAAAGAATCACTTTCTATGCATCTAAACAGTGATACAGGATACAATTTTTATATTTCGTATCAATCGAAGATAAAAGATATTTATATATGGACTACAAAACTATCGGAGTCCATACACCGGTGATTTTAAAGTTAAATACAATATATATATATATATTATGTGGAAACAATCAATCAGTAATATCATCAAAATCCGTAAAACTGCGAGTTTATATCTGTAAAAGATATTTAAGTATGGAATATAAAACTATTGGAGTTCATACACCGGTGACTTTATAGATATATACAATATATAAATGTGGAAACAATCAATCAGTAATATCATCAAAATCGTAAAACTGATGCGAGTTTATACCTATAAAAGATATTTATATATTGCCTATTAAAGTATCGGAGTCCATACACCGGTGACTTTAAAGTTATATAAAATATACATATGTATGAGGAAACAATCAACTAATAATATCATACAAATCCGCCAACTTTAAGTTTATACCTTTAAAAGATATTCATATATTGACTACTAAGCTATAGGAGTCCCCACACTGGTGACTTTAAAGTTATATAAAATATTTATTTGTGGACTGTAAAACTATCGGAGTAAATACTCCGGTGACTTTGAAGTTATATACCATATATATTTGTGGAAACAATCAATAAATAATATTATCAAAATCCGCAAAACTTTGAGTTATGCCTATAAAATATATTTTTATATATGGACTATAAAACTATCGGAGGCCACACACTAGTGACTTTAAAGTTATATACAATATATATATGTGGAAACAATCAATGAGTAATATCATCAAAATTCGTAAAACTGTGAGTTTATACCTGTAAAAGATATTTATATATTGACTATAAAACTATCGGAGTCCATACACCGGTGACTTTAAAGTTATATACAATATACATATATATCTGGAAACAATTAATAAGTAATAAGTAATAATATCAAAATCCACTAACTGAGTTTATACCTGTATGATATTTATATATATACTATAAAACTATCGGAGTCCATACACCGGTGACTTTAAAGTTATATACAATATATATACGTGGAAACAATTTACGACTAATTTTATCAAAATCAGCAAACTGTGAGTTTATACCTGTAAACGATATTTATATATTAGCTATAAAACTATCGGAGTCCATACACCGGTGACTTTAAAGTTATATACAATATATATATGTGGGAACAATTAATGAGTAATATCATCAAAAATCGTGAAACTGTAATTTTACACTTGTATTAGATATTTATATTATACTATAAAACTATCGGAGTCCATACACCTTCGAATTTAAAGTCATATACAGAGGGTGTTTCATGGCAACGTCGCATTTTTGTATAAACGGAAGCTATAATTCGCCTTGTTTGAACTTCAGAATATCGGAGGTAAGAACCCTTTGAAAAACGACTTTTCGGAAGCAGCGGAGGCCATAAACCCGTCGGAAGTCAGACTCCTGCGAAATATCGAAAATGGAAGCCACAGGCCAGCGAGTTTATATGTATATATATATATATATATATATATATATATATATATATATATATATATATATATATATATATATATATATATATATATATATATTAATTCTTCGTGAAAAATGTTGTAACTGAGCATGTATCAACGAATTTTTGATGTATAAAATAAGCATGGGATGTGAGAAAGGACTGACTTGATTATATAAAGCCTTATATAAAAGCGATACATTGTAACAAAGAATATTCATGAGTTTTGTGGTACAAACGCTTGTATAAAAATTTATTTTTGACCACTGCTCACGCTAACTTTAATACATCAGTTTTTACCTGTAAAAAAAAACCTTTCTCGTGTATATCAGATACAGTAAATTATAATCTAAAGTAGTCACAGGTCACAGAGATTTGTTATTTATTGAATTAAACCACTCAGAAAAACAACGATATAAACATGTTTGTATTCTAATATTCCGTAACATGATTGTGAGAAAAAAAAAGAATCAGAACAAAAGGAAATAATTGAAAGATGAAGGTAAAAGATAAAACTGTTGAAAGATAACTGTTTTAAAAAAAGGTTCTGGAGTAGAAATCATGTAATGATATTAAGATTTTTTTTATTTTTAAATTATAGAAGATTAAATTTATAATCAATGTTAATATGCGCTTATTATAAATAATGTTTCTTTGCGTCAGTTACATCTTCAAAAATAGATTACTGCGAAAATGAAAAACAAAATACAATAAAGTATAATATTAGCACACAATAAAGTATAATGAAGTAGCATACAATAAAGTATAGTAGTTATAATAGTATAAGAATGAAAAGAAATGTATATGGCTCACCATAATATATTATGGTGAGCCAAATACATACAGAGTATTATAGTACTACAAAAATTTAAAAAAAAAATCAGAGAAGACAGAGAAAAAATCAAAAGACAGATAAAGATCATTCATTCTAACGTCTTATTGGCACTTAAAATTACCAATGAAATCTAGTGGTTCAAAGCAACCTTTATACAATAAAGTTACTTGTAATAAATTGCATATATATAATTCATAATAAGTTAAATAAATCTTCTTTATGTAAATATATAAAGGTTAATTAAATTTCGCATACATTATTTCTGTGTGTAATATAATTCAATTAAATAAAATTTCTGAACAGGTAACCCATAACATTTATAAAATTGTATCTGCATCTTTATTTGGAATTTGATATTTTTAAAAACTTGCATCTTACTTTACAAACTCTTTTTGTTTAAGAAAATAAAAAAAAAACTCAGATTATTTATTTAAGCGAGAATACTGTTTATTTTATTTTCATAGTGCATGCAGGTGCAGGTATTATTTGATTGTTAATTACAGATTATTTTTTTTAAAATGTACAGTTCATATATAATGGTATTTAAAGTACCTGTTTATTTGAATAAATAAATAGGCAATTAATATCGGCCGACCTGTTAGTTTATCATCGGATTATCGATACAGATTTATAGTTTGGGAAACCGGTCTGGATTAAACGCATTTAAAATTACTTAACGGGCTTGGCGATAAACTGGTCAAGTTCGGAGTTTAAATTTTATTCAGTATACGTGAAAGTTATGCAAAAATCTTCGTCAGCTAGTTAGAATTCGATTGAAACGAGATTATAGCTTGAATGAAATATTAAGGTATCTATAAGAGTCATTTAAATAGAGAATCATACTTTAATTAAAATAAATAATTGTTTATATAATTCATAGTCCAGGAGATAGCGTGCAAAAAATTGTCTGACTAACATCAAGCTAGAATTTTGTGTATTAGTTATTCTTTTGGTGCCTTTTAAGAATATGTGGTCGGCTAAGTTCGTTTGCGGACATAGCTTGGCAATAGTCATTTGAAAAAACAAACCGTTGGAGAGTGGCCATGTCCCACCAATTGAGGTTGGACAATGTGATTTTCATGATCCTGAGAATAAAATTAGTTAGTAGACCGAAAATCAAATTGATGTTAGTTTGCCACTTGATAAGTGAGCACTTTGATTTAGAGTAATATTAGAATAAAAAACCTATAAATTGACAAACTAGCATGAATTTGATATTTGGTCTCCTAACTAATTTTGTACTCAGGATCATTAAAAGCACATTGTCCGCCATAATTGGTAGGACATGGCAGCTCTACACCGATTTTTTTTTTGTTGATTTTTTAAATGCCTATTGCCAAGCTATGTTCCGCAGACAAACTTAGCCAACTACATATTCTTAAAAGGCACTACAAGATTAAATTGAACACAAATTTATAGCTTGATGTTAGTCAGACACTTTTTTGATCGCTATCTTTTGGACTATCAAATTTAGAATTTAGCAGTAGTAGATAAAAATTACATCTTTCTTTAATTAAATAGTAATATTTCTTCTTTCTCGGATCACAATTTGTATAAATGAGATTTTATTTTAACAAACAAACAGGATTTAGGAGGAAAATAAAATCCTTTATCTGTAAGCTGAATATTTGCTAAAGAGAAGATCTTATAGCTCTGGACATCTGTTTACCCAAGGACTTCATACTAACGGTAAGAGGCATTGTAAGTTGCAACCCTTCTTTAGCTGTTTACTTTTAAGTTATGTCCTCTTTCATGATCAAGTCCTTGCAACTGGTAAAAGGGAGAAAAACTGTACGATTGAACAAAATAAATAAATCCAATAAGGAAAAGAAAAAGGGGGGAAAAAACAAAAAAAAAACAGTAAAATTATTGCGTTTTGCTCACCATTTTTACCTTCGAACTCAGGAATACTTAATACGTTTCAAGCAAGTGTATCAAATACAAGAAATCACGTTAGGGAAAATACATTGCATTTAAAGAAAAGAATTAATAATAGTATAAATATACAGTGTGTCCCAAGATAAATTAACCAAGAGGAAAAATATTCGAATTTTTTTGGTTTCCGAAATCAAATCACTCTTTGTAAAAACTCCTGCTTGTTCTTAAACCTCTATTAATGATAATATTTTATTGATTTTGTGTACAAGGTGATCAGTTTCTTGAAAACTATAACAACTATTAACCTAGATTTTAATATACAGGGTGACTGGCGTTATATGTGAAAAAATAAAGGAGGTTGTTCTAAGTGTTATGGGCCACAAAAAACGCTAAATAAACCATGGGTCAAATCTTGACCGTTTTCCCGCAAGGTCAAATATTATGACTTTTTTAAGATCGCATACCTTTGCTTATAAAAATGCTTATTTCACCAAAAGTATAAAAGCTAGAATAAAATGTTTGGCGCCGTTGTAAAGCCGACAAAATGTCCTATAAGAAAAATGTAATTTTAAATTTTCATGCCTTCAAATTATATGACAAAAATTTTATACAAATTTAATTTTTTAAGAAAAAAATATTAAAAACATTTCTTGAGGTCCCATATCTTGGTAAAGAACCGAGCTCAAACTTTTCGGACTTCAGGAAAAACTTCCTTATTTACTAACGTTTCGATCGATATTAATATTATTACCCATTCATAACGCGGAATTTTTGGTAAACTTCGTTGAAAGTGAAAAAGAAACATGTTTATTGTTGCTATTGTTGACTCAAAGATGAGTATACTAAACCAACCTTGCTTGTTTATAATTATTTACTCACCTGTAAGTCAAGAATTGCAACAATAAACACGTTTCTTTTTTACTTTCAGCGAAGTTCAATCAAACTTCCGCCCAATGAATGGGTAATAATATTAATATCGATCGAAACGTTAGTAAATAAGGAAGATTTTCCTGAAGTCCGAAAAGTTTAAGCTCGGTTCTTTACCAAGTTATAGAACCGCAAAGCAATTGATTTTTTTTATTTTTTTCTTAAATATAAAGTTTGTATACATTGCTTGTCATGTAATATGAGGGCATGCAAATTAAAATTACACTTTTCTTATTGGAAAATGTGTCAGCTTTACAACGGTCCCAAACATTTTGTTCTAGCTTTTATACTTTTGGAACAATAAGTGTTTTTATAAGAAAAGGTATGCGATCTTAAAAAAATCATAAAATTTGACCTTGCGAGAAAACGGTCAAGATTTGACCCATGGTTTATATAGCGTTTTTTGTGGCCCATAACACGAAGAAAAACCTACTTCATTTTTCACATATAACGCCAGTCAACCTGTATATCGAAACTACATATTATTTATAAAAGTGGTGTAGAATTGCAAAACAAAATGCAACATTTAGTAAGTTTTTTTTTTGTTTTGTTTTTTTCACACCTACAATGTCCATCATCACGATAATCATCATAAAATATAAGAAGGTGTTAATAAACATAATGTTTATACATTGAAAAAATGTGGTAAATAACACATTTTAATTAATTTTCTGAAATATATAATTTTAATTGACCCTGCAAAGAGTCGAAATGTCTCATGAGAGAAAGACAATAAATGTTAATATTGTCATACCTCATGCATCCATCAACAAAAATAATAAAAAAATATTTCATGTTAGTTAATTTTTGCTTCCAAGCTTACCTATAAGGTAACGGAAGGTATGTGATAATTCTGAATAACGAAATGTTTTTATGTCTACGATTTCAAAAATTCCAAGACAGAAATTCATTTCAGACATCAGGGAACATTTTTGATTCCTTGTCTGTCTGTCTCTCAATTTATGAGAACCAACATATCATAAAAATTACACGTCCGATTTTAATGAAATTTGGATGACAGGTCATATTATATTTAGCCCATTGTTGGTCCATTATAAGTTTCAACCTTTTGTGCTCATTTATTTCTCTTCCACATTTATATCTTCAAAAGTACTTATTTGATTTTTATGAAATTTGCATGGTTTGTCGAAATTTGAGCGCAGATTAATTTCAACCGTCTGCTGTCCTTAAATTTAGCTACATTGATACTTAAAATTAATGTAACAAATCAAAATGATTTTGACAGTTTTAAAACCAAAGGGGGTAAATTAAATAAATTTGCCAATAATAGGTTTTAATAGTATAAAATAATTAAAGTATACAAAATAGAACGCGAGGAAGCTATGTGCCATACTAATTGCCAGGGTATCTGATTTTTAATTATTATTTTAACACAGTTAAGGTTTTTGTGATAATTATTTTCTAATATGGTGTAAATGTTGTATTATTACTTACTTGTCATTCTAAACAAAAACTTTGAACTATTCCTATATTTGCTACCTTTCTTAAAGAATTGTTTTCATAAAATTAATTATGAATAAAAAAGGCATGTATTTATAACCATGATTTATCGACTTTAATTATTATTATACAAAATATGTAAAACTATGCCGACTAAATGTTGCGAATTCTTGAACTATTATGTAAAAAAAAAAAAAAAAAAAAAAAAAAAATTGAGGAACGCAATATCTTAAAATGGTGGCTGCGTTAATTCAGGATTATGGGAAGAAGCAGGGGGGAGGGTTGTTCAATTCAGGATGTTTTATAGCTTTAGAAGCCTATTGTTAGGAGTCCTTGGCTAATATCCCCCTTGCTTTGCAGACATTATGCTCCCGCCTGTTTTAACAGCCTCGACCTGGCATCTACTTGGTATGAAAAGAAGGACTTCTTGGGCATTTTAAGGACCAACTTTTAGTTCAAGTTACCTGCCGTAACTCCTAAACTTATCCTTAACCTGGAACGGCTTTTATATACTTGGCTCAGTTCCTGTAACCTTTCCCTTCAAACAATCAACAAGGAAAAATACTTAAAATCTACATCAAATATAAAGAGAAGAGTATAGCATAGCAGCGGGACTAATAAAAAAACAGGGTTGTGTGCTGTAGTCTTTACGATGTCATATTAATGTAAAGAAGCTGTACTGACACTGACAAGCTTACTTACACTCATCTACAGTATTAAAGTAGTCCTTAGTAAATTCACTTCTTCAAGCCTTCTATAGAACATGACTTAATAGTATCAAGTACATTCTGACACTCGAGAAAAAACTCGTAACATTAGGTTTACATCTTAAATAGAGCACACTTCATCACACGCATTCTAACCGAGTTCATTCAAACATTTCCTCTCTTTGCAACCAACTATAATGTCACTTCAGAAAGTAAGTGGAGCGTGGGATTCAAAATATACTACTTACGTACAATACCCAGGAAAATATTAAAAGTGTCACAAAGTGACACTAATAATCTTGGTATTACGTACTCTTATTCTTATGTTTTATTCGAATAATTTTGTTATATACTACATAAAACAGTAGATCACAAAATTGTTTTATTTAAATATGTTTAAACGACAAGTGAACCTATAATTATTTTGGTTCACAGCTTTCCCAAGGTAACGGGAACTATGTGATCGTTCTTATGACTTACATTTCGTTAAGAACTGAGGGAGTTGTTTGTGGAGCATCCACTCTCAGCATATGTAAAATTGATGCGTCTACGGTACTACGGTGGTATGGGCATGTGAGAAGAATGGATGGGACGAGAATGGCAAGGAGGACCTTCGACTGCAGACCTGTGGGACTCATACGTCCTCCGGGACGACCTAGAGCTCGATGGAGGGATGCGGGTGAGGGAGACATGTTGGCAGACGGGATCCGATGGATGGAGGATCGGACAATCTGGTGCCAGCGAGTTCGTTAGGCCAGGGACCTGTGGAGTCTGTAGCACCAACGAAAGAAAAAGAACGGGAACCATGTGATCGTTCTTATGACTCAGATTTCCAAAATTCCAAGACAGAAATCCATTTCAGCATTCAGGGAACTTTTTGGTACCATGCAGTCTGTCGATCAATATCTTTAAAGTACTCATTTTTATGAAATTGGGTTGGTTTGTTGAAAGTAACCCGCAGAAAGCTGCAGATTAATTTTAACCGTCTGCGCTCTTTAAATTTTTCTTAATTGATACTTTAATTCATGTAAAAAAATCAAAACAATTTTGATAGATTTAAAGAACAAGAGGAAAGTTAAATAAATTTGGTAATTATAGGTTGTAAAAGTATAAAATCATTAAAGTATACGCTATAAGTTGTGAGGAACCTATGTGCCCGACTAATTGGCGAACTATTTTATAACATTCTATTAAAATATTATTTGAAGTACGTACGTAAAAACGCCTCACATATCATTGAAACGAGCCTAATATATAAAAGGGGTTATTAATTTGATGGTGGGTAAGTTTCTTAACCCGTCCTCTAGACTCTAGAACACAAGAATCCGTTTTCCTATTAATATTTGAAAAAAATAAAAATAATTACCATATCCATACTAAAATAACTAATTTTATATACTGAAATTCATAAGTATTTAATGTATTCAAAATAACTAATAACTTGTAATATTATACATCCGAATAATAAACTTACAACAACAAACGGAAAAGATAATTGTTTAACGTAGACTGCTGTAAAGGCTGTAGTCAAATATTAAATTCAGGTCTGCCAAACATTAAATAAATTAAAAGTCCATAAATATTCATGTCCACGAGGATTCGTGAAAGATATTCTGTCGATATATTTTGTTTTTCTATTATATACATGTGCGAAAACAAAAAATAGGGGGTTGATAAATAAATTTTAAAAGTATATAAATCACCGAGTCTCAAACGTCAAATGTAATTTACATAAAGATGCAATAATAATTTACATTCATATTTTTTTATGAGATTTGAGATATTGTAAAAAATAAGATAAATGTCAGATAAAAGCCCACACCGGTCAGCTTTAAATTAATTAAAGAATATAGCTGAGAATATATTGTTATGTATTTCGATTTAAAGATATCTTTATCGTACCATAGTATTCACCTGTATAGTAATCTCCATCATTAGTTTATCTCTTATCGGGGATATTAAAATTAATAGTTTTCTTCACCCTTCAGCATTAATGCTAATTAATAAACAATTTTAATGTCAATGTAAATACATCAGTTTTTTTTAACTCTATTTAAAAATGTCAATAATAGTACATTACGCGTCGAGTGTGGAAAGTAGCATTTTGCATGCGAGTGTGGAGTTTGCACCCGAGCGACAGCGAGGGTAGTAAAACCACACGAGCAATGCAAAATGCCTTTTTCGCTCGAGTTGCGTACCGTACTTTATCTACGATTGTTAGATTTAAATAATAAATACAGAAAAAAATAAACTTGCTGTATGTAAGTTCGTATCTCTCTCTCTTGATAAAGATGGCATTAATTCTTGAGTTGTGTTTGCCGAATTAATTATTTCTGGAGGAGTATTATTCTCCACATTTTCGTCAAAGTCACTTGATTCACTCATTGTTTTTCACTAAAAACTCGATATAAACCGTTACTTTTAAAAAAAAAAAAGCAGCAAATTAGTTTTGTTAAATGTAAACAAACTTGCTAATCGTGCGTAAAGCTGAAGAATTCCTCTTCTTTACTGCACTAGTGTGGTAAAGAAGAGGAATTGTTCAGAACTATGAGACGCGCATGCGCAATGAATACAAGTACGTAAATAATCACTTTCTACGCATCTAAACAAAGATATAATGTTTATATTTCGTATCAATCGTAGATAAATAATATTATATTATCTTTATCTGTAAGGTATATTGCCATTTGTCGTTTTTAATAATTTAAAGGAATACATTTTTTTCCGGAGGGCTTTTACACCCGAAGACGCAGACCACTTAGGTGGGTCCATTGAACAAACCCAGGTTGGATGACTTAACATTTGCGCTTTACATTTGTGTGAAGTGTTTGATCGTTAACCATATCTCACTCCTCGATTTTATATCAAAGCTATTGTGGAACATGGTTTCCAGGACGAAACTTGACGGCGCGGTGCTATTCTTTCGAGCGGCTGCCCATTTGTTTAATCAATGATGGGTAAACATTGAGTGGGGGGCCCGGTCCAGAAATTGAACGCAAAGCTGCGTGGTCAGTGGACACCTATCCAACTAATGACCACGCCCAATGCTGCTTAACCTGACTGATGAAGTCTTTCTTACGGGTTAGTCAACATAATTCTAAGCGGTGTTTGGGTAGTACAAACCACTCAAATTATATCATATTCTGTAATTTGATTAAAATATATGATTAGCGTAGATTGTGACCATTGTTCTTAGGGTCGCCACACTTTCTATTTATAGAAATGGAGTATTAAGAAGCCGAATTTCAAGGTAAAATAATTTTATTGATGGAAGTTGACCACCAAACACCAAACATTATCATCTTTTTGAAGCCACACAAAAAATTTATTAATAAAAAACCGTCCTAGACTACCCATACTAAACCCTCTCATATACATAATAGGTTTGTTCCGACTCCCCTGATTGAATTGTCCTTTGTATAGTCCCACGAATCGTTTAGGACTGGTTTTATACGCATGCTTTAACATTCTACTGTAATAAAATCATTTTAGGTTGGAACGGGTTTGACTATAATCCGCATCGTATTAAAAACATCCAAGGAACCTTAAGGGAACAGTTATGGAACCTTCCTGTTGACATGTGTGACGATTGACATAACTGCGCATGTCATACAAACCAGTACTTGGTATTGTCAGAGAATCTTTTGGACAGAGCAATAAACGGTTCGTAAACAATCCCTGCGTGGGTTGGAACGGCTTTTATCCATTGCATGCCCATGACGATTCCGCGACGGTACACTGCTTGGTTGGAAACAAATGTTTATTACATATTTTTATTATTTTCTCTTAACCATTTTATCAAAATATTTAATGAAAATAAACCTCCCATCATTAACGTTTCATTTAAATTTAGTCTACTTTCGTGGCAGTGAGCAAGAAAGTGACCACGGAATAGATTAGCGCAAGTATGTATACAGTTTACTCGCGCTGACCGGCGCTCCCCAAGTTTGGCGAATTTCATGTGCAAGTCAAAGGACAAGCACCTCAAGTGGCAGGTAGTGTTAACACTTGCCAACTCATTTTGGCTGAGTTAGTAAATATTTCAAATATTCGTAAAAAATAGAATAATGTTCTGATTGTGCTGAAATTTGCACCAATTATACTTCTGTATATAAGACATACTTTCCCGCACTGAATTTCGTTTTAATGTCTGCCGCCATTTTGAAAATATCGACTTTTTAAATTTGCAACTTTAACGCTAAATAATTTCAGAACTAGTTCAGCAATATCAAATGAAGTATCGATAAAAACTGTTACTCATAAAGGACAGTATGCAACATGTCACTGAAGCTACATCTTTTTCGAAGTCCTCCATTGACAAAGTTAGAATGGGAAGTAAGTATGAAGCGGCAATATAAACACTCACTACCATTGATTCTGCCTCAGAAGTATTTTAGAGCGTATAATATTCAGCAGCGCGGGGAGAAATAGCAATGGCTGAATGTAAACGATGCATGAATTACAGCTATTTTCTCTGAAACTATTATTAAACAAAAACTATAAATTATGATCCACAGTATTTAAATAATCTGCAATACAGTCATGAAACTAATTTTTCTAAAACACTAGCCCAAACCATTTTTTAGAAATATTTTTTGATTATCCAACTATTTTAGTTAAAATTAATTTTACGTTTCCACCATGGGATTAAGAATGTTGATTTCACAATGGGATTGAGAATATAGACTTCACCATTGATTTATTGAGGATTTTTACCGAATTTCAGTAAAATTAGTTCAAGCTCCACGATTCCGCACGGATGAAAGACAACAGACAGGCATTTAAAAAAAAAAATCACAATCTTGGACTCAGAATTCCTTACAATGAGTAAATCAAACAAAATCTCAAAGCCATATTTTTACACTACCACAATTCTACGTCATTTATCAACTGATGCGCAATGTATTCTCGGGAAAGAAAAAATAAATAAACATTGTAAATTTCTAATTCTAAAAATATTCTAAGCGGAAATAATAAACTAAGAAAGGAAAGTTCAAATATTAAAAATGTATAACAAATAAATAATGTATGATTTAGTAAAAAAAAATATAAAAGAAAAGAATCAAATAAATATAAAAGTCAAATGAATAATTTGTATAAAAGAAAAGCGTTAAATATTTATAAAAGAAAATGGATTAGTTTTTCCAAGTTTCGCGCTGCAATTTTAATCATGGTGATTATTAGATTAGTGTGAAGTGAAGAGAAATAGTGAAGTCAAGTGCAGCTTTCATTTTAAATATTCAATGCCTTGAGAAGTATAAAGCCTCTCCGATTTTATATCTTCCGGATAAAGAATTGTAAAATAAGATCAAATAAAAATCCGGCAGAGGTATCATGATTAATAAACAGGTCAATTGTGTGCTAGTCAGCACACAGCTAGGGTCCGTAGGCAAACCTGTATAGTTTAACTAGTACCCTATTGATGGTGTTTTTTTTAAAATGCTAAAAAGCTTACTTTTAACTATCCTATGGGTCTGATATGCTCAAACACATAAACAAACATCTGATAAAGTATTTTTTTGCCACTGAACCGGACTACAACCATATAAATACACCGAAAAGACCATAATTATAAAAAAGCATATTTTATCAATAAAAAATAAAATAATATTTTTTTTCGAAATTTCCAAAAAGTGGTATCTTTACTTTTGGTCGAAGAATGTTCAGGAATTTTTTCAGATTTTTTGCACTTCCCATAAGCGAGATAGAGGGGGGGGGGGGCACGTTTCACATCCGCTTCAAACTCGCCTACGCTTGCCCTATCAAAGTTATAACCAAAGAATTATATATTTTTGTAATCAGCTCGACGTACCCTTTCATATGATACCCCTCACGGTGTCGAAAAAAAAGTAAAATTTTTAACCCTTAAGTTTTTTACCCTAATTTTTTTGAAAAATATTTTTTTTTAAGTCGCTATATTTTTAAAATATGTGGGTAGGTACAAGACACATACATGCCAAATTTCAAAGTGATCGGACGAAAGGTGTCGCCGTGAGAGCACGCGAGAGAACGGACGGACAGACACACGCAGGAAAATATAAGGGTCCTTGGTTTTGCCTACGGACCCTAAAAATGAAATGCAACTGAAATAAAAATTCAAAAATTCCTCAATTAAACTGTTGCAGAACAACGGTTGGTTAAGTTTATATTTTACCTTATTTAATTTGTACCATTTTATGTTAACAATGACACTATTCAGTACACAATTTCTTTAAACCAACACAACACTTTCGTCAAACTTAAATAATGTATAGCTACAATTTATTTTACGAATAATGTATTATATAAGGATCGTAAAACAGCATAACATATTTGATGCAACCTCCCTTCCTTAGTTGTGCGTTCGGAAAAGGCATCACTCTACTAGTGCTTGTGCTGGATAACAAACACAATTGAATTAGAGATGGAATATACATATAGCTACTTACTCGAGGGAGACGATTTCCATCCCTACCGAAGACCATGTCGTTAAGCTTACCGCCAAGTGCACGTGTCAACATTTTAACAGGTTACATTAACTTTTAATATTTAACATTTTTTTAATATTTAAAGTTAGTCTTAGGGCCTTCAGCTGGTAACCAACATACACGTGGCATAATGCCATAATTTAGACATTTTCATGTCTTGGCTATGGCACAAAACCTCGAAAAGCGTTACCAAAAAGCGTTACATGAAAATGTCTCCCTGTCTTGCAGGACTCGTATGCAAGCAATTTCTTATTATTTTACATACAGTCGTTCGTTAAACCTATTTCAAAATGCTACTTTCCGCACTAGACGCGTAATGTACTATTACTTTTACTTACCATAATATGTAACCATAATATTATTACACTAGAGTGTGGAGTTTGCTCCCGAGCGACAGCGAGTGTAGTAAAACCACACAAGCAAAGCAAAATGCAGTATTCGTACGGGTTGCGTAGCGCACTTTATCTACGATTGTTGGATATTAATAATAAACACAGAAAGAACAGTTACTTTAATTAAACAAACAGCAAATTAGTTTTAACATACATACATTATGAATTATGAAACACGCATGCGCAATGAATACAACTACGAAAGGAATTACTTTCTACGGATCTAAACAGAGATCAAATGTTTGTATTTCGTATCAATAGTAGATAAAAGTATTGTTTTCTCCCAAAATATCCGAACCGATATTTCAATGGAATTAATAGTTTTGAAGACGTTATCAGTGGTTATTAGCTGGGTGTCTGTCTGTGTCAGGAATAACTCCTACAGTTTTCAAGATTGAGAGATGAAACTTGGTACAAAAATCTATATTTATATGTGGTTGTGCTGCCCGGATAATCATACATACATTTGAGACGTCACTGACCCATTTTGCTGAATAAACAAAAATGCGTAAAACAAAATCGAAAAAACTTATTATTGCGCTGAAATTTGCACCAACGGATATTAAGATATTCGATATTTTGAAAATATTGACTTTTGAACTCTGAAGACTTTAAGGGTAAATCATTTCTGAACTATTTCACCGAATGAGCTGAAATTCGCACCAATGATACTTCTTTATAAAATAAATAAGTACCGCACTTTTTTCAAACTCAAAATATCAAATTTTAATTTTTATATATAAAAAAAAAACATTACATTTTTAAATATCTCACTATCACGGAACTCATTATACCGGTGTTAACTTATAGCTGACAAACAAATTTAAAGAAATCTGTTGTCGCATTTATAGGTTTCTGTTTGGTAAGGAAAAGTTTCGAGACGCCCTGCAACCAATTTGTTTTTATTTAAATAAATTTCAAAGAAACTATATTCGTGACTATATTGCTGATTGTGTCACTCTACGGAATGGAAAGGTAGCGACACTCAAACCAAAAGGCAAACATCAGACTTCGTACAAGGGGGTAGAGAGGACGAGGACGAGTGAATTTCTTCGTGAGTATCATGACGAGGGTTCTTTCAACAGCCACGTTTTGAGCGAAGTAAGATCGACAATCTTTTGAGACTAGAAGTTATTATATTAGAAGCGTGGAAAGATTCGGGGTAAAAAGAGATACGTTCGAAGAGTAAGGAGAAAAAAAAATCTCTCCTTTCATTTAGTATGTAGCATGTACGCGAGGTTATTTCAAGATTATCAAGTGCTCTTATATTTTTGCCAGTGGATTTTCAAAGAGCACGCTTTCGTGTATTGTAAGCGGAGTTAGTTGAAACGAGAACTGGTTAGGAAAAACGTGTCAGTAAGCTTTCATCCCTCACTGTCTTGTCACTGTCATCCGCAGTTCGTAAGACTGTCTTGTCACTGTCACCCCGCAGTTCGTAAGACTTGTCAAACTCCCATCCCATTATTCCGTTCTATGCAACCTCGGAATAATTGAACAACGCCAATTCATTTTTTCCCCCTTCTCGAACTAACAGTTTTTTTTCTATTTATTTGTACGTCTTATAACGTTTGAAGCGTGAGAAAATCAATCTTTTATAATGACTACACGTACTCAGTATAGTTATATTTATAAGTTAAGATGTCAGTGAACTTATACAAGTGCCAACAAACAACTAAATAAAGATTTAAAATACACTTGAAATCGATATTTTAATTATTTTTTCAAATAAGTAATGAGAAAAAATATATTTATTTACAACCATTAATTTGATGAGTAGCTTCACCTTGAATAATATAACAAAATGTTTCCCTTTCTGTTCATAATAATTCTAATTTTGACAAAAAAATTCTAAAACCTTTTAGACAACCTTCTAGACAAACATTCATTTTTATACATATAAAAAATCAATGTTTGTCTGTCTGCTCTTATATGCCCGCCTAAACTGTTCATCCGATTTTTTACATTTATTAGTTTTCAGGTTTTCGTTAGTACATTTAATTATTATTTAACATTTAATCAAAATTTATCTCAAAAATAACTTCTCGGCGAGGAATCGAACCCGGCCTCTCTCCTTCCACGTTTAAAGCAATTTTCTCAGGAACTATAGATTTCTCCCGGATAGATTCTCTCTTGTATCGTTAGATTCGTATTAAATGGACTACATTTTAGAATTTTTTAATCAAGATCATCGAAACCGTTTTCGATGAATGATTTTTTGAGGGTTTGCACACCCAAATTAGGCGGTAAAATTCATTCATATGTGCCAAATTTTGCACAGAAGTTTAGGCTCCACGCATCTACACATATGACAGACAACCGATACACAGACGACAGACATTGTTTTAGAAAAACACTTTTTTGGACTCAAAACGTGTAAATCCATCAAAATCTCAAAATTGAATTTTCGTGCCATCACAATACTTTCTCTTTATATGAAATGTAAAAAAAAAAATTAAAACCATTAATTTGAATAATATAAAAAAAAAACATATGGAATGTCAATTGTTCGGTCATGCGGATAACCTTTACATTTATATAAATATGTTCTTTTAGTGGCAAAAATTGAATTTGAAATTTAAATTGATTTGTCTTTTCTAATGCTAAGAATTATTGTTTCTATGAAATATTCATAGATTTAATAACAATTTTTTGCATCTATAATTCGGTATGTAAACAATTAGTTGTTTTTTTAACTCGACATGTCGGATGAAGTATTTTTTAGAGAGCATTCCCTTATTTTCATGCATTTTATGAGTTCTGAATTAGCAATGATATTTGCGATTGATAGGTCATGCGTCTAGAAATGTGTGTGACGATATTTATTTTATTTTTTACTTTCTCATATAAAAAGAAAGTATTGTGATGACGCGGTAATTCGATTTTGATGGATTCACACGTTTTGAGGTCCCCTGAGTCCTAAAAAGTGGTTTTTAAAAAAGTCTGTCTGTCTGTGCAGACGTCTACTGGGTCAATTTTGACAAAATTTGGCATACATACTCAGAAAAATCATACCTCGAGGCGAAATCGAGAAATGAGTTTTAGCTCAAAATTTGGGGGTGCTACCCCTAAAAACTCTGAAAAAACGAGAAATAAAATGGTTTCGGCATTTAAATACGAATCTAACAATATTGGCATTTTTTCCCGGGAATAACCTAGTTCTTGAGAAAATAGCTTAAAACGCAGACGGAGTGAGCCCGGGTTCGATTCCCCGCCCAGGAAAAGTTTTTTTTATGACAAATTTTGATGAATTGTTCAATAATAATTAAATGTACATACGGAAACTAATAAATGGAAAACACTGGGCAAAGTAATTAAGAACTCGTTCATGAGAAAGTTTTTCTGTTTATTATTTCAGAAAAACTATTAAAATTAATTATAGCAAGAACTCCCAATTACTTTCGAACAAATTGCTAAAGAAACGAAAAAAGACCCAAACCTCAGCCCATTATTATCCGCCATTCAAGAAGGACAAAATTTAAAAGCCCTTGGTTATACAGGAATATTCACAAGCCTGCGGATGCTTAATTCTTGGTCACAGAGTGGTAATTCCTAACAAATTCCAAGAAATGATTCTTTAAGAACTCCATGCCGCCCATATAGGCATAATAAAAATGAAAGGTTTGGCTAGATCGCTCGTTTATTGGCCTAACATCGATCAGGACATTGAAAATATGGCCAAGTCCTGTCAAGAGTTCTTGAAGCATGCAAATATGCCAACCAAGTACAAAATTCATCATTGGGAATATCCCAGTTCTTCGTGGGAGCGCATTCACTTGGATTTTGCTGGTCCTTTGAGAGGCAATAAATACCTCCTTATAATAGTCGATGCGTATTCAAAATGGACACAGGTTAAAGTTATGACTTCCATTACTGCTGAAGCAAACCTGGAAAGTTCTAAGAAATGTGTTTTGTACCTTTGGAGTCCCTTATGTTGTGGTCTCTGATAATGGACCACAATTCACAGCTGAAGAGTTTCAAACGTTCCTCAAGATGCAAGGAATTCACAAACTATCACCTCCGTACCATTCAGCCAGCAACGGCCAAGCTGAACGGTATGTACAATCCGTAATGAAGGCACTGCTAAAGGCAGGAGCCCAGACAAAGGATCTACAACAAACTATTGATACGTTTTTACTGCAGTACAACAAGGCCCCCCATTAAACCACCGGTGAACCACCTTCTTTACTATTCTTAGGACGCATCATCAGAAGCCACCTAGACAGGGTACAACCAGACTTAAGAGCTAAGGTCGTCCTCAGAGAACTACACCACCAAGGATGCCTATTCTAAGATCACAGCGAACCAGAAAGCCAAGGAGACCATGTTGGTTAAACCTCCTTTCATGGCCAGGGAGGATTGATATATCTATTGTTTTGTTTTGTTGCTTGACAACGCTGTCATTATTATTTTTCCTGTTGTTGTTTTTATTTATAAAGTGTGTCAATCGCTAAAATATAAAATGTTCATAAAACTGTTAATTTAGTTCCGTATTAAGTTATATCAAAGGCTGAAAGCTGCTTTGTTCAATAAACCAGTTTGAATTTACGTGGAGAGAAAATTTATGTTATTCCTCAAAAATAGTAGGGTCTTACACAAATTCTTAAAGACAACTTAAAACTGTTTTAGAGCTCTTTAAAAAAAAATTTTTTTGCATATTTTCAAAAGTGTAAGCCAGTAATTTTCGCGCAATAACAGTGTGAAGTAAAATGATTATTCAAATTGGCATGGCTAGCAATGCCGCAGGGGTTTTTCTTCGAGGTACTTGGTTGTGCCATTATATAATCTCGCCTAGTATTAAGATTTGTGCTCAGATCTGGAATAATTGTAGTAATTGTGGTAGCTAGATGAGCCTCAGCCCTCTGGCTGTGAAGCTTTACCTCGGCTCCATCGCTCAAGACTCCCACCCAAAAACTATTTCTAATTTAACTCGTGCAACTAATAAACATTCTAAATTTTGCACACATGTCTTTCTTTTCTTTATAAATTTATTGATTTTAATTTAAATAAAATTATAATTATAATTAACAAAGGGAGCTACACAGAGAAAAATAGTTTTCGGCGCCGGTACTTGAACCACTTGCCTGTACTTATATCAGGGGGAGTTATTCTCCAGTGTAGCTCAGTTGGTAGAGCGCTATACGGGAAATATAGAGGTCCGTAGTTCAAGTCCCGGCGCTGGAGTCTATTTTTCTCTCTCTGTCTCCCTTTATTAATAATAATTATAATTTGATTTTAAATTAAAATTTAAACTTTCCTTAGTATGAAAACTATCTAAAACTTAAAAATGAAAGTTATTTATTCGCATTAGTAACGAAAAATTATTTGTGTATATCGGAGCCATAAAAGGTTAACAATGATATTTTGAGTGGGATTATTTTGTGCCTTTTTCAATTGTTTTGATATTTTGTAATTATTGGAACTTTTTAATTACATATATTTTAGTAAGGGTATATTGGATAATTTTGGAGTATATATTTTATTGTATTTTTGGTCTGTCTGTCACTCAATTCTTATGTGCACCAACAAATCTTAAACAATACACGTCCGAATTTAATGAAATTTGTATGGTAGGTCATAATTTGCCCATTGTTAGTGCCATATAAGTTCCAACCTTGTGTGCTTATTTATTTATCTTCAACATGCGCACAAACATGCTGTTATTTACACCTATATCTTCAAAATTACTTATCTGATTCTTATGAAATTTTGATGGTTTGTCAAAAGTAGACCGCAGATTGCACTAGATTAATTGTATCCATCTGCGCTCTTTAACTTTTGCCTAATTGATACTTTAATTCATGTAAAAAATCAAAACAATTTTTACCAGACTTATGAACATGGGGTAAATCAAATAAATTTGATAATAGTTTGTAAAAGCATACAATTATTAAAGTATGTGATAGGATGCGAGGAAGCTATGTGCCACACTAATTAGCAGTATATTTATTCTTACTTATTTTTATGTTTTGTTTTAAAATATGGGAATTCTTTAAGAGGACTATTGTTACTAAGTTTGCAGGTGTTTAAACGGGTATCATAGGCAGTTTATGGACTGGCGCAGGAGGGGACCAACCTGGTATTTGCTTAATAATTTAGAGAAACCCCAGAAAGGCTCAATTAGGTTGGGCAGACACATGTTAAATTTACGAATTTGAATAGATTTAACTTTTTATTGTATTGATATGTTATCTAGAACCTAACATTTGATAAGAGGACCAACTTTTTTTTAAACAACTAAAAAAGAAATTTTAAATTAAATTCCAACAAAACGTCTACCTAATATTACGTATACGGAAAATAATACATAAAGTGCCATTTTTACTATGGATCATTAATAAGATAATATAGATTTTAAAAAATAAGAAATAATCCCCCCCCGCAATATTTCAAATAGCATTCACAAGAGTAATAGAAATACATTAAATATACTGATGGGTATAATATTGAGCTAACTAAAAAAAAAAAAAAAAAAAAAAAAAAAAAAAAAAAAAAAATTAAATTCCAACAAAACGTCTACCTAATATTACGTATATACACGGAAAATAATACATAAAATGATATTTTACTATGGATCATTAATAAGATAATATAGCTTTTAAAAAATAAGAAATAATCCCCCCCCCGCAATATTTCAAATAGCATTCACAAGAGTAATAGAAATACATCAAATATACTGAAGGGAATAATATTGAGCTAACTAAAATAAGAAATTAAATTAAATTTAGATTCCAACAAAACGTCTACCAAATATTACGTTAGAAATAACCCCCCCCCCCCCCCCCAAATATTTCAAACAGAATTTCACAAGTGCAATAGAAATACATTAAATATACCGATATGGGAATAATATTTAGCTAATGTAATAATGATCTAATGAGGGGCCGGTGTAGCCGAGGGGTTAGCCCACTCGACTCTGAAACCAAGGTCTAAACCCCGGCTGTGAGTTCGAATCCCAGCGGGGTAAGACATGTTTCACACTGATGATCTCATCGATTAGATGAGTAAAGTGGCCGGATAACCCCCGTCCTGTAATAACCCTGGCAGTTGATCGGGACTAAAACCCAAAAAGAAAAAAAAAAAAAAAAAAAAAAAAAATGATCTAATGTAATACTAATCGAATTTAATACTGATCTAATGTAATACTGATCTAATGCAATACAAATCTAACTTAATACTGATCTAATGTAATACTAATCTAATTTAATACTGATCTAATGTAATACAAATCTAATGTAATAATGATCTAATGTAATACTGATCTAATGTAATACTGATCTAATGTAATACTGATCTAATGTAATACTGATCTAATGTAATTCTGATCTAATATAATACTGATCTAATGTAATACTGATCTAATGTAATACTAATCTAATGTAATACTGATCTAATTAATAATAATAATAATCAAATGTAATACAGATCTAATGTAATACTAATCTAATGTAATACTAATCTAATGTAATACTGATCTAATTGTTCAGTAGTCTGAAGTACACAAAGACCTCTTTACCACAAAAACCATAATTTACAGCACTGACATTCAATCGCTATTCATCGAGCAGGAACTGTGAGAAGACACGAAATGTAAAAGAAAAAGTCAGATATAGAACTATCCCCAGATTTAAACTTTATACTTCGCTAAAATAATAGGTTTCATTTATAATTTACTTTTTAAGGAAGCAAGATTATTTTTTGTATCAAACTAGACCATTTATTTTTATAGCATTACAGTAAGATATAAGTCGTTAGTTTATATAAGATATAAACACAAATGTCGTACTGGGTGTGAAATTAACTTTGTATATGGTTTAAATAAATATTGTAAAAAAAGAATTGCCTTTTTTTTATAACTAGACTTAATATATTGAATCAATTAAAATATACAGTTGTTTTATATAATATAATAAGAAATAACGAGTGTTAGACATAAAAATAAATCTTTTAATACAAAACATGGTACGAACTTACTTTTATAGAATTGAAAATAAACCTGAAAAGATTGGTGACAGTACTTTCACGGACAAGTTTTAAGTTTATGGTAGATCTAGTTTTAAAATTAAAAGTAACTACGTGATATTTTTTAACTACATATCTCCTTGTCAACATTCTTTCTATTTAAACTTTAAGTGTGAAAATCAATATTTACGATGTTATTTGTTTGATAAAATAAATACTTAGATTATAGTATATAAGCGAAACTACAAATTTGAACTTTTCTAAGTTCAAATTTAGATTTCATTAACCTATAAAAATGTAAGGGGTGCGTTAATAGATTTATTATGTTTAAATGAGGGAGGGAATAAATATTCAGAGGTGAAAACATAGGTTCAAATTTTTACTAGTATAAATCGTACTTAAACTGTTTAAAGAAAATAAGAACTACTCGTTTGAATGAAGTAGGCCAAAATAAATGTTTAAGTATAAGTTCTAACCAAATCACCGTTATACGATTTTTTTTTTTAAGAATTCACTCCAGGTTATTTTACGAGATGTTATTTCTTATACATTCTTCTACCAGCAGCATTAACATAATCTCTACTTATCCGCTTTTACTCCCTAGTTAATGATATCCTATACTATTTTATTGAGTACTTTAAAAGACTTTTTGAGGAATTAGGTTAATGTTGTCTATATTTAGTAATTTTAGAGTGAAAAATCCGAAAACATCGAGAATAAAGTTATTGCACCTAATTTGTTATTTTTTTTCTTTTTAACAGTAACTACTTAATATTAGGGGTAAAACAAGTAATTTTTATAAGTTAAGTTAGTCTAAGTTTTTAGTTTATAAGCTGTTTTAAGGCCTCGCATCTGAAAAATTAAATAATTGGTATCTGCCTAATTATAATTTAGAATCGATCTCACTTATTAATTTTCTCCAATTCTTGTCTAAAAAACCTATATTTATTTTTTTTTTTAAAGAAAAAAGTGTTAGGTGATGTTGATTTTTGACGGGTCTAAAAGCCGTAAATAAATTTCACTTTTCATAATATTTATACAATAAATAAAAATAATAGTACATTACGCGTCTACTGCGGAAAGTAGCATTTTGCATGCGAGTGTGGAGTTTGCGCACCCGAGCGACAGCGACCGTACTTTATCTACGATTGTTGGATTTGAATAATAAATACAGAAAAAGAAATTTAATAAAATTCCAATACGTAAGTTCGTATTTCTCATTTGATAAAGATGAAATTAATTAATTAGTTGTATTTTGTGCCGAATTAATTATTTCGGGATGCGTATTATTCTCCTCATTTTCGTCTTATCACTTAAATCACTCATTTGTTTTCACTAAAAAATCGACATAAACAGTAATTTAATTAAACAAACAGCAAATTAGTATTGTAAGGTGTAAACAAACTCGCTAATCGTGCGTAAAGGTGAAGAATTATTCTTTTTTACCGCCCTAGGGCGGTAAAAAAGCGCGCATGCGCAATGAATACAAGTACGTAAAGAATCACTTTCTACGCATCTAAACAGAGATACAATGTTTATATTTCGTATCAATCGTAAACATAAATAAATTAGACTTAGACAAGAACATACTCAACTAACACACAGTTACCTTTTTTCAAGGAATACGGACCATCCATAATGTAGATTTTGTAATGACACATCAACAGTGAGACAAATATTAATTGACTGCGCTAAATTACAGGAATTATGCACAACTCACTGTATACCTCCAGCTTTGCTAGACTTTTTAGGAAACGACGAACGAGATATTAAAAATCTATTTGCCCCATCGAAAATGACAACATAACAGACCTCTAAATATTAAAAATAAATGAATAAGTTGTAGAGGAGCTAATGACTAATGGTTAAGCACACCAAAATAAATAAATGAAATATACTGTTTAGAAATTGAAAAAGTTATAAATCTAAATGTTAGATTACAATTTATCACTACTATGACCCTCTAATATCTTGAATAGATAAAATGGGCAAGTAAATCATTAGACAAGTAAAATAGGACCAGTTAGTGTAGACCAAATGGTATCAATCATACCTATGATAGGATCAACATTAAGTCAAATTTTTATTTAAAAATGACATTTACTAGTCAACATTATACACACATAGATATATACAGGGTGACCCGCGATAAAATGTCTTAACGAAACTGGTGGATTCTATGGGTTTAAAATACAACTAAAATGTCGAGTAAGCATATGCCCATATCTCAATAGTTCTCGAGATGTCGATCCAAAAATTAAGTTGATAATAGTTTGTCACTTAATAGGGGGACCAATTTGATTTGGAGTAATATTTGACTAACTAACCTATTAAGTGACAAACTACCATCAACTTGATTATTGGTCTGCTAACTAAGTTCGTACAGAGGATCATGAAAATCACATTGTCCACCAAAATGGGTGGGACATGGCCGCTCTCCACGGGTTTGTTTTTTTCAAATGCCTTTTGCCAAGCTTTGTTCCACAGACAATAGCCGACTACATATTCTTAAAAGACACCAAAAAAATTACTTATACACAAAATTCTAGATTGATACTAGACTGATATTCTTGATTGACACTTTTTTGCACGCTATCTTCTGGACTATTAAGTATTTTATGTGTAAATACAACAAAATCTTTTTCAAAGCATTAAATAAATATTTTAAGAGTCCACTGAAATGAATTTATTTTAAAGGTATTCCGATATTCCCATTAATAATTTTAAATGTTGTTTTAGTTGTTAGTTACCTGTTTATCCTTACTATTTATTTAGTTACGTTAATTTATTACACCTTTATGATTTTCTCATTAGAAAGAAGAATTTCAAGTAATTTTTTCTTTTGATGTTTGTAAAACACATTTAACAATACAACATTTTTCAAATTGTATAAGAGGGCAAAATGTCATCCAATGATAGAGTAGTGTAATGGTGAAAGATAGTTATTTTGAAGGGGTGGAGTTATAATCGGGACATAGCAGGAGATGGAGAAATTGCGAGGAATTTGCCAGGATAACGGTGGTTTGTGAAGAGATCTGATGGGGTTTGGATCGTGTCACTAAAGGTCATCACGATGAGAGATATCCACGAGAAGCTCAAGTTCCACGATCCTCACGATCTAGTTACTCTCCCTCGATCTATTAATAATCAGCCGCCGTTACGTGATCCGACAATCGGCAGCTCCAATTAACTTGGCGAGGTGCTTTCCAGGACCTTGCCCAGCCCCATATGAATTATACCTTACTTCAAACTTTTGAACTTCCCAACAAATTTCGGGTTTAACTTTGCCTGATGGTTTTGAACTTTGATTTAAAGTTCAGATTACGCAACACCCGAAAAATCAATTAATCAGAATGTTCCGTGACCGTAAAAATTTGAAAAAAAAAAAAATTAAAACTTGAAATTAAAGGAATTTAAATTATATGTTCTGTTTTTTAACATTCCTGATTTGTTATTTTTGTTTATGGGTTCGCCTATTCAATATTACGCGGGGTAAGAGTATAATGGTTGTTGATATGTTTGACATGAGAAATAGGTACGTACCTACTTTTATATAGATGAATCTGATTTACTTGTACAATTTGTCACATAAATAAATTCTCGTTAACAGCTTTTAAAGCTTTAGCTAAAACTTCTAAGAAAATACCCTTCACCTTGAAAAGCGCTTGAAAGCGTAATAAGGCGGATGTGTGGACCACATTATTAACAAATTATGATTTTTTTTTTTTTTTTTTTTTTTTTTTTACAGAGATTTTGTTGTGGTACTACTTCATAACTATAACTAGAGAGGTTAATAGAAAGTAACACAACAATACAATGTTTTTGCTTCCGAGCTTACCGAAGGTAACGGAAGCTATGTGATCGTTTCGAAGAACGAAAATATTTTAGGTCTCCGATTTCAAAAATTCCAAGATAGAAATCCGTTTCAGACATCAGGGAACATTTTTGGTTCCGTGTCTGTCTGTCGGTCTGTCGTTCGATTTTTGCGAACCAACATATCTTAAAAACTACACGTCCGATTTTAATGAAATTTAAATGGTAGGTCATAATTAGCCCATTGTTGGTCCCATATAAGTTTCAACCTTCTGCGCTTATTTTTTTCTCTTCCACATGCGCACACACATACATCTACTTACACCTATAGCTCCAAAAGTACTTATCTGATTTGTATGAAATTTTTACAGTTTATCGAAAGTAACCCGCAGATATCCCAAGATTAATTTGAATCGTCTGCTCTCTTTATCTTTTGCTAAATTGAAAGTTTAATTCATGTAAAAAATTAAAACAATTAAAGCTAACAACATTCAAGCTATTTTATTTGATGATTTTTTAAAATTGTTGTACGTGTACTTTAGTACCGATTTATAATTGAATACTTATTTGATATTAGGTTTTTTATTTATATGTATTTATTAGTTAAATGAATGCCCTTTTGTATTGTTTGTTTTTTAAAAATATAATTTTGGTACCTCAGAGTACAGGGGTACAAATGTTAAAGTTAATCTTTTATAATATGATGGATATCGTTGAAAAGCTCTTGCATAGTAGATTAATTTTTGTTATATTCTATTTTGTGTTATTTTTAGTTTTGAGGGGGGTAAAATAAAAAAAAACTTTTTATACAGCGGTTTCTACGATTTGGTTGCAGTTTTATATTTGTTTATTAAATTAATATTATGTGCGCTAACTTTTGGTGCTTGTTGGAGGCTTTGTTTCTCCAACAAATGTTTAAATTTCTTCAACTTTATTAAATATTTACTGGAACAGTGCCAAGCCGTTCCAACTTTTTGATTATTTTTATCGAGGTATTTTTCTTAATTCGGTCTTTTCTTTGCGAGGAATCTATGTGCCACATTAATTGGCAGAGTATTTTTCTCTTCCTTTGTTAACACTGAAAATAATATAAAAAATCAAAACTCATTTGTAAATTATCAGTATAAAACTGTGGTGACAATAATGTTGTGTCGCATTCTATTAACGTCTCTAGTCATAACCACAATAGATATTAAAGTAGCAAGTTATTGGAGGAGTTGCGCAGGTTCACTTTTTATAGTCATCAAATTCAAAGTGAGGAAACAATATTTTGACAAGCTCTTAATAATATATTAAATTAATCTTCTCATCTTCGATTGGGATAGATCTGTGAAAAATTTTATATTTAAAGGTCAGAAGTGCTGGCCTTTGACATTAGCCTAGAATCCAAGTCATCTCTCGGAGCGGGACACAAAAAATTACTGAACCAGAAGTCACTCACACAAGTAACGTCTGTGATTGAGATTTGGTAACGCAGTCCCTTATAATTTTACTAAGGGGCAGTTTTTTCCCCCCGAAATATCTTTACTTTTTCCCATATTCATAAAACACATTCTAAAAAGAATATGTAAAAGTACAGGCCAACGAACTTCTTTCCGAGTTCTATCATTAGTTTGTTTTTAACGACGTAGCACGACGGAAAAGACCGTTTTTATACGAGAATAAGGCTTGCCGAGGGCAGATCGAATATCTGACGAGGGGGTGAGTATAAGTAGAAATGATTCCCCCGGCAAGGGTTCATAACAAAGTATACGCCATGATTAGAGGGTGATTATATGCCGGGGTCGAAGTAGGGAGATCAGTTTTAGGATCGTATGTCCCCAGGCTATAATGGACCTTAGAGTTGATCTATACACTCGGCTGACTATAGATGATGCACACGGCCGATTAGCCTCCGAGGAATCGTGAGGACTTATACCAAGGTCAGGTACACCTGACTCAAACTCAAAATATACAAGTTAAAAAAAAAAAACTCAACTCTAAATATATTGAAATAACTCTTTCGCTCTCGATAAAATAATACTGCATGCAGTTTTAATATTACTTAAATATTGAACTAGGAAGTCATAAATAATAAAATAAATGCTTGCGGAATGAATTTATAACTAAAATTAAAAGATTAGTGTCGCTGCTATAGCGCAAAACTATATATCTACTAGAATAACTTTACTAAGCTGTAACTGAAGAGTTTATTGAATTTAGCCTCTACGTTACAAAAAATTATGATTTTACTAAAACTTTGTCACAAAACTAATTTTAACTAATTTAACTATATGGTAAACACACTTTCTTCTGAATGACTCGTCAAGACTACAAAAAACAATATAAAATAAAATACTAAAAACAAATACAAGTTGTCTTGACGTGCAAAGTGTATGCCAATGCCAATGTCAAGTACACATTCAAATAACTATTTTGATTCCTCATTCAGAACGTCGTATCTTCAGTGTCGCTCGCTGCTAATGGCAGTGACACTCCCGGCCTAGGGTAGTGCTTCTGGCGCTTCCACAAGAAGTACTACTGCATTGGCTGGTCGTTCTTTTTCGTGGCCTTTAGCGAACCTAAGTCTCACGGATCTTATTAACCCATCCTCCCCCGGCGATACAGCAACTATCACCGCCAATGGCCAGGAATTTCTAGGGATGGAGTTATCTTTACTAATGACTATGTCCCCTACTTTCAGGTTTCTTTTGCAGGAATCCCACTTAGTTCTAGTTTGCAGGCTCTGTAAGTATTCCCTTCTCCAACGCCCCCAGAACGCTTCAGCTAAACATTGTACTTGGCGCCACCTCCGCTTAGCGTAGGTGTCGTCGGTGAAAGTACCTAAGATAGAGGGTGTAGGTCCCCTTAGGTGCAGCAGGTGATTTGGGGTAAGGGGTGCCAGCTCCTCGTCGTTAACCATTGAGGTTAGTGGTCTACTGTTAATTACGGCCTCACACTCCACTAGTAACGTACGAAGGCAGTCCTCATTCAGCAGCCCTTTGTGTGCTGTTAGGAGGTAGTCCAAGATTCGACGGACAGACCCTATTTGTCTCTCCACCGCACCTTGGCTGTGGCTTGCCTTCGGAGTACCTATCTGAAATTTGAAGCTACAGTCTACTCCTGTTAAAAATGATTTAACTATTGCAGGATCTATTGTGGCTGCAGCTTTTCGCAGCTCTTCCTTCCCCCCTACAAAAACTCTTTCTTGCCTAAACCTAACTAAAACCCCAACTAAGGAACTATTTAGATCCGGACTAGATATTAAAATACTATTCAATGAGATACCTTTTAATATAGCCGAACAATCAAAAACCACTCTTAACTTAAGCTTTTTTGGATGGTACACCCCGTGCTGTGGTAAATACCAAACCCTACCATTAATGGCATCTTCGTCTATTACCTCCTCTGCATAACCCTTCGAGAATGTATCCTCCATAAAAGCTAAGTAATCGCTTCTAAATTTACTATCTTTTAACCTTTTTTCTAACGATTTTAGTATTTTTTCTGCTAAGATTCTGTTTAACGGTAATTTTACATTCGGATCTACTAACGGAAGTGGCATTTCGTATCTATTATCCTCTTTTCTTTGAATAAGACCCTTTTCTATTTGTTCTATAAACCTTTTATCATTTATTGAAAGTCCTAGCCCGTAATCCTTACTACCTGACGCGGAATCTAGATTAAATATATTTATTATTTCCTTAACACTAACTTTTCTAACTTTGTTTTCGATAAAAGAATTTGACTCTACCGGTCGTGGACCGATTATCCCCCACCCTAACTCAGTTTTTAAACCATACGGTTCGTCTCCTTGTCCTTTTACTACATCTAAAGGACATAATGCTCTAGGGCAATTGTTTCCTATCAGTAGTTTAATTTCGCTATCTTTCATTAGAGGTTGTAAACAATTTTGCAAATGACTTAAATGAGAAAACTTTGTCGCGATTTCTGGCGTCGGAATTTCATCGATAGATCCTGGGATTGAATGCCGTACATAAGTATTAGAGGGTAAACTAAAACTAACTTTGCCATCGAAACTAGTGATAGCAAGTCCCGATAACCTCTCTGTGTACTCATGCGTTTTCTGGTGTATTGTTGACAATTCAAGCCTGGTGGGTATTCCCTTTAAACCTAGGTCGACTCTAAGACTGTCCGAAACAAAACACGCATCACTACCGTCGTCTAGCAGTGCATAAACTAACTTAAAATTTTGTGGGTTATTTAAACTGTGGACCCTAACTGGAATAATGAAAGATGTGGTACCTTTGAACTTGAACTCCGTTGCTACTTTTCTTGTAGTTGCTATCTCTTTAGCGTGCTTATCTGTGACACTCAATTTAGTAGAATAGATCCCATGTATACTAGTAGGATGAGGTTTCCCACAACCTGCTAGTGTACATTTAACTCCTTTTTTACACTCCTTACTTCTGTGCCCTCCAACCAAACATTTAAAGCAAAGGTTTTCTTTATAGATAAACTGTTTTATAATTTCTGGATTTTGTTTTGACAGCTCTAAACATTTTTCTGCTAAATGACCCCCTTTACAAAAAACACATAAATCCTTTGGTTCCTTATAACTGGATGGTGTTTATCAAAAACGACTTAACCCACAAAATTGAATTTTTTGGGTTAACACTTTTTCCTTATTATTTATGGTTTACTGGCCGTTTTTCAATAGGACTTCAACCTTTAAAATATAATAATAATAACAAAAAATAGAAAATAAGATATTGAAAGTTGAAGTATTGTAATTCTTTGTTTCTCAAAAAGGATTTAAGTAACTTTAAATTGTATTTGTTTTACGATTTGCTTACTATCAATTTTGCTAAAAAGAGTCAAGTGAATTATTCGAAGCCAAGTAACTATACTAAAATGGCATATCTCCCATTTACAATTTACAATAAAGTTCCAAACAACACATTTTGTTAAACTATTTTTCAATAAAGACTCAAGCTCAGGAATCAACCCACGATCAAGCAGGCCGTGTCCCAAAACTTCAATTCGCAACACAAACTTAACCCATGGAAGGTTAAATAGCTAGGCTATGATACCGAATTTGTTTGGTTTTTCCAGATTGTGCTCTTGTTCTTGTACCTTTTATTTTTTGTGCTATTATATTAGGTAAGTGATTAATAATACCTACCACAACATTATAAATAAAAAGCATTTTATAAGCGACATTTTACATATTGAAAGCAGATATCGCAAGCAGAGGCACACTGGAGGTGGGTTCTTGTCTAATAAAATACATTAATGAACGCGTTCGTGCGAAAGCACTGATACTATGGTCAGGCAGTTGTGATGGTCAAAATCGTAGTATTAAAAGCTACTAATAATTTATTAGCCAAGCGACAACATTAAAGTAATGTTGGAATGCAGGAAAAAGTTGTTACGCTAAGAAAAGAAGATATTTTTTCTGCAGATAAATTAACGGGTGCCATTACAAATCGTAAAAAAGATGTCACCAAAAATAAAGTATCGTGGCTCCAGACCCAAGAAATTGAACTGCAAAGATCTACTCCACAGACTTTGTACTTTAAAAACGACGTAAACGGTCCTGTCCAACAAGTAGACATTTCAAAGAAAGTAAGAAACAAAACTTCTGATGTGGTACCAATCTCTTAAATCGAAATGAACATTCGTTGGCCCATTGGAAGGACGATGTCAAATGAAAAAAAATAAGATGTGAAAGATATTATAAAACTAATAGCGAAATATGTCATGGACTTATATAAGCAAATTTTACGCACTCCAACCAAAGATTTAATTGACGTCGTAGAAGGATATGGGTCAGAAATTGACTTTAAGTAAGAAAATGAAGAACAAGACGACGAATAATATGTTTATCTACTCACGGCAGCAAAATTAAGCATTACTTAACTGTTTTTAGGCTGAAAAGTACTATTTCGCTGCTTTGTCGTTAAAATATTAAAATCAGGCAGAAAAGTAGTTGAAACAGTCACGGAAATATTTCTCTGCCTATGCAGGGAAATATTTCCCTGCATAGGCAGAGAAAGCACAGTGGTGCGTTTACCAGTGCGTGTTATAACATTTGTTTTTGTGTGTGTTTAGTTTTATTTTAATTTAGCTTTATTACAAAGCAATGTTATATTATATTAATGCATTAATATTTTTACCTATGCTTCTATTTAAATCTTAAAGCTTCCATCTAAATAGCGTGAGTAGATAAAATATTGTATGCAACAAGGCAGCAGTAGCAGAGGAAGCATTTCTGCCTCGTGTATATTGCCTGCCTCGGCTTTAATTCGGCAGTTAATTTTCATAGCCTTTCCTGGCACTTGCTCGGAGGTAAACTTAATCACTCGTCAGTAAAATTCCATTTTGCTGCCTAGAGTTATAAATAACTATTATTTTATTTTATTGTTATTATTTTAATTAAGTAACAATCTTTACAATATTTTTTACTCGTTCTAATTTTACGTTTTGCTTCCGACCTTACCGAAGGTAACGGAAGCTATGTGATCGTTCTGAAGAACGAAACAATTTTAGGTCTCCGATTTTATCCGATACATCCAATTTTAATGATATTTGGGTGGTTGGTCACGAGTAGCCCATTTTTGGTCCCATAAAAGTTTCAACCTTTTGCGCTCATTTTTTCTCTTCCACATGCGTACAAACATACATTTATTTACACCTATAGCTTCAAAAGTACTTATCTGATTTGTATGAAACTTTTATAGTTTATCGAAAGTAGCCTGCAGATAGCCCTAGATTAATTTGAACCGTCTGCGCTCTTTAACTTTTGCTTAATTGATACTTTAATTCAAGTAAAAAATCAAAACTTGATCAAATTTTGACACATTAAATAAAAACAAACAAACAAATAACTGTTGGGAAATCAATTAAACAAATTAAACAATAATGGCTTGTAAAAGCATAGTCAATAAAGTACGTGATAGAATGCGAGGAAGCTATGTGCCACACCAATTGGCAGTCTATTTTTAATAATCAGTAATCACTAGTTTTTATTATTATTTCTTTTAATTACATTATTTTAAAGATTAACTTTCATCAATATTACTTTTACCGTAAGGTGGAAAAGGGGTCGTCATAATTTCCATAATTCAGTAAGGAATCAAAGCAAGTTTAATTCTTTTTTGGCAGTTTGGTTTTGGAGAACCCAAGAGTAATATTTTACAATATGGAATTAAGTAATTATAACGCGTAAACGAAATGATACAAAGTAGCTCAGCTATTTTGCAATAACGAATCAAGTGACTTTAACTCTCTTTTTAAAATAGGATCTAACCAGGACTAACAGTTTCTAAAATGACTTAACCCACAATATTTGTGGGTTGAGTCATTTATGTGAACCAAAAAGGAGTGTAAATCGCTTTGTAATAAGTATTTTTTTAAATAAATTAATTATAACATTATCCTGTAATGAAGGTTTATTCTTTAAGTGATGATATTTAATAATACCTAATAAGAACAAAAAAAATCTTTCTAAAAAGTGTTGTAGTATTTATTAAATGGAAAAGTTCAGTTGTGAACACAAACCTACCATTTTCTCAAATCGGAATGAGTGTGGGTTGAGTCGTTTTTGATAAACACCATCCAACTTATCTGGACTACACTCTCTTTGGGCGAAGAGACATTACGGCGCCCCTTAGCTACGTAAGATCCTCCCCGTTTATCGTAAAACATATCTTTGGAACCTTTATTAAAAGTAGGTGGCGTATATACTGGGTGGTTCATATGCTTAGCAATATTATTCACGTAATCGGCTAAATCCCCAATTGTTTCTTTTCCTAGTTTTGTTTCAATCGATTTAACCCAACCCTGCAGGTACTTAATTGGTAACCTAGCCACCATCCTTTTTAGGCAGACCTTACTACTTATTTCCTGCTGCGCGTCAGGAGACAGGACTCTACTAGCCGTAGTAAGAGCTTCCGCAAATTCCTGTAAGCCTTTATAGTCATTTATACTAAAACATGGACCATCTACTAATTGATTTGTCCATGCTTCCGTAACGGCAGCAGGGTTGCCAAACCTTTTTTGAAGAAGAGCAACGCTTTCTAAATAGCCCAAACCAAAATTTTGCTGAAATACTTTCAGAGCCTCGCCTCCTAGAAATCTAGATAAAAATATCCTTTTGTCGTGGTCGGGTAAAATTCCGTCTTCTAAATACGTTCTAATTTGATCCCTGAAAATAGGAAAATTTACGCATTCCCCTTTAAAAATAAATGGCACTAAAGAATTTAACGTTTGGATTTTGGACATAAGTACTATAGGGTTTAAAGTGTTACCAGAATGTGTAAAGTTATGGTTGTTTGGCGAGATAGTGGCTGTATCTACCGGTATTGGTGTAGAGTCTAACCCAAAAATTTGTTGTTGAACTTGAGCTGTTACAACAGGTGACGGAATAACTGGTACTGGTAGAACTGGTGGTTGGCTGCTAATTGTAGGTGGTGACGTCGCTGCATGTCTCGGCTCGATTCTTATGTTGTTCAACATCCCTTCAATATCCTGGACTTCTAATGCCGGGTCCTTTAGAGCAGCCTTAACTAACTTTGCCTTTTCTATTTCGAACTTTAGCTGGGATCTTTTCTTTTCTAATTCTTGTTCTTGTGACTTTAGTTCTTGTTCCCGTTCTACTGCCTCTAATTGAGCAGCTAACTTTTGCGAGATGTTACTTCGATTTTGGCTAGAAAGCCCAGTGATTGCAGACCTGGCTGACATCTCAGTTCTCGATCTGTCAGATCTGTCTTCTCTAGATTTGACTGACTTCTCTTTCCTTGAACTAACGAACAGATCTGGTAGCTCTCTTCGACTTGGTTGTTCAAGACAGACGGACTTCTGTTTAAACCATTCTTTCAGCTTTTCCAAGAAGTCAAAGAGGCCAGCTATTATTTTTTCTTCGGTGTCCGGGTGATGAGTTATAAGTTGATTAATTTTGCAACTTAGGTCTTCCTTTAAAATTTGGACCTCACTTAAGGCGGCGCTTTGAATTCCTAAGGCAGCTTCACAAGTTCTGAGTTGTTCCACCTCAGCCTTCTTTTCTGCAATTAAAAGAATTACGCGGTCTATCTGGCGTACCTCTTCTTCCCTCATTTTCCTTTTTGCTGTACGCCTCGTCGTAATACTTTGATCTTTAGAAGACATTTTGAATTATTTTCTTTTTTATCTTTTGACAGCCGATGACTAAACCTTTTTTAATAAATGACAAATAATTTCTTTACTTACGTTGGATCTTCTAAATGCTTGAACTATTAAAACTAATTTTGAATCTTGATGGATGAAACAAATTTTTTTTAACTTGATGGATGAAACAATTTTTGTAACTAATTTTTTGTAACTTGATGGACGAAACAATTTTTTGTAACTGTCGCTGCTATAGCGCAAAACTATATATCTACTAGAATAACTTTACTAAGCTGTAACTGAAGAGTTTATTGAATTTAGCCTCTACGTTACAAAAAATTATGATTTTACTAAAACTTTGTCACAAAACTAATTTTAACTAATTTAACTATATGGTAAACACACTTTCTTCTGAATGACTCGTCAAGACTACAAAAAACAATATAAAATAAAATACTAAAAACAAATACAAGTTGTCTTGACGTGCAAAGTGTATGCCAATGCCAATGTCAAGTACACATTCAAATAACTATTTTGATTCCTCATTCAGAACGTCGTATCTTCAGTGTCGCTCGCTGCTAATGGCAGTGACAATTAGCTTGTAATAAACATTATTTATTCTGCTGAACAATAATGTACTAAACAGTGCTTACATTATTTAATATAAACACAAATAAAAGAAAAACAAAACAGGTAAATTGAATGTTGGGTGGTGGCAAAATTCTTTTCTGAAACCATTAAAAATGTTATTGATTGCTCTGTAATACATGAAGCATGGCGAATATTATTTGCCAAATATTGTTGAGTGTTATGTTAATTGGGCACATCAAGAAGATAGTAATAGATAAAATAAGACGTTTGTGCAATGACATAAAAAATCTATGATTTATCAAAAGCTTACATACATTTTGTACAAATGTATCTTAAAATTATAAAATTTTTGAGGTCAGTTTCTTTCATTCTTTATGTAATTTTCTTAATTATCATTTTTTATCAATAATTAACAATTAAAGTGAAATATTAAAATATTTAATTAATGATATAATCATCACCCAGTATATTTTCTATACAATCTATAAATATATTATTATTATTTGGAGTATATTTAACAAAAATAATATAACGATAGAAGGAGGGAGTCATCGAGTAAAAAAAATCCTTTTTTTCAAGGGATGAAGAATGACTTTTTGCTTAAAATATTCAAATGGAACTTCAGAGATATTATAATAAATAACTAGGTTTTTGGTAGAAATTCTCTTTTCGAAAGGGTTGAAGTCCGACGTTTCGCTTCCACTATTGGAAGCATCTTCAGGAGTGCATTGCATCGTGAGGTTAACTTAAAGCAACAACAAGACATACCACGCTATCGGAGATATACCGATGGTTCGGGCTTCGAGTTAACATAACGATTCATCACACCCCTGAAAATGCTTCTAGTATCGGAAGAGTATCACCATATGTGACGTGAATTACACCGAAAAACCAAGCTATTTATTACGAATTTACCCGCGGAAGTCTATACATTATAATGTATCTTTTGAATTCTAGTCGAACTTCCTAAAGATAGTATTTTTACAGATCATGTCTACATTTCATAAGTTATTCATGTCTGGTTTACCTTTACAACATTTTTCAAAGACCCCCCCTTGTATAACCCGAATCATTTCTTTGTTCTACTTTTTTTTCTTATTCCCGTGGCAAAAACTTTATCATAAGTTATAAAGTTTAGTATTTCACTTGAAATAGAAATGCTGCGAAGGGATATTTTTTATAACATAATATACTGGAGGCAACCCTTTCTTTTATTTGGATATCCGCCGCATTCGTATTCAAGACATTTTGCGCTCCGTTGTCCGAAGGTCTAGTTCAAACGAAATTATGCATTATACGGGTTTTCCGCACGGACATATTATTTACGACGTGGCGTGGTGTGAGGTCGGCGTGTGGAGCGCGGTGTGACGTGTGAAGCGTGATAGTAAAAAACAAAATACGTGAGAACGTGTGAAGAAGCGTGCGACGTGAGTACGCGAGGGAGAAGGTGCGCGGACAGCTGAGTACGTGAAAGGGGGTGGAACAAGGCTTGGGGGTTTAGTCTACCCTAGATACCGCAAGGAGTCATGTCGCTTACCATCCACGACTCCGTAATAACCACTCGTACTCAGTACCGTCAGTAATAAATATATAATTAATTATTTAAGTATTTATCGAGTAATTCGTACTGTAAATTATTAGTGAAATTATTGTGCCATTTTATGGATTTTAAATTACGTGTCACCTGTAGTATAATATATTAATTATTCTCTAGATGTGTTATTTTTATAAAATATATAAACTTTAGATACAAATTTATATAATCGGTAATTGTTGACGATCGGTAAATATGTCTTTAATAGAATATTATACAAAACACAGTTGTATTTATTGTGAAATTTTAGCTTGAAAAGCTTTCAAGTTAAAATAGAAAAGAAAACAGGGTAGATTGTATTTTTCTGTAAAAGTGTATTTTCAGTCTTTTGATGAGATATCGATCTTGAACAAAGGCGAATAGACAAAAGAATAAGATAAGAAGAGAATCGTTTTAGAATTGTCGTTATGTCAGCTCGTGTTCTGAACGAGGCCGTAGATCGGCTGTTAGAAGCAGTCAACGGTCTGATTATCGACGCCGGTCTAGATAGGATGAACGTATCGGACTTGGAACACGACTGGGAGATGGGATGGAACTTCGTCAGGGTCTCGGGTACTTTGTCTTGTCGAGGAGGTTGGCTGAGGAAACTATCTTCACTGAGAAGGACCGGTGATGTCATCCTCGACACTCACGATGACTCCTTCACTCTCAAAGCCAAGCTCGGCTTCGGAGAACTTGCATTTGGATACAAGACTTGCAAAGCATCTGCTAAGTAAGTATCCTTTAATTATTAAATAACATTTCATCTCTTCTCACTTTATACGAAGACTGTGGACATAGGATCCTAAAACTGATCTCCCTATACTTCGACCCCGGCATATAATCACTCTCAAATCATAGGGTATACTTTGTTATGAACCCTTGCCGGGGGAATCATTTCTACTTATACTGACCCCCTCGTCAGATATTCGATCTACCCTCGGTAAACCTTATTCTCGTATAATTCTCACTTTCATATATCGATTTATTTACTTTGCATTTCTTTTGAACTATTTTTTCTCCCTCCTTCATACATTTTAGAGTAAAGCATAACATTTCATTGCTGAACATATGTTGAAGCAGACCGTATGTGATGAGACAGTGGCAGAGTTACGTCACAGAACAGCGGGTGGGGTAGTATAGTAAGCGACTAGTTGCTCCACCTCATAGTACTCGACAAATGATCTATATTTAACAACAAGGTCACAATCATGTCTCATAAAATTGATTTTTGTTATATTCTTTTTCATCACAAATATTTCATTAAATTAAAAAAATATTCGTTTACTTTAAAGCATATAAAACTGAATTCTAATTTCATATCAGCAATGATATCACATTTCCTGATGATTGCAATGAAAAAAAATAGCGACAAAAATAAAATATTTACTTCTGTAACCCATTATTTTAAATAAGCGGCTATCTAGAAAGACTTTACTGAATCATTTTTAATTTAAAGAGGGAATAAATTAAGAATATAAATAATTCATTATAATTAATTTTAAATATAATGTTTAGAATAAAATTTCTAGATAAAATTAGCAAAATAATTATCTTGTGATTATACCTATATAATATATATTTTATATTATACAATATTATGTTGTATATGATAAGATAAATACATATATGTATATAAAATTTCGTCTGAAGAACGAAATATTTGTGTCTCCAATTTCAAAAATTCCTTGACAGAAATTTGTCTGTCCGTTGCTCAATTCTTGCGAATCAATATATCTTAAAAATGCACTTCTTTAGATTGATACTCCCCTTATAAAGAAAACAGAGGGGAGAAACAATCTAAAGAAGGTGTACGGAATTTCCTTCTTTAGACTGTTACTCCCCTTACAAAAACAGAAATGTAATATACCTTTGTCCCATAGTACATTGGACTAAACATCCCTTTTTCTCAATAGTTATTTAGTCAAAGTCATTTAGTCATTAACATCCCTTTTTCTCAATAGTTATTTAGTCAAAGTCATTCCTATTTCTAAAAAAAATAGGGGAGTTAACATCTAAAGAAGTACCCTTAAAAACTACTCGTCTGATTTTAATCAAATTTAGGTGGTAGGTCATAATTGGTCTATAATTTGTTCTATATTAGCTTCATACCTTCCGCGCCTAATTGTTTCTCTTCCACTTGCGCTTACAGTTTATTTTGTAAAGAAATGTATATTTTATTTCATATATTTTTATTATCTGATTTCTAAAGAATTTGGATGATTTGTCAAATGTAATTTCAACCGTTTACGCTCTTTAAATTTTGTTAATTTGATACTTTCTATTTTATACTCATTATTTTATTCATGTAAAAAATCAAATCAATTTTGACAGATTTAAAGTAAAAGGAGGGAAAAAATTAAATAAATTAGACAATAATGGTTTATAAAATCATAATTTGTAGATCACGAGGAACCTATGTTCTACAACAGTAATTGGCAGACTTTTTTTTTTTTTTTTTTTTTTTTTTTTTTTTTTTTTTTTTTTTTTTTTTACTTTTTCTCACCTCTGGTAGGAAAAGTATTTTTTCCTACCAGATCAATTATTATTATCCCACATCAATTCTTGAACTGAATTTAGAATATGTATGTTCCAAAAAATGTTGGTCGAACGAAATAACCAATACGTTAATCAAAATTTAATTTCATATTGCAACATAATATATAATAATAATAATTCACACAACGTCCCTTGCTAGGGATTTAGACCTACCAAAGTGCATATAAGATATAATATAATGTAGTAGTATCAACATAAACATAAACATAGTAAATACATAAACCTTATAATAAATATATATTAGAAGGTAAGATTAATCCTTATGTGACTTTGAATTTTCATATAAAGTCGCTTCTACTCCATTCACAGATTTGAATGGTACATCATACAAAAATAAATTTAGATTTTATATAAAGCTTTGTATAAACTGTAAAAAAAGTGGGCTTAGAGATAAATCATGCAACAACAAAAGCGATGAAAATTAACATAGATGATGGAGATAACAAAATCAATTACGGCGACACAGAGGTACAATTAGTCACCGAGTTTATCTATTTGGGGAGCCAAATAAGCTGTAGGAAAAATAACGAAGAAAGAGAAGTGAGCCGGCGGATAGCCCTAGGATGGGAGGCATTAAAAAAAATATAGATTCCTATTCAGGTCGGAAGTCAGCATGGATATGAAAAGAAAACTCTGGACGATGTGCGTGCGCCCGGTCATGACTTACGGTGTAGAAACCTGGGTACTGAGAGTATAGTAAGGAAGATGAGAGTAGCGCAAAGGCAAATGGAGAGAAGCATGCTAAACATTTCGAGAAGAGAGAGAAAGAGAAATGATTGGATCAGAGGTAAGACAGAGCTCGATGATATAGGTGTATGCTAGAGAGGAAATGGAACTGGGCGGGCCACATAGCGAGAACTAGTGATAATAGATGGACTAGAAGAATGATTGACTGGTACCCCACGGAAGGTAAACGTGAGAGAGGAAGGACAAGATTAAAATGGGACGAAAAAATGTGGAAATGCTGCGGGGAAGCGACATGGCAAAGAGTAGCGAAGGATAGAAGAGAATGGATAAGAATGAAGCAAGTTTACTGTGATGTATGGCTGTATAAAAATTAACCAAAACCTGTTATACTATATCTAATAATTAAATTAAGTGTATTGTAAAATCCTATTTATGTATATTAATATCCTTATTTAATATCCTATTTATAATATCTATTTATAATATCCTATTTATATAAATTATTTAATATCCTATTTATGTATATTATAAAATCTTATTTGTGTATATTATAAAATCCTATTTATGTATATTATAAAGTCCTATTTATGTATATTATAAAATCCTATTTATGTATATTATAAAGTCCTATTTATGTATATTATAAAATCCTATTTATGTATATTATAAAATCCTATTTATGTATATTATAAAACCCTATTATGTATTAAGTGTGTTAGAATTTAGATATAAGTACTATTTATGTTATTATCATTATTATAAATTATCATTATTTATTATATTATAGCAAATCATTAAAATAAGAAACAATATTCTATTAAGATGATGTAAGATTTAATCAACATAATTGCAATTATAAGCTAAATAATAAATAAATACAAGATAAATCAATAAAGGAACAAGTATATGAGAATATAACAAAATTTAAAATAAAAATAATAATGAATTCATATCAAAGATAAACCAGTAAAGGATATTTATTATATAATGTGTACTACTATTAAGTGTGAGTGTAAGCAAAATATTATTTATTAATTATATTGGAACATCAATATTATTATGTTAAGAACCGAAGACAACCTAAAACCCAGATATGGGTACCACGGCCATAGGCCGATTTGAAATGTGTATAAAAAAAAACGATGTATTCTTTATTATGTTTTTATGTAATTATTTATTTCAATAAATGGCAATTAAATTTTTAAAAAAAACTGTAAAAGATTCATACAAATCAGATAATTACTATTGAAGCTATATAGGTGTAAATAAATTAATATGAATTCAATTTTTTAAGTTTTTGGTGGTATTCATACTTCGGAAAGATTAAATTTTACTTTAAATCAAATTTTAATTATCAATAACTACGGGAGACATACAGAGAAAAATAGACCCCCGCACCGGGACTTGAACCATGGGTCCTCCTATTAATCCGTTACAGGTGCTCTTACCAACTGAGCTATACTGGAGAATGATTTTTCTCTGTCGTTACCGATACAAATTTCCCGAATCCAAGCTTTCAATCTTTTCTACAAATCTAGCAAGCCAAATATTCACGGCAATAGAACTAGATCGAGAATTAACGCTCTCTATGTCTCCCGTAGTTATTGATAATTATAATTTGATTTAAAGTAAATTAATATGTTTGTGCGCATGTGGAAGAGAAACAAATGAGCAGAGAAGGTTGAAACTTATATGAGACCAACAATGAGCTAATTATCACTGACCATTCAAATTTCATTAATATCGGACGTGTAGTTATTAAGATATGATGGTTTGCAAAAATTGAGCTTCAGAACAGACACGGAACCAAAAATGTTCCATGATGTCTGAATCGCATTTCTGTCTTAGAATTTTTGAAATCGGAGAGATAAAATATTTTCGTTCTTCAGAACGATCATATAGCTTCCGTTACCTTCGGTAAGCTTGGAAGCAAAATTATGCGATTACCATATATCATAGAGAAAGAGAGAATTTGTAAACATCCATAGTATTTTTTTCACTAATAGATCTTTGATGGAAAAAGAAGAAAAATCCTAATACCTCTTAAAAATGATTTTTCTAAATGGAGAAAAGAATATGATTGAATGGAAAGGTTCGTTTGAAGAAATATGAGAGAGAATAATTTTACATCGAACATAAATATAATATCGGTAAAAAGCAAAAATGTATAAAGGTAAAACCTAATCCGTAGCAAACTAACCTCAATACCTTTTTTTATGCCAACTTGCCTTTTGTATTACAAACATTAAAACTAATCTACGCTTTTATAAATTATTGAATTCAGTTAAATAAATAATATGTTCGTACTTAAAAGTATACACTGATAATGAATCGAGGAGTTATTCAATTATATACAGCATCGAAGAGAAAATCTGTGTATATAGGCGTGCTTAACTGCTAGTGTATGTAAATAAGGTATTTATAATGATTATATATCAACTATATGCATATCGTAGATATACACATAATATGTACGGCTATATAAGTACATATTTATGTATATGTATATAGAAAACAAAGTTTATGTGTTACATAAGATCTGTCCAATAATTTAATTAAACGTTATTAATGTATAAGTATACATAAATTATATAATCGACTAGTGTCCTTATGGCAACGACTCACCTCGAAATGATTTGTTATTGCTAAGCTAAGGCAACCATATTTATTCCAATAAAAAAAATGGTTTTGATTTATTAGTCTTCAAATAGATATAATAATTTATCTAAATAGATATCTAAATCGATTTGCCTCATTTTACTTTTTTTCAAAATAAAAAATTAAGCCCGTTGCCATGTTAAGCAGCCGTTAAGCATGAGCTTAACGGCTCGTAAAAAATAAAATTAAACTAGTGATAGTTCTTTACTAATGAGTTTTATTCAAAATTAGTCGGTCATGGACACCCTTCCGGGGCCCGCTCTATAGACTCTATAGACCTTTCTTTTTAGGCATATTTTAATAACCTTAAACCTAAAGGACTAAAAAGAAGGCCAGAGGGGGGGGGGGGGGGGGGGTAAAATCTAGAGTTTAGGGTGGTAGTGGCAGTGTTACGACGATGTGTTTGGCAAGTGTCTCCCTCACAATTAGCAAAGTGTGACTGTGTGAATTGTCGTGATAATATCAGCTATCGTCCCTAGGATCTGGTGTACCCCAACTCTCAAACATTTGAGCACATCTGCGTAAAATTTAATGTTCACTGTTTGCCCATGAGGCACAAACTTCTTGTGGACCACAACTTTTGTGCACAATGCATGCGCGAAAGGAAGCAATAGGTACATGCTTAAAATGAAGCAATGTGCGCAGAAGGTTCAAATTATTATGATATGTATGGTCTAGCATCAACATATCATTCAAATTTTTAAAAATTAAAACAAATAGTTTTCAAATTGTGGGCGTTTTAAAAAATGTCGATGAATAGACAAACAAGAAACATACTAGATCAATACTGTTCCTTGATGTCTGGAACATTTCGGCTGAGGAAATTTTTAATTGTAAAACAAATAAAATTGCAATATTCAGAATGGTCACAATGCTTTCTGTTACCATCGGTAAATTCGGAAGCAATACTGTAATAATCGTGTACTTAAATAAATAAATTGTCAATAATAAATTATCTTTACAGAACTATAAATTCCTTAGTCATTTAAGGAATTCACTACCTTCGGTAAATAATAAGTTTATAATAATAATAATCAGTTAGCTAAAATAAAATTATTAAATGCCAGTCTTATTTATTAGAATATATATATTTTTAAAACAATAAAACTAAAAATTTAATTTATTACATATTCTCTGTACTAACTAATTGACATGCTTTAAAATAAAAATCAGTTGTAAATAGTAATAGTCTAAGATCCGGTACAAGAAATATATACCCTCATCTGTTATTTAATGATAATAAAGAATATATGATAGAGAATTTATAGATTTATACATCCCAAACAGGTTGCCTAGCTAAATCGCATACCGATGATGTTAAATAATAAACTGTTAACTTAACTTCCCCTCACTTCAACTTCTATGATGTGTTATTTATGAAAATCAAACATTAGCTAAGAGAATTCATCCCAAGGAATTCAAAAAATAAGGGTTTCCTACTTTCCCCTCTGGCCAACTATGAAGTTGCCAGGTATAAACAGGTGAGTTAACGTAATTAATATACCCTCATCAGTTATTTAATCTATTTATATATCAAATGAAAGGTAATTGTATTCCCAATCCAACCGTATTAGGTTGCCTTAAATTCTAAATTAAAATACTAAATTTTAGATCTAAAATCTAGGCAACCATAGATTCAACCAACTTTTTGATAAGGCAACCAAATACGGTTGGATTGAGAATAAAATTACCTTTCATTTGATATATAATTCCCTGTATACATACCTGTTTCACTTGTTTATACCTGTTCTTTCACCAATTTATACCTGGCAACTAGCTGACCAGAGGGGAAAGTAGGCAACCCTTATTTTTTTAATTCCTTGGGGTGAATCCTCTCAGCTACTGTTTGATTTTCATAAATAGCACATCAGGGAAATTGAAGTAAGGGGAAGTTAAGTAAACATTTTATTATTTAACATCATCGGTACACGATTTAGCTAGGCAACCTATTTGCGATGTATCAATCTATAAATTCTCTATCTTATATTCTTTATTATCATTAAATTACAGACGAGGGTATATATTTCTTATACCGGATCTTAGACTGTACTGCAATAAATGTTCATAATAAAAATTATTCTGCCAATTAGTGTGGCACATAGCTTCCTCGCACCCTATCACGTACTTTATTGATTTTATGCTTTTACTAGCCCTTTTACAAGACATTATTGTCTAATTTGTTAAATTGTTTCCTTCGTTCATTAATTCTGTCAAAATTGTTTTGATATTTTACATGAATTAAAGTATCAACTTAGCAAAAGTTAATGAGCGCAGATGGTTCAAATTAATCTGGGGCTATCTGCAGATTACTTTCGATAACTATCAAATTTTCATACACAAATCAGATAAGCCACCAACAATGAGCTAATTATGACCTTCCATACAAATATCATTAAAATCGGACGTGTAGTTTTTAAGTAAAGTTGGTTCGCAAAAATTGAGGGACCGACAGACAAGGAACCAAAAATGTTCCGTGATGTCTGAAACGGATTTCTGTCTTTTTTGAAATCGGAAACATAAAATACCTCCTTTCTTTAGAACGATTTCACAGCTTCCGTTACCTTCGGTAAGCTTGGAAGCAAAAAATAATAATAATAATAATAACAGTTGTAAATATTAATGTAATAAATGTTCATAAGTAAAAAAAAAAAATAGTTAAAGCAGAATTAAAAATATAGTTAAAGCGTATAAGTTACTACCATAAAGGAAATTAAACTTAATTTATGTTTTTTCAGGCTTAGACATATTTCTATCTTAAAAGCAAAATTAATTTAATAAAGTTTTTTTATTTAAAAGTTTATTGAAAGTGGTAAAAATTTAACAAACATTTCATATTCATTTAATTTTACTTTTATTATTAATATTTTCTTCTTTCTTTCTATTTAAAACAAAATTTAAGTATTTTAGTAAGGAAACTTCTACTGTTAAAAGTTAACAGTTCGACCTTTACAATAATTTTTATTTAACCTAATTTGCATACTTGTTATAAAAGTTTCTTCCTATTATTACTTATGATTGTATAAACTGTGATAACTTTTTTTTCATTTCATTTATAGAAATGAAACTAATTAGTATTATTATAAAAACTACAAAAAATATAAGGTAATTAGGTACATAGTAAGGTTAATATTCAGCGAATATCTATGTTGCTTTTGTTAGAGGTCGACCAAGAAGTCATGGAAATGAGAGGAGTGCGCTAGAGTCACCATGTACAGTCAGTTTTTGATATAATAGACCAAAAAACACAGTGTTGTTCTTCTGTTATTAATAATTTTATTTTTGATAACTTCTATATTTTTTGCAACAGGCAACACTGTACCTGATAAGAAATCACTAATAATATATGATAATATCTTTATATTATTATTTATTGATTATTCATAATAATATTCTTTAAATCTAAATCGATATTCTTTTTCCTTAATCTATTTTTTTCCTCCTCTTTATTTCTGAGTTTGATTTGGATTTAGAACAGTTGTGACTATAGTTCGTGCTGTATAAAAACAAACAAAACAGGAAACCTAACAGATTGGAAACCTTCCTGTTGTTATTCGTCAGATTTGACATAACTGCGCATGTCATACAAACTAGGAATGGTTATTGTCTTAGAACCCGACTGTACTGACTTCGGCACTACTCGGAAGTTCCGATTTTAAACGAAGTTAAGCTTTCCGTTTCTCCCGTGTTCATGACTTCTTGGTCGACCTCTAGTTGTTCCTAATGTCCTAATGTGTCTTTTGAGGCAAATAACTCCTGAATACAGTTGAACTGAGTATTGCTTACACTCAGTGCTCAATTTCTAGAAATTGAGGTGCCGGAACTACAACCTACCCTCTCTACCCCCCCCCCCCCCCCTCCCCCTATATAAGGAGATAAGGAGGGTACGGGGGCCCTCCCTCGGGAAAATTTTGAAAAATAAACATTCAAAAACATTTTAAACAGTTTTAGACATAAAAACCCACTGCAATCAGGTGGGTTTCGTGTGCATGGAAACTTATATCATTTTAAGTAGTTTTTGTTATAAACAATTTCTTGATTGGCATGTCACGTGTTGTTATAATACTCTCAATAAATAAATAGGTTCTTAAGTTTATACGAATAATTAAATCAACAAAACATTCCCTGTCTCACTCGCCCCGGGCGAGTTTCGGCGCTGCGTCTCTGCACATTACTTATTTAATACGATCCCTGCCATTAAAAAAAAAAATCCTTTGTTTTTTCAGATTATCATAATTTAGTAATGAAATCTCAACAAAAGAGATATGTTTTGTATTTGAAAAAAAACAACATATTTGCCATTTTAATACATGATTTCCTTAATCAAATTTGTAGTCACTCACTGACAAACAAAATTTTAACAAAATATTAAAAAATCTTAGTGCCGATAATTTTATTTTTTATTTATCAGAGGGAGAGGTCCCGAAACACCGTTCCACCGCGTTCCTCCTCAAATCGAGCCCTGCTACAGTAATAATAATTCAAAAAGCCATTATAATGATAGTTATGAAAAAACTAAAAAGATATCCTTCAAAACTGACCTTTCTTGATTATAACTTACAGTGTTAAATTATTGTATCAGAAAGTACTTCTATTTATTTATGTATTTATTTTTTAACTCTAACAAACTACCAATAATACACAAATACTCTATACCATATCACAGACTCAACTTAAGAGCCTGGTACCACAGGTTCATACAACTAAATACTCTTCTAGTTAGTGTGGCACATAGCTACCTAGCGTCCTATTTAGTAAAATGTAATGATTTTATAACTTATTATTATCCAATTTATTTCATTTTCCCCCGTTTTTTAAATCCTTTATATTAACTTCACTTTTGTGCCTGGGTGCCTGGGGCCTGGGGGCCTGGGTGCTTAGGTGCCTGACGTCAAAATTTTTGGAAGGCTGGTTAACCCACTTCTAATTATCTAATCAAGCTGAAACTTGGCACATAGACTCTCTACCAATACAAAAACATTTTAACAAATTAATTAATTAAATTAAATTAATTATTCAATTTAATTAATTATCTTTTTAAAAATAAATGGATTAACTAAATATTAAAATAATTAAGTAATAAAAATAAAATAAAAATTTAATTAATTAATTAATTAATTGGTAGGTATATAAAATCTTTGGAGAGCTAGTTAACCCTCTGCCACTTATCCAATCGAGCTAAAGCTTGGCACATAGACTCTCTACCAATACAGAAACATTTTAACAAATTAATTAATTATTTAATTTTTACTAATTAATTAATTTTTAAATAATTATTTAAAATTAGAATGAATTAATACCAATATTTCCACTCACAACTAAAATGCAAAAATATAAAGGATTTATAATAAAAACTTGGTTTTTATGGGCTGGTATTATTAAATCTGTCAAAATTGTTTTTATTTTGCTTCCTAGCATACCTACCAAAGGAAACGGAAGCTATGTGATCGCTTTGAAGAACAAAAATAAGTAATGTCTCCGATTTCGAAAATTCCGACCAAGACAGAAATCCGTTTCAGACATCAGGGCACATTTATGGTTCCGTGTCTGTCTGTCGGTCTGTCGCTCAATTTTTGCGAACCATCATATCTTAAAAACTACCTGTCTGATTTTAATGAAATTTATATGGTAGGTCATAAAAAGCTCATTGTTGGTCCCATATAAGTTCCAACCTTCTGCGCACATTCGTTTCTCTTCAACATGCACACAAACATACATTTATTTACAACTTTATGTTCAAAAGTGCTCATCAGCCCGCAGATAGTCCCAGATTAATTTTAACCATCTGCGCTCCTTAAATTTTGATAAATTGATACTTTAATTTAAAAATCAACACAATTTTGGCTTCTTTTAAAACAGGGGAAAATGAAGTAAATTGGATAATAATAATTGTATAATAATAAAAAAAAAATTAATTGCGGGTCATGTTTAAAAGCATAAATTCATTAACTTTTACGATATAAGACAATGTGGCATACTTGGCAGAGTATTATTAGGGTGTAGTACGATTGTAAAGTTTTGGTTTTTTACGAATTTTTGCGAGCCAAGCCTTACATCACCTACTTCAACGAACTTATAACCAATATATTGTAAGAATTCAATATTGTATTACAAGTGGTACAATACCACTTCAATTGTACTATTACTGTAGAAATGCTATTAAGATCTGATGTTACTGCTAATATTACAAGAATAGTACACTTTAGTACTATTAAAAGTGACTGAAACCACAACAGTAGCAGAATTACTAAAATGTTTTGAATATGGGAGTTTCTTTGATTCAATTGGTAGTTCAAAAAAGAGTTGAAAAATTCCAATATTTCAGCGAATCAAAAAGAAATTATCAGATCTTGAAGTTTATACATTTTCACCTTTTATTTATAATTCCGTGCGTGTCTGAAACGACTTTTTGGCGTATGAAAGTATGCATATATACGTTTTTATGCTTACAAGAGAATATAAATTATATGATATGGTTAATCAATACTCTACACTGGTATAAACTATTGATGCCAGGTCACCTAATCTAACTTCATTTATTTATTATTCTTTTTTAATTTATTTTATTTTTATTATTATTTTTTATTATTCTTTTGGAACGAAGTTCCTTATGGCACGTTCTGGAGCCCGGGAGTGAATCCGAAAAAACGACCAAAATCACCGTCACAAAATAACCGTCACAAAATCACCGTCACGCAAAATCCGTCACGAAATCTACAGATGACGGTAACTTGAGTAAAAGCTCACCGAGTTGTTCATTTTACCAATGCCCAGGCTAAGTTCGTCGGAAAACGTTATCCGCCCAAGCGTTCACGCGCAACGCTTGCGTAAACGTAAGCTTTAAAAGACGGGAAAAAGTGTTATTAAGGAAGCCTGTTACTTGACTTGTTTTGATTATTTTTGTTATATGTATATGTCAAAAATGTCACTTTGTTTTGTAAATAAATAAAATATAATCACGTAAAATTTCACCCTGATACAAGCAGAAGCTGTAGAGTAGGGAAGAGATATATTTTATAATATTTTAAATTAATTGACCGGGTAGGTAGAAAACAGTCCTATTTTAATCCAAACTCCTTTAACAAACATACTCTTTCACTAAAAACTTATCATGATCAACTTTTTTCTTATATTTAATATATATTTATAGTAAGACGCTTGCTTTAATTATTAAAATAATGATTTTCTTTTAATTTTGCCTTAACTCTGCTAGGCACAAAAGTTCGTTACTTTAAATTTTGTCGCTTCTCTAACTCCTCCATGTATAAGTAGTTAGCAATGTATACGTACTTAGCAGTGTGATTTTATAATTTATATTTAATGAAAAATGTAAGGAACTTCGTTCCTACCGGGTGTCCCGCGACACCACACGAATTTTTATTTTCTTCTTCTTCATTCATTCCAAATTATTCAACTTTTATTCACACGAAATCTAAGGCAACACAATTAATTTAATTACAACACACATATACACCTATATTTGTATATTAATTCATTTTTAAAGGACTGAATACAAAAAAAAAAAAATCAATTACGGGTCACGTTTAAATGCTATTATTTTATTATACTCAACAAAATATATTCTTAAAACAAAAGTAGATATAAAGTATATATTTTTTTATATCAATGCCAAGTATGATTATTATAACGCAGGATAAAAAATATGATTATTTTTACATCCATTATAAAAAAAAAAATAAAAAATATTTTGTGTTGCAAATATTATATACATTATATGGTAATTTTTTCTTGCCCTATTTTAACCCTGGTAATCTGATATGCAGAAATAACTAAACACTGAAATTATGAAATGATTTGGTATTTAAGAAGATTGCCAACTACTTAATATAAAAGATTATATTTTGGAGTTACAATGTAACTCAATGTTGTAAATTATTTAAAATGTTAAAAATCTTATTTTTGTTTATAAATATTAAATGGATTGTTTTATCCAAACGAAAAGTTTCTTGTGGTCAATAATTTTTATCTGAATATGAAACCGCAAAAATTGAAAAAAAACGCGACATCTCCCTTGAATATGATATTTCTTAAATGCTTTTATTTAACTTTAGATCTAACCAATTTTTGACCAACTTTCCGACTATGTAGGAGCTGAAACTTTCACAGATTATGTATTTTCGACTACCTAGATATCTGAAACTCACAGATTATGTATTTTCAACAACCTAGGGAGCTGAAACTTTCACAGATTATGTATTTCTGACTACCTAGAGATCTGAAACGTTCGCAAATTATGTATTTCCGACTAACTAGAGTCTAGAGAGCTGAAATAATCACAGATTCTGTACTTCCAATGATAGTACAAGTTTTTTAATATTTTCAAAGCTTATATATATATATATATATATATATATATATATATATATATATATATATATATATATATATATATATATATATTAGCCTTCACCCCTCGCTCCACGCGGGGCTTATTATGCTTGGTATTAGTGGCTATGTTTCCTATTATCATGTAGACCTACCAATTAAATGAAATGCCTTTATAGTTTTGCTTTTCAAAGCCTTCTAGGAATAGAATCAGGACTATATTTTACAACATTTATTCCATTGCTAAAAGTATAATACTCTCCAAATCGTTAGTTGGAGTCTATTTATGTATTATATAAAAACAAATTGCCAATAGAAACTAAGTAATATAGTAATAAATAACAATATAAATGAGAAAATAAATGCAGTCAGCCAGTCAAAACCAGTCAGACTGGGAGGTCATAGATCAATCATCGACCATTGGTTTATGGTTCAAAATATATACCAAATATATATTTTGTCGTATGCCAAGGTATACGACAAAAATTCATAGGACCAAAGTTCTAGATCATTTCAAATCAGTCACCCCTGGTGCAATCTGCTTTTGGATACATCTTACCGTTTAGCCCCCCAATAAGCCTCCAAAAAAACTTTTAAGTTGCGTCCACCATCTTTATTTTTTTTAGGGAGATTTTTCCAGTTGGTTTGGGCCAATTTCCGACTAAACGCAAACAAATGCGAGTCTCTAGGTGGTCTAGGAGTATCCAAATATTTTTATTAGAGAGTCAGTGGGTATTGTCAATAATATACTTAGTCAACCTGTACATTCTTTTAGGTTATTTTTTTTATGTTTTATTTTAAAAAATTGTTAATAACTTTGGTTCTACGCAATATTTTTCGATGAAACCAAGCCTACAACATGTTCAACATGTTTGCACTTAACTCTGAAAAAAAAATTGATTTCGTTAAGCCAGCTTTGCGCTTATAAAGTCGGACAAGTGGTGACAGATACACCTACATTCATACACGTAAAAAGTTAAGGCCGTATTCTGTTTTCTGAATGTATGAAATGAAAAAGTATCCAAACATTTTTCAATTACTTATTATTACTTATTATTTTTTATTTGTACTTGCAAAACTTCAATTTTATATATATAGATAGATATATTATTATATTCTGTGAACATTTAACAATTCTAATTTTCATGAATACTTTTAATAGTAGAAGCAGTGAATTAAACATGAACAGTAAGCTCTATAATTTTATTATAAAAAATTATTAACTAGTGATAAATACAGTTAAAATAGTTTTGTCGACACTGTATGAACATCGTCAATTAACTGAGTTTAAAAATAGTATTTAAGAATTTATTAAATAGATTATGTGGCGAATACAAGTATAAAAAATTGTGGGAATAAAAAAATGGCTACGAATAAATTTATAATGAGTCTGTGAATATTCAACAAGTGATTAATACAAAAAAAAAAATATATATTATATTAGCTTTTCCATTTTGTTGGCTGTAATAAATAACGTTTTTATAAACTTTACCACAACGATGGAGCATAATAATAATTAATTTTCTATATTGTTAAAGATGAATAAACTCTAACATTTCCTTGGTGAAAAAATATGCTTGAAAACCAACTGTTGGAGTAGTTACCTGTTGACGGAATGTTTTCAAACAGCGTGATAATAATAATTACAGAGTATCGTATTATTATAAATCAGTTCCGTTATTGATTGTTCATAACATGTATAAAAAAAATTAAAAGCTTATATTAATATACAAATATATTTGCTACTGATTTATAAATTCATATTGATTTGTCATGATGACTCAAGGACGGTCAACATTTTGTTTGATCTCCCCAGTCCGCGATGGACAGCGGACGGTCCGCATTTTGTTTGATCTCCCCAGTCCACGATGGACAGCGGACGGTCCGCATTTTGTTTGATCTCCCCAGTCCACGATGGACAGCGGACGGTCAGCATTTTGTTTGATCACCCCAGTCCGCGATGGACAGCGGACGGTCAGCATTTTGTTTGATCACCCCAGTCCGCGATGGACAGCGGACGGTCCGCATTTTGTTTGATCTCCCCAGTCCGCAATGGACTGCATATTGATTTGTCATGACTCATGACTGTTTTTTTAAAGGCTCGGTCAAGCTGAATGCTGACTGACCGCAGTCCATTTCGGACTGGGGTCCTTCCGTTCGTCACGAAAAATGGGATCAACACAATGCGGACTGTCCACAGTCCATCACGGACTGGGGTGATCAAATAGAATACGGACTGTCCACAGTCCAGTCCATCGCGGACTGGGGTGATCAAATAGAATACGGACTGTCCACAGTCCATCACGGACTGGGGTGATTAACCAGAAAGCGGACTGTCCGCAGTCCATCGCGGACTAGGGTGATTCAACAGAATGCGGACTGTGAGACACCCATCCAACATTTTTGTGACCTACTATAACAATAACAAAATCGGTCCGAGACAATCAGACAAACTTTGACGTATATACGAGATCATAATTACTTAGCCCAGTGTTCTTCATTAATTAGTATTCGTAGGTACATTTAATTTTCATTGAACATTATATCAAAATGTATCATAAAAATAACAATTTTTCATAAAATTAACTTCTCCTTGACGGGGGATCGAACTCGGCCTCTCTCCGTCCACGTTTAAAGCTATTTTCTCGGGAACAAGATTTTGTCCGGGAAAACGGCTTATATAGTTAGATTCGTATTTAAATAGACTACATTTTAGAATTTTTTAATCAAAATCGTCGAGTAATAATTGTTTTCCACGTTTTTCAGAGTTTTTGGGGTAACCCCCAAATTTGGATCTATAATTAATTTCTCAATTTCACTTCGGGGTGTGATTTTTCTGAACATATATGCCAAATTTCGTCAAAATCGGCCCAGTAGTTTAAGCTCCACGCGTCTACATAGACGACAGACGACAGACAAGTTTTAAAAACCACTTTTTTGGACTCAAGGGACCTCAAAACATGTAAATCCATCCAAATCTCAAAATCGAATTTTAGCACCATCGCAATTCTTCCTCTTTATATGAGAAAGTAAAAACCACTCACGATTTTAATGAAATTTTGATAATAGATCATAATTAGCCCTTTGTTGGGTGTGTCCATATTCATTTAAAACCTTTTACGCCCATTGCTTTCTCTTTCGCCTACGCACATAACTTTATTCTATTGAAACCTATATATCTTCGAAAAATTTTGATGTTAAGTCAAAAGTACCTAGTCTACTGATAGTCCCATATTAATTCAACAGTCTGTACACATTTGATGAAGAACAAAAATTAGAGTTACCCACTTCAATTCCCACTGGAAATCTATTTCACAATTTGGATTCTTGTGACCATGATGTTCGTGTTCGTCCATAAGAAGGAGTCCATTAATGTTCGTCCACGTGAGGAAATTAAGTGCTACGTACTATACTGTTTGTTGACATAAATTATGTTTATTTATAATTTCACAAAAGTTCTTCAGTTAATTAGCTGTTTCTTTCATCGGATTTGTTAATTTACCGGAATATTTTCATCAGGGATAATGTTAAGAAATATCAAACTACCTAGAAAAGAAGCTTGAACCAGAAAAATCGGTCCTACAATCTCAAACATACATAGCTAATAAACAAAGCGATATTCAAACATTTCGTATTATATAATTTTTCAAATCAAAATTATCGAAACCGAAATCATTTGTACCCTTAAATTTAGAGCTGAATTTTCAGTTTTATGTTAAGGGTTTAAGGGTTGATTAACAGCGTGTTAATCAGTTAGCATGTTTAAGGGTTGATCTTAATTGATTATAAAACAAAATTTCAAAATTTTAGAATTGCAATACAATATAAATAAAGGAGTTACAATTAGGTTTCACGAGTTCTTATAGTATATTTATATAAATTCATTATATTTACACAAACTAATCCAAAATGTTTGTAATGCACAAATTTTTAATTTAGTATTTAAATTTAAAGATTAATTTTTATCTTTAATGAAACCTCTTCCATTCAAAGTAATTCATTGGGAAAATTAGGGTTTTTTTTAAATGTTCAAAATGAAAAGTAAGCTGTGAGGGCTTTTGATTCAGTGATCAAAAGCAAAGGCTAATTTATTGAACAATGTTCTAAGAAACCCTTTTCGAAATTCTCTTTGTAACTAAATATACGCATCTTTAAGAGAAAAATATCTGAAGTTATAATTTTTATCGTTTACTAAATTGACCTCCGCATATTTAAAATATTCCTTATACAAGTTCAGCCCTCAAAAAATTAATGAAATCTTCAGTTAGAAATAGTAAAAATATTTATAATAGTAGTCCAATAATAATAATAAATATCTACGAGATCTTAAAAACACAGAAAACATAAAAATCTAATTATATTACTAAATTACTTAGTATATTTTATTTCAACAAAACCTTTGTAATTTCTTTATTTTTTCACAGTAAGGAGAAATATATTTATTATAATCAAAATTCCGTTCCATCTATCCAGAAGACCGAGCATAATATGTTTCTTATATCCCTTAAGTGTGTCCCCTTACTTTTTATTGGTGTGTCTAAATTTTCCTGAAAATAATAACATATTATTTTATTATTTAGGCAACGACATTGCATCCGAGCATACCGAAGGTAACGGAAGCTATGTGATCGTTCTAAAAAACGGAAAATATTTAGGTCTTCGATTTCCGAAATTCCAAGACAAAAATCCGTTTCAGACATCAGGGAACATATTTGTCCGCCTGCTTGTCGGTCTGTCACTCAATTTTTGCAAACCAACATATCTTAAAAATGATTTTAATGAAATTTAGATGGTATGTCATAATTTGCCTATTGCTAGTCCAATATAAGTTTTAACTTTCTGCGCCCATTTGTATTTCTTTAACATGCACACAGACATACACTTATTTACTCCTATATCTTCAAAAGTACTCATGTGATTTTTATGAAATTTTGATGGTTCGTTGAAAGTAGCCCCACAGATAACCCCAGATTAATTTCAACCGTCGGCGCTCTTTTAATTTTGCTAAATTGATACTTTAATTCATATAAAATATCAGAATATTTTGATAGATTTAATAAAACGGGGGAAAATGAAGTAAATTTTACAATAATAGGTTGTAAATGCGAAAAATCATTCTTGCTTATAGCAAAGTTGAATTGTAAAAAGTTGGTTGCTCGATCTCTTCGTTGATTATAAATCTCCCTGGAATCTTACAACCTTATTATTATAATTAACTGTAATTTGATAGTAAAATAAGTTGATTATAAAAAAATCATTTTTTAAAACATGCTTTTATTCATATTCTTCTCAGCATACCCTTTTATTTGATACCCATAATCGTGGGCGTGCTTAAATAATAACTTGTCCTCCATCTTGAACGGTCCGCCATATTGAATTTAGAATGACGTCACTTAGCTAACCATGCTGTCATCCAAACTAAACGTGTATACAAAATTCCAATTCAATCGGTTGAAGATAACTGCTTTAAAATTCAGTTGAAAGATTTGACGCGAACATACATACATACATACAAACATTGCAAGTTAAATAAAAGCTTGCAATTATAAAATCACTCACTCACAGTCATACTCATCACACGGGTCCTCCTATTAATCCGTTACAGGTGCTCTTACCAACTGAGCTATACGGGAGAATGATTTTTCTCTGTCGTTACCGATACAAAATCCCCGAATCCAAGCTTTCAATCTTATTCTACAAGTCTAGAGAGCCAAATATTCACGGCAATAGAACTAGACCGAGTATTAACGCTTATAAAGTACTCAATTAGTACCTGTACCAAGTACAATCTATTAGAAATTCAAATTTTCAAAGTTTTTGGAAGTTTTCATACTACGGAAGGATTAAATTTTACTTTGAATCAAATTATAAGCGTTAATTCTCGGTCTAGTTCTATTGCCGTGAATATTTGGCTCTCTAGATTTGTGGAATAAGATTGAAAGCTTGGATTCGGGGAATTTGTATCGGTAACGACAGAGAAAAATCATTCTCCCGTATAGCTCAGTTGGTAAAAGCACCTGTAACGGATAAATAGGAGGACCTGTGGTTCGAGTCCCGGTGCTGGGATCTATTTTTCTCTGTATGTCTCCCGTAGTTTTTGATAATTATAATTTGATTTAAAGTAAAATGTAATCTTTCCGTAGCATGAAAACTACCAACAACTTAAAAATTTGAATTTCTAATAGATTGTACTTTACAGGTATACTAATTGAGTACTTTATAATTATAAGCGTTAATTCTCGGTCTAGTTCTATTGCCGTGAATATTTGGCTTACTAGATTTGTAGAATAAGATATTCTTTTTTTTTATCTAAATAAACTTTATTTTAAATGAATTATTGTTACTTAATTACCAAACTTAATTCTATGTTTCTTTGTTCAGGCATTTGTTAAAGATGACTACTAGTATAGACGCAACAGTGGAACACAATTCACTGGACTTAGCTGTTAGGATCGGTATAGATGGGGACAGGTGCGTAGCCACTCTGGAGGATATCAGGGTCACCGAACTAGGACGCATAAGGATCAGTACGGGGCATGGAGTTCTCAAAGAACTGGAAGGACAACTCATCGAATGGGTTACAAATAGATTCAGAACGGACATACAGGACGCTGTTAACAGGGAGCTGATGGCTGTGGCAAGCAAAGCGGTGGAGGACTTCTCGCAGGAAATTATAGGTCAGATGGTTTTACAGAGTCTTGTAGGTAACATCACCTAGCGTTCGGCCAGATCCTCGCATTGGACAACTCTTGCTCAGATCGTCTTGCATTCCCATTCGAGATATCTAACCAGACTTTTCAAGAAGAATATTCTACCGTCCTCCTTTTCACATCAACAGTAAAAACAAATCAGGTCTACTTTAACTCAAATTTTCTAAACTTGGCTAAAGACACCTTTTATCATTTTTGTGAGAAAAATCTAAATTATTTAGATTCTTTGAGTTAACTATATTGTTTATAATTTTTAAACTTAGAGAACTAATAATTATGCTGTTACTCTACAATAAGACAAAGAGAGGGTAACGGCCATTAAGTCGAGTCTAGGGCCAAAGCTCTATTCACACATATTGTATTATTATGTCCCTAGATACCAGTCCCTAGAATATTAACCTACATTCCATAACGACTAAAATTATTCTCAACTCTATATAAAGATCATCCTTTGTAAATCATATTATTTTTTATCTTTCATATCATGCCAAGTTTAGAAAAAATTGAATATAACTTAGTGCCTTCGAAGTTCGGACAAGACTGCTCCAACTAATATCCAAAATCAACTGCTGAACAAAAAAAAAAAAAAAAAACAATTATATTTTTTAACTTAAAATAAACATTACAAAAAATATCATACTATGTACTTGCAAGAACATATCTATTGATCTTAATATCATGGCGGATAAATTCACTATAGGGCATATAAGTTTTAATTACTTCGATGATATAAGTATGAAAGCTTATTATATTTTTCTTGAAAATATATTATTATTATTATTGATAAATTGAACTCTTAAGACTAAATCAAGTATTTTCTGAGACTCGTCATTATCGGCATTTTAAGAAATGTTTATCATTTAGATAAACTGACAAATATATAAATGATACAATAAATAATTGCAGTTATTGGCAAATAAAAATACATCTTTGCATATTATGTACTTATATATACATCGTTCTGTCAAATAAGTCTTTCCAATTTTAATATATTTGTTTAATTATACAAAATTATATTTTCCCTGTATTAAATGTACCTATTAGTTATGTATATATTTGTATTTTCATCAATTAGCTAATTTTAAATTATTATTAATTAATATCAATTAATTAATTTTAATTTACATTAATTTTATTGGCTTTCCAAACACCTAAAAAATAAAATGAAATAGTTAGTTTTTACATAGTTCCCTAATTAGTCAGGTGTTCGATAAAAGCTTTCTTGTGGTAATTGCAATTGAAATTATTTTTACTTAAATTATTATTTTACCCCATCAAATCAGAGAAGACGTGACAAATTTTTCATTTAATTTTTAACTGACACAAAATGTAGCTTTTTGTAACCAACACTTGCATTATCAAATTTAAGGTTCGCTGCTTTAATTACTTATCTAGAAAGATTTAGGTATACTCCAGCATATATACGTGTATATGATGAACTTTATGGTAATTGTGTTATTTCACGTATGTAAATGTTCTCGCTTCCACACTAAAATTTTCAACATCCCCCCCCCCCCCCCCCTGGATTACTATTTCACCAGGATTGAATTTTAGAACATGGCCACAGTAAACCCCAGATTAAACTATCAGTTATATTTCATTTAATTTATTCATGTATGCATTCCAGGAAAACCACGAAACAGTCAGTACCTTCTAAGCCAGAAATGAGTGGGGTATTTCAAAATTATCTTGTCAAAATATTAGCGAATGTAAATTTCATATGTATTGTCGAAAAAGGTTTAATTGTTAATCTTTAATAAAATATTCATTTATAGAACAAAGTGTTATTAACCCAATCATTAAATATGATTTTATAATAGACCTATTATTTTATTATTGGTTGAACAATTTCAAATTGTTAGCCAATTGTAACAGTTCAAATTAAAAAAAGATCAAAAGGAAACATTTAAAGAGTTCAGTCCATTAAAATCAAAAATAAAACCTTGATAAATAAACCTCATAATTGTAATATTTAGCTTATTCTCGACAATGATATTTTACAATGATAAATACTACTGAACTTTCATAGAGTTTAATATTATACGGAATTATACGAAAAAGGATAATTTTAATTCTATTCCAAGAAACTAAAATTATATTTGATAAATTCAGGTCGAATAACATATGAATAAATAATATGTTTGAATTTAAATTTAAATTTTTAATTGCATTACTTGATTGATTAATAACATTTGTACTTTGCACATACAAATGCTAATATATAAGTTAACAATATAATTAATTACAAATCCTGGTTAAGTTCCAACTTTGTTTACTATAATAAATATTCTAGAGAATACATGCAATTAATAAATGATTATTAACAACTCTTCCACTATTTGAAATATGATATTTTTAAAAGATATTAACTTCATTACATTGTAAGTAATGCAAATATATTTGCGTTATGATTTAAATAAATATTTCATTACAATTATAAGCTTAAATCATTTGAAAAATGATTTAATTGACTACAGCTATATAAATCAATGACTACAGCGACACTAAATAGTTTATTCGGGTGCTATAGATTTCGAAATATAGCTAATTGCATTATTTTTTGAGGCAGTTAATATGATTCGCCTTTTAAGTATAATTCTCTAAACGTGTCATTTAAATCGTAAATAGTTGCTACATATTTTCTTTATAATTATTTTTCTTCTTGGCTTGCAGGGATGCTCATTAAAAAACATATCTATTGCTTCCGAGCTTATCGAAGGTAACGGAAGCATAGTGTCCACTTTTAAGGACGAAAGTTTTATGCCTCCGATTTAAAAAATTCCAAGACAGAAATCCGTATCAGACATCAGGGAACATTTTTGGTATCGCGTCTGTCCGTCGGTCAGTGTGTCCGCGACCCCCTGTCTGAAACGTGTGACGACAACATGAGTAAAAGTAGACCGATTTATATGAAATTTGGTAGACATGTTCATTTTACCAATGCCCAGGACGAGTTCGTTGGACAACGATATCCACCCAAGCGTTCCCACGCAACGCTTACAAAAACGTTAACTTCAAATTTAAAATTGGCATTTTACGTCGGGAAAAATCTAACTTCATCTATTCAATTAAATTTTTTTAGTAAAACCTACAGCAACACCGCTATGAAGTGTTAAAGATCGCTAAAACTATTAATAGTTTTTATTATGGAGAGAACGCGGGGAGGGAGATAGACGAGGTAAATAGGAGGTGGCTTGGTTCCCCCACCTCTCAATTCGATCTACCTCTTCAATAGCACAGCGAGCCTAGGGACCTCGAGACCAGGCGACCTGGCTTCATTCGCTATCTGTACACTATTGTACAGACAGTTGGTTTGTCAAACTACAAACCTACTCTCACTCCTACCGACATTTGCTTTACGAACACTTTGGATATTGCCACTGCTCTTCCCTTTCGTTTATTTAATTTGCATACCCTTATCAACTATTATTATCAAATAATGTTGCTATAAGATAACAATAAAATAATATAACAATAAAGTTAATATAACAATAAAGTACATGATAGGATGCGAGGAAGCTATGTGCCACACTAATTGGCGTCTATTTGTTAAATTTTGTTTTTAATATTTTGTGCAAATTTTCGCTCTTACCTGGGCATCATCAGACCTTTATCTAAATTTTAAGAGAGGTAATCATTTCCAATTTCCACTTTACAAATAATACCATGTTCTCATAAAAAAAGGGAGTAACCTTCTACTACAAGCATTCACCATTTACTCTAGGACAAAATATAAAAACAATGATTTAAAAAGTAGTCAGGTTTTTTAATGAGCATCCCTGTAGACTAAGAAAAAAATAATAATTAGAAAATTAATGGATTAAACGAAAAATAATAAATTTTCTTTATTTACAATGTGAATTATTATTTACTTTTAGTGAATTAAAACTTTCGTTTTTTAATATTTTTTTTAAAAAGTTGGAAAGGTTATTTAAAAATATAATAAAAATTTAATTTTTCAACAATCAGCTATTTTGTTACTGCACACAATTACCTCAAATGAGCCAAATTTGACATAGAAATATTTTATATAAAAATATTAAATTATGCGTAGGCTGTTCGATTTCCTTAGAGAAGTGGACATTCCTTACTTCTTATTTTTTTAATAATTGTTTATCAGGTCTATTGCATGAAAGATATCATTTAAATCTTATTCCATTTCAACAATAATAATAATAATAAAAGGAGGCATTTATTTGTAGTCATATTTATCATATTTGTTTTCATCACACATTTAAATTTTGCTTAATAGCATTAAATAAATATATATATATATATATATATATATATATATATATATATATATATATATATATATATATATATATATATATATATATATGTACATATATATCATTATTATTAATTTAAGTTAAACTTATTTACAAAATTATGCATCCATGTAAGTGATTATATATTAATTAATATGTAATTAATTTGTTGACATTCTGCTCTTCAGGGTCCCTTTACGCATATTATATTACTATTTACACTACCGCATATTATTAGATTACTATTTGCATTACCGCATATTATATATACACCAGTGGTTGGAAAATGCGGCTCTTTGTTAAGTACGGCTCCCATTTAAAATTTAAATCTTTTTTAAGTTCGAAGATTTGAAAATTCGAAATCTAAATTTTCATATTTTGTAAACCAATTTATTCGTGAAATAATTAAAGATATATTTCAGGTTAAAGAGGATCAGGCAGCATAAATCTGCTTCTACAGTTAAATTTTAGTAACTCGTACTAAACTCGTTAAAGAAAGCTGCTTGGAGTCTAATTTCAATTTTTGGTACAACATATTGCTATGAATCTTTGTATTCCATAATGAAGTTCATGAAGTCAAAATATCGTTTATTTTGACATTTTTATGTTTAGGCTATGGAACATACCTCAAAAAGCGTTATGTTACCTAAGAACTCAGGAAAGTGTGACAGGGATTCAGAAACCTATAGGAGGTTTGCAATCCAGTCTACAGCTATAGGACCTTCCCCTACCGCGGACTCGAATGTAACCGAGGACGGGACGTGCAGGTTCGGCTGCCTTCGTGTCTCCCCCACTCTATAGCCTGTAGCCCAGCGCTCTTCTACTCTACTACACTTAGTAAAGTCTAATCTAGAGCAGCAGTTCTCAACCCACGCCACGTACCCCTTTTTGTATAATTAACTGTGGGTATCCTCTAAAAACAACCCCTTATTTTTACAAATACTATTTACATTAGATGAAGTGTTGTTACCCTACTGCTAATATTGCAACATCGTAGAAACAGCTTTAACTAGGTCATTTACTTTACTTACGCACATAAACTCGAAAAACGTTACCAAAAAGCGTTACATAAAAATGTCTCACTGTCTTGCAGACTCGTATGCAAGCAATTATTATTTTAATTATTTAAATTATGAAACAAATAATAGTATTTGTCTCTGTGTTGATTTTATTTTCTTTTTAGTGTACTTTACATAGCACTTAATACGTGAGTATAATAATTATACAAATATATTAATTAAATTTCATTTAAATTTGAGTATTTAATACTATGTAATTGTGATGTGTCTCTTTTATACATCTTTTATGCGTACGAACACTGTAAAAATAACCCAAATTTAACCTAAACAACTAATCAAAAAATGTTGATTTTTTTTTTTTTTTTAAATGGCCATTGAAAAAATAAAATTGTATAGAAACCTTATAATTATTTTTTTTTCTACAACAGAAAAGAAGTTATATCCTATCATTATTATAAATTGGCATGAGACAACATTTATATTTTAAATTGAACTGCAATTACACCTGCCATCCATTTAGCAATCAGTTTAAATTTATGAGATTAAACAAAAAATAAAAGTAAAAACGAATTCAGATAACAGGGAGGTAGCAATGTAACGGAAGCAAACTATTAGGGAGTATAAAAAAAAAATATCTAAAAAGATTCTCTGGGTGGCCATTAAAGAAAGAAATGGCGACCACTTTTCATGATGGTGTCGATGGATAGGAGAATCAATGTTTTTCTTTGATACTATAAACCATCTTACTTTTATATCCTATTTAAAATTATTAGTTAAGAGATAGGTGAAAACTAAAATATAGTAAAGGCTACATTTTATCAAAATAGTTATAAAATACATAAAAATAAATCTAAAATATTCTACATTAATAGATCGCCGTCAACTCGAAGTACAATTTGACAAGAATAATGATTTGATGTCACATTTAAACCTCGAGTTAAAAATATCGGAAACGGAGCGTCTCGATACTTTTCCTTACCAAACATTAACCTACAAATGACAGCAGATTTTTTATTATGTGAATTATAATTTTGTTTGTCCGTTAAAATTAAAGTCCGGTATAATGAGGTCCGTTATAGTGAGGTATTTAAAAAAAATGTAAACAAACTTTCCTATATAAAAATTAAAAAGTAGATATTTTCAAGATAAAATCTGGAGATCTTATTTATTTTATAGGAAGTTATCATTGGTGCGAATCAAAGCTCAATCGGCGATTTTGTTCAGAAATTATTAAGCGTTAAAGTTCAAAAGTCGATAATTTCAAAATGGCAGCAGATATTAAAACGAAATTCAGTGGAAATTTTTGACTTATAAATATAATTGGTGCAAAGTTCAGAACAATCGGAAAATTACTTTTAGATTTCTTACGAATATTTGAAATTTTTGCTAACTTTGTACAATGGTTAGTTATAATCACAAATTTATAATTATCCGGGTAGCACAACTACATGTATGGACGGAATTTTGTACCAAGTTTCCACTTCGTGGCATGTTGAGACAGACAGACACACACAGACAGACAGACAACCTGCTAAAAACTTCACTCAAATCGTCTTAAAAACACCCAAAATGGAGAACTGCATTTCGGATTTTTTTGGTGATAACAATACTTTTCTTTTAAGGTAAGGAAATGTAAAAATGTAGATCATGTTAAGAACTATAGAAATTGCATACATTATTAGTTTTAACAAATGTATGTTTTAGCACATGTATGTATTTACTAATGTATGTTTTAACATATGAATATAGGTATGTAAAAATAATGTACATGGATAGTTTGTGATTTTGTCATATTTATTGTTTTAAGTTGGGTTGATAGATTTTATTTTTCTTTTCTTTACACATTATACCCCTCCACCCCCCCCCCCCCCCCCTTCCCCTTCCCTCCCATTCTAGCCAAAATGCGTCTCTTCTCTCCAAGTCGAAAAAGGGATACTCATTTTTTTATATCAAACGTAATCGAGTATAATTGTATTTATAATTTGTATAATTAGGGGGCTCCGCCCCTGCTCGAAGGCGGGCACAACTTAGCGAATTCACTGCTTGGAGGGGGGAGGGATCCATCATCACATCAGTAGGTATGGAGGCACCTGGGCCGACCCCCACTCCTGACCCCCTACGTCATACCCCTACTCTTCAAGGCCATGATCCTGATGTCTCAGGGCAGCCTTATGTAGAGGTCAGGGTATAGGAAAATTCATTGAGCTTATGAATAAAGACAATCTAGAATCTAATCACTAAATTTAATAAATTTATAATTTATTATTATATTACATGGATTGATTATAAAACAATTAATTGTAGATATGAAATCACCGAAATCAAATTCACATCAAGTGATATGAACTCATTGAAATAAAGCTGTTTAATATCAACTTAAGAAATTGTATAAATAAAGAAATGTCAACTAAAAATATAATAAATGAATTTATATTGTGAAATGATTAAAATAAAAATAATAATTAACTAAACTAAGGTTGTGTTACATTAATAATAAATAAAAACTAAAAGTTCCAGCATGGAAATTAGTGCTGTAGATGTTCAGTTGGGGGTGAAAGAATGAATTTTCCTCTCTCCGGTTGATATGAATTTCACAACGGCTTTAAACGAGACACACATAAAAATTTCCCGTTAACCTTAATTTTGTATGAAATACATTACAATAATACAGTAACTCGAAAAATAGTTACTTTATTTTTATGTGTATGTCTCGCTGTATTGTTATTTAAAAATGAATGCCATAAGCATTATATTGCACCTACAAAAATAACATATATACTTATTGTCAATACTACCATCAATTACATTATGTATCTACAAGGTATTAATGAACTTTTAAAATGATTACTGTCTAAAATTTTAAAATAAAATGTGTATATTCAATATTACATTACATTTTATTAATAAGTGTGTGTGTCATAGATGTTATATTTAAATCAAATTATTCGTATATTCTGAATGTGAAATGTATTTTATCATGATATTTATTATTATTATTGATGTGATGTTTGTTATTTAGTAATTTTTAATCAATATTGACAATAATCAAATAATTATTAAAATGTGTATATGTTAACAAAAAAAAAAAAAAAAAAAAAAAAAAAAAAAAATATGAATAAATGTTTTATGTAAAGATAAATATTATTATTATAAAGTTCATTGTTGTTATATTGTAATCAGTGTTCCCGCTCAGTTTGTAGATTATATTAGTATAATAAGTTTGTTCCAACCACACCTCAAACTAGTTTCAAACTGTACGACGCATGTGCATTAGCAAAAAACGTTCAAATGTGGTCCGATGCGCATGCGTCGGACAGTTCCAACCCAGTTTGAAGTGTGGTTGGAACAAACCTATTGTTTTTCGGTGTTATCAGGTAAAAATATTGATTAAAATCAAACAAAAAATAAAATGTATGCAATATCCTTATCCCTTATCATTTAAATCTTTGAAAAAATTATGTCTAAATTAACATTTGATAACTGGAACAATTAGAATGGTTAAAATTCTTCCGTTACATCTGGTAAGCTCGGTAGCAAAAGTAAAGAAATTACAATTAATATCACAAATAATTTGTTCTATGCAAATAAAATCCGATGGCCTACGTTGATGGCTAACTTTTTTAATTCATTTTCTTTCATTACAGCTATTGCCAACCCAATCAAGTGACACACTGTATAATATAGTACATGTACAGCATTTATAGATATTTCACTGAATGTATAAGTGTTTTTATGAAGCCTTTGATGGAAATTAAGCATGCTTTACAGTAAATTTTGTACTTTTCTTTTTTTTTTCTTTTTTTTTTAAAAAAAAGATATAAGTGAATAACGATAAGAACTTTTTTAATATTAAACGAACACAATTCATAAAAATAAATCAACATCAAATATTTTTTAACTTTAATGAGTGCTTTCTAATCCCACAAATGAATTATATCAACTTTTACACTTACAGAATTTTCCATTTTTTTTATTTACACATACATTATTTTTATTAAATTTACACGTTTTGAGGTCCCCTGAGTATAAAAAAGTTGTATCTAAAAAATGTTCCTGTCATCTGTCGTTTGTGCAGACGCGTGGAGCCTAAACTACCAGACCGATTTTGACAAAATTTAGTATACATGTTCAGAAAAATCATACCCCGAGGTAAAATAAAAAAATAAATTTAGCTTTAAATTTAGGGGCACTATTTAGGGGACCCCCCCTAATAATCTGAAAAAAAAAAACGAGAAAAAAAATTATCGAAAACGGATCCGAATCTAAAATGTAGTCTATTTATATACGAATCTAATTATATAAGCCGCTTTCTCGGGAAAACTATAGTTCCAGAGAAAAATACCTTAAAACACGGCGGGAGAGAGGCCGGGTTCTATTCCCCGCCAAGGAAAAGTTATTCTTATGATACATTTTGATAAAATGCTCAGTAATAATCAAATGTACCTACGTATTAATATAAACGGAATAATTATGAACGTATATGAGAAAGTTTGTCTGAGCTGCCTCGGACCCATTATTTTTATTTTTAAGCTGCAGTTTATTTCTGTAAATGTTTGGTAAATACTTTAATACTGTGGTTTTATGGAAAAAAACCCTAACCTTCAGTAATCTTCTCCTATCTGTACTGGTATTCCAATCGTGCTTTTCAAATAAGAATTAATTAACCTTTTAGCAATTCCAATGTACAACAACATTCCTGAAAATTCTTTCTTAAAAAAGAACCATTTTTAGTTCAATTTAAAAAATACCGCACTATATAATATATAAAGTGAAAGCAAAAATGTGAAGGGATTAGTGAAAGATTGTGTTAAAGAATATGTAAGTAATAATTAGAAATTTAATATAAACATGGTAGAGAATTTCTTTAAAACAAAGTAAGTATACTTAAGAAAAATACTTATTATAACAACTAAATGTCAAAAAGTAAAACTAAATAAAATAATATGAACTAAAAAAAACCGCTAAATAAAAGAAGTAATGCAGAATTAAAAATAAAATCCTGTGTTGTCGCAGAACACCCGGTTGGAACGAAGTTCCTTACGCATTTTATTAAATATTAATTATAAAATCAAACAACTAAGTAAACGATGCTAACTACTTATACAAGGTGGAGTTAGAAAAGAGACAAAATTAAAATATATATATATATACTACGCTAACTACTTGTACTTAGCGGAGTTATGACAAACTTAAAGAAACAGATTTTTTTTTTATTCTATTAATTATTTAATTTTTAATGATTTATAAGTAAACCCAAAAATTATATCAAATAAATATGTAATAAATATTGAGAAAATAGACAATCATGATGAGATGATAGTTAAAGAGTATGCTTGTAGTAGAGAGTCTAGTAGGGGAGGAGCCACCCTGCATTTTTACTATTCCCACTAACTACACGTTCCGGACGATTGTAGAATGTATCACTTCACTACACAAAAACTTCAGCTTGTATCAAGTTGAAATTTTACAAGCCTCTTTCAATTGTACTTTAGACGATGTGTATGAAGTTTTATTAAAATCGTTACGTTAAAACGTAAGATATCAGTAAAATCATTGTTTTCTCTATTTTAAACGTTTAGGTCTGCTATAATAGTTTTAGTGATCTTTTTTTACACTTCACTTTAGCGGTGTCGGTGTTTATTTTACTTTTACAAATTATTTATGAAAGTTGTTTCTCTCATTGAATAGACGAAGTTTGAATTATTTCCCACCCTAAAACTCCAATTTTAAATTTGAAGCTTACGTTTACGCGAGCTTTGCGAGCGAACGTTTGCGCGGATAACGCTGTCCAACGTACACGTCATGGGTATTGGTAAAATGAACATGTTTACCAAATTTCTACTGAATCCGTCAAAGTTTACCTAAGTTATCGTCATCGGTCGACTTCATTACCGGTAGTTCTTTTCGGATTCACTCCCGGGCTCCACGTAACTAATGAAAACAGGAATTATTCTGGTAAGGCACTCAAAAAAAAACTAACAAAAATAAATGGTAGGCAATTTTGTAAAAATATATATTCTTTTTTTATTTTCTTTCTTATTTTGTCGGTGTTAATGCAATTTGTAAAATTATTAATGTGATTTTATACTTACTAATATTAATTTAGTGATTGCTATGAATTATGAATATTTAGATAATATTTGCATAGTGATATATAATCAGTGTTAGGTATTTCGAATAAAATAAATGTGCTAGATATGTGTTCTAAATAAAAATATATATAAATGTGTTAATTAGAAATTTGGTGTGAAATCAAACATTATATTAAAAAATTTGTAACAAAATATTTATGTCAGATAGAAAATTAATGGAGTATAACAAATATGATATTGTCTTGTCACTAAAAGAATGGTAATACTTAAAACTCTAGAAAATGTATCATTAAATCATGGAACAATGAATTTAAATTACATATTATATGTTGATAAGTATATTAATTTGAATTTATTTGAAACTTAATTAGTGTAAAATTAAAATTATTATTATTTCTTAATCATATCAATCATAATTTATTATTTAATAATTAATTTTATTTCATATCATTTGTATTGTTTCATTCATTAATTATAATTAAACTAGCAAAAATGATTGTTAAGTCTACAAGATGTATGTATTAGAAAAAAAAATATAACCACTAAATAATTCCAATTTAAAATTATGAGCAGCAATCATTTACTTTAAAATAAATTTGTCCAGCAAAACAAACTCTGCGCATAACTAAGTGATAAAAAGAAAGAAATTAAAATTATGAACGTAACCCGGTAGGGTCCTATTTGACTGAAACCATGATTTGAAAATCCCACATATCCCGTTCTATTCCAGAAAAAAAGTAATTAAATCCAATATTCAGAGTAAAAAAAAAAATATATATATATAAACAAATTTAAATGGATGGCCCCAAAAAACAAAAACAAATAGAGTAAGGAGAGTAGAGTATATGTCCCTGGTTCGAGTCCCTGACGGGTCACAGTGCATTCTATCGGTAATCACAAATAGTTAAATTAATTTTTTTCTTGAAATTATCATCGCCCTACCATACGGTTTTTGCATGAATTATTTCAAAATTTTAGGACCAGCCGTTATAGGTTGATTGAGGGGGAAAATTTTCTTTGGATCAAAGGATCACATACTTAAAAACCTATTATCAAGTATATCAAAGAATCAGAAACTTAAAAACTGATTGTCAAGTATATCAAAGAATCAGATACTTAAAAACCTATTATCAAGTATATCAAAGAATCAGAAACTTAAAAAGTGATTGTCAAGTATATCAAAGAATCAGAAACTTAATAACCGATTCAAGTTTTTCATAGTCTACATTTTCTTCCAAAACATCTATTACATTACATAATAACATACATACACAGCGACATATTGCATTACATACACAATTACATTTTTTTAGTCTCTATAATCAACTTCAGACTAGGCCAAGATGTTCACATATTATATTTTTATTAGCATACTATTATATGCTATTATTTAATTTGTATCTAATAAATCAAATAGAATCAGAAATAATTATTTTTATTTCATTATTATTAATCATGTATATAACGACTGATTTTTCTTTTCATGTTTGTTTAATTTATAACTTACAAAATTTAAATATATAATTTTTTTTATATTATTAATCGTGTTTAGTATGATAGATCAAATTAATTAATTAAATGGATACATTACGATATTAAACTGGGTATAATATATGGACCATCATTAGTATTAATTGATATTTTGGTATTTATATGTTATAATTTGATATTCATTTTTCCTTTATACTGAGACTTAAATCCACTCATTATAATTTCCATTCTTTTATATAACTTAGTAAACTATGTTATTAATTAATATTTCATAATTTGATATATTTTAAATTAGTTTTATTTTTTCTTTTAGTTACCTTTAGAAATTTAATTAAAAGAATATAGATTTTATTATTAATTAATTGCTAAGGAGAGATCATTAGTTACCAGTTAAAATGTGACCTATACGCTTGTAAATTTAGCTTCCAAGTAAAAATATACAGTGTGTCCCAGAATCGGGTTACCTGAAAAAAAAAAAAAAAAAAAAAAAAAAAAAAAAAAAAAAATCATTTTTCGAAGATAAGTCACTCTTCATACAATCTTTTGTATGTTCTTAAATTTGGGTTTATAGTACATATTTCTTCTTCTTTATTTTATGTGCTATTCTAAATTTCTTTTTCGCGTAAAAATAGATGTTTTTAAATAAAACCTCAAACTCCAGGAGATAACGTGAAAAAAAGTGTTTGACTAACATCAAGCTAGAATTTTGTGTATAATTGTATAAGTTAATCTTTTGGTCCCTTTTAAGAATGTGTGGTCGGCTAAGTTCGTCTGCGGGACATAGCTTGGCAATAGGCATTTGAAAAAATCAAACCGGTGAAGAGCGGTCATGTCCCACCCTTTTTGGTAGACAATGTAATTTCCATGCTCCTGAGTACGAACTTAGTAGACTAAAAATCAAGTTGATGGTAGTTAGTCACTTGATAGGTTAGTTAGTCAAATATTACTTCAAATCAAAGAGGTCACATCCTAAGAAATTCACATTCTAAGAAATAAATAATATTTAAATAATTAATAAGATTGCCACTAAAATTGCTCAGCGACTTTCAACACACTCAACGAGACCTTTAAACCTTTAAACAGATTTAACATTGTTGAAATGCAATTTTCAACATTTTTATGAGAATAGAAATTTAGATTAGTACCCTAAAAAAATTATAAAGAATAACTTTTTCTGAAATATTTTAAATTTGGTCCAGTTTCCTCTTGTACGATTTTAGAAAATTGTACTCTTTGGGTACAGGGTACATTTTGAAAAAAGGTAATTTTATAAATCTTAATAGAGGAAGTATGAGATTTTACGAAAAGTGAATTTTCTTCAATTTTTATTTTTTTAATTTTCATTGCACCTATTGGCAACCCAATCTAGAGACACTGTATATGTATATGTACAGCATTTATAGATATTTTACTGAATGTATAAGTGTTTTTATAAAGCCTTGATGGAAATTAAGCATGCTTTACAGTAAATTTTGTACTATGTGTTTTTTTTAAAAAAAAGATAAATATAATGTTGCCAAAAAGTAAATGTTAAAATATATAGAAAATATATGTATATTAAAAAAATAATTAAACAAAAAATTATAGATGTTTATTTTAAAATGAAGTGAATAAAGATTATATAAAAATTAAATTATGCATTTTAATATTATTATTTTGACGAATTTACAGGAGATATTTGAATCAATTTCTATATTATAAGATTAAAAAATCGGTCCGAGACAACTCAGACAAACTTTCTCATATATGAGTTTATAATTACTTAGCCCAGTGTTTCCATTTATTAGTTTTCAAATGTACATTAGGGTGTTTCATTTTTCCAAAGGTGGGATTTTCATATGACTTTGCTTACGCCCCGAGTCTAAGTGGTGTAAAAGATATATAAGAAAAATTTCATGAAGATTGGATAATATTTAGAGGTTGCACACTTTGATCAGTTTTGTAAAAGTTGGCAAAAAATACGGTTTTTTCAATATAAAATTTTTTTATTGGGAAAACTAGAAATGAAATACTTAAAAAATTATTAAAACTAGACACTAAGATGTAATATTACAGGTAAATATTATATTATATTAATTAACTTTGAAATATTTTCTTTTGTTCGCTTGGTGACGACTTTTCTATGATGCTCGGCTACCTCAACAAGAATTGTTTTTGATTTTCGTCCATGGGTGATTCGTTGAACTTTTTTATCAGATCATTTCCCCTTTCTGCAGTACCATTGATCACCTTCGGATGCTTCTTTTATGCTTTTTGGTAGTGGATCCCAAACAATTTTAACGAAAATTTTTCTTTTATTAGTAACGAAATGGCTTAGGTCTTTTCCTTCAAAAACTAGGTTTTAAACGATTCTCTAATCGTTTCATTTCCTTTTTCTTTGCAGGTTTGGTTTCTACATTTTTTCATATTTTCTTTATCTGCCTGAGTAATGCGTTCATCCAAAAATTCAATCCTGCATTTGTTTCTGATGGATACCAAATAGTTTCTTAGCAACTGTGAGAGCACTTCATTTAAAGTCTGCAGCTGGGAAAGAGCTCAAAAGCTCCAGCATATCCAAATCATTGTTTGAAGCCCATCGACTTACAACTGACTCGTGCCAAAAGCTAACATATATGAGGCTGACAAAAAATAGTTAACCCGTTTCATTTCTTAAAATTCTGTAAAGAGGTTTTCCGTATCTCCAGCTACCGTTTACAAATAAAAGTAAATGGCAAACAAAATTGAAGAGACACTTTGAAAATCCTCCTCATTTGGTCTTACATTGGGATAGTAAACTCTTTCCTTTAGTTATATGACTCGCCTATGGGAGTGTCAAAACATTGGAAGATAGAGTTTTTCTAGTGACTAGCACTGATTGTGAGCATTCGCTTGGCTTACCTGTTGCCCTGAAAGTAAATAGTTATTCGGGAAGTGAACCGAGTTGATGCTACTTGAAAATATCATTGGTATATACTTTGATACTACAGCATCTATTTCAGGACTAATTCAAGGGGCATGTACCAGAATTAATAGGGAATTTGGACGAATATTGATGTGGTTGGCTTTCCGTCACACTCCCATGAACTAATATCTAAAGAAGTGTTGTAGCATACCATTTACTGGTCCTGATATCCAGATTTTTCGTAAGTTCCAAAGTCTGTGGGATTCACTGGATAAGAAGTCATATAAGACAATGCTGGATGAAGAAATTCCCATTCAACACTTTCTAGAAGAATAACGAGTGAGAATGATAACTACATGCAAAATGTCCTAAAACAATTGAATATTCCTCAACAATAATTTAAAGGAATGAAACGGGTTGACCATTTTGTAAGCCTCATATATGTTCGCTTTTGGCACGAATCAGTTGTAAGTCGATAGGCACCAAAAAATTATTTGGATATGCTGGAGCTTTTACCCAGATGCAGACTTTAAATAAAGTGCTCTCACAGTTGCTAAGAGACATACATATTTGGTATCCATCAGAAACAAATGCAGAATTGGCTTTTTGGACGAACGTATTACTCAGGCAGATAAAGAAAATATGAAAAAAAAAAAAAAAAAAAAAAAATAGAAACCAAACCTGCAAAGAAAAAGGAAATGAAACGATTAGAGGATCGTTTAAAACCTAGTTTTTGAAGGAAAAGACGTAAGCCATTTCGTTACTACTAAAACAAAAATGTTTGTTGAATTGTTTGGGATCCACTACCATTCTCTAAGAAGCATGCTCCTTGGTGCATGCTCTTAAGGTGATCAATGATACTGCAGAAAGGGGAAATGATCTGATAAAAAAGTTCAACGAATCACCCATGGACGAAAATCAAAAACAATTCTTCTTGAGGTAGCCGAGCGTCACAGAAAAGTCGTCACCTAGCGAACAAAAAAAAATATTGCATCGTTCAAAGTTAATTAATATAATATAATATTTACCTATAATATTACCTACTAATCTTAGTGTCTAGTTTTAATATTTTTTTTAAGTATTTGATTTCTAGTTTTCCAAATAAAAATATGATACTGAAAACCCGTATTTTTTGCCTACTTTTACAAAACTGATCAAAGTGTGCAACCTCTAAATATTATCCAATCTTCATGAAATTTTTCTTATATATCTTTTACACCACTTAGACTCGGGGCGTAAGCAAAGTCAGCATTTTTTTTAAATTTTATTTTTTGCCTAACAAAATGAAACACCCTAATGTACATTTAAATATTATTGAACATTTCATCAAAATTTATCATAAAAATAACTTCTCCTGGTCGGGGAATCGAACCCGGGCTCTCTCCGTCCGCGTTTTAAGCTAATATCTCAGGAACTAGATTTTTCCCGGGAAAACGGCTTATATCGTTGGATTCGTATTCAAATGGACTACATTTTAGAATTTTTTATTCAAAATCGTCGGAACCGTTTTCGAGAAATAATTTTTTTTCATGTTTTTTCAGAGTTTTTGGGGGGTAGCGCCCCCAAATTTAGAGCTAAAATTCATTTCTCGATTTCGCCTCGGGGTATGATTTTTCTGAACATGTATGCCAAATTTCGTCAAAATCGGCCCAGTAGTTTGGGCTCCAGGCGTCTGCACAGACGACAGACAGACGACAGACGACAGACGACAGACAGACATTTTTTAAAAACCACTTTTTTGGACTCAGGGGACCTCAAAACGTGTAAATCCATCAAAATCTCAAAATCGAATTTTCGCGCCATCACAATACTTTCTCTTTATATGAGAAAGTAAAAAAAGATATTGAGCTGATTAAAAATAAATCATTTACATAGATTGAATAAATGAATAAAAGAAATACTCATTTCCTCCATTTGGAGGATGGAAAAATATTGAATCATGGAATATGTTTTTTGGACATTGACTCCACATATCGACACTTCAATGCATTATCATAAAGTGGAGAAAATCAGTTGTCTAATTGATATCGTAGAGAGCTCTTAAGGAGTGAAATTATAAAGCATTAATCCAATTTGATTATCATATGGTCAACTGGGAGATATGATATAATTTTATACTTGGTGTGCAATGCAGTTGTCTGCTTGCTATATTGAGCTGAGCATGCATTTTAATCTTAAAAAATAAACATTTTTATTTATAAACAGCTGAAATTAAATCAAAAATAGTAATATTTCTAATTTCTAATTAAATAGCATTTTTTTCTCTGTTTTTCTATTTTACACCCTTCTTAACAAAAGTGAACATAGCAACAATAACTGTACTCTTAAAGAGCTTTCCAACGAAGGCATGTATGAAGGGCATATACTATTTTAACTTTTGTACCCCGTACCCCTGTTTACCAATTTGGACCTAGATTAGTACCTTCCTGTGGTTGGTCACTATGACCGTACCGAATTTTGTGAGGATAGGTTCAGCCGTTTAGGAGGCGTATGTGTCCAACCAAATGCAAAGTGTAGAATAAGATCAATGATATATTGCACTAAAATGAATCCAAGTGAAAACCAACCTAGCTCCTATAATATTTTAACTTCCTGGCACGATATTTAAAAGCATCATAAGATTTGGAACTTCATTCGGTGAAATTATTACAATGAATCCAAGTGAAAACCAACCTAGCTCCTATAATATTTTAACTTCCTGGCATGATATTTAAAAGTGTCATAAGATTTGGAACTTCATTCGGTGAAATTATTACAATGAATATAAGTGAAAACCAACCTAGCTCCTATAATATTTTAACTTCCTGGCATGATATATAAAAGTATCATAAGATTTGGAACTTCATTCGGTGAAATTATTACAATGAATACAAGTGAAAACCAACCTAGCTCCTATAATATTTTAACTTCCTGGCATGATATTTAAAAGTATCATAAGATTTGGAACTTCATTCGGTGAAATTATTACAATGAATCCAAGTGAAAACCAACCTAGCTCCTATAATATTTTAACTTCCTGGCATGATATTTAAAAGTATCATAAGATTTGGAACTTCATTCGGTGAAATTATTACAATGAATACAAGTGAAAACCAACCTAGCTCCTATAATATTTTAACTTCCTGGCACGATATTTAAAAGCATCATAAGATTTGGAACTTCATTCGGTGAAATTATTACAATGAATACAAGTGAAAACCAACCTAGCTCCTATAATATTTTAACTTCCTGGCATGATATTTAAAAGTATCATAAGATTTGGAACTTCATTCGGTGAAATTATTACAATGAATACAAGTGAAAAGCAATCTACCTCCTATTGTATTCTAACTTCCTGGCAAGATATTTAAAAGCATCATAAGATTTGGAACTTCATTCGGTGAAATTATTACAATGAATACAAGTGAAATGCAATCTACCTCCTATTGTATTCTAACTACCTGGCATGATATTTAAAAGCATCATAAGATTTGGAACTTCTTTCGGTGAAATTATTACAATGAATACAAGTGAAAAACAATCTACCTCCTATTGTATTCTAACTTCCTGGTATGATATTTAAAAGCATCATAAGATTTGGAACGTCTTTCGGTAAAATTATTACAATGAATACAAGTGAAAAACAATGTACCTCCTATTGTATTCTAACTTCCTGGCATGATATTTAAAAGCATCATAAGATTTGGAACTTCATTCGGTGAAATTATTACAATGAATACAAGTGAAAAGCAATCTACCTCCTATTGTATTCTAACTTCCTGGCATGATATTTAAAAGTATCATAAGATTTGGAACTTCTTTCGGTGAAATTATTACAAAGAATACAAGTGAAAAACAATCTACCTCCTATTGTATTCTAACTTCCTGGCAAGATATTTAAAAGCATCATAAGATTTGGAACTTCATTCGGTGAAATTATTACAATGAATACAAGTGAAAAGCAATCTACCTCCTATTGTATTCTAACTTCCTGGCACGATATTTAAAAGCATCATAAGATTTGGAACTTCTATCGGCTAAATTATTAAAATGAATACAAGTGAAAAACAATCTACCTCCTATTGTATTCTAACTTCCTGGCATGATATTTAAAAGCATCATAAGATTTGGAACTTCTTTCGGTAAAATTATTACAATGACTACAAGTGAAAAACAATGTACCTCCAATTGTATTCCAACTTCCTGGCATGATATTTAAAAGCATCATAAGATTTGGAACTTCTTTCGGTGAAATTATTACAATGAATACAAGTGAAAAACAATCTACCTCCTTTTGTATTCTAACTTCCTGGCACGATATTTAAAAGCATCATAAGTTTTGGAACTTCTTTCGGTGAAATTATTACAATGAATACAAGTGAAAAACAATCTACCTCCTATTGTATTCTAACTTCCTGGCATGATATTTAAAAGCATCATAAGATTTGGAACTTCTTTCGGTGAAATTATTACAATGAATACAAGTGAAAGACAATCTACCTCCTATTGTATTCTAACTTCCTGGCATGATATTTAAAAGCATCATAAGATTTGGAACTTCATTCGGTGAAATTATTACAATGAATACAAGTGAAAAGCAATCTACCTCCTATTGTATTCTAACTTCCTGGCAAGATATTTAAAAGCATCATAAGATTTGGAACTTCTTTCGGTGAAATTATTACAATGAATACAAGTGAAAAGCAATCTACCTCCTATTGTATTCTAACTTCCTGGCACGATATTTAAAAGCATCATAAGATTTGGAACTTCTATCGGCTAAATTATTAAAATGAATACAAGTAAAAAAACAATCTACCTCCTATTGTATTCTAATTTCCTGGCACGATATTTAAAAGCATCATAAGATTTGTAACTTCTTTCGGTGAAATTATTACAATGAATACAAGTGAAAAACAATCTACCTCCTATTGTATTCTAACTTCCTGGCATGATATTTAAAAGCATCATAAGATTTGGAACTTCTTTCGGTGAAATTATTACAATGAATACAAGTGAAAAACAATCTACCTCCTATTGTATTCTAACTTCCTGGCATGATATTTAAAAGCATCATAAGATTTAGAACTTCTTTCGATAAAATTATTACAATGAATACAAGTGAAAAACAATCTACCTCCTATTGTATTCTAACTTCCTGGCACGATATTTGAAAGCATCATAAGATTTGGAACTTCATTCGGTGAAATTATTACAATGAATACAAGTGAAAAACAATCTACCTCCTATTGGATTCTAACTTCCTGGCATGATATTTAAAAGCATCATAAGATTTGGAACTTCTTTCGGTGAAATTATTACAATGAATACAAGTGAAAAACAATCTACCTCCTATTGTATTCTAACTTCCTGGCATGATATTTAAAAGCATCATAAGATTTGGAACTTCTTTCGGTGAAATTATTACAATGAATACAAGTGAAAAACAATCTACCTCCTATTGTATTCTAACTTCCTGGCATGATATTTAAAAGCATCATAAGATTTAGAACTTCTTTCGATAAAATTATTACAATGAATACAAGTGAAAAACAATCTACCTCCTATTGTATTCTAACTTCCTGGCACGATATTTGAAAGCATCATAAGATTTGGAACTTCATTCGGTGAAATTATTACAATGAATACAAGTGAAAAACAATCTACCTCCTATTGTATTCTAACTTCCTGGCATGATATTTAAAAGCATCATAAGATTTGGAACTTCTTTCGGTGAAATTATTACAATGAATACAAGTGAAAAACAATCTACCTCCTATTGTATTCTAACTTCCTGGTATGATATTTAAAAGCATCATAAGATTTGGAACTTCTTTCGGTGAAATTAATACAAAGAATTCAAGTGAAAAACAATCTACCTCCTATTGTATTCTAACTTCCTGGCATGATATTTAAAAGCATCATAAGATTTGGAACTTCATTCGGTGAAATTATTACAATGAATACAAGTGAAAAGCAATCTACCTCCTATTGTATTCTAACTTCCTGGCATGATATTTAAAAGTATCATAAGATTTGGAACTTCTTTCGGTGAAATTATTGCAATGAATACAAGTGAAAAGCAATCTACCTCCTATTGTATTCAAACTTCCTGGCATGATATTTAAAAGTATCATAAGATTTGGAACTTCTTTCTGTGAAATTATTACAAAGAATACAAGTGAAAAACAATCTACCTCCTATTGTATTCTAACTTCCTGGCAAGATATTTAAAAGCATCATAAGATTTGGAACTTCATTCGGTGAAATTATTACAATGAATACAAGTGAAAAGCAATCTACCTCCTATTGAATTCTAACTTCCTGGCACGATATTTAAAAGCATCATAAGATTTGGAACTTCTATCGGCTAAATTATTAAAATGAATACAAGTAAAAAACAATCTACCTCCTATTGGATTCTAACTTCCTGGCATGATATTTAAAAGCATCATAAGATTTGGAACTTCTATCGGCTAAATTATTAAAATGAATACAAGTAAAAAAACAATCTACCTCCAATTGTATTCTAACTTCCTGGCACGATATTTAAAAGCATCATAAGATTTGGAACTTCTTTCGGTGAAATTATTACAATGAATACAAGTGAAAAACAATCTACCTCCTATTGTATTCTAACTTCCTGGCATGATATTTAAAAGCATCATAAGATTTGGAAATTCTTTCGGTGAAATTATTACAATGAATACAAGTGAAAAACAATCTACCTCCTATTGTATTCTAACTTCCTGGCATGATATTTAAAAGCATCATAAGATTTGGAACTTCTTTCGGTAAAATTATTACAATGACTACAAGTGAAAAACAATGTACCTCCAATTGTATTCTAACTTCCTGGCATGATATTTAAAAGCATCATAAGATTTGGAACTTCTTTCGGTGAAATTATTACAATGAATACAAGTGAAAAACAATCTACCTCCTATTGTATTCTAACTTCCTGGCACGATATTTAAAAGCATCATAAGTTTTGGAACTTCTTTCGGTGAAATTATTACAATGAATACAAGTGGAAAACAATCTACCTCCTATTGTATTCTAACTTCCTGGCATGATATTTAAAAGCATCATAAGATTTGGAACTTCTTTCGGTGAAATTATTACAATGAATACAAGTGAAAGACAATCTACCTCCTATTGTATTCTAACTTCCTGGCATGATATTTAAAAGCATCATAAGATTTGGAACTTCATTCGGTGAAATTATTAAAATGAATACAAGTAAAAAAACAATCTACCTCCTATTGTATTCTAATTTCCTGGCACGATATTTAAAAGCATCATAAGATTTGGAACTTCTTTCGGTGAAATTATTACAATGAATACAAGTGAAAAACAATCTACCTCCTATTGTATTCTAACTTCCTGGCATGATATTTAAAAGCATCATAAGATTTGGAAATTCTTTCGGTGAAATTATTACAATGAATACAAGTGAAAAACAATCTACCTTCTATTGTATTCTAACTTCCTGGCATGATATTTAAAAGCATCATAAGATTTGGAACTTCTTTCGGTAAAATTATTACAATGACTACAAGTGAAAAACAATGTACCTCCAATTGTATTCTAACTTCCTGGCATGATATTTAAAAGCATCATAAGATTTGGAACTTCTTTCGGTGAAATTATTACAATGAATACAAGTGAAAAACAATCTACCTCCTATTGTATTCTAACTTCCTGGCACGATATTTAAAAGCATCATAAGTTTTGGAACTTCTTTCGGTGAAATTATTACAATTAATACAAGTGGAAAACAATCTACCTCCTATTGTATTCTAACTTCCTGGCATGATATTTAAAAGCATCATAAGATTTGGAACTTCTTTCGGTGAAATTATTACAATGAATACAAGTGAAAGACAATCTACCTCCTATTGTATTCTAACTTCCTGGCATGATATTTAAAAGCATCATAAGATTTGGAACTTCATTCGGTGAAATTATTACAATGAATACAAGTGAAAAGCAATCTACCTCCTATTGTATTCTAACTTCCTGGCACGATATTTAAAAGCATCATAAGATTTGGAACTTCTATCGGCTAAATTATTAAAATGAATACAAGTGAAAAACAATCTACCTCCTATTGTATTCTAACTTCCTGGCATGATATTTAAAAGCATCATAAGATTTGGAACTTCTTTCGGTAAAATTATTACAATGACTACAAGTGAAAAACAATGTACCTCCAATTGTATTCCAACTTCCTGGCATGATATTTAAAAGCATCATAAGATTTGGAACTTCTTTCGGTGAAATTATTACAATGAATACAAGTGAAAAACAATCTACCTCCTTTTGTATTCTAACTTCCTGGCACGATATTTAAAAGCATCATAAGTTTTGGAACTTCTTTCGGTGAAATTATTACAATGAATACAAGTGAAAAACAATCTACCTCCTATAGTATTCTAACTTCCTGGCATGATATTTAAAAGCATCATAAGATTTGGAACTTCTTTCGGTGAAATTATTACAATGAATACAAGTGAAAGACAATCTACCTCCTATTGTATTCTAACTTCCTGGCATGATATTTAAAAGCATCATAAGATTTGGAACTTCATTCGGTGAAATTATTACAATGAATACAAGTGAAAAGCAATCTACCTCCTATTGTATTCTAACTTCCTGGCAAGATATTTAAAAGCATCATAAGATTTGGAACTTCTTTCGGTGAAATTATTACAATGAATACAAGTGAAAAGCAATCTACCTCCTATTGTATTCTAACTTCCTGGCACGATATTTAAAAGCATCATAAGATTTGGAACTTCTATCGGTTAAATTATTAAAATGAATACAAGTAAAAAAACAATCTACCTCCTATTGTATTCTAATTTCCTGGCACGATATTTAAAAGCATCATAAGATTTGTAACTTCTTTCGGTGAAATTATTACAATGAATACAAGTGAAAAACAATCTACCTCCTATTGTATTCTAACTTCCTGGCATGATATTTAAAAGCATCATAAGATTTGGAACTTCTTTCGGTGAAATTATTACAATGAATACAAGTGAAAAACAATCTACCTCCTATTGTATTCTAACTTCCTGGCATGATATTTAAAAGCATCATAAGATTTAGAACTTCTTTCGATAAAATTATTACAATGAATACAAGTGAAAAACAATCTACCTCCTATTGTATTCTAACTTCCTGGCACGATATTTGAAAGCATCATAAGATTTGGAACTTCATTCGGTGAAATTATTACAATGAATACAAGTGAAAAACAATCTACCTCCTATTGGATTCTAACTTCCTGGCATGATATTTAAAAGCATCATAAGATTTGGAACTTCTTTCGGTGAAATTATTACAATGAATACAAGTGAAAAACAATCTACCTCCTATTGTATTCTAACTTCCTGGCATGATATTTAAAAGCATCATAAGATTTGGAACTTCTTTCGGTGAAATTATTACAATGAATACAAGTGAAAAACAATCTACCTCCTATTGTATTCTAACTTCCTGGTATGATATTTAAAAGCATCATAAGATTTGGAACTTCTTTCGGTGAAATTAATACAAAGAATTCAAGTGAAAAACAATCTACCTCCTATTGTATTCTAACTTCCTGGCATGATATTTAAAAGCATCATAAGATTTGGAACTTCATTCGGTGAAATTATTACAATGAATACAAGTGAAAAGCAATCTACCTCCTATTGTATTCTAACTTCCTGGCATGATATTTAAAAGTATCATAAGATTTGGAACTTCTTTCGGTGAAATTATTGCAATGAATACAAGTGAAAAGCAATCTACCTCCTATTGTATTCAAACTTCCTGGCATGATATTTAAAAGTATCATAAGATTTGGAACTTCTTTCTGTGAAATTATTACAAAGAATACAAGTGAAAAACAATCTACCTCCTATTGTATTCTAACTTCCTGGCAAGATATTTAAAAGCATCATAAGATTTGGAACTTCATTCGGTGAAATTATTACAATGAATACAAGTGAAAAGCAATCTACCTCCTATTGAATTCTAACTTCCTGGCACGATATTTAAAAGCATCATAAGATTTGGAACTTCTATCGGCTAAATTATTAAAATGAATACAAGTAAAAAACAATCTACCTCCTATTGGATTCTAACTTCCTGGCATGATATTTAAAAGCATCATAAGATTTGGAACTTCTATCGGCTAAATTATTAAAATGAATACAAGTAAAAAAACAATCTACCTCCAATTGTATTCTAACTTCCTGGCACGATATTTAAAAGCATCATAAGATTTGGAACTTCTTTCGGTGAAATTATTACAATGAATACAAGTAAAAAACAATCTACCTCCTATTGTATTCTAACTTCCTGGCATGATATTTAAAAGCATCATAAGATTTGGAACTTCTTTCGGTGAAATTATTACAATGAATACAAGTGAAAAACAATCTACCTCCTATTGTATTCTAACTTCCTGGCATGATATTTAAAAGCATCATAAGATTTGGAACTTCTTTCGGTAAAATTATTACAATGACTACAAGTGAAAAACAATGTACCTCCAATTGTATTCTAACTTCCTGGCATGATATTTAAAAGCATCATAAGATTTGGAACTTCTTTCGGTGAAATTATTACAATGAATACAAGTGAAAAACAATCTACCTCCTATTGTATTCTAACTTCCTGGCACGATATTTAAAAGCATCATAAGTTTTGGAACTTCTTTCGGTGAAATTATTACAATGAATACAAGTGGAAAACAATCTACCTCCTATTGTATTATAACTTCCTGGCATGATATTTAAAAGCATCATAAGATTTGGAACTTCTTTCGGTGAAATTATTACAATGAATACAAGTGAAAGACAATCTACCTCCTATTGTATTCTAACTTCCTGGCATGATATTTAAAAGCATCATAAGATTTGGAACTTCATTCGGTGAAATTATTACAATGAATAAAAGTGAAAAGCAATCTACCTCCTATTGTATTCTAACTTCCTGGCAAGATATTTAAAAGCATCATAAGATTTGGAACTTCTTTTGGTGAAATTATTACAATGAATACAAGTGAAAAGCAATCTACCTCCTATTGTATTCTAACTTCCTGGCACGATATTTAAAAGCATCATAAGATTTGGAACTTCTATCGGCTAAATTATTAAAATGAATACAAGTAAAAAAACAATCTACCTCCTATTGTATTCTAATTTCCTGGCACGATATTTAAAAGCATCATAAGATTTGGAACTTCTTTCGGTGAAATTATTACAATGAATACAAGTGAAAAACAATCTACCTCCTATTGTATTCTAACTTCCTGGCATGATATTTAAAAGCATCATAAGATTTGGAAATTCTTTCGGTGAAATTATTACAATGAATACAAGTGAAAAACAATCTACCTTCTATTGTATTCTAACTTCCTGGCATGATATTTAAAAGCATCATAAGATTTGGAACTTCTTTCGGTAAAATTATTACAATGACTACAAGTGAAAAACAATGTACCTCCAATTGTATTCTAACTTCCTGGCATGATATTTAAAAGCATCATAAGATTTGGAACTTCTTTCGGTGAAATTATTACAATGAATACAAGTGAAAAACAATCTACCTCCTATTGTATTCTAACTTCCTGGCACGATATTTAAAAGCATCATAAGTTTTGGAACTTCTTTCGGTGAAATTATTACAATTAATACAAGTGGAAAACAATCTACCTCCTATTGTATTCTAACTTCCTGGCATGATATTTAAAAGCATCATAAGATTTGGAACTTCTTTCGGTGAAATTATTACAATGAATACAAGTGAAAGACAATCTACCTCCTATTGTATTCTAACTTCCTGGCATGATATTTAAAAGCATCATAAGATTTGGAACTTCATTCGGTGAAATTATTACAATGAATAAAAGTGAAAAGCAATCTACCTCCTATTGTATTCTAACTTCCTGGCAAGATATTTGAAACCATCATAAGATTTGGAACTTCTATCGGCTAAATTATTAAAATGAATACAAGTAAAAAAACAATCTACCTCCTATTGTATTCTAATTTCCTGGCACGATATTTAAAAGCATCATAAGATTTGGAACTTCTTTCGGTGAAATTATTACAATGAATACAAGTGAAAAACAATCTACCTCCTATTGTATTCTAACTTCCTGGCATGATATTTTAAAGCATCATAAGATTTGGAACTTCTTTCGGTGAAATTATTACAATGAATACAAGTGAAAAACAATCTACCTCCTATTGTATTCTAACTTCCTGGCATGATATTTAAAAGCATCATAAGATTTGGAACTTCTTTCGATAAAATTATTACAATGAATACAAGTGAAAAACAATGTACCTCCTATTGTATTCTAACTTCCTGGCATGATATTTAAAAGCATCATAAGATTTGGAACTTCATTCGGTGAAATTATTACAATGAATAAAAGTGAAAAGCAATCTACCTCCTATTGTATTCTAACTTCCTGGCAAGATATTTAAAAGCATCATAAGATTTGGAACTTCTTTTGGTGAAATTATTACAATGAATACAAGTGAAAAGCAATCTACCTCCTATTGTATTCTAACTTCCTGGCACGATATTTAAAAGCATCATAAGATTTGGAACTTCTATCGGCTAAATTATTAAAATGAATACAAGTAAAAAAACAATCTACCTCCTATTGTATTCTAATTTCCTGGCACGATATTTAAAAGCATCATAAGATTTGGAACTTCTTTCGGTGAAATTATTACAATGAATACAAGTGAAAAACAATCTACCTCCTATTGTATTCTAACTTCCTGGCATGATATTTAAAAGCATCATAAGATTTGGAAATTCTTTCGGTGAAATTATTACAATGAATACAAGTGAAAAACAATCTACCTTCTATTGTATTCTAACTTCCTGGCATGATATTTAAAAGCATCATAAGATTTGGAACTTCTTTCGGTAAAATTATTACAATGACTACAAGTGAAAAACAATGTACCTCCAATTGTATTCTAACTTCCTGGCATGATATTTAAAAGCATCATAAGATTTGGAACTTCTTTCGGTGAAATTATTACAATGAATACAAGTGAAAAACAATCTACCTCCTATTGTATTCTAACTTCCTGGCACGATATTTAAAAGCATCATAAGTTTTGGAACTTCTTTCGGTGAAATTATTACAATTAATACAAGTGGAAAACAATCTACCTCCTATTGTATTCTAACTTCCTGGCATGATATTTAAAAGCATCATAAGATTTGGAACTTCTTTCGGTGAAATTATTACAATGAATACAAGTGAAAGACAATCTACCTCCTATTGTATTCTAACTTCCTGGCATGATATTTAAAAGCATCATAAGATTTGGAACTTCATTCGGTGAAATTATTACAATGAATAAAAGTGAAAAGCAATCTACCTCCTATTGTATTCTAACTTCCTGGCAAGATATTTGAAACCATCATAAGATTTGGAACTTCTTTCGGTGAAATTATTACAATGAATACAAGTGAAAAGCAATCTGCCTCCTATTGTATTCTAACTTCCTGGCACGATATTTAAAAGCATCATAAGATTTGGAACTTCTATCGGCTAAATTATTAAAATGAATACAAGTAAAAAAACAATCTACCTCCTATTGTATTCTAATTTCCTGGCACGATATTTAAAAGCATCATAAGATTTGGAACTTCTTTCGGTGAAATTATTACAATGAATACAAGTGAAAAACAATCTACCTCCTATTGTATTCTAACTTCCTGGCATGATATTTAAAAGCATCATAAGATTTGGAACTTCTTTCGGTGAAATTATTACAATGAATACAAGTGAAAAACAATCTACCTCCTATTGTATTCTAACTTCCTGGCATGATATTTAAAAGCATCATAAGATTTGGAACTTCTTTCGATAAAATTATTACAATGAATACAAGTGAAAAACAATGTACCTCCTATTGTATTCTAACTTCCTGGCATGATATTTAAAAGCATCATAAGATTTGGAACTTCTTTCGGTGAAATTATTACAATGAATACAAGTGAAAAACAATCTACCTCCTATTGTATTCTAACTTCCTGGCACGATATTTAAAAGCATCATAAGATTTGGAACTTCATTCGGTGAATTTATTACAATGAATACAAGTGAAAAACAATCTACCTCCTATTGGATTTTAACTTCCTGGCATGATATTTAAAAGCATCATAAGATTTGGAACTTCTTTCGGTGAAATTATTACAATGAATACAAGTGAAAAACAATCTACCTCCTATTGTATTCTAACTTCCTGGCATGATATTTGAGAGCGTCACATTTTGCATGTGGTTTTTTGCGTGACGGATATTTCTTCTGTACCCCAGAGCTAAAACATATTATCCATTTTGATAAGTTATTTTCTACCCCTTATCCTTTTATTTCAAATCCATACCATTAAAACGAAAAGGTTGCCAAGTTAAACAAACTTGTGCTTAGAAGTTTTGTTCTCCGAGAGAAGAATTACAAATCAATAAAATCCCTTCATTTCTTTTCAATTGCAACCAAAGAAAATCTTAATAAAACTGCTACAGAACCGCTCTACAACAAGCTCACAACAAAATCAAATATATTTATTAAAAAATAAAAAATCAAAAATCAAATAAAAGTGATTTTTTTTTTTTTTTTTTATTAGTGATTTTATAAAAATCCTTAATGTAAAAGATTATTTATAAAACTAAGATCAAGGTTTGCGATGTTAAAAATTTCTTGCTTCAAAATAAAATATCTTCCATTGATACAGCAATATATTTACATTATTAGAATTAAGAAAATAACAGACTGCCAAATAGTTCGTTACATAGCTTCCTCGCATCCTATCACGTACTTTATTGATTGTATGCTTTTAAAATGGTTTTGATTTTTTACATGAATTAAATTATCAATAAAGCAAATGTTAAAGAGCGCAGACTGTTGAAATTAATCTGGTGCTATCTGCGGTCAGATGAGTGCATTTAAAGATATTGGTGTAAATCAATGTATGTTTGTGGTGCATATGGAAGAGAAACAAATTGGTGCAGAAGGTTGAAACTTATATGGGACCAACAATGAGGTAATTATCCTACAATACAAATTTTATCAAAATCAGACGGGTAGTTTTTAAGATGTTTGTTCGCTAAAAATGATCAACAAACCAACTAACAGATTGATAGACCGAAAGACAGACAGGGAACCAAAAATGTTTCTGATGTCTGAAATGGATTTCTGTGTTGAAATTTTTAAAATCGAAAGAGACAAAATATTTTCGTTCTTCAGAACGATCACATAGCTTTCATTACCTTCTGTAATCGCGGTAGCAAAAAAATTGGTTGTACGTGAAGTCTCACGTAAAAAGGGGTATCGTTAGTATTGTAAACATGAAATTAGTTACTATAAGGGGGGGGGGGGGTTGCAAAATGTTGATATTTTATAACAAAATAACATGAAAAATAAAACTAAATTTATTTTTGTAATCTACTCTCCAGTACCTTTTATTTGATACCCCACTCAAAATATTTGTAAAACAATATTTTTTTCCGTGACAGGAACCGCCATTTTGGATCCCCAGTTAATCAGATCAAATTGCCAATCTTATTTTTTCATTGGCCTCGCAGACCGTACATTTTGCATATTTTTGGTAACAGCAATAATATAGCTTTAGAGGAGAGGACATGAAAAATTTTGATGTTTTTTGACAATATGCCATGAAAAATTAAGCACTTTCTACAAGTGATATATATATATTTGTAATCTACTCTTCAATATCTTTCATTTGATACCTCACTCAAAATAAAAATAAATAAATTAAAAAAAATAAAATCGTATGACCTGAACTATCCGCCATTTTGTATTTGAACTGCTGATCATTTTGAGTTCGCTATATTTTTCCTGTGCGCGCGTCATAACGATCTTTCAAACTGGAAAGTTTCATCTTTTTTGGTTGTAACGTTATTGGAACCGTACAGAGAGGCAGACAGACACAGAAACGAAACTATAAGAGTTAAAGGTTTCTTTTTTTGGATTTACCAATGAAACCTTATAAAGGGGAAAAATTAATTAAATTAGACAATTATGGATAGTAAAATGAAAACATCGTTAAAGTATATGTGGTATATTAAGAGCCTATGTTACACACTAATTGCAGACTATTTTTATACCCCGATAATAACATAGGTAGTGTAAACAAAATAAAGCCTTTGCTTGGAGATATGTGCTGAATATTGTAGATCATTAAAAATAAACTTGGTAAATAGGTAATAAATTACAGGTTAATGGTTTTGTAGAAGTAAATAAAAGTTACTTAAGGCTTCATATTTCTTACTAAGAAAGTAAAAGATGTTTCTTAAGAAAGAATTCAGAGGGAGTGGAGAATTCAATTTTCTTGTTATTACGCGTTTCATCCCAAGAACCAAAGCCATTGTATCTTTTTTCTTAATAAGATTGCGGAGTTGTTTCAATTTACTTATCTAAGCTTCAATAAATAAACCAGATTATACTACAATTAATTTAAAGTACCAAAGCTTTTGATTTTTCTTAACATTGTATTCGTAATAACGTTTTCTTTAGCCTTTTCTTATGAATTGGTTAACTTCATTTATATTGTTATTCCTGAAAACAAAACCCTTGAGTTAGATAACGCAAATGATAATATTTTATTTGTTTATTTTTATTGCTTCCGAGCTTACCGAAGGTAAAGGAAGCTATGTGATCGTTCTGAAGAACGAAAATATTTTATGTCTCCGATTTCAAAAATTCCAAGACAGTAATCCGTTTCAGACATCAGGGAACATTTTTGGTTCCGGGTCTGTCTGTCGGTCTGTCGGTCTGTCGTTCAATTTTTGCGAACCAAAATATCTTAAAAACTACTCACATGTTTAATATGAGTCCTTTTCAATGTATAATCACAACACGGAAGCACTCAAGCAATACACCATGATAATACATTTATATTAGGCATTATTTTGGCACTTCTTTAGATTGTTACTCCCCTTGTAAAAAAAACCTAGGGGATTTACAATCTAAAGAAGGTGTACGGAATGTTCTTCTTTAGCCTGTTACTCCCCTATAAAAACAGAAGTGTGATATTCCTTTGTCCCAAAGTACATAAGACTAAGCATCCCTTTGTATTAATAGTTATTTAGTCAAAGTCATGTATAACCTAAAAAAACATAGGGGAGTAACAATCTAAAGAAGTACCCATATTTTTTACTAAAATATGTATAGAGAAGCAAAGTGTGCATATATTATCATCCATTAGGTTCTTAGGTGTACACTTATTTGGTTCTTTTAGGGGTAATCACCGCTATTTTGGAAACGCAACATATATTTGTGATCCAAATTTCAATACGTTTCAAATGATACCCCACTTAAAAATTACATAAAATACAAAATTTGGGTCACCATAGTTACGGCCATGGAGATATAATTCAAATTGGAAAAAATGATCTGCTAAAAATTCAGTTTTAAAACTAATCGCAATTTCCGACTTTTGGAACAAAGTTGGAAAAGAAAAACAAACTACATTTGGACGCTAATTTGTTTACCAATTACAAAATGAGAGTTAAACTGTCTGAAGTAAGAGTAGTAATAAATGTTGTATTGGTAACTAATGGATACGTTAGTGCTAAAATGGAATATCAGAGATTCTCAGGAAATGTCAGACAACTTGAATTATTCAGAGAGCTTATACTACCTACAGTCGAAAATTGGATTAATTGTATAAAACAAATAAATATTTTAACTATTGAGAAATAAAGCGATTAAATCTAAAATGTCCAAATGTAAAGGAGCTTGTAAACGAGCAACATTTACAGCAATAATGGCCGGGCTACATTGCTTAAAATCCAGAAACATTTCTGGCAATATATTCTTATGGCTTGGCAATATCTCTTTATAGCCCGGCAATATTTCTGACCAATCATTGCCGGGCCATACAAACAATATTTCTGGATTTTGAACAATGCAGCCCGAGTAAATGCAGTTTGGTCGTAAAATGTTGCTCGTTTAGAAGACTCTTAATGTAGACAAAGTTCACAAATTTCAGTCACCTCAAAAATCAGTTCACTGATTGAGTTTTATTTTCTATAAACTAAATCCCAACAAAATCACGATAGAAACAACTACTTCTAGAAAAATGTAGTCTAAAAGAGAACCTGCATGGCGTAGCCGAGTCGTTAGTTAGCGCCTGAAACAAAGATCTAAACACTGGCATTATCATTTCGAATCCCGGAGGGGAGAGAAATGTTTTACACTAATGCTGATATCGTGCTTGATGAGTTTAGTGTCCAGAACCCCCGTCCAAAACTATAACCTTATTATGTGTTAATCAGGACCAAAAAGAAGCAGCAAAAAAAACAAAAACACTTTGTTTAACAAATTTGCAATAAGTTATTAAATCCATCAAACTCTCCTTATTATTCACTAATCTAAATTAATTTTTATTAAAATTTAATTTTATCAATTGCCTTAATTTTTCACATGTTTCACATGAGTTTTGGATAAATGAAATGCCAATGCTCATGGATATGAGCATTAAAGGCGTATATCAAATGCAAGTATATCCACCAATTTTTACTTGTTGACACACATGAGCGTTACTAATAAATAGATAGAAAGATAGGCAAAATTATGATTATATTTTTTTATTTCATAAAATGTCATTTCTCTTTTTGTTTTTTCGTAATATGGATGATTATCAAATCAGTGAATGAGTAATATAAGTATTTCCTGTTGAGGGCCGCGCCTAAAACATCCTCCTATTGTTGTCTCTGTGTCAAACAAAACACCTATTCACCAGAATTCTATAAGGAAGTGATTTATTAACCAATTAGGTTCAATTTTGACAAATAACAAAGACAGGAGTAGCTCAAGAGGAAAGTATGATTGGATGAGCATCGACTAAATGTTGGTATTGGTGTGCAATGTCAACGTATTTTTAGAACAGCTTTTTCTCTGGACGGCAGTGGTGCACATGTGAATTACAGAATTTAATAAAATAAGGATAAGTACAACAAAATTAATTTATTTCAATTGTTTTTCGTAACGATTTTTAATGTGAATTTAATAATCTAAATTTCATTTAAATAGGACGAGTAGATTTTAAGATATGTTGGTTCGCAAAAACTGAGTGACAGACAAACCGACAGACACACAGACACGGAACTATAAGGTTCCCTAACTTCTGAAACGGATATCTGTCTTGGAATTTTTGAAATCGGAGACATAAAAAATGTTAATCACATAGCATCTGCTACATTCGGTAAGCTCGAAGGCAATAAATCAAGTAATTTGATATTATATCTGTAAGACAAAGTTTTGTTTTTTATTTGTGATTAATATCAGCAATAATTGTAATAAGTTGATCACTGGTAAGAAAAATCTATTGAGCAAATATAAGTTAAGTAAAAGAGGTAATAGAGCTAGCAAATCTAATAATAACAAATTCTTTCACTAAAATTAACTTAATAATTCACCTTCAACTAAAATCAAAAAGAACTACGATATAATTAATCATTCTTTCAGACTCTTTAAAAAATATTAATAAAATACAGTGGAGTTAAGACAGGATGATTATATTATAAAAGGGACATTGGATAAGGCAATGGTATAAGCACTAATGAGTTTAGTAGATCTACAAGCCACAAATACCACAAGAATGATGGCCCAGCATCCACCATCCCTATCCATTCTTCCGATATCGTTTTAATTAAACGGTCTGGCCGTCTTATACCTTCATCCATTATTCAATCTTGTTTCAAAAACAAATCGGACATGTGTTAAAAAGGGGTTTTTTAAAATAATCTCGAGAACAATTAATCATATTTAACTTCTTTAAGCCATGTAATGCTACTATAACAACTTTGTATAATGTCTTATATTAATTACAACATTTGAAGTATTTGCTTAAAATTAGAATTCGATTTAAATTTTTTTTAAATATATATTTTTTTAAACTTTAATCAAAGTAGAACTAATTTCTTCAATGTAAATTTTCTAGCTTTGATTTCATTATAAAAATTAGTTTTCTTAAACCAAAGACCTAAAACTTGACTAATAGGGATTTTCTAATTCAAATGTCCAAATAACATTGCTCTGTTGGGTAATTGAACACCTTTACCTCACAAAAACACTTACCTTACAATATCAATATACAGGGTGGTCCAAAAGTCCCCCCCCCCTCTTAACGTTTGAACGGTTTGAGATAGATTAATGAAAATTGGGGGATCTCGTTTTCATGCAATCTTTCATGCAAGGGAAAGATTTCATGCAATCTCCTACTAGAGGCAACCACCCACTTTGCCCCATGTCACCCAACTTCAAAATTTCAAATTGGAGTGTATATTTTTGATTGCATATTTGGATTCTACGGTGAAAAATAATAAACTTTTACTTGAAACTATTTTTTCTATCTCCAATATTTTGCCCCCTACAGGGGGGGGGGGGGGCAAAGATTTCAAAATAACACTTCCGAAATAGTAAAACAATAACACATATTATCGTTATAAAAATCTAAATGGTTAGAAATAAAGTAATGAAACTGGGGGATCTGCAACATGTAAAAGGAAGTGTGTATTCATCCACTCGCGTACTAGGGGCAACCACCGTTTTGCCCCCAGGCACTGAAATTTAACATTTCTATACCTTTGCCCCCCTTTGGCAAAATATTGGAGATTGAAAAGAAGTTTGAAGTAAAATATTTTTATTTTTTTGCCGTAGAATCTAAATCTGCTATCAAAAATATACACTCTAGGTTAAACTTTTGAAGTTAGGTGGCCTGGGGCCAAAATGGTTAGTTGTCCCTACTGAGCGAAAAAACGTTTTTACCGATATCTTACGTTACTACGGGACGATTTTAATATAACTTCATATACATCGTCTAAAGTACAATTGAAGTTTTTGAGTAGTGAAGAGATACATTTATAGTAATTGTTCAAAAGCTACTGCGCGTGGTTAAGATTCTTATAGGCGTGCGCAAGGAAGGTAAGTTTTGTACCATGTACCCCCCCCCCCCCCCCCCTCTACCCCACACTACCCTCTTCCACTTATCTTCAACTATGACATTCATCATGACTAATAAATTCCTTAATATTCAGTATTTTATTGCAATACCCTCGCTTTAATGATAGATCCACGCTATGGCTAATTTATTTTATAACATATTAAAAAAGAATTAAGTATTCAACCGTTTAGTTTAACTTTATGTTTTCGATTTTTAACAAAATCAGATTTATATTCATCAATATCTCAGAATCTTGATTTTTCCTGGGAAAATCACTTATATGGTTGAATTTGTATTTGAATTGACTACACTAAGGGATTTTTTAATCAAAATCGTGGGAAAAGTTTTCAAGATATTTTTTTTTTCTTTCTTTCAGAGTTTTGGGTACTTTTGGTATTAAAATTATTTTTTTCGATTTCGCCTCAGGGAATGATTTCTATGAATATGTATGTAACATTTTAGCAAAATCGGCCCTGTAGTTTAGGCTGCACGAGTCTGTGCAGACTACAGACTAGAGCAATGTTTTAATATCGGCATTTGCTTTTACCACAATACTTTCTCGTAATATATTTTACGTATATGAGAAAGTAGAAAAGGGGAAAACACTAGTGCAAATCAGTTAGTATAATCTGTAATCTGATTAGCATTATTTTTTACTAGTATATTATTCTTTCTTTAATATTTTGAATTTGTTTTAGAGGTTATTACTGGTCAAGGCAACAAACTCATCTTCTCATTAAATTAGTTTTCGAAACATCACTCCAATCATTAACTGATAAGCTTTACTGATGATGAAGCTTTCAATAGTGTGAGCACAACATAGATTTATATTTAAGATAGTCTGCCATGAGTGTGGCACATAGCTTCCTCGCATCCTATCTCATACTTTATTGATGTTATTATGCTTTTATAACCCATTATTCTATAATTTATTCAACTGTTTTCCCCAAAACAATATATACATATACATATTACGCCTAATATATAATACAATATATATATATATATATATATATATATATATATATATATATATATATATATATATATATATATATATATATATATATATATATATATATACATATACATATTATGCCTATCAACTTTTAATATGCCAAAACTGTTTTGAATTTTTACATGAATTAAAGTATCAATTAAGCAAAAATTAAAGAACGTAGATGGTTAAAATTAATCTGGTACAATCTGCGGTCTACTTCCGACAAACAATCCAAATTTTATAAAAATCAAATGAGTACATTTGAAGACATAGGTGTAAATAAATGTATGTTTGTGTGAATTTTTAAGAGAAACAAATGGGCGCAGAAGGTTGAAACTTATTTTAGACCAACAATGAGCTAATTATGACCTACAATACGAATTTAATTAAAATCGGACGTGTAGTTTTTAAGATATGTTGGTTCGCAAAAAATGAACGACAAACCGACAGACAGACACGGAACCAAAAATATTCCCTTAAGTCTGAAACTGATTTCTGTCTTGGAATTTTTGAAATTGGAGACTTAAAATTTGTTCGTTCTTCAGAATGATCACATAGCTTCCAATATCTTCAGTATACTAGGAAGCAATATACCTCTACCACATTAGAATTTAATTTGTGTATACAACTAGGCTTTGTTCTTTGAAGTCTTTTAAAGTTTTCTCATATGATACGTTCAATATTGTCTTTTCGTACTGCTTATGTACAATGTACAACTTTATTATACTACAAAACTACAAATATACAGGTCTATTTCAACGAGGTTTTTCTCGGTAGAAATACTAAAGGGGTAGGAGAAGTAAAGAGGAAGATAACTGAAGTGGTCTGGGGTGAGAAGGAATGGGGCGCCAGTGCCACTGCCTCACTCGACTAGAACCCCAACTATATGATATATTGTTTTAGCGATTTAATACTATCGTTTGTTTCAATGCATTCGTCGTATACACTACTTGGCTACATTCCACTCTTAATGACCCTCTCAATAATACCAAATTAAAAACACAATATGCCTTCTAATACTAGGCATCGCGAGGCTCATATCATTGAAGAGAGCGTAAGTATTAAGAACATAGTAGCAAATCATGATGATTGATAATAAAAAGTAGATCATAAAAAGTCTATAATAATGAAATATAAAATAATAAAAGTGATAATAATAGAGTAGATAATAAATACTCTGCCAATAATTACTGTGACACATAGCTTCCTCGAGTCCTATTTCGAATACTCTAATGATTCTTTTTTATGCTTTTACAGCCCATTATTGTCAATTTTAGCCCATTATTGTTTATTTAAGATTTATTTTAATTGGTTCAGTTTCTTACATGAATTAAAATATCAATTAAGCAGTATTTATAGAGCGCAGACGGTTGAAATTATTCTGGGGCCATCTGCTGGCTACTTTTGACAAACTATCTAAATTTCATAAAATTCCTATGAGTACTTTTGAAAATATAGGTGCATAATGAATGTAAGTTTGTATGTGTGTGGAAGAGAAACAAATGGTCGCAGAAGGTTGAAAATTATATGGGACTAACATTCAGACGAGTGCTTTTTAAGATGTTAGTTCGCAAAATTGAGTGACAGACAGACACGGAACTAAAATGTTGCTTGATGTCTGAAACGGATTTCTGTCTTGGAATTTCTGAAATCGGAGACTTAATAAAATGTCATTGTTCATAATGATCACATAGCTTCCGCGCTTACCGAAGGTAATGGAAAAGTAGAGGAGGGGAACGGGGTCCTTATAACTACATTCCTGCAAGAGTCTTAAGGCACGTCCACACTATGCCGATCGGCGTAACCGAATTAGTGTGGACGTGCCGGTCGGCTTAGCTGACGTGCCGAAAGCCGTACCGAATCGTGCCAAATCCAACCCGAATTGGCTCGGTCCTGATCAAAGAAAGTCGAACCGAACCGAACCGAAGTTGGTAGCGTAGACCGATCGGGCTCGGTCGACAGATAGTTTTCATATAGTGAGGTTCGCAGACTATTTTTTACTACCGTGCGCGTGCGGGTACTCGTGAGATGGTTCGGCACTGATCGGGACGTCCACACTACTAAAGTAATGGTACGTCATGCCAACCCAAACGTACTGTGCAGAACGTGCCGACCGGCACAGGCCGATCGGCCTCATTCGGTATGGTGTGGACGCGCCTTTAAGCATCCAGCAGGCAGCAGCTACTTTTAACTATTGTTATAAATATATCCCATCACAACACAAAAACTTCTACTTTTATCCTATTTAAATTTATAAACCGTTTTCAAACGTAGTTTAGATGCTATATGTGAAGTTTTATTATAATTGATTGTTAGAAAGTAAGATATTTTTAAAAACATGATTTTGTTTTTTGAAAAGACAACAAAACATTTCTCAGAGACATCACATGTATTTAAAAAAAAATTGTCTTTTTGTGTAGATAAAGGTAAAATTGGTTCCCGTCCTAAAAATAAAATTTGAGATATTAAGCTCACGTATGCACGAGCATTGCGCTTGGATGGATACCGCTATCCAACGACTTAGCCTGAGCATTGGCAAATATCAACTAAATCGATCTACATTTACTCAAGTCATCGTCGGTTTGACAAAATGCATATTATTTTTAATGGATGAAGCACGCTTACGTCCAATTATTTTCGCTTTACCATCCATTTTGTAACTGTAGTGTTATTGTATTCAAAGAGATCAAAGCATATGCATACTGCGTTGAAAACGTATAATTAAGGGCGGCCGAATATCCCGCCTATGTTCTAAAACTGACCTTTGAATAGCTTTTTTTTTGTTTCGAGTGAACTCTAGTTAGTGAATATAAAGACTTTAAAAATCCCATTCAACTGTCACTATAAAATATGCATAGACAAAGCTAGCTATTGTTATTAAATACATTATTGGAACTTATTAAGTATGCAGGAGACGCCCTAACTAAGTAGAGATACGAAATAGACTGTTGTAAAGAACAGATACAATCTGGTATTTGAACAAAGAGCTGTAACAAGCCAATCTACATCCTAAACCAAATATGTAACGTGCAACTGTTATTGCAGCACTAAATAAAGACTTGTAAAGCGAGTTGACAACCTAGTATCCTTTGCCTAACAAAACTCTAAGTTCTTGAAATTAGAATAATTAACTTTTTTGTTCTTTTTTTGACTGCCAATCTTATTTACATTACTGATCACTTATCAACTAAGTTACACATCAGTAGAGTAGATACAAATTATATAGAATACATAATAAGAAACAGCAAGTCCTCCGTATATCGACCTTCCACCAATCAAACCTTTCTTTAACTGATAAAAATGTTATTAATTACAATTACAATTATTGTATTATATTATTAACGAACATAGATCATAATTTTTAAGTGGTGAAGTTTGGAATTCATCTACAGCAGTCTGCGCGGCTACTGACGGATGTCACTTCGTATAAACTGTATAGTATGTCACTATCAGCGAGACTGATGCCATTTTTCTTCCCTTTGACTGCGGAGGTATCACCAGGTGATATCTAGCATTTTCATCTGAGTGGCGGGAGGTATCACTTGGTGATACCACATGGTGTGGAAAGGCGTGCGTTATTCGAGAGAGGGGATAAGGGGACTTCTTCGAAAGGGTTCTTTAGTTTTGCGGCCGCCTCAGAGATAGACCCAACATCATTTCACTCGTTTGTCCCTGCTATGCTGGTTTGCAGACCTCTTTTTTTTGCAGACCCGCAACACTTCAGCTCCTGGATAGACACTAAGGGAAAGGTCCCGCAGTCAAAGGGTTGTAGCTTACTTACTTATCCGGAGCTAGAGTCCACAGTGGGCTTTGGCCACCAATACAATTCGCCTCGATTCAGCCCGGTAGTCTACTTTGCGTTTCCAGCTTCTAACGCCCATAAGTCCTGAAGGACTCCGTCCATCCATCTGTTGCGGGGCCGCGGCCGTTCTGTCTTCCTCGAGTGCAATCTTGATCTGGTAATCCTAGCCATCCTGGGGCCGGCATCCTATTCTCATACATGTGCTAAACGTATCCCAACCACTTCAGTCGCTGTGCTTTTACAAATCGTACGATGTCATGCCCTTGCAATACCTGGGTTACTACGCCACCTCCAAAAATTTTCTTCTCCCACTGCTCCATAAATTCTTCTCATTACTCTTCTTTCAAATACTCTTAGTTCATTTCATCATAGATAAGCAATTATTATTTATTAATTATAGGATGTAGAGATTGATAGAGACCGAAATGTGTTAAGTGCTTTCCCTGGAAATGAGTGAAAACCCCAAAACAATCTAGGTTTGGTTCTCAGACAGATGAGATATGCTTAAAATTAATGATTGTATAAATAAATGTGTAAAGAGACTTATCGTCGAATAGTGCTTTAACACTAAAGGGAAGAAATAGTAGTAGTTTTTCAGTCATTAAGAGCATAGTATTCACGTCTGTCAAACAACGATTTGTTATCCTTACAACCAAAAATAAACTAATTATTTTAAAAGAAACCTGATACATAGTCTATCGTGACTGAAGTCAATATAACACTTTAAGATTTTCCAGTAAAGACTACGTTTAGAAGGTTGTATTCTCGACTTAACACCCTTCACAGGAAGACATAAATTGTCTTCAACTTTCGAGAAAACTACGGTAACTCCAGTAAAACGTTGTTACCTCTGACTGAACAAGGGATTAAGTTGGTCATACTAAAAAAATAACCAACTTCAACATTTTTAGCTGTGAGATCCCCGAAAACTTTCTTATTCTTTATCTGCGTCTCCATCACAAATTTGCTACTCTACTAAAAAGTTTTTGCAATCTTAAATAATGAATTGTTTGCACGGTGGAAGCTATTTTTATTTAATAATCCCTAACTTAAAATAGTAATCTGTGAGTAGCCAAGGTTCTTTCTTTAATTCATCAGAAGTTCTCGCGTTTCATAGTTTGATAAAATGCTTAATCTATAATTTGTTGGCAGTGATTAAATTCAAAACAAAAAGCTATGCTTATAATACTTATTGAAGGCTTTATTGGACCAATTGCTTTAACTTATATTTTAGTTCACTTTTTTATTGCTTACTATAAAATTGATGTTGTTACAGGAGCTATACTCTTTTTAAAATTAGTACTAACTTTTGACAGTGCGGGAATATCGAAAAAATCACAGGGAAGTACTTTTTAGGGTTTCGTAAGTTCGGTAAGTTATTTAATAGGCATATACGTTATACTATGCTGAAATAACATTTTATTTTTATTTTTTTAAATCGTTACTTAATTCACTATATTGGCTATAAATACTTGTTAATAATAGAGAATTGCTAACATCAACATTGAGCCAAAGTCAGTAACTAGTGAGTAAACAAATATTTAAAAAGTTCTGTTTAAGGTGTAGAGATTGCCAGGCCAAGTCAGGATATTGGGTTGCTTGCCTAAACGAGTTAAAACTAGGGTAGATAGACCAAAGTAACCTAGTTAGACATAGAAATCAATTTTCATTTGCACCCAGAATCTCTAATTCGGCAACTTGTGCTTTTCATATTATCTACACCATTTCTCAACTAAAAGTTATTCCTTATAAAGTTGCCTTTACCAGTTTAAAATTGGTAACAATTTAATTACATTGTTCTTATTAATTGTGCTTTAAAAGTTATATATTATGTATATATTGTTTATCTACGATTGACACGAAATATAAACATTGTATCTCTGTTTAGATGCGTAGAAAGTGATTTTTTACGTACTTGTATTCATTGCGCATGCGCGTCTCATAGTTCTGAAGAATTCCTCTTCTTTACCACCCTAGGGCGGAAAAGAAGAGGAATTCTTCAGCTTTACGCACGATTAGCGAGTTTGTTTACATTTAACAAAACTAATTTGCAGTTCTTTTATTAAAATAACTGTTTATATCGAGTTTTTAGTGAAAAACAATGAGTGAATTAAGTGGCTTTGACGAAAATGTGGAGAATAATACTCCTCCAGAATTAATTAATTCGGCAAAAAATACAACTCAAGAATTAATGCCTTCTTTATCAAGAGAGAGATACGAACTTACATACAGCAAGTTTATTTTTTTCTGTATTTATTATTTAAATCTAACAATCGTAGATAAAGTACGGTACGCAACTCGTGCGAAAACGGCATATTGCATTGCTCGTGTGGTTTTACTACCCTCGCTACCGCTCGGGTGCAAACTCCACACTCGCATGCAAAATGCTACTTTCCGCACTCGACGCGTAATGTACTATTTCCAGCTTACCGAAGGTAATGGAGGCTATGTAATCGTTCTAAAGAGAAACATTTTTATGTCTCGGATTTCAATGATTCCAAGACAGAAATTCGTTTCTGACTTTAGGGAACATTTTAGTTCCGTGTCTGTTTGTCTGTCGTTCAATTTGTGAACCAACATGTCCTAAAAGCTAATAGTCCGATTATAATAAAATTTATATGGTAGGTTAGAATTAGCTCAATGTTGTTCCCATATAAGTTCTACTTTTTTCGCCCATATTTTTCTCTTCAACATGGGCACAAACATACATTTATACACCATTAACCGAGAGCCGGCGTGACCGTGTGGATTAAATTACTTACCACGTCTGCACGGCCATCACTGAATAAAAGGCGGTACGAGGTCGTGGGTTCGATCCCTCGCCGAGATGCTCTGATTTATATGGCTCACTAATGATCACATCATACTCGCTTCGGTGGTATAATGTACAAAGGTATGATGTGTGAAGTGGCTGCAACTCTCTACCACGGGGCTAGTAAAATGGGCCTAAAAGATGGTCTAACTGCTAGGTTCCAACAAGTGTTTCGTCCTACCCGTCTAGTACTAGTACTAGCACCTTACTACACGTATCAAAAGCACTTACCTGATTTTTTATGAAATTTAGATGGTTTGTCGAAAGTAGACCGTAGATACCACCAGATCAATTTCAACCCTCTACGCTCTTTAAATTTTGCTTATTTGATACTTTAATTCATGAAAAAAATCCAAACAATTTTGAAATATTTAAAAAAAAACGGGGGAAACAATGAAATAAATTTGACAATAATGACTTCTAAAAGCATAAAATCAATAAAGTAAGTGATAGGATGCGAGCAAGCTATGAGCTACAATAATTGGCTTTCTATTTTTTCAATTTACTTCCCTAATTCCAAATAAGTTAACTTCATACAACATTTGGTTTACCATATTGGATAATAATATATATGCTGTTTTACGATAAATTAAATGAGGCTATATTGAAAGAGTTACCAACATTTATGTCATCAACTTAAAAAATAGAAAAATGTATTAGGTTACAGTAAAACAAATTTGAATTAACAAAATAAATATAAATCAAATTATAATTATCAATAACTACGGGAGGCAGACAGAGAAAAATAGACCCCCGCACCGGGACTTTAACCACGGGTCCTCCTATTAATCTGTTACAGGTGCTCTTACCATAATAGAGAATGATTTTTCTCTGTCGTTACCGATACAAATTCCCCGAATCCAAGCTTTCGACCTCCTATTCTCCCGTATAGCTCAGTTGGTAAGACCTCCTGTAACGGATTAATAGGAGGACCCTTGGTTCAAGTCCCGGTGTGGGGGTCTATTTTTCTATGTCTCCCGTAGTTATTGATAATTATAATTTGATTTAAAGTTAAATTTAATCTTTCCGTAGTATGAATTCTACCAAAAACTTAAAAAAAAAAAATGAAAAAATATATAGGCCAACTACAATAATATGTAGTAATATTTAGATAAATTTAGTCAAACATTTAAATAAATTAGGTTTAATTTTGATATCCAGTAAATATTTTTCAAATATTAAAAAAGACTGCCAATTAGTGTGGCACATAGCTCCCTCGCATCCTATCATGTACTATAACAATTATTGTTAGATTACTTTATTGTCATTTTGTTTATTTTGTAAAAACTATTAATAGTTTTAGCATTCTTTAACACTTCATAGCGGTGTCGCTGTTGGTTTTACTAAAAAATTGTATTTGGAAAAAATGTTTGTCTCATTGAATAGATGAAGTTAGATTTTTTCCCCGACCAAAAATTCCAATTTTAAATTTAAAGTTAACGTTTACGCGAGAGTTGCTCTTGAACGCTTGGACGGATAACGTTGTCCAACGAACTCGTCCTGGGGATTGGTAAAATGAACATGTCTACCAAATTTCATCAAAATCGGTCGACATTTACTCAAGTTATCGTCGCACGTTTCATAATTCGCGGACACACAGACCGACAGACAGACAGACAGACAGACAGACACGAGACCAAAAATGTTCCCTGATGTCTGAAACGGATTTCTGTCTTGGAATTTTTGAAATCGGAGGCATAAAAGTTTTTCGTTCTCAAAAGTGAACACAATGCTTCCGTTACCTTCGGTAAGCTCGGAAGCAAAAATAGTTAAGACAAGAAGAAATTTATGTCATCATTATTGGAGTATAAATTCCTTTAATAAAATACATTTGTTATTAATATAATAATATTGATAATAATATAAATTTCAAGTATAAAGCCTAACAAGTACATATATGAGTATATTAAACAAGAAATAAGAGTACATATTATATATTTAAAAAAATAACATATAATTCAACACTATATCAGAGTCAGAAACCTGTCAAAATACTATTTGAAACAAATTTGTTTCAAGCTCAACATGTTGACAAGGATTTAGTCCCTTATCTTCTGCATCCATGCAGATGTTGAATCAATATTAAAATACGTCAAATAGTATTCAAAATGAGTCAAATAGTATTCAAAATGAGTCAAATAGTATTCAAAATGAGTCAAATAGTATTCAAAAAAATGAGTCAAATAGACCTAAACGACTGGATCTAACTGAAAATAAAAAAAATCTTTATCTATAGGAATTTAATTAAAAGTTACAATAATTATTGATGTCAGTTTATTATTAATAATATGTTAGAAATACTTATATTGATTTACGAGAAATCCAATTAATTTTGCAATGTCAAATTGTCAAATTGAGAGGAGAAAGGAGTTATTAAATGAAACGTTTCTGTTAATTGAAACGTTTCTAACAGAGGAAATAGTATTTCAATTCAAGCGCCTTGATTAATACTAATAAGATATAATTAATTAACAGGTCACAATTAAAAGAAAATTTGACAGAGAAATTCTCTTATCTATTTTAAATTTATGCTTTATAAAATAAACACATCAAAAACTAAAAACTAACGTCCACATCCGTTACTTCTCATTCAATAACTATTACTCCTTCATTCATTACTACACGGTCAAGTTTATTACTCATTAATTCACTACTATACACGCTCAAGTTTACTACTCATTAATTCACTACTACACTGTCAAGTAGTGAATGAAGTAAGAGTGTGATTCTATATTCATTGGCTGTCACATTGTTCAATTAATATTTAATAAACTGATTTAATTAGGTTACCTTTCTTAATTGGTATTCGATAATGAGGATATCTTCATGAGAGATTCGAAACAGGAATGTTTTCTCTATTAAGCAGTAACACAAACTGTCTCTCTAACTCTCCACGTAAACTTAAATGACTTTAATATCAAAGCAGCTTTCACCTTTCAAAAGTCTATCATCAGTGCCTAAAAACAAACGAGAAATTTCGAATTAAGCAAAAACTTACTTAACAATTAAAATTGACAAACAAAGAAAAATTAGTTTTTTCTGCCATTTTATAATGGACCTACTAAGGTAACTTAATTATTTTAATATCTTTATAACCATAATGTATTAATCTTAATGTTTAAAATCTTTTCATTACTCCTAGCTGTAAAGAAAAAATTTTTTACGTCCTAGGACCGAATTTTTTTTTTTTTTTTTACAGCTGGTAGTTTTTTTTTTTTTTTTTTTTTTTTTTTGGTTTGTAGTTTTAGTCCCGTTCAACAGCTTCATTAGGTCATTACCAGACGGGGGTTATCCGGCCACTTTTCTCATCTAATCGATGAGATCATCAGTGTGAAACATGTCTCACCCCGCTCGAATTGTTGGGATTCGAACTTACAGCCGGGGTTTAGACCTTGGTTTCATAGTCGAGTGCGCTAACCCCTCGGCCCCCTAGCTGGTAGTTATCAAAACTTCCGTTTTTAGCGCTGCAATCTTTGTAGAAATGCTTCTTAGTATGATTAAAATCCGCTAGATGTCAATGCGTTTTATTTATCTTTTCTTATAGTGTAACCTCTTTTTAAGGTTTCTTTTTTTAAATCTTAAGTATGTACTAATATTTGTTATTATTATATTGATTATTTATTAATATTTAATGTTTTTTTACGGAAAAAATAGCATATGCTACACGACTGTGAAGTGTTTTTTCTTTCCAATTGTGCTTCCAGATTGCTTTTCACTTCTCTTTCCTGTGTTCTCATTACATGACCTAGCCATCTTATCCTCGTGCTTTTTATGAACCTGATAATGTATTCATGGCCGAGAAAATGATCTACTTCAATATTGGTCTGAATTATCCAACCGTGCTCCTTGTGTACACCTCCTAATATTTTTCTAACTATTCTTCTTTCGAAGACTCTGAGGCGTGTTATTTCTTTACTAAGCAAAACCCATGATTCCGATCCATAACATACAACTGGTCTTAGGAGAGATTTGTAGAGCATTATTTTTGATGTTCTGGATAGTACTTTGGTTCTGAGAGCTTTATATTAGCATAGTATGCTCTACTTCCAGCCAGTATTCTTCGGCGTATTTCCTCTTGGGTTTTATTTAAGCTATTAATTTCGGACCCTAAATAGGTTAAACTGTCGACCTCTTCAAAATTATAATTACCAATTATTGAGATATGTATTTCCAAGTTGTCTGTATTGTTTCTTGCTGGGTCAGCTGCATGTATTTTGTTTTCTCTTGGTTGATACTAAGCCCTATATGTTTAGACTTTTCTTCAATCAATGCAAATATCTCGTCCATTCTATTCTTGTTTCTTACCATTATGACGATGTCGTCAGCATATACACTGATCTGCCAGGATTTATAAGTGATGCTTCCCTTGTTTTCTGCCTCTTTTACAACCTGGTGCAACGCTAGGTTAAATAATACGGCAGATAGACCGTCTCCTTGTTGAACTCCTGTTCTAATATGAAAAGGTTTGCCAAAGTATTCCTATTATTACTTTGGCTCGGGCATTAGAATGAGTCATTTCAACTAATCTGACAACTTTGGTAAGAAATTCTTTTTAACCCAAGCGCTTTATTCATTTGACGTCTATCTATCTTATCGAACGCTTGCTTAAAGTCAATAAATAGTAGGTGCATGCTTTTGTCAAACTCGTACTTCTATTTCTTCTAAACCCACATTGATAGTCACCTAAAACTCCTTCAGATTAAGTGTGAATTCTTTTGAGAATCAAACAAGACAGTACTTAATTGACTACATTTAATAGCGTGATTCCCCTATAATTCCCACAATTTTGTTTATCACCTTTCTTAAAGATTGGCCATATTAATCCAGTGTTCCATTTGTAAGGCTTTTTTTTCTTCATGCCAGACCTTACATATGACATGCAGTATTGCTTCCTCTAAATTAATCCCTCCATGTTTTATTACTTCGCTAGGTATAGAGTCCTCACCGGGTACCTTATTATTACGCATTTTGCACATTACTTCTTGTACTTCGGGTTAAAGTGGGTTCTTCAACTAATGGTTCCGGTCCATATATCACCTCATTATCCTAATCATAAGTGTTGTTTCGTGGCTGGTTTAAAAGTTCGCTAAAATGCTCTGTCCACCTACACAAAACTTCCTTTTCTTCTCCTATTAAATTACCATTCTTACTTCTACAGGTGTTCATATATATGTATAAATAAATATCCTTTCGCAGTACACTGAATAAACAATATCATTACATCTACGTTTACAGGGAATATTGAAAACGATCTGAATATGGTATCTTTCCATGTAAACACACCGTATTAAATCTAGTTTATCTCAAGGACGACACACCAAAAGTCGGCTCTGTATCGTATAGAACACACCTTAAAATTTACAAATAAACGTCTGACTTTATGATATCGTATTAGGGCATGCGCAGTTTTATTTTTCTCTCCTGGGTAACCTGATATATCGACCGTATAAATATCTAAACCTTCTTTCACAGCTATCATCAATATCATTATGTCAAAATCAGCTGTTTTCTATAATAACATCAGAACTGTAATACTAATCTAATACCTAATATTTTCAAACACAAACTCAATACGGTTATAAATAAACAGGCATGATTTAAAAACAGGAACCGTATTGAGATCGTTTTTAATACACTATGTAAACGTAGCTATTGCTTAAATTTTTTACATATAATAATCATTCAAATATACAATCTTTTTATAAGCAAATCAGCATTTTCCAGAAGTAACGATATAAGGTCGTTTACGAAAAATAGTTACCTCTTTTTTAATCTATTCTAAAATATAATTTAACCAAATTTGAGGCCCAAGTAGATGAGTATAATTAGTCTTGCTTTAACAAGGAACGTAATATAGAGTTGATATGTAACAGCAGTTAATAAACCAAATTTTTCGTTAGCTAAATTATTCTTAACAAATGTTTTAGGATATAACATAATTATGAAGTGTAGCATAAAGTTTCATCGTATCCTATATTTTAAAAACAAATTGTTAGTATTTAAGTTACCTCTTCATATAATATAGTAGTACTTATAATAATAGCATTATACCAATTGCTATAGCCAAGATAAAACATGTATGTTATAAAATATATTATCTAAGATTTTGAATAAAAACTAAAGCAAAGATACAATTTTTAGATTCCAAATCCATATGAATAGATCAAACACGTGGTTTTTTGAAGTCGGATGTAAACATAGGTTACAATACATTGCTTTAATAACTAGTTTAGTTAGGTATATGACCTCTTAAGAAGGGACCATTTTTGTCTCGGTGCACTGTAATCAAAAAGTAGAAAACACTATCTGGAACCAAGATCCACTCAACAAATATTTATAATCCGGCCCAGAGAGGACCATTATTCACTCGGTAGCGGCCGTAGCTAGGGCTCGAGCTACTTCCCAGTTCAAGAGATGCTTATCTCTTCACTGCCGACATATTAATCACAATGGCGGATCAGGGTTATAAGAGTCCGAGGGCATGCTTCCAACATCAATGGTAACATCTACCGGTCCCAGAATTAAAACTCTAAATCACAAGGCAAGTATAAACCAGCAGCTAGCAATATTTTTAAAAAAAAACATACTGCAACACTATAAATTAGCAGTCTGCTAAGGCTCGACGACAAATTCTTATAAACTCTTATATACCTGGTACTCTTTTAATGTGGTAATCAATGCCAAACTGATTCAAACAAATGTAATTACATTACTAAGCTACATCCTACACTATCACACTTACATCTCCCCCATTATTTAATCTAAAATCAACATATTATTGCATTCTCTCAGTTGATTTACTAGATTGTTTTAGCATTTTCTCAGAAAGTGTTAGTAAACTTCATTTGCTTACAAAAATACATATATTAAAATCCTTTTACGTCTTTTTACACACATAAGACTTACAATTATATAATAGTTATATTTACAATATTTCTTATACTTGTCAAAATAAATTTAACCAAGAATCGTACATTGTGTTTTAAATTTACTCTGAAACATGACATAAATAGTAAAAGTAATTTATAAAACCATTTAGTAGACTTTAAAATTATAAATTGTAAGTGGGATTTGGAAGAAGGATAGTTAGTAATCGTACGAAAAACAAAAAAAAAATTCTCAAATATATAGCGATGCTGAATTGGATTCTAAAACTACAAGATTTTTGAGCCACAGGAGATTTAAGTCAGAGAAATATTTTAATTTAAATCAAATTATAATTATCATTAACTACGGGAGATATACAGAGAAAAATAGACCCCAGCACCGGGACTTGAACCACGGGCCTCCTATATAACCGTTACAGGCGCTTTTACCAACTGAGCTATACTGGAGAATGATTTTCTCGTAGTATTCGTAGTTAATGATAATTATAATTTGATTTAAATTAAAATTTAATCTTTCCGTAGTATGAATACTACCTAATACTTAAAAATTTGAATTTCTAATTGATTGTACTAGGTACAGGTACTAATTGAGTACTTTATAATTATAAGCGTTAATTCTCAGTCTAGTCCTATTGCCGTGAATAGTGGCTTGCTAGACTTGTAGAAAAGATTGAAAGCTTGGATTCGGGACTTGGTATGGGTAACGACAGAGAAAATCATTCTCCAGTATAGCTCAGTTGGTATGAGCGCCTGTAACGGATATACGGGAGGCCCGTGGTTCAAGTCCCGGTGCTGGGGTATATTTTTCTCTGTATGTCTCCTGTAGTTAATGATAATTATAATTTGATTTAAATTAAAATTTAATCTTTCCATAGTATGAATAATACCTAAAACGTAAAAAAAAAGTCAGAGAAATATTAATTTCTAAATAAGTTAAAACTTTAAAAACAAATACGCCTATATTTGTGCAAGACAACAACGCAGTAAAAGCGTGCTGGGCCCATAACCCCTTATATTAGTTGTGAAATAATGCACTATTCCTTTTAAAGAACTTTAAATGTAATAATGACAGAATATATAAAAAAAAAAAAAAAATATGAAATTCAATTTTTACAAGTTATTGGTAGTATTCATACTACGCAACGTTTAAATTTTAATTTAAATCAAATTATAATTACTATTTATAAAGGGAGACAGACAGAGAAAAATAGACTTCAGTCCCGGCACTGAAGTCTATTTTTACTGGTGTTATATTACTTTGCTTTGTAAGTTTCATCGCACATTTCCGTTTCCCCAATTTTAAACCACTTCCCGTGATTCAATCTTCCCAAAATTTTGCACATAGAAACAACAATGGTGAAGAATACAGAAACCAAAAAAAAAAAAAAATGGCGTCAAATTTATTTGCTTTCTAAGTTTCATCGCAAACCTATTACCTATTGGTATTAAGAATACAGAAACCAAAAAAAAAAAAAAGTTGAAAATAAGACCAGTTTTGAAAAATGACATTTTTATATTATTATTCTCTGCCTGTCTCCCTTTATGAATAGTAATTATAATTTGATTTAAATTAAAATAAAAATATGTCAAAAACAAAACATGGTGGGAAGAGGCAAAGTCTCTAACATATAATGTGTAAGACAATAGAATATATATTATGTAAGATAATATATTTTCACTGTAATGCATTATTAAGTGTTAAAAAAACTAGTTTAATAGTAAAAGTAGTTCATTAAATAAGTTATGAGTCTGAAGTATGTAATGATATTTTTTATTACCTGCAGAAATGTTATATAAAAATAATCGTTAAACTTTCATACGCATTAAATATAAAAGTGAAAAAAAACCATAATTACACGTGGACGTTAGACCTGGTAATAAATCAGATCTAAACGGCTTGGATGCGGATAATATTCATTATAGCCTTTGCACTGAGTCCAAAGGAGAGAGAACCGGACGCAAATATGACAAATAGCGGCAACATTCAGGATTTAATGCGCAGGCGTCTTCAGCATTGGAACCGGAGACAGAAGTATAATGTGCAAAATAAAGAGCAACAGACGTTAATGGATGAATGACCTCCGAGTAAAAAATGAACCATGATAATAATATCCTAATATGAATAATATTTAATGAATATGAAACTAAAATTACAAAATATTCTGTGTAAATATTTAATTAATTATATGTTGATTATAAAGGCAAGAATCGTGTAATTAAACCCAGATCCTTTATGAAATAATTTATCAATACAATTTTTACAAAATGTATGATAGTTTAATTGCTATATTAGTACACTGATATTCAAATTTAATATTTATTTAATCAACTAAAATGAAGTCTCTATAAAAATATAATTGATTGAGGATGACTCTACATGATGATTCGAAACATTTCAGAATAATAGTTATTTATGCACCTAGGGAGTAAAGTAAGCCATTATTCCCTGAGCGAAAAAGTTGGTTCTTGAGGCGAAGCCGAAGGAAACATGGTCCCTAAATCCCGAGGCGAAGCCGAGGGAATTAGACTCTTTAATTCCCGAGGCGCAGCCGAGGGAGATAAATATCGTGAGGGGAATAATGGCACTTTACTCACGAGGTACATACAATATTTTATCTCCAGTAGGAAGAAAATACACATTTTCGTCCATTGCACAGTTTTTATTATTTTAATAAATAACAATAATTATTAGCACTTTTAATAGCAGATATATAAGAGATTAAATATTTAAAAAAAATAAGAATTGGAATTAAACTCAAATAGAAGGTTATTTAGATGCAGGTTATAAACAATGAATCAATGACAAACATGGTCAAAAAAGCGCAGTGCCGCCAACCGGATTTCAACAACTTCATTACATTTGCCATTCATTTTCTACTATTTATAAAATAATTAAGTTGCAATCTTTACTTTTTTGGCCTACTTTACTTTTTCGCCCTACTTTTACTTTTTCTCCCTACTTTTTGAGTTCAGGGATGAAAAGACCTGTTTTAGTCCCTCTAAACTAATTCAAAATCATAACTTTTTCCACCTACTGGAGATAAAATAAATTTTCTACTTAAATTATTACATTTTCTTTTTCATCCCTACTTCGAATATATAAATATTCAATAAAAACAACAACTCGAGAGGAAGTAAATGCAATTTAATTATAACTTTGGGTGCAACTTATTCAAGGTTAACTTCCAGGTTATGTTATTCGTCACAATGTTTAATGAAGAAATCATTAACAGAATCAAAAGTGTCAGTGAGGTCAAAACAATAGAAATATGTCAATAATGTTTTAGAAAAACTCCTATAAATATATAAAAATACTCGTACATCCAAGTTATCGTTCGTGCATAAATAGTCCAGGAGATAGCGTGCAAAAAAGTGTTTGACTTACATCAAGCTAGAATTTTGTTTATAAGTAAATCTTTTGGTGCCTTAAGAATATGTGGTCGGCTAAGTTGGTCTGCGGGACATAGCTTGGCATTAGGCATTTGAAAAAAAAAATATTGGAGAGCGGCCATATCCCGCCGTTTGTGGTGAACAATGTGATTTTCATGATCCTGAATCCGAACTTAGTTAGTAGACCAATAACTAAGCTGATGGTAGTTTGTCACTTAATAGGTTAGTTAGTCAAATATTACTCCAAATCAATGAGGTCACCTATTAAGCAACAAACTACCTTAGGTTCATTCTGCTTGATGACATCAGCCGAAGATCTAACTAGGAATGCACATTCTTAAGAGCGTTCCACCGTAATGTATATATTTAACAGAGGATGCCAACCTCTAACGTCGTTTGCCTCTTTAAGTAGATTACTTTAGATTCCAATCTAAATAAAATTTAAAAGAAATAAACTTTTAACAATGTCTGAGACCTGAGAGCATTCAAACGATATTTTTACAAAATAAAATGGTTGTGCGTGAAGTCTCACGTAAAAAGGGTTTCGTTGGTATTGTGATTATGAAATTATTAATCAGCAGAGTAACTGCTGATGAAAGATAAACTTGAAAACTTAAAAAAAAAAAAAATAATTTTCCTAGGGCCAGTTAATCACATGTGGGCCAGCAGACCGCATATTTTACGTAATTCTAGTAATAGCAAAATGTCGATTATTTTCACAAAATGTATCTAATCTACCCTATAATATCTTTCATTTGATATCCCACTCACTTTTTTTTATTTGATTCAAAATTTATTGGAATTGGAATAAAGAAACGACAGACAGATATAGGAACGAAATTATAAGGGTTTCTTTTGCTCCCAAGTTTACCGAAGGTACGTCATCGTTCTGAAGAACGAAACATTTTTAGGTCTCCGACTTCAAAAATTCAAACACACAAATCAGTTTCAGACATCAGAGAACATTTTTGTATGGTAGGTCATAATTAGCCCATTGTTGGTCCCATATAAGTTTCAACCTTCTGCGCCTATTTGTTTCTCTTCCACATGTGCACAAACATACATTTAAAAGGGATAAGTTGCTCTAGTCAAATCCATAATCCAAGAAATACAGAATTTGATTACGGGAATCACCCCCCAAACCCTTTATCAGTTAAGCTCACTTAAATTAGACCCAACGAGCCCAATTAATTGGTTAAAAGCTATTTGTGGCAAGAAATAACCTGTTATGGTTTTGTTTATTTTTTTTTAACTTATTAATTTTATTCCCTGTAAAAAAAAAACAAAAAACTTAACAAAACGTACGTGCAAACATATTAGTATAATTATGAAAAACAACCATATTTAAAAAAAACAACGCATTATTAATATAATTTTATTTATTTATTTTTATACACCGTTTAATTTGCGCTGCTTATTATGATAAAAGTGGTGAGCACAGAGGTGGAAGTCATTAAGTAGAAGCAGGTGAGTCAATGAGGTCAGGACTCTTAGGGCTAAGTACTTTGTAGGTACATAGGGGCCCTTAAATTCTAAGCCTGAATATAAAGATGAGGAGAAAGGCACGATGTAACGGAGTGCCAAGTGCTTAGGCGTACCCTTCACTTCCAAGTCAGGACTTAAAAAAAGGTCAACTTTGTGTTTACTATAAACAAGTAGGGCTTTGTTTTACGATTCAATAAAAAATGTTATCGCCTTTATATATTTCGACGAAATTATCCATTCTCAATAATATAAAATATTTTTTTATTACCAAACATGTAGGATTTGTTTTTGTTATTGCTTAAAAAAAAAAAAGTTGTTATTTTTATTTCTGGCACATAATTTTATATACTGCCACATGAAATACATATACTTTTATTGTTTGCTTATTTGTCCTCAGTTGAAAGAACTCGTTAATTTGATGCACACATGTTATGAATAAATTTTAAAAAAGGCATCCATATTATATAAGTTTATTCTTCGGAGGAGAAGCCGTCTTGCATTGGGTAGATCATGCAATTTTGAATTTATTCCAGGAAGTAACCCTACTTTTAAGGGAGCTCTTCATAATGGGAGTCAATTTGATGTATATTCAGTGAATATAATTGTTGACTCTATAGGAAGTTGCTAATGACCCTGATCATGATCATGACGAGCTCTATTGAAGAAGATAGAAGACAGTACGCCCCAGGAGATCTAGATTTATTAATTCGAATCTGCCCGAGATATCATGGACCATAAAATATCATAATTATTTTTGAAAGACGATTTCAACCATATAAACTTAAATATAAATAACTAGGATTCTTAGATACTAGAATCCGGTCATTTGTTAATACAAATACTTTGTGTGAAGATCTAGTGTTTTTTGGGGGTTTCGTTGGTATAACCAAAACTTATAGTTTCGTTCCTGTGTCTGTCTGTCACTCTGTACGGTTCCAATAACTTTTGAATCAAAAGAGATAGAAACATGAAACTTTCCAATATTAAAGATCGTTTTGACGCTCACACAGGAAAAATATTGCGAACTCAAAATTATCAGCTGTTCAAATCCAAAATGGCGGATAATTCACGTCACGCGTTTTGTTTTTTTTTAATTTTGATTGGGGTATCAAATGAAAGGTATTGAAGAGTAGATTACAAAAATATATAACACTTGAGGAAAGTGATACATTTTCCGTGTCATTTTGTTAAAAAATCATCAAAATTTTTCGTACCTATATCTTCAAAATTATGCATCTTACTTTTATGATATTTGGATGGTTGGTTTAAAGTACACCGGAGATAGCCCCAGACTAATTTCATACATTAATTGATACTATAATTTATGTAAAAAATAAAAATAAAAATAGAGAGACGGGGGAAATGAAATAAATTTGACAATAATAGGTTGAAAAGAATAAAATATTAAAGTATTCGGAATAGGATACGAGGAAATTACGTGCAACTCTAATTTACAGACTAGATTTTAATTCCTTTTCAATATATGATGATGAGTAAATATCACACATTGGAGAAGCAAGTGGTTGATAATCTATACATAAGGGTGTATTTTTATGTTATACATATCTGTCTTCAGCTCCAGCTGACGGCATATTATAGCCTATTTTTTTGTTTTCATAATTTAATTTTTTGTTATTTAGAAATCACTGCAATAAACAATCATTATTATTATTATTATTATTATTATTACATAAGGGTTAAAATAAACTTCATAATAACATAAGGGCTTGTATATAATCATAACTCAACCTATAAACAGTCAAGGATTGTCAACTCTGACTGCTTACGGTGACATTTATAAAAAAATATCATGAACAATTATGAGTAAGTATAAAAAGTGGTTCAAATAGAACAACAGTAACAGTAACCACATCAGTGTTTTTCATTTCATAAGAATGATTGAGTTGCTTGGATGTCGTAAAATAGCGCAATATCTGTTGCATTTTAATATTTATTAAAGGGGTAGAAATCAGTGATGTTGAAACATCAATCATTCGTGAAATGAAGCTATTCTCATCCTCATGCACGAGTTTGTCTCTTCATATTCCCAGTGGTTGAATAATTTTGGAACGGCATTGGAAAGCGGGGGTTTCGCCTTTAACATTGTTAAAAGCCGAGATCTCTCAGTCAGAATTGGAATCAATTGTATTAGAAATTAGTTAAATTATTTGTCGAATTTCTGGCATAGTGAGTAGTCGAGAGGGAATTTCAAACAATACAAACCCTTTGCAGTCCTATAAGTGCTTCAATATTCTTCATTAAATTGTCCTTTCTGATTTAACTTATTATTTACAATGAATTTTATTTCCTTCATCACATCTTGAGTTATCAAATTACAATGTATACAAAATTTATAACAGTTCATAGAATTGAAACGTAATAATTCTTAAAATCTATTTTCTTTAGCCCAATTGTTGTCATTCTTCTCCTTTAAAACTATTATTGATAAATCTACGTCGTAAAAAACCCATGATAAATTCAGATAAATGTTAATTTTCTACGCAATATCAGTTAAAAAATCGATCAAACAAAAATAAACAAATTTTTCTTATATGTATAAATAATGGTACAGAATTATAGCAACTAAGTTCCTTATGGCACTTCTGAAGCCCGGGAGTGAATCCGAAAAAAACGACCGTTACAAAACCAACCGTCACGAAATCAACCGATGACAACAAATTTAGTAGATGATGACCGATTTTGCTGAAATTTGGTACACATTTTCATTTTACCAATGCGCAGGACGAGTTCGTTGGACTACGCTATCCGCTCAAGTGTTCACGCACAACGCTCGCGTAAACGTAAGCTTCAGATGTGAAATTGGAATTTTAGAACGGGGAAAAATTCTAACTCCATCCATTCAAAAAGGCAAACAACTTTTTTAATTTTTTTTATTAAACCAACACTGACAACTCTAAGTGTTTAAAGGTAGCTAAAAACATTAAAGCAAACCTACACGTTTAAAATAGAGAAAGCTAAGTTTTGACCGATATGTTATGTTCTAACTTAACGATTTTAATAAAACTTCATACACATAGCCTAAAGTTCAATTTTAACAGGCATGTAAAATTTAGACCTGATACAAGCAAAAGTTTTTGTGTAGTGAAGTGATATATTTTAAATGGAATAGGCCGGGACGTAAATGGGTCAGGTATTCACTCTACTACAACCATCCTTTTTAACTATCAACTCATCATGATTAACTATTTTTCAATATTTAATACATATTTATTGCAAGAGGCTCGCTTCAATGATAAAAAAAAGCTTTACTTTTAATTTTACCTTAGCTTCGCTAAGTACAAATAGATAATTACTTTTAATTTTTTCTCTTTGCTAACTCCGTCTTGTATGAGTAGTTAGCGTCGTATACATAGCAGTGTGTCCCGCGATACCACACGTATTTTTACGTTAGCTTGCTTTCTTGTTTGTTAGTTTGTTTCTTTGTTTGTTTGTCCGGTACAAATCTGGCAATCGATTTCTAACTAACTTCCCGAATAGCTAGACATTTAAAACTTTTAGCATAGCTCAGAATACGATGACAATGACTTATTTTAATACTTTTAGCCATCTATCAGCAAAATTTAATTGGTTTTCAGCAAATTTTGCTGTATGGAAAGTTAGTTCGGAAAAAATCCGCAAGTTATTTTATTTGTTTTGCCATGTCCCATATTTACAATGTTCATTTTGACGGGTTTCAAATTTGTGATTTTTATAAATAAGAGATAAACATTGAATGACAGGAAAACAGGAAATATATCGATTATATTAATTATATTATTTCAAATATATCTATGGCACGGTTTAGATTCGGTGTTGGAGAGATCCGTTGTACAAAGATTTGTCCTTTTATAGGTTTATGATCAGCTCTCTAGATGGTTGTAATTTATGTGAAGTAAATAAATTTGGATTTTTTTTTTTTTTTTTTTTTTTTTTTTTTTTTTTTTTTTTTTTTTCACTAACATTATATATTATATAACAATAACAATTATATTATCAACATTACATACGATTCAACAGAAAATTTAAAAACGTAGTACATAAAAAGTTCTTTTTATCTTGAAATTATTATAATTATATAATGGTAAATAATGGTCAATATTATAATATAATATATCTGTAAACGTAGAAAAAGTGTTAAAATCATGCTGCTATGCTCACAACACCCAAGCAGGTAACCTGCCAGGCTCCACTATGTTCATGCCCATATTATAAAGAAGTACAGATCAATTTTTCCAGCCGAGTAAGCGAGTATGCGAGTAAGCGACCAGCAAGGCTCCACTGTGTTTCTATCTTTACCCGTACATGTTGAAGAAAATCTCGTAATATCCTCATTTTTTCCATATCTTGTTGTAGTATCAGGAATTTTCAGCTAATTATTATCTTATTGATAATTTAGTTTTATATCATACAAAACAGATTATGCCGGCCTCAGGTTGCCTATCTGTTCTACTCTAAATATTAATTTATCATATATATGCTAATTTTCATTAGCTTTATGACGCCCCAGGCTCGGGCCAAACACCGCCCGGCCACAAAACACTTCAGACTCATCTGCGCCCGAAAACTTCCTTGACACTAAAAAAATTAAATCCAAACTGACAGCTTGTCATAATCTATACATCATTCTCCTAAATGTAAAAATTATGCTTTACAGAATTAATAATAAAAAAAACAGGAAACCCTATATATAATCTTTTTATAGGTTTTTCAAACTTTCCTCTTTTTAATGTTTTACGTATTTGTATAACAGCCTTTTTTACTCTATTATTCCATATTGAGAAAAAATTAAATTGAAACATGGTAAAACATAAAATATACAGTATAATCTTTCTAATCTAACCTTCAGAATTCTTAAGAATGAAGTTATTAGTAGTTGGAGATCTATTCTAGATCGTGTCATTGTAGTGGTTTTGTAATCTAAAAACCAAATTTGTGCTTTACTATGATCCAAATTATATATTTTCACAATTCCTGTTAGTCCAAGAGATGACTTGCAAAAAGTGTCTGACTAACATTAAGCTAGCATTAAGTGTACATGTTAAATAATATTCTAGTGCTTTTTAAGAATATGTGGTCTGCTAAATTCGTCATAGCTTAGTAATAAGGCATTTGAAAAAAACAAACCGGTAGAGAACCATGATCCTGAGTACAAAATTAGTTAGTAGGCCGAAAATCAAGTTGATGTTAGTTTGTCCCTTGATATGTTGGTTATTCAAATATACTCCAAATCAAAGTGATCACATAAGAATAGACAAATTAACATAAACTTGATTTTCTGTCCACTTGACCAATTGGCAGGACATGGTCGCTCTCTATACAATTTTTTTTTTTTTTTTCAAATGCTTATTGCCAAGCTATGTCCCGCAGACGAATTTAGCCAACCACACATTCTTAAAAGGCACTTAAATATTATCAAATTACACACAAAATTCTAGCTTGATGTTAATCGGTCACTTTTTTGCACGCTATCTCCTGGACTATTAGTATAGACCAAAAATTATCTTCTGGTCTCCTGGACTATTTTGGTGGTGTATTATATATAATTTTTGTACTAAAATATGGGTATGATCGATCGAAAACCAATCATTTCTTGAAGAGTTTATTAAAGACTGCAACTGATATAATATAAATGAAGATCACATATGAACACACGATGCAAATTAATGTACTGAGTCTAGTAATTCTTTAAGTTCGAATTTAAACTTAACATTCCGCCTTCATTTCCTTAGTTAAAGACGCTTCAAAGTAATTTGCGCTGGTTTAAAGATAAAAGATCCTTTGGATAATCGAGATCTTTTTAATGAAGATAGGGGTGGATTCAAGGGTTTCGAGGCGTCGTTCCGGAAAAACTTTTCCAAGCTGGTTGGCTTTATACGGAATTTTCCGAGAGGGTCTGGAGGTGGGATCAGTGTCCTTTGAAGGGGGAATCTAACGGACACTTGACTGCTCCCATAAAATCCAGCCAACACTGTCGGAAGGGGAAGCTTTTATGCAGTGGGTATGGTTTATCCCGGGAGACGAGCCATCTTGGTCCGTCACTTCACCCTACTCTGTTAAGGCATTTTAGGTTTTCCGCGTTAAGCCTTGAAAATGAAGTTATTCGGTAAATCAATGCATCTGAGAGAAGGGGATATCTGGCAGGACGTCCCTCAGGAGCAAGCGTATTCTCAGATCCAATCATCGAATCACCTAAAACCCAGCTCGTTTTCTTCCAACATTTTCTCTCGTCAAGTCTATCGACAGCCTTGTTGGAAGGGCCTTCTCTCAAAATTATTGCGGACGCTGCAGACTCCATTTTAATACCCCACTTTTTACGATCATATTTATTTTATTGTTGTTTCAACCGAACGCAAAACTTGTAAACAAAAGCGTTTTCTTTTGTCGTACTGAAATCTACTGACTGGGGTCGTCAAGCTCCTTCAAATAAAATAATAATAAAAGGTAAATAAATAAGATTTACTTTCTGCTTATGTAATAAAAATAATATACCAAAAGTAACATGTCAGTCCCAATATCCAACCGTTAATTGCATCTCCACTAGGTATCCAATCTGCGCCATCCCTTGGGATACCAAATCAACTACAATTCGTTCCAACATGGCTGAATCTGTTTTTTATTAATACCTGTTCTGCATGTATATAAAATGTATCCACAACTTAACTTGTTATTATTTTAACTGGTTTTTAACTAAAATTATTTCCTTTAATGTTGCAATTATTTATTCTATTGCTATTATATATAATAATCAGGTGGAAGGTAGACATATATCCTCTTCTATTCTTTGCACTTCTGAGCTACTCATCCATTTCACTTATTTCAGGGTTTTTTCCCTCATCTTGTTGGAGGTCTTCCTTGTGATCCATTGGCCACCATTCCAGCAGTGATTATATCCACCTCTCATCCTTCCCTCGTGCGATGTGGTTGCACATTGCACATTTTTCAGTTTTTTTGTTACCAATTCCATTACATTCTCCAATTCGAATTTCTCTCATATCCATTTCTTGGATTTCCTCTCTAGTTTAATAGTCCTAATACTTCGTTCCATACTCTACACCACCCTTCTTAGTTTCCCTACGATATATCTTCGGTGATGGCCTGTGTTTTTCATCCATGTATTAGTGCTGGCAGTAAAACTATGTTTCACAGATGTATATTTCTTAATTTCAATGTTCGCTCTAAAAAGGTATCTCTATACTTGTTCAATGATAATACACGTTTAATGATCTATGGCTCTCAATCATATGCAATCCTTCTCTGAACTTCTTCTTTCAAGCTGGCCTCCATAGTAACGGCTCTCCCGAGATAAATTCTTCGATAATAATTACAATTTCTTGCTCTCTCATTATTAGCTGATAATTTACATTTTCGTTTATTTTCTTAATTTTAGTTTATTTATGAAAATTTTTAGTCTGGCTTTTCCTGTTTCTCTATCTAGTTTTACTAGCATAAACATATATATATATATATATATATATATATATATATATATATATATATATATATATACTGTTAATATAAGAAGGAACCTTATAAATTCCTTTCTTATATAAATAAATAAAAAAATAAATTTATATAAAAAAACTACTATCAACTGTTTGAAATATATCCTATAACCATTAAAAATCCTTTGCTTAATTAACAAGCACATATTTCATAAAATTTAATTTTACATTTTTTTAGAAGAAAAAAAGTTGTTGATATATTCTTATATTATTAATACTAGTAGATCCGGTTCCGAATTCTTTACAACCGCGGTAGTCCAATTTTTTTCTCGATAAGTTTATGTGTTAATATTTAATATTTTATGAAGACACACATAATATATAAAATAAGTTATAACGTGATAACTTTAATGATTTAATAAAAGGAAACTAATAAATAAAATATTTCCAATACTAAGAGTATAAAAGATATTAAAATAAGACTGATAAATTAAATTCATCTAGTATTAATTAAAACAAATATTTGTAAAATTTAAAATTATTTGATAGGACATTCCAATAATTATTAGAAATAGTTTACGATAGTTTTTTTTTACTTTTCCTCACTACCTATGGTAATAAAAGTATTGTTTTCACCCAAAAAATTGTTTTCGAGATTTCAACGGAATTATCCGTTTTGGGTGTTTTTAAGACCTCCTGAGTGGTTTTCAGCATGACGTCTGTATGTATGTGTGTGTATGTTATCATCGTTTCGTCCAAGGTATTTAACCTAGAGAGTTGAAACTTAACAGAAAAATCAAAATTGGCAGAAAAATCGGAATTTTTAGCGGAAAATCAACTTTTTCCGCCATCTTGAACCCAGTTTGCTGAGTCAGCAAAAATTTAAAAAAATCGAAAAATGATCTTGATCGAGTTGAAATTTGACACGAATGTACCTCTCTTTATGACAAATAAGCCCACCAAATTTAATTTTGATATTGGCCGCTATTTTGAAGTTATCAATTTTTGAATTTTGGTACTTTGATGGTTAGTTATACCGAAAGTATAAATACGTTTTTGACATATAGCGTATCGTTGGAACCGAAAAACTTAAGGCACTAATATAAAAAACCCCATTGAAATTCCATTAATTAGTTTAAAAGTTATAAGCGAATATAATTATTTATTAGTGCGATAATTTTGATGTACTCAAAATTTGTTTACATACCTGTCAAAATACCACCAAAATTCTAATGTAATTAAATAAATTAAATAAAATATATAAAAATAGTGTATACATTTAAAAAAAAAAAAAAAAAAAAAAAAAAAAAAAAATGATAATTAATAGATCAGTTAGTTCAAAACGGTAACCCATCCGAGTACTAACCACGCCCAATGCTGCTTTCCCACTTCTTTAGTGGCATCCAAAGTGAGGAAAAGTTCCGAGGTCCCCCGTGCCCGATTTTTCATTAGTATTTTTGCTTTGACATACATTTTTAAAATATATAGAGCATTGTGTTTTTTAAATCTATGTATATAAATATATAATAAATTTAAAAATATAAATACATAAATATAACATTTATTAAGTAATAACTACTAAAGAACCCAAAATAAATTTTAATTACATACTTACTACTTATACATTACTTATATAGTTGACTTTGAGTAAGTAGTATTGATTATAATTAAAAATAGTCTGCCAATTTTGCTTTTACATCCCATAATTTTGTCTAATATATCCCCCCTCCCCCCCGCTCCTCTTCTTTAAATCTGTCAAACTTGTTTTGATTTTTTTTTCTTAAATAATAGTATTCATTTAGCAAAATTTAAAGAATGTAAACGTTAAATTTCATTGGACCATCAGTGGGCTACTTTTGACAAGCCATACAAAATTCTTAAAAAGCCATTTTAAAGATATAGGTGTAAATAGATGTTTATTTGTGGGCATATGAAAAATGGTAAGAAAAATATAATGTTAAAAGTTATGCCAATATCAAAAATATTAAGAAAAATTATTGAGTGAAAAGTAAATGGCTTAACGAAGGAAAAGTTTTAATTTAAGTAAAATAAATTTCAAATTGTATTATGTAAAATGTTTATATTGCATAATTATACAATAGAGTTTGTAACAAAACCCCTTCTTTATATTTACGTAATATTCTTAATTATGAAATACCAATTCATAATAAATTAATCAATCTTTAAAGTTCACCCAAGCGTGGAAGTATTCCCCTTTTATAAAATAAATAAGAAGGAAATCAATATATGTATATTGAAATTTTTCGGGTTCGTGGCGCCGAAATCTAGTTGAGTTGATTTATGGACGAGAAAATCTGTTTGAAGACTACAAATCTTACTCTTTTTGAAGTATTAAATTTTTTTTGTGGAATTTTAACATTTATATTCTTTAGAAAATATTTGTTTGTTTTTTTTATTTTTTTTTTTTTCTCTCAATTCTCAAATATTAAAAAAAGAACTTGATTAAGATTTCAATTAAGCATTATGAAAGAAAAACCTTTGATGACTTAAAATACCGCGAATGATTTCAACCTTATAAACTGTCGGTTCAACGAACTCAAAAAACACTTTCTCATATACCTAGTGAAACTGAATTTAAATTCTATAATATTTAATTTTAAATTATTGTTTAAGAGATAATTAAAGCAGGCCCTACACCATCAATCCGCTTGATCAAAATAGCGCGTCAAACTGATTGATACGTGCTTGAAGCAGCCATGGGGCGCATCAAGCATACCGTCAACCGTCAATCTTTTTATCAACACTAATTGGTAGCGGAGTTTACGACTAGTTAACTGCTCCTCCTAAACTGTAGTGAATCAGTATTGTGTAGATACCATGGTTTCGAATCAGGATTTGGGGTTTCTCATATTGATAGTTGTTCCTCTCAAGCGGAAAAAACGACCCAGAGAAAACGACGTTGGTCGAAGGAGTGGAACTTTCCACAACTCCGGACAGTCACGATATCAATCAATGAGGAGGCTAATAAATTATCGATCGGCATTATTATCTACGATGTCCGAACCTTCGGAAACAAGCGGACGGTCCACCATCTCTGGTGTCGAGCACAAGTGACTGATGGAATGCTTGATCAAAATTGCTCGAGACTATCAAGCGCTCCGTCAAGCCGCTTGAGTCATTCAAACTTTCCATCAATCACCGTCAAGGCTCGACTCAAGCGTCGAAAGGGTTCCTAGACTATCAATATCGCTTGACGCGCTGTTTTGTCAAGCGGATTGATAGTGTAGGGCCTGCTTAACTTAGTGCGTAAGCTTTCGTGGGTTGACTCGTATTCAATAACTTGATTTTCCGGTGAAATCTGCGTCATGAAGGGATTGAAGTCCAATGTTTCGCTTCCACTACTGGAAGCATCTTTAGGGGTGTGGTGCATCGTGATGTTGACTCGAAGCACAATATATACTGATGACTGGAAAGAAGAACGGCGTATTTATACTGATTTTCTAGACCGTAGATTGTGCCTGAATTTCCCAAGGGTTCCTTTACTGGGGCTAATCCTTTGTCGGGATGATGTTATCAGGCAGGTGCTTTGTCGGGCGGATGATGTATGATATTGGGAAGTATCTGTGGCGCCACCTCTTTGCTATCTGCCTGGCGCAGGTACTGACAAGAGGTTTACCAGGTTCGAGAAAGGGTGAAACCATCCTCTCTGTTGTAGTTTTCCGGTTGTTTCTCGATCTCAATAGCCTCTCTTACCACTCTGCTGTGATACCTATTGACAAATGCGAGTACCCTAATGTCCTCAAACTTAATGAGATGGCCACTTCCGTCAGATTGTTGAGCTATTGCTGATCTATGATCGTTATTTTTCACTACTCTTACGTGTTCTTGATGGCGGGTTGAGATCAATTTTCCAGTTTACCGGATGTAGTTTTTGCCACAACTGCAAGAGATTCTGAAGATGCTTCCAGTAGTGGAAGCGGAACGTTTGACTTCAATCCCTTCGTGACGTAGATTTCACCGGAAACCCAAGCTGTTCATAAGAGATAATTTTCAATTTTCAGCTACATCACATTTATTTTCATCAATATATCATAAACCATATTTTTCCCGTGAAAACAAGTTTATTACATAAAGTCATACTGAATTGAATATAAATCTGATTTGGCTGAAAATCAAAAACGAAAAGTAAATCAATTATCTGTTAATCAATTTTTAAATTAAATATTATAAAAATTAAATTCAGTATAACTATATGTATATAAGAGTAAGGTACGAGTTTGTCATAGCGATTTCTTATAAAAACATTTATAAATATCAATATTTCAATAATTATTTAAGTTAAATTATTTAGCTAAATATTTAAATTAATTATTCAGACAATTAAGAATTTACTTTTAATTCATTTAATGATTAATTTTAACACGAAATAGTTTCATTTTGTAATGAGATCACGTTTTATCCTCTTTAATCCAATCAGTCGTTTGAAAACTTCTAGAAAAAAAAACTCCTCGAAACACTAAACTTAACTTTAATTGGAATTAGTTTTTTTTTAACTTAAGGGGAAAAAGAGTTTCGTAACATTCGATAAAAAAAAGGAGGAAAGAATAAATTGATCGCCGACTTTAAACTTACTCGTAATATTATATGGCTTCCAAGTAGACCTGAAATGGCAATCTTTTTATCTAACTTTTATATTGGCTTTTGAATAATTCATTCAAACCAAGTTCAATAGACTTGTCTCTTTAAATGCACCAATTAAATGGTCTTTCTTTCCTATTGGCTTAGGAATGCGTTGATTAAGAAATGTTTCATCCAATAGAACCGCCAAACAGAACAATGATAACGATGAACAAGTTTGGCCAATTTCTGGGTTAACCATTCAATTTTTAAGTGATTTGATTATAAGTAGAACAAAATGTCAATTAGAGCTAAATAAAGTTTTCTTTTTTTTAAAAAGTGAGCCCAAATAAGTATGTTTTTACAATTATTGTTATTGTGCTAAGAACAGAAAGATGTATCTTCTAGCTTCCTTCTTCTTCCATTCTCTATATCACGTATTGAGTAAGAATTACTTCCGAGCTTGCTCAAGGTTGAGTGTTTTGAAGAACAAAAATTTGTTATGTCTCCAATTTCAAAAATGCGTTTCAGACATCATGGAACATTTTTGGTTCCGTGTATGTCTGTCGGTCTGTCACTAAATTTGTGTGAACCAACACCAATATTGTCTTAAAAACTATTTGTCCGATTTTAATGTTAGGTCATAATTAGCCTAGTGTTGGTCTCTTATGAGTTGATTCCTTCTGTGCCCATTTGTTTCTCTTCTACTTGGGCCAACATACATTTATTTACACCTATATCTTCCAAAGAACTCATCTGATTGTAAGGAAATTTTTTGGATAGTTTATTGAAAGTAGCCCCATTAAAATAGCTCCAGATTAATTTCAACCGTCTGCACTCTTTAAACTTTTATAAATTGATATATTATTAATGTAAAAAATAAAACAATTTTGGAAGATTTAAAAAACCGGAAAAGTTAAATAAATTTGAAAATAATAGGTTGTAAAACCATCAAATCATCAAAGTATACGAAATAAAACGCGCGAAAGCTATGTGCCATACAAAGTGGCTGACTATATTTTATACTTGTTGACGTTCGATGCGTTAATATTCCATAATTTGATTTATTTGCTTTAAGCACGAGAATATTTATCATCTTTGCTCACTTGGACTCATCTATACAGTTCGTCATCTGAATTAGAAAACTTTTTCTTTAGATGACATCTAATTTATATAATTTTGGTGTTTAATGTATATTATATTTTCTTTTTTTTTTAATTTGTTTTCCTTCCGAGCTTACCAAAGGTAACGGAAGCTATGTGATCGCTCTGAAGAACAAAAAATGTATGTCTGGGATTTTAAAAATTTCAAGACTGAAATCCGTTTGAGACATCAGGGAACATTTTTGGTTCCGTATCTGTGTGTCGGTTTGTCGGTCAGTCGGTTTGTTCATTTGTCTGTCTGTAGATCAATTTTTGCGAACCAACTTATCTTAAACACTACAGTTAGTCGAAAGTAGACCGCAGATAGCCCCAGATTAATTTCAACCGTCAGCTCTCTTTAACGTTTGCTTAATTGATACTTTAATTCATGTAAAAAATCAAAACAATTTTTACATACTAAAAAAACGGGGGAAACAATTAAATAAATTTGACAATTTAAAAGCATAAAATTAATAAAGTACGTGATGAGATGCGTGGAAGCTATGTGCCACACTAATTGGCAGTCTACTACTTTAGATGTTGTCGAACATTCTTATTTAATGTATATTATCATTTTTCATTTTTTTAAATTTGTTTATGTAATTTGTTGTTAGTTTTATATTATGTACTATTATATTTTTTCATGGCTATTTATAAACAGGTTAAGAAAAGCTATTCGCTCAATCTTGCTTTGAGAAATTATAAGAATTAGATTATTATTAGATTATGTTATAAGTTTATAAAAGTGTTTTTACTTTTAAAAATTGAATGGTAAGTTACAAATATTTAAGTTGTTATATTTTAATTTTGTTTAGAGTAGTTTTGCAGTGTTAGAAATCTAAACAGTAATAAATATTTCTTCCAGATTATATTCTAGGTACCATTGTATTGTTTTACCAACCTAAATAATACGAAAGTCGTTTGAAACATAATATAAAGTTCTAGTTTTAAAAACGTTTCCATGTCCAATATTGTCTTAGCGAGGGTCTTGTGTTACGTGACACGAAGGTTAGTAACAGGAGAGTGATAAGGCTTGTTTTATCACTCGTTTGGACTGAGTGGGACATAAGTAGAAAGTAGTATATCAAAGTTTTTATGGTCGTCCCACCCTCCGACTGTTAGTTTTGACCCTATGGGTCTTGTACAGAGCTCGCGTGCCCCTTATCATTAAAATACCGTCCCCGGCACATTTGTTTAAGGCCATTCTCCATACTGCCATCAAAATAACAAACTTTAAAGTGTATACCACACATATTCTTATTCAAGTCTGTAAGGGTATTAATAACTTTAATTTAATCCGTTTTTGGAACGAAGTTCCTTATCACTCTTATCAGTCACAAAAACCGACCTTCACAAAATCGACCGATGACGATAACTTGAGTAAAAGATGACCAATCTAGTTGAAATTCGGTACACATGTTCATTTTACCAATGACCAGAATAAGTTCGTTGGACAACGTTATCCGCCTAAGCGTTCGCGCGTTATGTTCGCGTAAACGTAACCTTCAAATGTAAAATTGGCATTTTAGGAAGGGAAAAATGTCTAAGTTAATCTATTCAATGAGACAAACAACTTTTTAAAATAATTTCTTTTTGTAAAACCAACACCGACACCACTATGAAGTGTTAAAGATCGCCAAGCACATTAAACAGGCCTACATGCTTAAAATAGAGTATACAGTTTTTACCGAAATCTTACGTTCTAACAAAATGATTTTAATAGACCTTCATACACATCGACGCAAGTAAAATTTCAACCTGATATAAGCAGAAGTTTTTGTGTAGTGAAGTGATATATTTTATAATATTTTAAATGGAGTATGCGTGAGGGTTAGGGAATAGTCCTGTTCCCTCGGCTCTGTAGTACAATCATCCTCTCAAACTATCAATTCATCATGATTAACTCAATACCTACATAATATTTAGTACAAGAGGCTCCCTTCAAAGATAAAAAAAAAGCATTTCATTTATTTTTGCCTTAACTCCGCTAAGTACAAATAGTTAGTTACTTTTAATTTTGTCTCTTTTCTAACTCCGCCATGTATGAGTAGCATGGCAGTGTAATTTTATCATTTATATTTAATGAAAAGCGTAAGGAACTTCGTTCCTAACGAGTGTCTCGGGTCACCACACGAATATTTGTTTGCTATATTTTACCTCCTTTGAGGCATCTTCAGGCTTAAAAGAAGTAGTATACTATAATATTAAACACCCCTCCCGCCGATTCATCTCCATTTTAACATAGATATTTGATTTTTGAAAGACTATTTTTAGGCCTAAAGAGGGAAAATCTCTGCATAAGGAGTTAACGTGTTACCTAATACTCTAGAGACCTAATAAAGATAATAATAAATAAATGCATTTATATATTATATATTATAATAAACTGAATTATGTATAGAAATCACGTTATTAATTGTGGTCAGAATTTCTTCTTAAGACATAGCAATAAGCTCTAAATCAAATCTCAAGGTTATATTATTCTTCTATAATATTTATTTCATATCTTTCCAACCAAGATGTTTAGAAGCTTCAACTTAGTCATCAATGAACAGAAATGTTCAATAAAAACTTCAAACATGGTTCTCTGTTAGTAACACTTTTATAAACCTACAACATAATTAACTTATTCCCATAAAAATCGAATTCATTGATATCTCAGTAGATGGCTTTTAAATAACTTGGTTGGAAAGACAAGGAAATTAACATTAAAGGAAAATAATATCACCATAAAATTTGCTGAAGATATTGTTGAGCTAATTGATGCGTCTGAAGAAGTTCTGACCATTATCAATAACAATTTAAACAAGAGTAGATGAGTTAGGGAATAGCACTCTTTAAAAAGATGGGAGTTTACAGGATATATGAATGTATATATACCTAGACTAAATTGTTGTTAATAAGTTGATTATATAACAATATTTTTAAGAACAAGCTTTTATTCGTATTCTTCTCAGCAAACCCTTTCATTTGATACCCATATCATGGGCGTGCTTACAAAATAACTTGTCCACCATCTTGGGCTGCCCGCCATATTTGATTTAGAATGACGTCACTTAGCTAACCATGCATTGTCATCCAAACTAAACGTGTATGCAAAATTTTAATACAATCGGTTGAGGATAACTGTTTTAAAATTTAGTTGCAAGATTTGACCCGAACATACATACATGCATACAAACATAGCATGTTAAATAAAAGCTTATGTAAAAAGGATAGCTCCTCAAAAGAACTTAAAGGCGGAGATACACATGCCAGTAGCTTGAACAAAAACATGCCAGCTACTTGCACGTGGATATGTTAAATGGCATGCCTGTAGCTGGCAAGCAAGCTGATGAAACCTTAATAAAAATCCTTGGCATGCCAGTTACTGGCACATACCCTCTTTTGGCATGCAAGCTACTTCCCCAATTTGACGGCATGTGTATGTTCGCCTTAAAAGGAGGATTGGCCTGATATAGAGAGTTTTCCATAGGCTCATTGGTTTTTATGCCCGACGTTTAAATTTTGTTATTAATGTTATCTAATTTATTTATTTTATTTTATTATTTTTCAATTGTTATTTTTTTACTTATTAAAAAAATTGAAAGATAAAAAGAACCTTTTATATACTATGTTTTTAAATTTTCTGTCATAAATCATAAATTTGAAACCCGTCAAAATGAAGATCGTAAATATGGGATATGTCAAAACAAATGAAATAACTTGTGGATTTTTTCCGAACTAACTTTCTATGCAGCAAAATTTGCTGAAAACGAATTAAATTTGGCACTTCTTTAGATTGTTACTCCCCTTATAAAAAAAATAGAGGGGAGAAACAATCTAAAGAAGGTGTATGGGATGTTCTTCTTTAGACTGTTACTACCCTTGTAAAAACAGAAGTGTGATATTCCTTTGTCCAAAAGTACTTTGCAATAAACATCCCTTTTTCTTTATAGTTATTTAGTCAAACCAATTTATATTCTTAAACAACATAGGGGAGTAACAATCTAAAGAAGTACCTTAAATTCTGCTGAAAGATGGCTAAAAGTATCAAAAGAATGCATTGTCATCGTGTTCTGAGCTATTCTAAAAGTTTCAAATGTCTACCTACTCGGGAAGTTAGTTAAAAATCTATTACAAGATTTGTACTGGACAAACAAACAAACAAACAAGAAAGCAAGCTAATAAAAACGTAGTAAAAAGTAGAAGGAACTAAAGTGTATAAATTAATTAATTATCAAACAATGTAATATCACTTTTATATATATGAATTAACAATCCCATACCTATGTGTGCATCGTATTTCAATCGGTGCTTGGCTAATCCTATATCAAAGCCATGTCCTGATTTAATGTTATTGAATAATAATAATATCTATAAATTGCTATTATGTATAATTATTATCTACGGGAGGTCGGTATTATTATTTTTCTTTAATGATTATTTCCATATATCTTCAACGGCAGAGGAGAATGAGATTGAGATGATTTTATTAACGGACAGAGGAGAATGAGAGGCTGGGAGAATGAGATTGAGATGATTTTTTAACGGACAGAGGAGAATGAGAGGCTGGGAGAATGAGATTGAGATGATTTTTTAACGGACAGAGGAGAATGAGAGGCTGGGAGATTGAGATGATTTTTTAACGGACAGAGGAGAATGAGAGGCTGGGAGAATGAGATTGAGATGATTTTTTAACGGACAGAGGAGAATGAGAGGCTGGGAGAATGAGATTGAGATGATTTTTTAACGGACAGAGGAGAATGAGAGGCTGGGAGAATGAGATTGAGATGATTTTTTAACGGACAGAGGAGAATGAGAGGCTGGGAGAATGAGATTGAGATGATTTTTTAACGGACAGAGGAGAATGAGAGGCTGGGAGAATGAGATTGAGATGATTTTTTAACGGACAGAGGAGAATGAGAGGCTGGGAGAATGAGATTGAGATGATTTTTTAACGGACAGAGGAGAATGAGAGGCTGGGAGAATGAGATTGAGATGATTTTTTAACAGACAGAGGAGAATGAGAGGCTGGGAGAATGAGATTGAGATGATTTTTTAACGGACAGAGGAGAATGAGAGGCTGGGAGAATGAGATTGAGATGATTTTTTAACGGACAGAGGAGAATGAGAGGCTGGGAGAATGAGATTGAGATGATTTTTTAACGGACAGAGGAGAATGAGAGGCTGGGAGAATGAGATTGAGATGATTTTTTAACGGACAGAGGAGAATGAGAGGCTGGGAGAATGAGATTGAGATGATTTTTTAACGGACAGAGGAGAATGAGAGGCTGGGAGAATGAGATTGAGATGATTTTTTAACAGACAGAGGAGAATGAGAGGCTGGGAGAATGAGATTGAGATGATTTTTTAACAGACAGAGGAGAATGAGAGGCTGGGAGAATGCATTTCTTCCAACGTTTAGATTTTGTTTTTTTACCGTATCGTAGAATGAACAAGGTCGAGTATGAAGCCAGTTGCGTAAGAATTCAGTGAGTCCGATGCGTGGGCTGATATGGAGATGATTTTGGGTTCAGCGTGTTTACAGCTTTGCCGAACACACGATGCACCGAACTTTTATTCTTGTCCATGAGAGGGAATCTTCCATAATCTAAAATTGAAAGTTGACAACGAATTCCAGCCGGTTTGGCGTTTTTCAAGGGTGAGAAACTTGACTCCGCGACAGCCACCAGCCTAAAAAAGACAATTAATTAAACGTCCGGAGAAATGCATTATAAAGGGGGGGGGGGAGATCATTCCTCTTTTATTTTTAAAGAATAATGTATAGGTATAATAGAACAAGATACAGCAATTGGAACCGGAAAAACGTTGTTTTCTTTATTTTAAACGTTTGGGTCTTACTTAATAACACTATACATCAAGCTTAGTTTGGGTCTGACTTTAATAAATTTAGCGATCTTTATCACTTCATAACAGTGTCGGTGTTCGTTTTACTAAAAAAAAAAAAATATTTAAAAAAGTCGTTTGTCTCATTAAATAGATGAAGTTAGAATTTTTTCTTGGATTAAATACGCAGTATTATAATAATATACCTAATTTATTTAAATAAGCGTCAGCATAGATCAATTTTACTTTTTACAAGACCGTAATTATATTTTCGATATTTACAAAACCAAGTGACATTTTGATATATAACAAAAATAAACAAGTCAAGTAACAGGCTTCCATAATAACATGTTTTCCAGTCTTTTTGAAGCTTACGTTTACGCGAACGTTGCGCGTGAACGCTTGGGCGGATAACGTTTTCCAACGAACTCAGCCTGGGCATTGGTAAAATGAACATGTGTACCAAATTTCACCTAACTCGGTGATCTTTTACTCAAGTTATCGTCATCGGTAGATTTCGTGACGGTTTTTGCGTGACGGTGATTTTGTGACTTTTTTTGGATTCACTCCCGCGGTCCAGAACGTGCCATAAGGAACTTCGTTCCAAAAACGAAACCAAAGAGCGTTACATGAAAATGCCTCACTGCCTCGCTGACTCGTTTGCAAGAAATTTTCTTTTTTTGTTTTATTTCTTATGATGGTTAAACTATCAATTTTATTTATTAATTTATTTTTTTGTTATATTTACTCTCTTAAAGTTCTCAATATTCCAGAAATTCATAATTGAAATAATAGACTAAGTTAATAAATTTTCCTCATGAGAGAGATGATCTATAATTTTCCCATTTAAATGTGGGAAGTGAATTTATATTAGCTACTACCCAAATGAAGTAAAATGAATAAAAAAAAATAAAAAAATACATTCAGGTGGATTTGCAGAAGAAATTGCTTAACATGTCTATCTCATTAAAGTTACTTGTACATTTTTAAACCTGTTAAGTATTGTAAATACCTAATAAATTTAAAGAAGAAGCAATTTTCCACGTACGTTTTGACTTGTTCAAATAATCAACATAATTATGAAATTCCGTGTTTTAAGGTTTAATTATAAATCTCACTGAGCAATCATAAACTTCTTTTCATACATATAATTTTAATTCGATATAAATCAATTCATGATCTATATATTTAAATATTTACAAGGTAAATTCTAGTAATTATAAATCTACGTGTCAAGTGTATGTTTATTACACTTAGCAATCATAAACTTCCATTATTACCATATAATTTTTTTAATTTATATAAATTAATTCATGGTCTATATATTAAACATGTTCAAGAAAAAAATTCTAGTATGTAATTATACATTACCTTGTTCAGCTTTAGAGAGGTTGTACCGATTCATAAATTAAAATAGGCTGCAATAAATTATTAATTCGTTCAAATGTTAAATATAATATTTAAATGTAAAATAATTGATAAATTGATTTTATTATTCAAATTGATTTAACCGTGTAATAGAAGGAAACGATCAGAAATCGATTATAATTTGTCTCTATCCAATTAAATAATATGTCAATGGCTTTAGCAATTTATGAATCAGAGTTAAATAAGACAAATAGTCAGCCTATATTTGTGAGGTACTTCCTCCCGTCCTATTATTGCAAATAAGATTTAGACCTGGTTCGAATCCCAATTGGATCACAGTTATTTTTAAGCAATATTAAATGTACGCAGACAGTTGAAATTAATATGGGACCATCAGGGGGCTACTTTCGACTAGTCATTCAATTGTTTTTCAAAATCGGATAAGTATTTTTAAAGATATAGCTGTAAAAACAAAGTTGTTGTTTTGATTCCCAGTTTATTCACACTTAAATTTGCACAAAAATGTTATATTTATTTTAGAACAATAATGAATGAATTTCGACCTACCATATAAATTTGAACAAAATCGGATTAGTGGTTTTTAAGATATGGTGTTTCGAGAAAACGTTAAACGACCGACAGACCCAAGACTAAAAATGTTTCATGGTGTCTCGATAAGGATTTTAATTCGGAGACTAAAAAATATTGATCTACAGAAAGCTTCTGACCTTCGGTAAGCTCGGACATTTTTTTTTAAGAAATCATAAAAAAAATTATTAGTTTTCAATTAAAATTAAAAATATTGTATTTTGGTAGAATTTGTCTCTCTTTATCAAGTTTATTCTTCTGTTTTTTTGTGGGTAATGTTAAGGGTTATAAATGTTTGAAAATAACTAAGTTATTAAACATTGACTATATTTCGACCATCTCCTAGTCATATCCATGCCTAAAACATCGATCAAGCTTGATATAATATCTATATATTATGATTTTTTTACAAAATTGCTTTACATGCATTAAAGAATAATAAAATTTAAATTATGTATAACAATATTTAAAATTAATTAAACAATAATATAAAATTAATTAAACTAATTTGCTGTTTGTTTAATTAAAGTAACTGTTTAGAACGAATTTTTAGAGAAAAACGATGAGTGATTTAAGTGTTTATGACCGAAATACAACTAATGAATAATTAATGTCATCTTTATCAAAAGAGAAATACGAACTTACATACAGGAAGTTTATTTTTTTCTGTATTTATTATAACTTGTGCGAAAACGGCATTTTGCTTTGCTCGTGTGGATTTACTACCCTCGCTTTTGCTCGGGTGCTAACTCCACACTTACATGCAAAATGCTACTTTCCGCACCCGACGCTTAATGTACTATTAAATGACATGTATTTTAAGATTACACACTCCAAACTACGATTTGAAGAGTATTATATTCTTAGTAAAGAAATGAATGATGTATAATATAGTCCTGATTCTATTCCTAGAAGGCTTTGGAAACAAAACTATTCAGGCATTTTATTTAACCATATAGACAGGAAAACATAGCCACTAATGCCTAGCGTGAGCCCCGCGTGGAGCGTGGGGTTTGGTTTTTTTCTGAGGATTTAACATTATACTGTTTGATAAAGCTTTCGTATTTGAAATGAACAAATTGAAAATATTATTTATTCAAATAAATTAAGTTTATATTAATTCCCTTTTCCTTACTATGCTAACAGGAGAAGTGCGATTTGCTTATTTTTGAGTAAGAACAAATCATCCATTTGAGCTTTTTCATGCTGCTATTAATCATTGAATAAATAACAGATAAATTATTGATACCGAGAATTTCTTAAATATTATGCAAATCTGTTATTGAGTAAATTGAACTCAGGATGAAGGCCTAGCATATTGAAAATTAGTTATTCGATTCCAACGATAGATACCTTTTCTTTTTGTATTACTCAAACGAATATACTGTTGTATGAATAAGCAGGAAACCTTTACCATATTGGGTCAATTCCAGAGAGAAATTGCTGGAAAAAAGAAATATTTGTTTTAGAGATCGGCTCAGTTGTGAGGTCAGTAATGTAAGTTTGTGGTTTTGAGTTTTTCTGATATAATTGGGCAAGACTGAGTGAAACCTTCATGTAATGCGGCCTATCTTAGCTCCGGTCCGTTCTTCGCCCTCATTCGTAACAATGAGTATTCCATATGGATTCGACAGTGGTAAAATAAGACCCTACCTTTCCTTTCGCTAATAAGCTTCTTTCCTCACCGATAAACTACGGAACTTTCGCCACAAATCCGTAATTTTACGACACTGCTCTAATACCGGAGTCCGCATAATCGACAAATAGCTTCGTACGAGTAAACCATCATCGTAGAGAAAGATATATTGGTATTGGGAGAAATCTAATCAGAGAAAGTACACAGTAATAGTATTTTTTGAATCAAATATCAAGGACTTTTTCTTTTAAATGAGCACGACACAAAATTGAATATCTTGTATATTTCGTGTAATTGCTCATGCACGAATTGAAATGTAATAGGATAGTATGCCGTGTAATTCATGTAAATCACAGGGGTTTTACTGAAACTGCATTAATAATAAGAAGGAAAAGTAGTTTTGTACGTTTTTTTCTGGACTACAGTTTTATTGCATACGGTGACGATTTTACTCAGCCAAGATTATCAATAAGTTGATACGTTTCTTTCTGGACAACAGTTTTATTGCAAATGGTGACGATTTTACTCAGCCAAGATTATCAATAAGTTGATATATTTGTTGATGGATCAAAAGGGAAAACCCGTTTAATCATAAATTTTGTATACGGATGGAGATATTTTCAATTATATGTTTTTTTAACCATATAATTTTTTTCAAAAAATTAAAATTTAGCTAACCTAATAGTTAAGATCAAATAAGTATACCCCCTCCCCTCCCCACTCCTACCGGGCGATTTTTCGCATATACATGGTTGCACCCTTCAACTTTTATGGTTGTATGCCCTAGCAGATAACTGTGTAGAATATAAATGGTTACAAAAAACTCACAATTTGTTATAGTAAACTCACAATTCCAATGTAAAATACTCCCTCTTTGTAAAAACTGAACTCCCGCCTCTTTCGAATTAACCGCACGGACAAGATCGAACAAGGACATATTTTCTAATAAGTAGCAGCAAACTAACACCTATTATACTAAAGGTCGACCAAGAAGTCATGAACACGGGAGAAACTGAAAGCTTAGCTTCGTTTAAAGTCAGAACTTCCGAGTATTGCCGAAGTCAGTACAGTCGGGTGCTAAGACAATACCTATCTACATATCATAATTTTAGACAAAGGTCAAACAAAGTATAAATATAAATATATCTATAAAATAATGAGGTAATTAATCTAACGCGTGGTTTTTCTGCTTTTTGTGTATTACACTAGACAGTCTTGGGAAATCAGAAAACCCCATAAAACTTAAAGGATGCAACCCTGTTAAATGTGGGGGGGGGGATAACAAAAAAGACCACAGATTCTAACGTTTTTGCATTTCCGTTATCCTTTTCTTTCTTAAATGGTCCATTACTTTTTAAGCTAAATCATTATAGTTATATGCTGGTATTGATAAACTTAATAATTTTAAATATCTAAAAATATTTATTATTTAAGGTTTTTTGAATTCAGATATATTCCCGGGTAAAATTGTTCACTATTCCAGCTGATTTTCGGTCCATGAGTGATTGTTTGTCTTTGTAAATGCATTAAATCATGTTGGAATAGCGACGAAAGTTAAAAGTTATGCCAGGGAGTGTTCTCAAACTGCACGTTCAGTCTTGCTTTGAAGATTGTTAAAACCGCCGACTCGGTTTTCATAGCAAGTCAAGGACACTCACATCTGCCCAGGTAAATGGTTTTGAATATAACTACAAATACTTAATTCGTTCTCAGTTATATTTAACCAGCGCCGTTAAGTTATCTTGTACCCTGAGTTCATTCTTCAAACAAGAACTCGTCAAATACCACTTAAAATATAATTTCATCAATTTATAAAAGTTAAGTTTTTTCTTTTTTCATGTTCTTTCATCCTATGTAATAAGTAAATATCACCGGGAAATACTTGCATCCAAGTACTTTTTAGGGTTTTGTAGATTATTTAGGATATTATATTATGAAATAATTTTTCTTTTAATTCACTATCCTGCTCTACATGAAAATTCACAAATGTGGTTTGAATGTGTAGTGGTTGGGGTGGGGGGGAGGTTTAGTATAATTTAACTCAATGACAATAAAGAAAGTACAATTAAAAAATAAAATAAAATAAACAGGTCAAGTGTGTGCTAGTCAGCACACAGCGAGGGTCCGTAGGCAACCCTGTATAGTTTAAGTAGTACCCTATTGATGGTGTTTATAAAATGCTAAAAAGCTTTCTTTGAACTATCCTATGGGTCTGATATTCTGAAAAACACAAACAAACTTCTGATAAAATATTTTTTGCCACTGAATCGGACTACACACATATAAATACATCGAAAAGACCATAGTTATAAAAAAAAAGTATTTTGTCAATAAAAAATAAAGTAATATATTTTTTTTTTTTTTTAAATTACATGAAGAATGTTCATGATTTTTTTCAGATTTTTTGCACTTCACATAAGCGAGATAGAGGGGGGGGGGCACGTTTCGTACCCGCACATCAAACTTGCCTACGCTCGCCCTATCAAAGTTATAACCAAAGAATTATATATTGTTTTAATCGGCTCGACGTACCCTTTCATATTAATATGATATACCCCTCACGGTGTCGAAAAAAAAAAAAAAAATGTAACCAATAAGTTCTTTTACCCTAATTTTTTTGATTTTTTTTTTTTAAATCGTTATATTTTTAAATTAAGTGGGTAGGTACAAGACACATACATGCCAAATTTTAAAGTGATCAGACGAAAGGTGTAGCCGTGAGAGCAGGCGACCGGATGGACGGACAGACACACGCAGGAAAATATAAGGGTCCTTGGTTTTGCCTACGGACCCTAAAACGTAAAATATATATTTGTTACTTACTTATCAGCAGCTTTCATTTGATACTCCACTCAAATATTTGTCCTATGTCTAGGTCAAAAAGTAATGTCAGTGTTTTAAATTTCAACTTTTTGACGTAAACGGTTTGGATATGAACCGAAGAGCGACGGACAGACTGACACATCAGCCTCGGCTTGAGGGTTTCGGGAAGAATCTACGAAACTCTAAAAATGCCTTAATTTAATCAAATTTCTTCAGCACAGATGGATATCCATAATAATTTTAAAAAGTAGAGCATATGACTCCTTTGAAATTCTATAGAATGCAAGATATGTCCCTTCACTTTTTTGCCGAACTTTTGATGCAGTTCTTTTTTGCAGTTTTTTTTATGAACCCAATGCTTGCTGTGGTTTCTTTTTACTCTTTTTATTATGTACTAACTAACTACTCCTACTCCAATATATTCGTATTCTTTGGAAAGTACAAGTTGAATGAATTAAATTGCCCCTTGTGCATATGCCTAAGCAACAGATCGCTGATTTTACCGATATTACCAATACCAGCTAGCTATAGATATCGCTTCTCCATCAACCAGTGTACGGACATCCTTATACTGTTATATATTTGATAAGATCAATTTCAATTTCGCATTATTACAGTTCAATATTTAGATATTTACTACGATTCCATGAGTTCTCAAAACCATTTTGAAAACGGGTTTGGTATTCAAAACCCCATGAAATAGGTGATTTCAAAACGTTCTAAGTTCAAAGTCACTACAGGAAATTTTTGTTGAAACAGTTTTGAAAAAGTACCATGGAAACGGGTATTGAATTGAAAACAGAATTGACATGCACAGTAGGAATGATGAGCAGATATATGATAACCTGATTTAACTATAACTAGTCTAGGAGTTTATAGTTTTCAAAATTGTTGAGAAAACTCCTCATGGAAACACTTTTGGTTTGAAACCAAAACAGATTTCAAAACGGTTTTGAAAACTCATGGAAACGTAGTAATTGTATCAAAACTACGGAATAATTAAAAAAAGGTGAGTCATTTGTATTTATCTTATACCAAGTCAATTTCCGACGGAAGAAGCTTTGCAAAATTGGCAACAACAACATTGTAAATAACTTAGAGCGTAGGCTTCCGCGGGTAGACTCGTAATAAACAGCTTGGTTTCCCGGTGAAATCCGCGTCACGAAGGGGATGAAGTCTGTCGTTTCGCTTCCACTACTGGAAGCATCTTCAGGGGTGTGGTGCATTATGATGTTTACTTGAAGCAAGGAAGGAAAAAGGAAGGAAAGGAGTATGTCTTGTTGTTGCTTTAAGTAAACACCACGATGTACCACACCTCTGAAGATGCTTCCACTACTGGAAGCATCTTCAGGGGTGTGGTGCATCGTGATGTTTACTTGAAGCAAGGAAGGAAAGGAGTATGTCTTGTTGTTATTTAAGTAAACACCACGATGCACTTCACCTCTGAAGATGCTTCCAGTAGTGAAAGCCAAACGACAGACTTCATGCCTTTCGTGACGTGGATTTCACCGGAAAACCAAGCTGTTTATTACATTGTAAATAGTAAAAGGAAATATTATATGAATTGTAAATATGGTGCTGTCTTTTAAATTATAATGCCCCCATCAGCCGTTTACTTTGTTTAAAGTAGCGTCCTCAGTAGGCATTAATTAAAGGAAATATTTAAAAAATTATATAAATATTAAGTTTACTTTTTAATGTCATTGTCTAGGTTAAAGAAAAAGGAACTGTTCATATAAAATAAATAAATAATATGACATAGCTTAGAAGAGAAATATTTTAGATGCTTGATAACCCCGTAAAAGTTTTTATCATATGGAGATGATGCAGACAATAGTTTGTAACTTTACATCATCTAAGCGAAGGATTGGTTTCTACACTGTGCAGATTAAACGAAGAGAGAAGAGCTGTTCAGAATGTAAATGTCAGAAAGGATGTTCTGAGAGGTCAGGTCTAAGAAAAGCAGATGGCGATAAAGAAGCCTAAGGAGTGACGATTTAATGTGCAAACGTGGAGGCTTGAATGTTGGAAGAACTCAAGCGCCAATGGCTAGTGAGATAAGTTTGTTAAGTTTATAGTCTTGACTAGGAGGCTAAGTTGTAACTTGTGGTCTCTCCACAGCCTTATCGTAACCTAGCAGTACCTCCATCTTTATTCTGCAGCTAGACATTCTAGTCCATGTTGAACAAGTAAGTTTATTTTTGTAAAGCCCTCTAATTGACTATTCAAACTGTTATAAATGGACTAAAAGACTTGGAATCCGTTAAGAGCCATCCGGTGTGGTCCACGGTTTAATACTAGTAAAATATATAAATAATTACATTCAGCTGTGCTTGCAGTAAAGCTGTTACGATTTTGTAATGTAAATAATATTAGCCCATAAAAACAAAGTTGTTTATTATAAATCCTTTATTTTTATGTACTTTGGTTGTGTGTGACATGGGCAGGTGAATTTATAAATGTATTGATTAATTAATTACTAGAATGTTTTATATTGGTACTACTTAATACCAATTAATTAAATAACTTATAAGACGTAGTGGTAGCTGACAAGGTGTGATTAATTAAAGAAAAAACCTTACATATTTTACGATTTTGGTAGTATACATACTACGGAACGATTAAATTTTAATTTAAATCAAATTATAATTATTATTAACTACGGGAAACAGACAGAGAAAAATAGACTCCAGCGCGGGGATTTGAACCACCGGCCTCTATATTTCCAGTATAGCGCTCTAACCAACTAAGCTACGCAGGAGAATTAATTTCTCTGACGTTAATGATACCTTGACCCGAATTTAAAGCTTTCAATTTTTCCACAAGTCTGAGAAGTCAACATTAATGACAAAGAACTCGACCGAGAAATAACGCTTATAATTATAATGTACCCAATTAGTACCTGTACCTCGTACAATCAATTAGAAATTCATATTTTACGATTCTGGTAGTATTCATACTACGGAACGATTAAATTTTAATTTAAATCAAATTATAATTATTATTAACAACGGGAAGCAGACAGAGAAAAATAGACTCCAGCGCGGGGATTTGAACCACCGGCCTCTATATTTCCAGTATAGCGCTCTAACTATAGAGGCCGGTGGTTCAAATCCCCGCGCTGGAGTCTATTTTTCTCTGTCTGTTTCCCGTAGTTAATAATAATTATAATTTGATTTAAAAGAAAAAATCTTATTTCATTCAGATGAAACGTTTCGACTCATAGTAGAGTCATCCTCAGTCATTTATATTTCTAAAATACAATTTTACATAAGATTAGACTTACACATTTACTGGTTTTTCTTAATATCATATTTTAATTGTTTGAAATGTACAATTGCAGTAAAAAATTATTTGATACCTTTAAACATAACTTACGATTAAACATAACTTAAGAATTAATTAAACAAACTGTTTAATTTTATCAGAATGAAATAAGGTTGTTTCTTTAATTAATTACACTTTACCAGCCATCACTACGTCTTATACATTAAAAAAATAGTGTGTACACATAAATTATTAGCAATTTAAATATTTTTAATTAAATTACTTTATAGAATATTTTTGTAGTGGTGCAGTGTCTATGTGCTTAGTTTCAGTTTGTTTAGATGTCTAGGAGATGGTTCATTAACACTTCAAAGTTCTTGACTATAGAAGACTTGCACAAAAAAAATCCAAGTTAATATAAAGTATTTTATCTCCAGTAGGGAAAAAAAGATATGATGATTTTTAATTAGTTTACAGGGACTAAAGTAAGTGTTTTCATCCCTAAGCTCAAAAAGTAGGGAGAAAAAGTAAAAGTAGGGTGGAAAAGTAAAGTAGAGCAAAAAAGTGAAGATGGCAACTTAATTATTTTTTTATAAATAGTAGAAAATGTATGGCTAACGTAATGAAGTTGTTGAAATCAGGTTGGCGAAACTTGCTTTTTCGACCATGTTTATAACCTGCATCTAAATAACCTTCTATTTAAGTTTGGTTCCAATTATTATTTGTTTTTTATATTGAATCTCTTATATCTGCTATTAAAAGTGCTAATAGTTATTGTTATTTACTAAAATAATAAATAAAAACTATGCAATGGACGAGATGTGTATTTTCTTCCTACTGGAGATAAAATATTGTATGTACCTCGTGAGTAAAGTGCCATTATTCCCCTCGCGATAATTTTCTCCCTCGGCTGCGCCTCGGGATTTAGGGACCATAATAGTTCCTTCGGCTTCGCCTCAAGAACCAACTTTTTCGCTCAGGGAATAATGACTTACTTTACTCCCTAGGTGCATAAATAACTATTTTCCGTGGTAGGCTGTGAAATAGTAACTTTAAAGCCTAAAAAACATAGCTAAAATCCATTTTTTCATTACGTGGACTTAAAAAATCTTTTCATTACTCCTAGGTGTAAAGAAAAAATCTTTTACGTCCTAGGAACTAAAAGATTTTTATTTTCCGGCGGGTAGTTGTCAAAACTTCCGTTAGAAGCGCTGCAGTCTTTGTAGAAATGCTTCTAGTACGATTAAAATCCGCTAAATGTCAATGTATTTTATTTATCTTTTCTTATAGTGTAACCTCTTTTTAAGGTTTCTTTTTTTAAGTCTTAAGTATGTACTAATATTTGTTATAATTATATATTGATTAGTGATTAATATTTAATGTTTTTTCATTGTCTGCTACCTCGGAAAAAATAGCATATGCTACGGGACTGTGAAGTGTTTTTTCTCTCTCACTTTTTATTCTCGCTTCACTCGACAGTAAATGTAATTGCCGCGGTAAAAAAAAAACTCACCATACAGTTCCACAGCCTAGTAACATAATATACTATTATCTACGATTGATACGAAACATAAACATTATATCTTTGTTTAGATGCATAGAAAATAATTCTATTCGTAGAGCTGTATTCATTGCGCATGCGCGTTTATAATGAGGTGAAGAATTCTTCTTTTTTCCGACCTAGGGCTGAATTCTTCACCTTAACGCACGATTAGCGAGTTTGTTTACATTCAAATTTGCTGATTGTGTAATTAAAGTAACTTTTTACATCGAGTTTTTAGAGAAACAATGAGTGATTTAAGTGATTATGAAGAAAATGAGGAGAATAATACGCCTTGAGAAATAATTAATTCGGCACAAAAGACAACTAATCAATTAATATCATCTTAATCAAAAGAAAAATACGAATTACATACAGGAAGTTTATTATACATTTTTTTTCTCTATTTATTATTAAAATCCACAATTGTAGATAAAGAACGGTACACAACTTGTGCGAAAACTGCTAAAAGAAATTTTACTTTGATCGCTCGGGTGCAAACTCCACACTCGCATGCAAAATGCTACTTTCCGCACAAGACGCATAATGTACTATTGTAGTGAAAAGGTTTATGTAATAACGTTTATCTACGATTGATACGAAATATAAACATTATATCTCTGTTTAGATGCATAGAAAGTGATTATTTACGTACTTGTATTCATTGCGCATGCACGTCTCATAGTTCTGAAGAATTCCTCATCCTTACCACGCTAGCGTGGTAAAGAAGAGGAATTCTTCAGCTTTACGCACGATTAGCGAGTTTGTTTACATTTAACAAAACTAATTTGCTATTCTTTTATTAAAGTAACTGTTTATATCGAGTTTTTAGTGAAAAACAATGAATGAATCAAGTGGCTTTGACGAAAATGTAGAGAATAATACTCCTCCAGAAATAATTAATTCGACAAAAAATACAACTCAAGATTAATGCCATCTTTATCAAGAGAAGAGATACGAACTTACATACAGCAAGTTTATTTTTTTCTGTATTTATTATTTAAATCTAACAATCGTAGATAAAGTACGGTACGCAACTCGTGCGAAAACGGCATTTTGCATTGCTCGTGTGGTTTTACTACCCTCGCTGTCGCTCGGGTGCAAACTCCACACTCGCATGCAAAGTGCAACTTTCCGCACTCGACGCGTAATGTGCTATTTTAACTTTTTAATTTGATTAAAACTTAAGTATGAGAGAATCAATGTATTTTTGTAAATCCTAGTGTTTGGGCGAATTTATGAAAGAAGTTTTTAAACTGGATATTTTACCAGATAAAAATAATTTAAAGATACGTATTCTCTATTGTACGTAATCTCTCTTTAATGCTGGAGAAATGAAAGGTTTAGTAGAGTGAAATTGTTAAATCCGGTAAAGTAATGTTGGGCCGATTTCCAACAAATGCTTTCGTATAATGTAATAAGGATCAATATAACGTTTCTAAAATATTGTTTGAAATGCTCGGAAGGTACCAGTTATGCAATAAAAGCAAAGGTTAGCAGATACTAAATCCTATATGAAAGAAAATTTTCACCGTTTGGGTCAGAATGTGGATCATTTTCTTTTACCCGCTACATGTTTTAATCCGCTTAAACATTATGAAAAGCTAAATGAATTCCTCTCATGTTTATACCTCTAGTATTCAGGTTTAAACTTTAAAGACCACAGTTGCCACTGACCTGCGAGTTGAAAACAAACCTATTATTATAAAGTTTTACACGGTAAAGTTGAAATTATACTTTGATAAACCAAAAACAATTATTTTAATCTTACATGACGCCTATATTAAAATCTACGCATAACTTTATTAAGCTACATGTAATACTTCTCGCATTTGATTCGATAATAACATTTAGTCATAGAAAATTTCCGCTGGACTTTGCGGTGTATAGGAAAGAAGTTAATACCATTAAAACAATAGCCAACAATAACGCCTGCAACGACGGATTAGTTTACTGGATGATTTTCAAAAAGAATCGTAAGTTATCATTACAAGCTATGGGCACATCTACAGGAAATGGACCAAGAGAAGGGACATGGTGTTCATTATCTTGGCTTTATTTCAGACTAGCTAAAATCTTAGTTAGGTACGAAGCAACGTAGGTTTTAGCACGAATAGGTCGTTGAAAATTCAATTTAGTGACGTGAAGAATCCTGTTAGCAATGAAAAAAGTGAATAAATGTGTCACATACGTTATAACGTGTGGCGACTGACACAACGAGTGCGTTGGACAATCGGGGAGTAAGTAAGATAGGAGCGAAGGAACATTTTCGACGATCTAATAGTACGTACAATCAGCACCTTGCCGGATATGATCACATTTCAACGGAATTATCCGTTCTGGTTGTTTTTAAGACCTTCTGAGTGGTTTTCAGCATGACATCTGTATGTATGTATGTGTGTGTGTATGTTATCATCGTAGCGCCCAAGGTGTTTAACCTAGAGAGTTGAAACTTGGCAGAAAAATCAGTCCTTACCTGTAGTGGTGCCACCCGGAAAATCAACTTTTTTCCGCCATCTTGAACCCAGTTTCCTGAGTCAGCAAAAATTTAAAAAATCCTTATCGAAAAAGTCCTGATTGAGTTGAAATTTGGCACGAATGGACCTCTCTGTATGGCAAACAAGCCCACCAAATTTCATTTTGATATTGGCTGCCATTTTGAAGTTATCAAATTTTGAATTTTGAAACTTTAACGGTTAATAATACCGAAAGTATAAATACGTTTTTGACAGATAGCATATCGTTGGAACCGGAAAAAATTAAGGAACAAACATAAAAAAAACCCATGAAATTCCAAAAATTAGTTTAAAAGTTATAAGCGAATATAATTATTTTTAGTGCGATAATTTTGATGACGTCAAAGTTTGTTTACATGCCTGTCAAAATACCGCCAAAATTTAAATAATTGAGTAAATTAAATACAAAAAATTAATAAATATTATTTAAAGAGGCCACTTTAGTGGTATCCGAAGTGAGGAAAAGTTCCAAGGTAAAGTACCCTATTTTCGTTTTTTTATAACAAAATATTAATTTGACACACAAAAAACACAAAATATTCAAAAGGAATTTGTTTATGTATATGGGTATTGTGAAATTTTAGTCAAAGAAGCAATCTGGAAATGATATTCCGAGAAATGCGGAACGTTCATTAGCAGAGACGGGAAAAAGTCATAAACGTCATAGTCATATGATTTTGTCATAAAATAGCCTTTTTGCGCATAAACGTCATAAAATAAGGGTTTCTTGGAATAAACGTCATAGAATGGCCTTTTTTTGCCAAATGTTTAGCAAAAAAGGTTTTTTTTGTTAAAGCAAATTTTTAAATTGAACATTCGTGGTCCGGTTCCAGGTAAAAGTGCAGTTCGAACAAAAAACCCTTACACCAGCTTAGTAAAGAGCCTAGTCTCTTAATTCCCTGACTACTTTCGGACTTAACTAATGCGCTTATGCATACCTACAACCAAAGAGGCCGAGAGGCACCGACGGTCATCCCTAATTCCAAACTAGAGCTCCTGATCGGCTCCTTCTTGGAACAACTATCAACAACTCCTCCAATTTGAATCCAGGAAGTTCGAGATAAATTCTCCAATCAGCCAACAGTAAACCCTTTGGTTTGGGCAGTCTCCTGATAGGCTGTTCCAGAACTTTAGATTTTGTATTGTATATTCATGGTAAGAGAGTAGAATGTTTAATTGCTCATTTGATTTCTTACTCGTGATTCTTGATAAATTGATTAATTTTACTCGTGTAACTAGTTTCTTGATTTCTCTACCCCATGGTTGTGCATGTGCATTTAACATGCTTCAGCCATGGGCTTCATCGGGCTGCGGAAGCTGTGCGGGATGAATTCCCGGCTGTCAACAAACTGATTTCGTCAGTGAAGAAAGTTTTTCTTAAAGCCCCAACGAGAGTAGACTTGTTTCGGAGCATTTTACCAACCACTCGTTTCTAATTTAACTCTGGAGCATATAGAACAACACATGATTATTTTTGCTTACGAGTTTACCGAAGGTGACGGAAGCATTGTGTTCACTTTTGAAGATGAAAACATTTGATGTCTCCGATTTTAAAAATTCCAAGACAGAAATCCGTTTCAGACATCAGGGAACATTTTTGATTCCGTGTCTGTCTGTCTATCGGTCTGAGTGTCCGCGTCCCCTGAAACGTGTGACAATAACTTGAGTAAAAGTAGACCGACTTTGATGAAATTTGGTACACATATTAATTTTACCAATACCCAGGATAAGTTCGTTGGTTCGTTGGTCAACGTTATCCGCCAAAGCGTTCGCCTGCAATGCTCGCGTTAACGTGAACTTCAAATTTAAAATTGGAATTTTAGGTCGGGAAGAAAATCTAACTTCATCTATTTAATGAGACTAACATTTTTTACAAATACAATTTTTTAATAAAACCAACAGCGACACCGCTATGAAGAGTTAAAGATCGCTAAAACTATTAATAGTTTTTATTATGGAGAGAACGCGAGGAGGGAGATAGACAAGGGGAATAGAAGGTGGCTTGGTCCCTCAGCTCTCTCTTTGACCTACCTCTTTAATAGCATAGTGAGCCTATGGACCTCGAGACCAGGCCCGGACTTTAAGTGAATGGCGCCCTGGGCTGCTCTCAGCTTTGGCGCCCCTTCCCCCCCCCCCCCCGCCCCCCCCCAATTTTAAAAAACCATACCTAAAAGGGACTTAAAAAAAAACAATTGTTGAATGCGATAAAGCATTAAAATAGGGTTTCACTGGTTATTGGGTATATAAAAAAATATGTACATTAAAATTATTGAACTAAAGGAACATTAAGTTGGCTAGGCATTTTTAATTATTTAAAAGATGTTCCTTAATTTTAATTTAGCAAAATCTGCTATAACTTCAGAAAAGTTATCATGCTCAGAACACATTAACACCAGAGCATTTAGTTTTTTCTCTCTAAGAGTGGACCTCTTGGCATTCTTAACTCTAGCTAACACTGAAAATCCTCTTTCTGCTGTACAATTAGTCACTAATAGTGTAAGAAATATTCTCAATGCAACTTCAAGGTTGGGAAAAGTGGTAGTTAAGTGGTTACTTCTTATGTACGTGTACAGCTCAGGTATCATCCTTATGTCTGCCAGTCCAACGTACATTTTGAAGTGAGAACACTCCCTGACAATGTATGCACTGATGTCCTCTGGATAACAGTTTGGCAACTTCATGCAGCCTGCACAATAGCTTTATTTGTAGATTCCTTCGATACAAGAAGTGACAACACTTCAAAACGATCGGCCAACATTGCATAAGCTTTTCTTCTTTTTGACAAGTTTGATATTATTGAATCAATTATTTTTAGAAAAACTCCAGTTCTAAAAGCTGATCTTCCATCATGTTTCACTTCATTCCTACTGGTCTCATCTGCAAATATTTTGCGTTTCCTAACCCTGGAAATAGTAGGAGTTTCACACCCATAAACAGCCGCAGTAGATTCTTCGTACTTTTCAAACTCATATCTTTTTTCTTTGACATATCCTTCTAAAGAGTGGAGCAAGATCCGATAGCCGCTGCAAGATCTATGGTTTGCATTTGTAAGTTGTTGCTACACTTGTCAAACCTTTCTAAGATGTCATTCCATAAAAAAGCAATTTCAAAATTTCAAAATTGTTTTTCAAGGGCTTGGGCTTCTAATCGAGCTCCAGGTTTTACTAAGGGATCTTCAGATAACGTCCTCAGAGAATTTTGAATTTCCTTATACCCTTTTACTACAGCTTTCAGGACATCTGCCCTAGCTGACCACCTGGTATCAGATAGCGACTTTACCACTGGTTTATGGTTTTTATCCAAGTGCTCTTTTAAAATTTCCCATCTGTAAGTTGACAGAGAGAAAAAATTATAGAGTTCTTGTATAAAACCAAAGAATTTTACCACTTCAGTACAGCAAACTTACTGGTCAGCAAACTACTCTTACTGCTATAATCCATTCGTAAATGAAATAAGTCTTTAGTAAAAGGAAACGACAATAATCTAGCAAGAGTAGTTTTCAACTTATTCCCAATTTAAACAGCCGAAATATTAAAAAAGATTCTTGAAATACATTCGATATAAAATATTCTATTAATTGGATAAAAAAAATCATTAAATTAAAATGGTAGTTTATTATTTTATTATAAAATGGGAAAAGGTAGAGAATAATAGTTGTTTTGGGTCAACATGGCATGATATAGTGGTTTAGCAGAAACTTGATCAATGGTGTGACAACAATTAGTGGATAGAGATAGAGAGCCAATCACGGTATATGCAATTTTTATTTATAAAAAATAAGAAAAGCGCAATCTTAGCTGTGCTCAGAATGCTGTATTGGGGAGGATCTTGAGCATATTATTATCCATTCTTAAAAAATATTTATTTCTTAGAGCATTATTTCTAAAGATGGTTCATTCATTGCAATAGACTCATTTAACAACCATTCACGCATATAAATCATCATTGCATAGTAAAAAAAGAATCCATATACGAGTTAATCTATAGATTTATATCAGACACGAATTATAAAATTTAAAAAAATGAGAAATAATTAAAAGAAAATAAAATTACTAAATTAATAGAAAATATATATATATTTTTTTAATGACAACCCTATTTATCTTTGCAGTTTATCTAAAATTGTCTGTTGCTATTGAGATTTATTTTTTTAAATTTGTCTTAAGAGTGGAAAAATATTTTTTTTTTTTTTTTATTTTTTTTTTTTTTTAGTAAAAAGATGTCTTCGAAAATTTTGCGCCCCCCAAAATCTGGCGCCCTGGGCTATAGCCCAGTCAGCCCATTTACAAGTCTGGGCCTGCTCGAGACCAGGCTTTATTGATGGGAAATTAAATAAATGAGACAATAATGGATGTTAAAAGCCTAAAATCATTCAAGTATACGCGAGGAAGCTATTTACCACTCTAATTGGCAGTGTTTTTACAATGTTGAAGCATTCTGCTAATTATTATTATTTATTATTTATTGTAAATATAATTCTCTATTTATGAAGTATTGGAATCTTTCTTTTGAATGTTTACCCTCCAAAATAACGAAAAGCTTCATATAAAGACTAAATTTTCACAGTGAAATAAACGTCATACTTTTGGCTAAAACGTCATAAAACAACCGATTTTCTAAAATAGAGGTCATAAAACAGGAGAATAAAAGTCATAAAAGTCATAGAATAAAGGTCATGAAATGGAAAAATAAAAGTCATAAACGTCCCGTCTCTGTTCATTAGTAATCACACCAACTGATCGACGCACGTTCATGATCAGGTACTTCTTTAGATCGTTACTCCCCTATGTTTTTTATTTTTTTTAAAAATATAAATGGATGTAATTATTTACACATTCCTTTGTTTAAATAACTATTAAGACAAAGGGATGTTTAGACCAATGTACTTTGGGATAAAGGAATATAACACTTCTGCTTTTATATGGGGAGTAACTGTCTATAGAAGAAAAATTCCGTACCCCTTCTATAGATTGTTACTTCTTTCTGTTTTTTATAAGGAGAGTAACAGTCTATAGAAGAACAATCCGTACACCTGCTATAGATTGTTACTTCTTTCTGCTTTTTATAAGGGGAGTAACAGTCTATAGAAGAACAATCCGTACACCTTCTATAGATTGTTACTTTTTTCTGTTTTTTATAAGGAGAGTAACAGTCTATAGAAGAACAATCCGTACACCTTCTATAGATTGTTACTTCTCTCTGTTTTTTATAAGGAGAGTAACAGTCTATAGAAGAACAATCCGTACACCTTCTATAGATTGTTACTTCTCTCTGTTTTTTTATAAGGAGAGTAACAGTCTATAGAAGAACAATCCGTACACCTTCTATAGATTGTTACTTCTCTCTGTTTTTTATAAGGAGAGTAACAGTCTATAGAAGAACAATCCGTACACCTTCTATAGATTGTTACTTCTCTCTGTTTTTTTATAAGGGGAGTAACAGTCTATAGAAGAACAATCCGTACACCTTCTATAGATTGTTACTTTTTTCTGTTTTTTATAAGGAGAGTAACAGTCTATAGAAGAACAATCCGTACACCTTCTATAGATTGTTACTTCTCTCTGTTTTTTTATAAGGAGAGTAACAGTCTATTGAAGAACAATCCGTACACCTTCTATTGATTGTTACTTCCTTCTGTTTTTTATACGGGGAGTAACAGTCTAAAGAAATGCCCATTATTAATCAAATCAACTAATGTGTAAAAATTGGCTTATCAGTCCGTCGTGAATCGTAATATCAAATAATCATTTTAGTTAAGAGCAAAACAAAATCCTACCGTTACATATACATCGAATAAAGAAGAGTTAAAAATATAATTATTGCAGGATCGAAAAATTATATACATTGTATTAGAAGTAAAAAATAATCAATAGTAATATACATTATTTAATGTTTATACTGATAAATTGACTATGTTATATCTTTAACCATAAATCAATTTAAATAAATCTACATAATTCGACCACCAGACTCGGTTCTATGTTTTTACTTAATATAGTTAAGGACCTGTCTGAATTAAAACACAAGTCCACTTTAAGAATGATTTATACGCCACTAAAACCGTAACAAAAATTACTTCAAATTATAATAACGGGATTATGATTATTCTGAAATAGTGCTAAGGATTATTATTTTACGAAAATAATAAATAGTTAAACGAAACTCCTGTATTTTTAAAAAAATAAAATAAATAATGAATATGTAAATAATTTTTACGATCATAATAATTTTCGCAATTTCAGTTTTGTTAGTAATATAATATTAGGGAAATAAAAAGATTTTTCATTCGAGTCTCCTCCCAATCAATCATAGACCTGGTTTAGCTCGTTGAAGTAAGAACGTACGTGGAAAGGCTACATGGATTCGATTTATATGTAAATTCTTATATAGCGTATCAGATTTTCCCTTCTTCTTTGGATCAAAAAGTCCTTCAATACATAATCAGAAAAAAATAAGATAGTAATAGTTAAAGATGTGTCACAGGAAGTTGATAATTTGTTTAAATAATATAACACTATATTTAACTCAATAACCCCAATTCAATATATTAACACAAATTAATCCATTACAAATGCAAGCAATGGATATGTTTTAGCTCTGGGAAACAAAAAACGACATGAAAAATATGATGCTTTTAAATACCGGAAGTTAGAATATCATAGGAGGTAGATTGGTTTTCACTTGTATTCATTGTAGTACTATATTTCGGCGTAAGAAGTTTCTAAATTTTATATAAAATGATATCAGAGCTCCTAGTGACCCAAATGTTAATCAAAATGATTAACGATGTATAATTTCACACCTTAAGATTCATCTAATATATTAATTAGACAAATGTATACTGATTTTCTCAATTTCATGAAAAAATATTGAAATTTCGATATGTGGTTTCAATGCCCCAAAACATATGATTCGATGTTTATCTATGAAATAGAGGATTTTTTTTCTCAGTATATGGACGTGACAAGTGTTATTTTTTTATTTATTTATTTTTTATAAAACAATTTTATCGATTAATTCACGAGACTAGGGAATAAAATATCAACCTTAAGAAGGGCAAAGTGAAGGACGAAATGTATTAATATTTTATCCAAAAACATGATCTATATAAAATACTGTTAGGCACTAGTTGAAGCCGACATAATTTGTTTCTATATATATATTTTTTTATATTTTCTTTTAAGAACAAACGATATATTTTTCATACCTAATCAAAATATATAATAAAAATTGTATGACAAGTATTTCAAAATTATAAAATAAACTAGCCGAATTGGCACGCTTCGCGTGCCTTATTCGTCTAGAAGTTGGCGCTAGGTGTAAAAAATAATTAAAACAATATAAGTAATATATCTTTTTTATTAAATAATTTTGTATTTTAGTGCAATTAGTTTATATTATTTTTTATTGCTTATTTTTAAACATTTTATCTCAATTAAATATATGACCTGCTTTTTTTTATATAACATATATTTTTCATTATAAATGAATTTAACCATAAGTTTTTATATTTCCTACATATTTACTTGGCACTAACTATGTGGATAATGTATTTTGTTTAACAGTGTAATTTTTTTTTATTTAATAATATTATTGCATCAGAAATGAAATCTTAACTCATAAAACTGTTGTTGGTAAAAGTTTTGTATGTCTTAGTTTGTTAGTTCACCGCTAGAATGCGTTTGAAGTTTAGTTTCTAAATGAAGTTCCTTAGGGCATGGCACAAACAATATTTTAATGCTTTTAGTAATTTTTCAGCAGAATTTAATTAGTTTTCAGCAAATTTGCTTCATGGAAAGTCTGTTCGGAAAAAATCCGCAAGTTATTTTATTTGTTTTGTCATATCCCAAATATTTACAATCCTTCATTTTGACAGATTTCAAATTTAAGATTTTTTATTAAGAGGTAAACAGTGAATGACAGCGAAAAAGAATAAGTAAACCAATTACACAAAGAAGATAAATAATTGAATATGAAGATAAATTAATTGAATTAAAAAACGTAGTATATATAAAGTTCTTTTTATCTTGTAATTTTATACATATATCTATATTTGATTAATTTATATTTTTATTTTTCTATACACTTTATTCTTTTATTGCCGCGCCGTATCAAAAACTGTCAAAATGTGTCAAAAATAAACAAAACAATGCACCCCCCCACAAAGACAAACCCAAGCCTTTCTCAAAGTCTTCTCTCATTGGTTGGTCATATTATGTCAAATTAAACACCAGAAAACTGATGTAGAAAGCTTGTCGCCAAGAGTAACGGCTACAATTAGACTAACTCAACCAACAATTCACGGAACTAAAAAAAAAATCAAAACAAATCAAATGCGCAGCAGTCTATCGAATAAAAAATCCTTACTCTGCTGAGCAGCAGCAGTGGTTTATTCATTTATCGAATATTATCAAAATTGGTATTGTTGTAAAGGTCTCGATAAGAGCAGTAAAAAATTATTAATTAGTTTTCCATTTAAATTATAATCTAAAAAACCAATTCGGAAAAACAGATAAATTAACGGTTTTTTATGCTTTACACCCCTTAAAATGTAAAATTTTGAAAAAGTGTACATAACAACAATGAAAGTACTTTTCAAGCACTGTAAAATTATATATAATATGATATATTTCGAGCATTTCGATCATTGTACCCATGTACCTCATATAGGTACCAACATTATATTAAAACAAATTAAATTCACTGAATGGTATAAAGCTTACTAAATAAAATCATTACTAATAACAAATTGTTTCACAACATAAAATCTCAAGTTAAAATAACACATTAGGTACCGTATGTACCAAAAGTACACTTGTGTACAAATATGTTCAAGTATTAATTTTTTTCCGAGTTCCTAATATTAAATAAGGCATGCATACAAATTTTAAATCAAATCGAATCAATATTTCTCATATTTTTAATTTTTTATTAATTTCCCTATTTTTGGGCCCAGATTTTGAGCCGGAAAATTTGGGCAAAGAAAGTTGTCGACAACCCCATACAAACTATACGTTTTTTTAAAGCCCCCGTCGAGTAGATTACGAATATGCCGTCAGTTTACCATTTAGCACTTTTAAAGCCCAAAAAATGGCCAATCAAAAACCCCAAAAATTGCCAAATATGAACTTTGAGTGGCTTTTTCTCGGAAACTAAGAGTCTTGGAAAAAAAAGTCCAAGAGTACTTTCGTCTTGTATTTTTCATTTTTAAAAGCGTGACAAATTTCATGAAGATAGTACAAACTTTATTTTTTACCAAAAAATCGTCAAGACCTGTCAAATCACCCCTGTGATTTTTTTACCCGAAAAAGTCAAAATGAAGATAACAAAATAAATGAGGTATATTCGTAAACGTCTCGAAAAGGAGAGTAAAAAATAATAACAATGTTTTAAATTTCAACCAAAACCTAAGGAACCATTGTCAAAAAACAGCTATATAAGGACTTTTTTCAATTTTACCCCCCTAAAAAGTAAAAATATCACAAAACACTACATAACTACATTAAAAGGCCTATTCAAGAGTTTTTCAACGATATACATGAAAGTAGGTTTTGTGTTTAAAAGCATATTTGTACCCGTGTACCCATAGGTACCAAAAATATATTTAAAAATCAAACCATGTATAAGATCATTATTTAGGCTAATGAATTCTAATAAATGTAAAAATAAAATTTAAAAAAATTATTTCACCTTCTTAACCTGAACCAAAAGTACAAATCGGTACAAATGTACCCGTACAAAAAATTTTAAAAATAAATAAATACCACAACATTAAAGTATTAATCAAGGCCTTTAAAACGATATACGACACATAAAAATATACACGTGTTTTAAAAATCCAATATGGCGGCTATAATTCAATATGGCGGCTATATATCGAAATCAAAACACCCGCACTTTTCTAGTATTGGTACACTCTACCTATGTACCAAATTTCAAATCTCTAGGTCAATGGGAAGTAGGAGAATTACTGATGAAAAAATCCAAGATGGCGGCTATGATTCAAAATGGCGGCTATATATCGAAATCAAAACACCTGAACTTTTCTATTTATGGTACACTCTACCTATGTACCAAATTTCAAATCTCTAGGTCAATGGGAAGTAGGAGAATTACTGATGAAAAAATCCAAGATGGCGGCTATAATTCAATATGGCGGACACATATCGAAATCAAAATGGCCGCACTTTCCTATTTATGGTACTCTCTATCTATGTACCAAATTTCAAATCTCTAGGTCAATGGGAAGTAGGAGAATTTTTGATGATCAGTCACTGTCACTCTTAGTTTTATATATATAGATAAATAAATAAATCCACTGTGGTGAATTTCTTAACAAATACTCTATAGACCCAAAAACCATATAATTTATAGTGTTTATTTAAAAAAAAAAAAATACATGGAAATAATTACCAATATATCCTTAACTATTTATTTCACAGGGAAGAAACCATAACAATTTTACCCTTGATATTATTCTATAAACTCAACCTTTAAAACATGCATAATTTCATTTATTATTTCTTTCAAAAATATAATTTTTTATTATAAATATCTTTATATTCAATGAGAATTAACCTTTTAACAAATTTAATGTTAATGCAAATTGTTTAATAGAAAAGGGTAAAAGCGAAAGTTTAATAGATTAAGATAATATTTTTTTCAATTTAAAAAAATGAATTAATGATTATATTTCTTCTCATACAACCCATAAATTCAAAGTTTTCCCATAAAAAGGTAAGATTTATAAATCCTCTAATTAAGTGGTTCTAAAATACTAAGTTCTTATATAAATTACGAGTTTTATTGAAATAACCATGACATTTTAGGATATTAACTTTTTCAATCTGATTATAATATAAGATTAGCAATATTACAATATTAACTTTCACACATTATGTAATTTTAGAGCAATTAGTTATAACTATAATAGTTTAGGAGTATAATCTTGAATGGTAATTGACAGTAACAGTTTATACCAGAATATATTATAATTTATAGACCATCATTGGTTTAACTCTAGTTGTTATCTGTCAAATTTAACATAAAAAAAGAATACATCTCGAGACGAAATTTATAAATGAGTTTTTAACTCTAAATTTTAAATATCATTTCTTAAAATCTAAAAACGGTTCCGACAATTTTTGTTGACAACTTTCAAAAATTTCTAAGATGATAATGAATAATAATTATAATTAATAATGTAATAAATATTATTTTAAATGATTCTAAAATTAAGTCTATTTAAATATAAATTAACCATATAAGTCTTATCCGGGACAATATCTAGTTTCGAGATATCGAATACAAATGACCAGTTGAACATTTGATAAAAGTTTTAAAATAAATTAAGTAAATTTAGTGGGGAAAAGAAGTAGAGATGAAGAAGAAGTAGAAAATAGATTAGAAGCAGTAGTAGAAGAAGTAGAGAAAATATTAAAAGTAGTATAGTAGTAGAAGAAGTAGAGAATAGATTAGAAGTAGCAGTAGAAAAAGTAGAGAATAGATTAGAAGTAGTAGAGAAAAGATTAGAAGTAGTAGAGAAAAGATTAGAAGTAGTAGTAGAAGAAGTAGGGAATATATTTGAAGTAGTAGTAGAAGAAGTAGAGAATAAATTGGAAGTAGTAGAGAAAAGATATAAGTAGTAGAGAAAAGATTAGAAATAGTAGAGAAAAGATTAGAAGTAGTAGTAGAAGAAGTAGGGAATAGATTCGAAGTAGTAGTAGAAGAATAAGAGAATAGATTAGAAGTAGTAGAGAAAAGATTAGAAGTAGTAGTAGAAGAAGTAGGGAATAGATTCGAAGTAGTAGTAGAAGAATAAGAGAATAGATTAGAAGTAGTAGAGAAAAGATTAGAAGAAGTAGGGAATAGATTCGAAGTAGTAGTAGAAGAAGTAGGGAATTGATTCGAAGTAGCAGTAGAAGAATAAGAGAATAGATTAGAAGTAGTAGAGAAAAGATTAGAAGTAGTAGTAGAAGAAGTAGGGAATAGATTCGAAGTAGTAGTAGAAGAATAAGAGAATAGATTAGAAGTAGTAGAGAAAAGATTGGAAGTAGTAGTAGAAGAAGTAGGGAATAGATTCGAAGTAGTAGTAGAAGAATAAGAGAATAGATTAGAAGTAGTAGAGAAAAGATTAGAAGTAGTAGTAGAAGAAGTAGGGAATAGATTCGAAGTAGTAGTAGAAGAATAAGAGAATAGATTAGAAGTAGTAGTAGTAGTAGTAGAAGAAGTAGAGAAAAAAAAACGCTAACTAAACTTTCTCATGTACAAAGTATACTTACAGAACTGAATTTAAATTTATATTTTATTAATTTATAATTAAACATTGTTGGAGACCAACATTTGTTTAAGTTTATATTTTACCCTTAAAAATTTTGTATATTTTTATATATTAACAATGGCACTACTTAGTATACAATTTCTTCAAATCAACACAACACTTTCGACAACTTAAATATACATATGTACAGCTACAATTATTTGTTTTCACATAATGTATAAGGATCGTAAATCATCATAAATCATCATGTTCGATGTAACCTTCCTCGCTTAATCGTACGTTCTGAAAGAGCATCACTCTACTAGTGCTTGTGCTGGACAACAAGCATAATTGAATTAGCGATGGAATATACACATATCAACCATACTGAGCATGTACTGGAGATGGCAGACGACACTTGCATGTGTCAACATTTTACCATGTTACATTGACTTTCAGCATTTAACATGTTCATGAAGTTAGTCTCAGGGCTTTCAGCTATATTTTAATTTCATGCACCTGTGAGAATAAAAGTATCGAAGACACCAGGTACGTATACGCACTTATGCAGCGATATGCAACCCATCTCCTACGTTCTATCGTCACACCGGCTGAGGCCACAAATAATGAATCTGACACTACCTACCTAAAAAAGGTAAATGGGCCAATGCCTGTATCAGACAAACCAGAATAATGGTACTTATTTACTTAACAACTATAGGACTCATTGTCCTACAGCTTTCCGTATAAGATTTAGTCTTATGCATGATTAGACTTAATCTTAAAATAGTGTCTTCATAAAACTGCCTCAAGAGTTTCAATGTATTGGGGAGACAAACACATAAAACTTTGAGACTTTCGTAGGGCAGACTGTTGATCCAAGGTGCTAAGAAGAACCAAAAGTAAAGCAGTGCCCCAAAATAATTACATAATTTAATCACTATTGAGTCCACAATGCCACAACACATGAAAGCTAAACATCTTAACATGTTTGAAGATGTTATCAAAGGGATACAACTCCCCATTCCACAGTTTTATAAGAGAACCCTTTGAAATTGTAAGAACTGCTAAAAACTTTAGTTTAGTTCATTTCAGAAGGATGATTACTTTGGTCAGCTTCTTCTTTACGATCAAAGGAAAGGAAATCCCTTAACTCAAAGCAATATTAGGAAAATCCCCAAGAAATTTAGTATTCTAACTTAATGTTTTGAAGTTATTTTAGAGATTACTATACTTACTTGGATTCTCATATAATCTTATCTTAAATAAATTAGTCAGATTACGCGGAGAGACAATTTATATTATTCTTTACTTTATATTGTCATATATTGACTCAACTGTGAGTCAATATGAAGTGAATATGAGTTCAATAATCAATATGAGTTAGATTGTCAATATGAGTTTATTTATTATAAAATAAAGTATTCTCAAGTTTGACGATGTCGAGGTAATCAATAATAATAATAATAATAAATTCTAATACACTGCATATATACTCTTGATAGTATTATCTTTTATTTGTATGCTAAATTTATTTATTCAATGCACACTCTATAGTCTAATTGATGGGTTATTTATATTTTTAATGTAGAGTAATAATAGACCTAAATAATCTTCTTTTTCTTTAAATTTGATGATTTGTTTATGGACTATTTATTTATTGCTTCTTTTTATAGCCACTGTTCATCCAAGTTATTTTAAGAACATAATATATATGTTGTTATTTATATACCCTCAAATTTACTCGAATTATATTTATCAGAAATATAAATATTTCTGTAGTTTCGCATCTTGGATCATATTATCTCCCGACCTTTTGTAGTTAGAGATTTGAAATTCGGTATACAAGTTAAACTTTTTTGCCCAAAAACAGGAGAAATGTTGCGAACTTCACAACTCAAAACGTATTCGATCAGCGAGCAATTGCGAACTAATTTATTTCTTGTAATTTTTGGTTGGGGTATTATTTTAAAGATAGATCACCAATATGCATCGCGTTTCCGAAGTGGTGGCCATTTTCCCCGCGAAATTACCAAAATAAAACCCAAAAAAGTCCCTCCCCCGCTACCCCATAAGAAAAGGCCCTAAAAATTAGGAAAAAAAATACATATACATATATATACTTCTCTGTAGGCCAATGATATTTCCGGGAGTTCATATAAAAAAAGTAAAATTTTAGAAATTTTAGGTGGCCGTAACTATGGTAACCCCAAATTATTATTTTTTGTAATTTTTGAGTGGTGTATCATTTTAAAGGTATTGAAATGCGGAACACAAATATACATCGCGTTTCCTAAATAGCGGCCATTTTACCCCCCCCCCCCCCCCCCCCAAAAAAAAAAAAAAAAACAAATAATAGCATACCTATGATGCTAAAGAATAATAATATACATATACATTTCCTCCAAAGTGCAACTTTTTATACATATTTTAGGAAGAAAAAAAAGTAGGAAATGTGAATTTTTATTACCGAAGAAACCCTTTTATTTACAAGATGGGATTTCTTTTATTGGGAGAGCCTACTGTACTGTAGTGAGATAGTTATTTCTTAATTCCAAGAGAAGAAAGAAAGTATTTGATTTATAATAATTATCAATGCCATTAAGAAAACTGTGAGTAAAAAAGTGCAAAACATTAATATATTAAAATTAATGCATCAGCAAAGCAACAAATTAATAATAATCAAACCACTCTGACATGTTATCACCAGATATATCCACGCCGTTAATACTATCTGAGAAGTGGAGCTCCAAACATAGTCTCATTAGTCGAGGGATTCAAACTAGCTGTAGACGATTAGGGTTTGTTTTCCGCAGATTCAAATATAGTTCATGGAAGGTATTTTATATTTTTAGGAATAAACAAAATATTGCTAGATATGGAGGTCTTCTTAAAGGAATAACACTAACTGTCTCTCAACGTAAATTAAAAAAACTTTATTGCCAAAGCAGCTTTCAGCCTTCAAAAGGCCATCATCAGTGCCTAAGAACAATAAATAAATATCGAGCTAAGCAAAAAACTCACATTACAATTAAAACTGGCAAACATAAAAAAGAAGTTTGGAATCAATTAACAAATTTAAAAAAGCAATTAAGGATGCAAAAGAAAAATTATATTGTTTGTTCTTAGGAACTAATGAGGACGTTTTGAAGGCTGAAAGCTGCTTTGGCATTAAAGTTTTTTTAATTTACGTGAAGTAAAGAGACAGTTTGTGTTATTCCTAAAACAAAAAATTGTTAATCTAATCAAAAAGAATAATTCACTGTTAAAAAAATAATAATAGATGAAAATAAAACTCGTAATGTTCTGAAAGTTTCAAAGATGAAGCTAAGGAAGATATAAAAAATATAGTTTTAGATATATTAAAATAGTCTTAAAAGATTAAATAAATAATTTTAAAACAATAAATCAGCAGTAAGATAAAATTATAGCATATTCAGAGAAATAAATGCATAGAAACCACTAAATTATACATGGATTTGAAGAAAAGAAACCGTAAAAAATTAGAGGGAATCAGGGAACTTTTGTATGTAAATTTGTTTGAGTTTTATTTCAAAATTTAATTTAAAGAATTAATAATAAGTTTGAAATTTGAAATTAAGATGTTTTTAGTATATTGAAATACGATTCTAGAGATAAACGGTAGAAAGTTTTATTTTTACCATTTTCCTTTTTATTTTAGGATACTTACAAAGAAGGATTTAAAAGTGCCACAGTTTCCACAACTCACTTCGTATTTGTTTTGCTCGATGTGCTTCACAAAAGAGAGGGAAAATATTCCTGGAGTAAAATCTCCTTTGTGAAATCTCGGGCAAATATTCCCCCCTCCCCCCCCCCCCCCCAAAAAAAAAAAAAATTCTGCAACTATTGCTTCCTTTTTCTTTCTTATATTCTCTTCAAGATATTATCAATTTTGGGAATACAAAAGGACTAAGAATTTTTTCTCTACGGTAAGAATAAGTATCTGGAGAGAATAAAAAATCTAGACGTGCAATATGCTTTCAAGAATATTCGATGTAGAAATTCATATTTCTCTGTTGCTACAGTCACAAACAAATTATGCTTTTATACATCTCCTGAATTCCATTTTTGTCAATTCCATGATGCTTCATGGTCATACCGCAAATTTACTAACATTTTTTCTCGTCCATAATTTTTTACTCAGTAATGAAAAAATATACGAATCTCATACAAAAATCAACATTATACAAACATTTACCGTAGAGTCCTATTTTCATTTAGGAGGGGGTAAAATGGAAAATGCAGGAAAAATATTTCTATAATCTATCTACATATACATATAAATGAATGTTACTTTATCTCTTTTGCCAATATTGTATATTGTACAAGTATATATTTAAAATTTTACTAGGCAACATTATATATCCAAATAAACTATTTATGAGGTTTTTCAAAGGTAGCAGCTATTCATTTCTTAAGTTATTAACGTTTATTAGGCGGTACGAAGTCCGCCGGGTCTGCTAGATACTGTAATAAAATTTTATAACTGTATTATAGATACGAAGTCATTACCTCTGTTTCTCCAAACTAATAGAGGTGAGTTTATATTAAGTAAAAGCTAGCTAGATCATAAAGCAGGTATAGAATGTCAACTTCAGTATAAAGTAAGATTGCCTAATAAAATATAGCGTTTATAATAATTTGATAATGTCTTCAGTCTATATGTTTGTAATAAATATTGAATCAGTAATTATTACTCTTATTTGTTTTACAGTGGCAAATGTAGGTAAATAACCCTCGTTTTAACATTCTAATTAAAAAGAGGTAATTAACTAACATGTAAAAGAGAGGTCAAACTCCATATAAAAATAATAATAATAACAATAAATTTCTGTTAGTAATTTAAATGTTTATGTTATTATTTGTTCATATTTATACAGGGCGGGGCAATAGATATGAATCGGTTTTGAACGGCCAGTGCTCAGCTTGTGGTGGTGGGGGAAAGAGAGGAGGGGTTTCATTATGGCAGTGGGAGAATCTAGCTTTTTATTTAGAATTTTAGAATCTATCTAATTTTTAATTTTTTTTCTATTTTTCTTAGAATCTATCTATCTAATTTTTAAATTGTTTTCTATTTTTCTTATAATCTATCTATCTAATTTTTAAATTGTTTTTCTATTTTTCTTAGAATCTATCTATCTAATTTTTAAATTGTTTTTCTATTTTTCTTAGAATCTATCTATCTAATTTTTAAATTGTTTTTCTATTTTTCTTATAATCTATCTATCTAATTTTTAGAATCTAGTTTCTTTTAGTTTGAAGTTTCGCTATTGGGCTAGTAAAAATTTAAGGGAAATTCACAAGAGACCGCTCCACTCCCCTAATGTGACTATAATACTCGTATGGTGTGCAGTACCCCAATTTGGAGTTTTTGGGCCTTATATTTTCAAGGATAATGGACGCACCGTCACTATCACCGCTGAGCGTTATGTGTCAATGTTGGATGAGTTTTTTTTAACCTGAACTGGACGAATTGAGTGAGATAAATAATCTGGGAGACATCAGTTTCCAACAGGACGAGGCTATATCCCACACAGCTAGAATTTCAATGGCGAGATTGAGGCAAATGATCCCCCGGCGCCTGGTCTCTGTGAGGGGTGACATGGAGTGGCCTGCGCGCTCACCAGATTTGAGTATCTGTGACTTTTTTCTTTGGGGATACCTAAAGGAAAAAGTTTTTAAACATCGTCCACACACCCTGGAAGAACTTAAGGAAAGAATCAGGGAGGAATTTACGGCTATACCCATCCCAATGTGCCGACAAGCGGTTGAAAACTTCCGGAATCGCCTTCAAGAATGCATCGCGGCTGACGGCCGCCATATTAATGATGTCACCTTTAAAACTTGATGTAAAAAACTAGATCGTCAACTGTATCGAACATTATAAACCTAATTTCTGTAAGGATTGTTTTTGTTCTACATCCCTTTAAAACCGATTCATATCTTTTGCCCCACCCTGTACTTTAAATTTATAGCAATTTAAAATGTTTTCTCTGAAATACAATGACTAGTTACTCTAGAAATTGACCATTTTGATTTTAGTCAAGAATAATAATAAATTATCAAATTTAGAAAGTTCTATTACATAATTTTATTCTACTCTAACGATCTTACTTTATCCACAATTGCAAAAGTCCAACCTCTCCAAGTCGCTTTGTGGCGAACTTTGCTGTGATGAAGTAACTAATCAAGTTGTTGTTCTACCTGTGGGACGTCGGGCTAGTAGATTTGCTTATACTAGGGAGATTTCGGACATGTGTCCCCTCGTTCGCTGTGTCTGTAGCATTAATTCTATTTGCCCTCGACTCAAAAATGTCTCTCTATCCGAATTAACCAATTTAAGATCCATTTTACCTCTAATTTCCTAATTTTTTTCCTAATGTCAGTGTTATGATCTGGTATTAGCTTCTATTGAGCGCTTATCTAGTGGCTGCTTGCAGCTGAATAAGGCTCAATAAAATTAAAATAAAAAAAATAAAACAAATATAATTTAATATTTAATTTTTAATTTAAATCAAATTATAATTATTATTAACTACGGGAAACAGACAGAGAAAAATCCACTCCAGCGCTGGGATTTGAACCACAGGCCTCTATATTATATTGACATTAACTTCTTATTGACTTCTAAGACTTATGTGGAAAATTGAAAGCTTAAATTCGGGACAAGGTATCATTAACGTCAGAGAAACTCATTCTCCTGCGTAGCTTAGTTGGTAGAGCGCTATACTGGAAATATAGAGGCCTGTGGTTAAAATCCCAGCGCTGGAGTGTATTTTTCTCTGTCTGTTTCCCGTAGTTAATAATAATTATAATTTGATTTAAATTAAAATTTAATCTTTCTGTAGTATGAATACTACCAAAATGGTAAAATATGAATTTAATATTAAAGTCAATTAAAAAGATTCGAATGAAAGCCTGAGTGATTGATTTGTCAGAATCTATCAATCTGTTACTTTTCTTTGAATAGACTTTTTCATAACGATCAACTTTTATTTTTTTACATTTAGTTGAGCTAGAAACTTTTAGCTAAAATCGACCTTTCACATAATTGAAGTTTATGCAATAAACAAAAGAAAGTAGATAGTTTTTATAGAAAAAATAGAAATATGCATTATTATAAAAAAACTTAAAAAGGTAATTAATTAAATTTTCTGTTTAATTTTTTTGTAGATAATAATATATTGTTGTAAAAGTATATACACTGCTAGTATTTTTTTTTTTTTTTTTTTTCAGATCCTAATCAATTTTATGTTACTGCCAAATGTTATGCGGTTGCAACAGAACCTTGTTTTATGTTCAGTCTTGTTAACTTTAAGATGATATCTGTTTCTCGTTTAATTTGATTTGATGGGCATAACAGAGTTCGTTACAGTGTTCGTCTTCAAGTATTTACAAATATTGATTCAAAAAAGAGATAATAGGCAGAAAGTCTGAAGAAATAGACATGATATTTTAAAAGTTAGCTTCTTTAAGAGAAAAAAAAAAATGTTTTTTGGTAAATGATAATGCCAGAATAAGTTATGTCAAAAAAGACATGTTGGTATTGACGTAAATATGATATTCTCAAACATTTGACTCTAAATGGAAACGATCAGTTTGAAACCATCCGCGTATAAAATTATTCAAATCTTCTAAAGATGTCTGCGTTACTTTAACCTTGTGCATTGATTCGTGAGAAGGGAAACTTTTTTTAAACATCATTGTATCCAAGCTTCGCCTTTAGGCGTAAACAGAGCTGATACTATTAACAGTAAATTCATGTCCTGAAGAATATTTATCTTTTACATTGTTTAAACATAATAGTCAAAAATTCTATGGTATGGTCCTCGCAAGAATGAAAATAATTCAAACATGCTTTAATATTGAATACAAAATTAAATTATTTTAACTTATTACTACAGTAACTTTACCTAAATATAGTAGAGACATAAAGCCGTGTCCAGACTGCCGAACCGAACAGAGGAAACGAGCCGAACATCGGTCTCTCTGCGCATGCCCAGAATGAGATGCGCAGCGGCCCTTTAGACTGGGCATGCGCAGACACCAATGCTCGGCTCGTTTTTTCTGTTCGGTTCGGCAGTCTAGACGAGGCTTAAACCTTTGTATCAATATAGTTTCTTACACATTACAGTAATAATTCAAATCAACCCGTCATGAAATCTGTCTCAACCGTGGGGCAAGTCAAAATTATTATCTTAAAACTGTACCCTCATTAGTTTTAATGTTTCTTTAGTAATATTAAGCCAAAACATAGACTGTCATTTAGTGTGACACATAGCTTCCTCGCATCCTAGAACTTACTTTATTGATTTTATGCTTTTGCAAGCCATTATTGCCTAATTTAAATTTCCCCCTTTTCATAATATGTCAGAGTCTTTACAGTAATTTAAGTATTAATTTAGCAAACGTTAAAGACCGCAGATGGTTAAAATAAATCTAATGCTATCTGTGGGCTATACTTTCGACAAACCAGCCAAATTTCATAAAAATCAAATAAGTACTTTTGAAGATATATAGGTTTATAAATAAAAGTATTTTATCTCCAGATGGGAAAAAAAGTTATGATTTTGGATTAGTTTAGAGGGACTAAAGTAAATTTTCTTCCCTGAACTCAAAAAGTATGGAGTAAAAGTAAAAGTAGGGAGAAAAAGTAAAACCATGGAGAAAAAGAAGGATTGCCAACTTAATTATTTTATAAATAGTAGAGAATAAATGGCTAATGTAGTAAAGTTGTTAAAATCAGGTTGGCGACACTGCTTTTTCGACCTTATTTGTAATTTGCGCTTATCATTGTTTACCTGCATCTAAAAATAACCTTCTATTTGAGTTTAATTGCAATTCTTATTTGTTTTTAATATTGAATATCTTATATCTGCTATTAAAAGTGCTAACAATTATTGTTATTTATTAAAATTAAATCAATTTTATTTATTGATAATGTATTTTCTCTCTACTGGAGATAAAATATTGTATGTACCTCGTGAGTAAAGTGCTATAATTCATCCCCTCGCGATAATTATCTCCCTCGGCAGAGCCTCGGGATTTAGGGACCATGGTTCCTTCGGCTTCGCTTTAAGATCCAACTAATTCAGAGCAATGAGCTCTCAGAGAATAATGGCTTACTTTACCCCCTAGGTGCATAAGTAACTATTTGTGAGCATGATGAAGAGAAACAAATGGGCACAGAAGGTTTAAACATATACGGGACCAGCAATAATTTTTGAAACCAGAGACAAGAAATATTTTCGTTCTCCAGAACGATCACATAGCTTCCGTTACCTTCGATAAGCTAGGAAGCAATAATTCTTAAAATGCGTTATAATAATTGATTATTTAGTGTTCTATTACCTGATTAAATTTAAAAATTGAAACTTTAGTTAATCATGTCATTTTAAAAAAATAAATATGCATGATAAATTTCCCGATAAAATAATACTGATATTACAATAATTCTGACAATGACAACTTGAGTTCAGAGATCTCCATTGAAACCTACATTGTTTTTGCGAATTTTCTAAGAAAATTAAGCTCTTGCAATGGCTTCAACATTTTTGTAATGCTAATTTTTGAAAATTGGAAATCCGTTTTAGGCCATTCTGAATCGATTCCTAAAATTTAACACTTTTTTATATATGTATGTATAATATGTATGTATGTATATATATGTTTCACTCCAGACGATATCTCCCCTTTGGATGCACTTAATAATTTCAAAAAAATATTAAAATGTCAATAATATCAAAAGAAAGGAAGAGTTGATTGGCCAGAATTTTTGGAGTTCATTTAGGGGTCAAATTTTGACAATTTAGGGCCAAAAATAGCATAAAAACTTGTTTTTTCCATTTTACCCCCCTCTTACATGAAATATGACAAAAGAATTCATAACAACAATTACTGTACTCTTAAAGAGCGTTTCAACGACATGCACTTTGAAGGGTAAATACTATTTTGACTTTTGTACCCCGTACCCCTGTGTTTTATTTTTTCACCCATCTAAATTCTAAACCAATTTTTCCTATATTATTATAAGCCAATAATACGCATCTTTCTTTGAAAATTCGCTCATTAAGTCATGGTGCATGACTGGACTTTTATTTAAAATTTTGCGTAACAAAAACACACACAAAAAAAAGTTTCTTAAGAATTGAATAAAGGTTATAATTAAATATTCATCAAAGTTCTCATCGAATAACAGGTAGGTGGAGTTAGAACAGACTTTGACGTGGGGGGGGGGGGGGTTAATGTGATAAAACAGTGGATGGGAGAACAGGCGTCTGATTGATTCGCAACACAATGACTTAGCATTCAAGTGAAAACTAGACCTCGTTAAGAATGAGGGTGAATTCAGGGCGAGATGCAAATGGCCGACGGGCAAGCCTCTTTCCCACTATTTATAGCGATGTTAGTCATTAGCTAATTAGTACGTGTGTTTACTGATTACAGGTTCTATGTTTAGACCACCGAGTTCTCTCGAGTTTTATTAAGTGCAAAGGAGAACGGGGTTTAATTGAATAATGAGTCCGGGTTCCTTGAATACAACTTTGAAATAAAGTCAGAATCTATCTGGGTAAACTCCTTATTCAGTCCGCTTCCATAGAAGCAAACGATTAGGAAATTCGAAAATAACACGGCTAACTTCTTCTCAACAAGCCTATAATAAGAAATGGTAATATCTCTTGGAGATGCGCCCAGTTCATCTTCTCACTTAAGTGAATATTGTACTTATACTATAGTCAGCCCATTTCAAAAGGCTAAACCTATTATTACGTCTGAGTTAAAAACAAATAAAGAAAGCATTCGCAAGAGTCGTTGCCAAGATAGCTTTATCTACAGCTTTACAATTTAAAATTCGATGGAAGAAGCAAATATTTTGAGCCTGAGGTTATAGTCATAAAATCTATAGCTTTATGAAAGACACCGTTCATTAAACATTTAGATCTTTTTTGGGACCAGGTGAATGTAAAATGTGAACACCTATAATTCTAGCTGTTCGTTTCAACTAGAAATCACCATAATCTATTTTCAAATAGCTGCCTTACTAATGATTTGATGCATACTAGAATATAGTCTTATGCTCATACTAAAAATTAAAGTATTTCAATTTATGGCTCTCAATTTAAATTAGATTCAGGCTTCTAAGAGATAGATAAAGGAAGAAGTTTATATTGCAGATGTTGCCATCACTAATGCAAATAATTCCATGGGTTGAAGAGTATACACGCATAATAAAGAAACACAGTCTAGTGTCAACGGACCTACAAACCACGTTTGAACAAACAGATATTTAGAGCCAAACATCTCATTTTAAATTAAATATATATATTAAACATAGGAAAATATACATGTTGTCATAATGGTAATCATTTATCCGTAGAAGAGTTACGCCGGAATATTGCCCAGAATGGAATGCACCTACTAACATAGATTCACTCAGTGGATTTCCAGTGCAATCTCCAAAGAAATTAGGGAAAGTGAGTCCCTTTAGGGCCCTTAAGGTAGACATTTTGAATAGCTTTAAGTACTTAATTCCTTAAGTATGAAGTTATGGTAGCTTTATTCAAATGATATGTTTAGGGTATACCTTTCCCTCTTCCCATGTGTATAATTCTACAAACAATAAATGACTAAACATTTGCCAATTATCCACTTCTCAGATATTTTAGAGTAATCCGAAGAGTTATTATTTCTTAAATGTTTCTCTCTTCATAAAACACTAATAATGGGAAATTTAATTACTAACTACAGCTTAGCTAGTTGCAAATGAATAGATGATGACAAATTTTAGTGAGACGATTGATGAAGAAGTATAAGGCACAGTGTGAAAAAAGTGGCTAAAAGTAAAGACCGAAGAAAGTGGCTTGACTTCGTAAAGGCCTTATAATCTAGCACAGAGTCGCAGGAAAAGAAAGTGGCTTGACTTCGTAAAGGACCTATGCTCCAACAGAGTCACAGGAGAAGAAAGTGGCTTGACTTCGTAAAGGCCCTATGCTCCAACAGTCACAGGAGAAGAAAGTGGCGTGACTTCGTAAAGGCCCTATGCTCCAACAGTCACAGGAGAAGAAAGTGGCGTGACTTCGTAAAGGCCGTATGGTCCAACAGAGTCACAGGAGAAGAAAGTGGCGTGACTTCGTAAAGGCCCTATGCTCCAACAGAGTCACAGGGGAAGAAAGTGACGTGACTTCGCAAAGACAGTATGCCCAAACGGAATAGCATAAAAGAAGAAATTGGCATCACTTTGTAACAAGGGCGGACAATTAGATACCCTATTATTTTTATGTTTAACTTGAATACTATTAGCTAATTTCTGTTAAACTCAAAACATTTGACGTAATTAATTAACAATAAAATTTTAAAAATGTACTAATTTATTTTACTGGGTACTAAAATAAAATATTGATATTTTAGATAATGTACAACTTGTAAAAATAAAATATTATTCAAATATAATTTTGTTTTTAAATTTATTGGTACAAAATAACATTTTTTATGTTCTTGGAATAGTCTAAAAAGATGTTTTCAAGTAATGGAGCCTACAAAAAAGCCTATGCTCCAACATAGAGTCAAAGAAGAAGAATGTGGCGTCATTTTCTAAAGGCCCTATGCTCTAACAAAGAGTCACGAGAGAAGATTGTGACGTCACTTTTTAAGGGACTATTCTCCAACACAAATTCACAGGAGAAGAATGTGGCGTCATACAGAACTTAAGTTGGAAAACTAAAAAAGATCGAGATGATGATATACGCATATTTGATACAGGTCCTAATTTAGTTATTTACCCGTATCATGATCTCATTATGAGCTTTTAAAGCTATTTTCTCAGACAGACGACAAACTTTTTTTGGGCTCAAGGGACCTCAAAATGTGTAAATTCATCAAAATCTCAAAAATGTTCGCGCCATCACAATAGCTTTTCTTTAAATAAGAAAGTAAAAATAAGGCCCGAAAACTACAAGCAAGACTGGCAGCAGGCAACAGGTACTAAAATCATTAAATCTCTATAGACGCCATAAGAAAATTATGTTATATAGGATGTTGAGGTCAGTAGTCAAACAGGGTCTAACGTCTATTTCTTGGACGTCTAAGATAAGTGGGACATGACCAACGCATGCCAGAGGACGGACTATAACACAAACCTGCAGCAAAGACACCCCTGGACCTGTGGGAAGGAGACTATAAATTAGACCTGACGTAAGATGGCTGGATTAAGTGAAGAGTGATCTTGAGAAAATGGTGGTCAAAGTCTGAGAACATTTTGTGAGTACGCCAAGAGAACGGCGCAGAGCCGCGTAGTTAGTAAAATTAAGTTATATACGGAGATGGTTTATTTTATTGCCTACGAATATACCAACAAAATAATAGTTTCGAAGCATAAAAAATCGAATGTACATTGAAAATGAAGGAAAAGCATATACATACCTCTTTAGCTGTAAATCAATTGCAAATTAGTTTGAAAATTAATTGTTTTTAAGCAGTAATAATAATGTTTATTTTATTACCTTAATCATTGAGATATTTATAGTTTAAAGCTTCCCATTCTATAAGAATTATAAATGTTCCATGCAATGTAAGTAAAAACACATAAATATTCAACCGAGATGTTCAATTTAATATGTAGGAACAGGCAAAAAGATGGTAAAAAACCGTGTGAGGGAGAGGTAACGAAAATTGCAGTTTTATCGTTATTTTATTACTAGTACAATATTAGGCTATAAACTTTTTTTAAGAGACAATAACACTACTCAATCTGTGCTCAGTGCGTAATAAATATACCGTACTGGCACTGGTTCACAGTAATAATGGAATCGAAATAAAACTCTCATTGTATTTTCATTTAAATCGGTTTTGCGGTTTAAGAGGAGTTAAGAGCAGTTTTATTAAAGTAATATTCGAGTCGGTTATTTGACTATTTCGGGAGGCAAGTGGGGTTCTTTTGGAGATCCCCACTCGAGCTTTTTTATAGGGCCCAGGATGGTGATTATTTCGGATATTGCCTGGAACCCCCGGGCGGACTTTTCCTCAATACTAAATAATTTCCTGCATCCGATCCTTTTCAATGCCTCTTCTGAGGTTTAAAACGAAAAACCATTTTCTAAACACTGAACTGTCCTAGATACTGTTCCCCTTCATGATAGAAAAGTATTGAATTCCAAGGACATTTATAGAATAGGTTGTAGATAAGGAAAATAAATTTTCAAAACTTTATGCTATCATCACCCTCTTTTTAAGTCAGCACTAAAACTAGGTTATACACTTTGGTTCTAAAACTATATTTATTGCATTTTCAGTTCTCTAGGGAAAATTACCAGTTCACACTCAGATCCTTTAGCAATACAAAGAATCGCTAAACCCTAATTTAATCACTTTGACGAGAAAAGTGAAGTTTTTAGAAAATGTGGATCCCCATCAATATTAATTGTAAAAATTACAACTAGTACTAACAAGGAAGCTGAATTAAAAGTAAAATATGAATAAAAAAAAAAAAAAAAAAATGTGTGAGACTCTCACGTATTAGAAGTGAAAATCAAGTTCTAGAAACAGTTGATTTTATGTATAGCTCACTTTGCATTTGTTGACGATTTTATTATTTCAGAATTAAGAAATGGTGATGTGGAATTTAATAAATTTTAACGAATAATGAGGAAGAAACATGAAAACGACTTTTATTTATATTATATTATCAGTCTATTAAAAAATAGACTGCCAATTGGTGTGTGGTCTTCCTCGCATGCTATAAACGTAATTTATTAATCTTATACTTTTACAAGACATTATTGTGCAATTTGTCAAATTGTTTCCCCCATTTTTTTAATCTGTCAAAATTGTTTGGATTTTTTACATCAATTAAAGTATAAATTTAGCAAAAGTTAAAGAGCGCAGACGGATCAAATTAAGCTGAGGCTATCTGCGGGTTACTTTCGATAAACTATAAAAGTTTCATACAAATCAGATAAGTACTTTTGAAGCTATAGGTGTAAATAAATGTATGTTTGTGCGCATGTGGAAGAGAAACCAATTAGCGCAGAAGGTTGAAACTTATATGGGACCAACAATGAGCTAATTATGACCTACCATCCAAATTTGATTAAAATGGGACGGGTAGTTTTTAAGATACGGTGGTTCGCAAAAATTGAACAACAGACCGACGGACCGACAGACAGACACAGAACCAAAAATTTTCTAACAAAAATTTCTGAAACGGATTTCTGTCTTGTAATTTTTGAAATCGGAAACCAAAAATCTTTTCCTTCTTCAGAACGATCACATAGCTTCCGTTACCTTCGGTAAGCTCGGAAGCAAAAGTCTAAATCGACAGCATACATCCTAAGTTAACAAATGATTAATCTCTCCCTTTACTCCATCTTAGCACCACCTTATCTTAAAAACCTTAAGAGATTTATCCATTTTATAATTAAATATGCGTATTAAATTAAATGTAATGAAATTGGTGCAATAATGTCCATTATAATGCTATAATGTCTATTATAATGCAATAATTGCCATTATAATGCTATAATGTCTATTATATTGCAATAATTGCCATTATAATGCTATAATGTCTATTATAATGCTATAATGTCTGTTATAATGCTATAATGTCTATTATAATGCTATAATGTCTACTATAATGCTATAATGTCTATTATAATGCTATAATGTCTGTTATAATGCTATAATGTCTATTATAATGCTATAATTACCATTATAATGCTATAATGTCTACTATAATGCTATAATGTCTATTATAATGCTATAATGTCTATTATAATGCTATAATGTCTATTATAATGCTATAATGTCTGTTATAATGCTATAAATTAGACATTAAGAATACAAATCTACATAATAATAATAATTTATTTATATTCTGTATAAAATACAAATAGAATATTCCTTTAAAAAAGATAATTTAAACTTTTCCCAGTAAAAAATTCGCTATAAAATAACATTTACAATTTAACAGGACTGGAAATGACAGAGAGACATATTACGTATATACATGTTTTTGTTCCAAGAGTTTTATGTCACAAATGAAATATTTTAATACAACTTTTTTCGTTGTAAAGCGAAATGGTAAAAATGGGAGATTCAAACAGAATAAAATATGTCAACAAAATATTTTTAAAAAATGTCCATCTCAAGCTTACATTATAAGAAAATGTATTTTAAATTAAGTTCATATGTGACTGGAGCTTTTGAATAGAATTAACGTCAGACATCTATGAACTGCAAAGTATCTAAAAAGATTGTACGAGTAATACCTAAAAAGAATAAAACTAGCCATGATTGTTTAAGGATATAAGTAATATACTTGGCTATGCGATTTATGTTATGACTTCCCTAATGATTTTGTCACAATCTAATTCAAAATTTTCATAACGAAAATTATACCATCTGTCACAAGGTATAGGAACCTCCCTATTTTTGGTATGATTTTTCGTGTGATTTATCAAAATATAGTAGGTTCTTTAGGCTACTTTTACAAATGTAAGGTTATATGTCACTTGTTGTATGGTTTTCAAAGTTGTTTTTAGGTTTGTTCCAACCTCCCTATTTGTACAGTCCATTGTATCGTCCCGCGGATAGTTCGGGATCGTGTAGGACAGGTTTTATACGCATGCGCTAACATTGTACTGTAATAAAATCATGTCAAGTTGGAACGGGTTTAGAACTATAATTCACACTGTATTAAAAACATCCAAGGAAACCTAACAGTTAGGGAACCTTCCTGCAGATATTTGTGACTATTGAAATAACTGCGCATGTCATACAAAACAGTACGTGGTATTGTTAGAGGATCTTTGGGACCGTACAGTGAACGGTTCGCAAACAATCCCTGCCCGGGTTGGAACAGTTTCGTGGACGGTACGAAACACTGTCACAAGTCGGCTTGGAACGGCTTTTATCCATTGCGCATGTCCGTGACGATACCACGGACGGTACAATGCATGGTTGGAACAAACCTATTGTGTGAGGATCGATTGGACAGTATAGTAAACGGTTCGCAAACGAGCCAGTTTGGAGGACGGTTCGAAAAATTGTCACAAGTCGGGTTGGAACGGCTTTTATCCATTGCGCATGTCCGTGACGATACCACAGACGTTACACTGCTTGGTTGCAACAAACCTTTTGTTTCCTTTAAAATAAAAATTTCGCCCCCAAATCATATGACTCAAAAAGTGTAAACATAAAAGAAATAATTAATAAAAAAAATACCATTTTGGACAACTGGTCTTATTTTCAATTTTTTGAAAAAATTTTGGTTTCTGTATTCTTCACCTTAGTTGTATCTATGTGCAAAATTTAAGGAAGATTGAAACACGGGAAGTGGTTTAAAATTGGGGTAATAGTTGTGCGATGAAACATAAAAATTTCACCCCCAAATCATATGACTCAAAAAGTGTAAACATAAAAGAAATAATTAATATAAAAATACCATTTTGGACAACTGGTCTTATTTTCAATTTTTTTTTTTTTTTTTTTTTTTTTTTTGGTTTGGTTTCTGTATTCTTCGCCTTAGTTGTATCTACGTGCAAAATTTAAGGAAGATTGAAACAAGGGAAGTGGTTTAAAATTGGGGTAATAGGTGTGCGATGAAACTTACAAAGCAAAGTAATATAAGACCAGTAAAAAACAACATGATTTTCAATATGATTATTATCTATGATTTAGACATACGAAAAGTCATAAGACAAAATCTCATTGTCTAAAATGGGCTTTACACATGTTCAAAAAGTGATTTATTAAAGATGAATAAATATGCGAGTGCAAAATAAACATTGTAAAACGTATTTAGATAGAGTAAGTTTTTTGCTGATGTAAACAAACGAATCTTACTATTACTGTTACTTGGATGTATGTGAGGAAATAAAGTTCGTCTCACGTTTATAATTATTGAATTTTTAAAATTTATAACCTACAGAGCAAGAAACTTTTAAATGCGTGGAAAAATTTAATTCACAAGGAGAATAAAATTCATGGTAATAGGGTAGCAGCATGCGATTACAATATTCCTGGAATAATATAAACATAAGCTACCTTCAAATTATGTAAATTTTTTGTATGTTAATTTTGTTTTCTCTTAAAGCTATGAATAGAATTTAAAAATATTGATCAGGTTGGTTTTTTTTTAATAAATAGAGGGCGTAGTAAATTATACTTGGGTTAAAACAGCGTTAACTTGGGTTAAAACCACGTTAACTTGGTGCGTAGCTTGGGTTTCCGGTGACCCCTAAAGATGCTTCCAGTAGTAGAAGCGAAACGTCGGATTTCAACACCTTCGTGATGTCGATTTCACCGAAAAACCAAGCTATTTATGATAAAACCACGGTGACTAAAATTTGACTGATGGTTAGACCAGTTATCTTATAAATTTATATTATAAATTTTCTTAAAATAATATTAGGATTAATAATACACTTTATAAAGTAAAAAATTAAATTAAATTAAAAATATTAATATTAACCTTTAGGTGGTGTTGAATATACTTCCATTCTTAGTATCACGTTTAACTGGAAAAAAATAGCAATAATTATTAGTAGTCTTCATATGTTAGATTTGCCTTTATCGCTAAATATAATATTGTATAGTATAATTTATGAGTTTTGCTTCCGAGCTTACCGAAGGTAACGAAAGCTATGTGATCGTTCTGCAGAACGAAAATTTTTATGCCTCCGATTTAAAAAAAAACCATGACAGAAATCCGTTTCAGACATCAGAGAAAATTTTTGATTCCGTGTCTGTCTACCTGTCGCTAAATTTTTGCGAACTAACATTTCTTAAAAACTACTCGTCCGATTACAAAGAAATTTAAATGGTTGCCCCCCCCCCCCCCCCCCCGGAGAGACTTTCAAAGCAGTAAGACTTTACATGCGAATGCAAGGTGCAAACCCGGTGCAATAATTCATCTTATAGTTCTCTATCCACTAAGCAAGCTGGCAGGTCTACAGAAAGTGAGTACCATGCTTAGCGGGAAGTAACCTTAGTTCTTCAATCAGCAGGATGGCAAAGCCAAAGTTTTTCCACCTCAGGAGTGTTAATGCAGGATAACTGCTAATAAGATGACCAGGGGTTTCATTCTCTTCCTCTTACAGCCTGCACTTTGGGCTTTATGCTAGGACAAGCAGATGTAGATGTAGATTTACAGTGTCCAGTAAGAATGTCCGTCCAAAAGATGGCAGGATTGTTAACATATCTTAAAAACAACTCATCCGATTGTAATGAAATTTGTATGGTAGGTCATAATTAGCTCATTGTTGGTCCCATATAAGTTTAAACCTTCTGCGCCCATTGGTTGCTCTTTCGCATGAGCACAAACAAACATTTAATTATTTTTGTTGTTTTAAATGAGTTTTGCTCATAAAACTGAGAATTAAGATGAGTAATTAAGTAATCATTATACCAAAGTAATCATTTGTTAAACTCATAAACATTCCTATTTTATAAAGGAATAATAAAATAAAATTAGGTGTGTGTGAAGGATCTATGAAGGACGTCATGTTATTATTACATTAGTTGATTTATATATTTTTACTTTAAGAAAACAGCCTCTATTAAGATTACCATTTAGGAAACCTTTTCGAAACAACACAATTTAAATTATTATCTTTACGATCGGAGTCATATTCTGGAAAGGCGTCATATTCAGGGCTTAAATTCTAAGAACAGTCAATCTGGGCGTAGGGCAGGGCAGTATTTTGAACCACAGAAATATATGAGACCGTGCGAATTGAGACGTGGAGCAATGGATGCCAGTATTTCACCACATGTATTGCGCCGCATCGGATGGTGGTATTTCACCACATGTATTGCACAGCAGTAGATGGCAGAATTGCACATGTATTGCACAGCAGTGGATGACAGTATTGCACCACATGTATTGCGCCGCATCGGATGGTGGTATTTCACCACATGTATTGCACAGCAGTAGATGGCAGTATTGCACCACATGTATTGCACAGCATTAGATGGCAGAATTGCACATGTATTGCACAGCAATGTTGCATGCAGTATTGCACAGCAGTGGATAGCAGTATTGCACCACATGCATTGCACAGCAATATTGCATGCAGTATTGCACAGCAATATTGCATGCAGTATTCCACAGCAGTAGATGGCAGTATTGCACCACATGTATTGCACAGCATTAGATGGCAGAATTGCACATGTATTGCACAGCAATGTTGCATGCAGTATTGCACAGCAGTGGATAGCAGTATTGCACCACATGCATTGCACAGCAATATTGCATGCAGTATTGCACAGCAATATTGCATGCAGTATTCCACAGCAGTGGATGGCAGTATTGCACCACATGTATTGCACAGCAATATTGCATGCAGTATTCCACAGCAGTGGATGGCAGTATTGTACCACATGTGGCCTGACCTAACTTGTTGATCTGCTGTTTATTTAAACATTAAATTAATACGGCAGAAGGTTTAAACCCAAATAACAGACGTTGAATTCGTTCGTAATGATAATCATTTAACGCTTGTGTTATTTCAAAAAGGCTTCCTAAAATGTGGTCTTATTATCGGCTTTTGTTCCAGAGTAAAAAAGCAAACAAAAAATTAATATTAGGTTCTAAAAATAAATAAATAAATAATACTAAATATAATACATCCAATTAAGATACATATTTGTAACTAATTTCAGAGTTTAGTGAGCATTTTTAATCTTGATATAGTTTATTTTAACTACCAAATGAGATGATCTCGAACGAGATAATGTTTGACCGAATGAGCGAGTTCTTTTGGATCTTATATGACGGGTTAGTCTTATCTTGGTGAGTCTGACGTAGCGTGACATTGGTTTTTGGATTTCGGTTCTGAGTTAGGTCCTTCGCGGTAATAGTTCTATCTTCAAAGGAAATAAATTAAAATATATAGAATAGGGAACCGTCTATCCACCTGTTATTCACTAATACTAACGTTCTACTTTATCAATATATAGCTTTAAATATTAGAATAATCTAGAAACAAGTCAAAAAAAAGGTATCTAATAATAAGCTTAATCTTTAAAGGAATGGATAGACAGAAAAACAGAAGTAAAAAAACACAAAATAAGTAATTAAAAAGAAAGAAAAAATTTAATCCATCAAAAAAGAGTTAAAAATGGACAAGCTTTAACTTTGTAAAAGTTGTATTATAAGATTTTTTTATCCTAAAAGATTTAAAAAAAATAAAATAATAATAATAATAATAGTAATCCTTTATATAAAATGAAAGCATTTTTTTTTTTTTTTTTTTTTTTTTTTTTTTTTTTTTTTTTTTTTTTTTTGTAATATATATAATTCTTATTAAGTATTATCCAATAGTTTATATCTGCACGCATTATGCGCCTTGTCACTTTATGTGTCCGATAAAAGTTTTCTTGAAAGTAATTTATTTGAAATACACGGCATACGGCATAGAAGATTGGATTATAAGATGTGAGTCAATATTTAAGGTGGCAAAGAAATTAAGTATTATGGTGTTAAAAATTAAGTTGATCGTGTCCTCTGCACATGCTTGTATGTTAAGGCATTATATTATGTATTCTATTAAAAAATCCATTTGACTTTTTAACTTTCTTATATACCTTTTTACATACTAGGCATCGCGTTGCTCTATCATTGAAATGAGCCTATAGTAAAAAATATGTATTGAATATTGAGAAAATATATAATCATGATGAGTTGATAGTTAAAGAGTATGATTGAAGTAGAGTCTAATAGTGAAGGAGCCACTCTGCATTCTTAATATGCCACTAACCGCACATCCCCTTTTCAACTATTATAAAATGTATCACTTCAGTACACAAAAACGTTTGCTTGAATCAAGTTGAAATCTTACATGCCTGTTTCATTTGTACTTAGACAATGTACTCGTATAATATGAATTTTTATTTAAATCGTTACGTTAGAACGTAAGATATCGGTAAAAACGTTGTTTTCTCAATTTAAATGTGTATAGGTCATCTTAAATAGTTTTAACGATCTTTATCACTTCATAGTGATGTCGCAGGTAGTTTTACAAAAAAAAAAATGATCTCATCGAATAGGTAATGCTAGAATCTTTTCCCCTTCTGAAATTTCAATTTTAAATTGGATGCTTACGTTTACGCGAGCGTTGCGCGCAAACGCTTTGACGGGTAACACTGTCCAATGATCTTAGCCTGAGAGTTAGTAAAAGAAACATATATATAAAATTTTAACACAATCGGTCAACTTTTACTCAAGTTATCGTCGGACACGTAAACGTTGCATATTTTGTTGAATGTAAGATGCTCGCTTTAATAAAAGAGAGAGTGTTGTGTTGACGCAAACATTTGGCTTTTAGATTTTGATGTATTTTACACACGTTTTAAACACCCCTGAATCCAAAAGAGAAGTTTTTAGAAAGCTCCTATCTGTCGATTATGTAGACGAGCTTGAGCCTAAGCTAGAGAATAGATTTAGATTAATTTTGACATCCACGTTCAGAAAAATCATACCCCAAGGCGAGAAATGAATTTTTAACTCATATTTTGAGAGCACTGCCCCCCAAAACCCGTGAAAATGCCAAATCAAATAACAAATAGTGGAAATTATTATGGACTCAGACATATCTTGTTAACTAACCCTTCATTTTTTATTAAATTGAATTCTTACGCCGGCAATACAGTTAAACAGTTCAAGTAACCTGTATCAGTGAACTTGCATGAGTACTATCAAGTTACAACATAACTGCACAGTTATGATAGCACACACGCTGGGGTTCACCTGTGCAGGTTACCTGTAGAGGTTTACCGAAACGTGTATGGTGCTTAGTGTACGTTTTCTTTTTGTAACAGATTAAAATCTTCGATAACTGTTGAGTTTTTTGATTATTTATATTATTGTTTCCAGAAATTCTGACATCATATTAATTTAATTTACAAGTATTTTCATATAATAATGTATGTGAAAAACGAAAGACAATATTAATTAGCACAAATAATTATTTCTAGAATATTAAATTATGTATGTAGGTATATAGCACCTCGGTGTTCAAAAATAACATAAGTGGTAAACACTTCGGAACTATCTATCTATATTATTAAAAAAGTTTTGTAAACCTCAGAGTAAGGAAGGGGTAGAGGGAGCAATGCTATTTGAAAAGTGGTTTACTATGCGACACCCATATACTAAACCTCCCAAGCGAGCTCAATCCGAACTAAAGTGAAAACAGCACGGTCACTGGTTCTTGTCTTATTGGTCTATACCTTGTCCTTCCGTGCCCACGGACGCTTGTCAACAAAACTTTAAACCTCATCTTGTGCTTTGTTTGATTGTTTTATTATCGAAATGTCAAAAATGTCAAAATATCAAATATATAAGAGGAAAATCTGATGTGATTGCTTTAGAAGACGATTTTGTTTTATATAAGATTGTTATTAACAACGTAACTGCCTTTAGATAATTAATACGGTTAACAACAAACATTAAAGTACATATGTATTTATAAAGAAAACTGTATTAAAATATTAAATGTCGTAAGAAAATATCACATTATTCTTATCCTTATCAGCTGACATCAGATAAATTTCGAGTTTTTATCGAGATATCGATACTGTTGGGAGGTTTAGTATATGGGTGTCGCATAATGAACCACTTTTTGAGACCCCGATTCTATAGTATTGTTTCCTCTTCCTTACTCTGAGTTGTAAACAAACAAATGTGTCAAATTGTGCGAAGGTTCAAGGCAGCGTTTTCGACGATCAAAGCGAGTATACGGCAGAGCCCCCAGCCCCCTAGTATTTATTAAAATGATTAAGGCGGGGATATACTAGAGCATTCGCCCCGAATGAGCCTCGGGGTATGTTTTTCTATGAGCATGTATGCCAAATTTTATCCAAATTGGTCCAGTGGTGTAAGCACCACCACTAGTCGCTATCACACACTGGAGAAAAACAGTCGAGGATCTTCAGAAGACAGAATACAAAACAGATATTGTTTTATAAGAAAAACATGTTTAGTGGTCTCATAGAACCTCAAAATATCTTATACCTACATAAGAAAGTAATATATGCTGTACATTTGATACATAAATTAAAAAACTAACAATTAACTATAAAATAATCATTACATACATACATTCTTACCACATTGTAAGGTATGTGATTATGTAAATATATGCGTACATTGTTAATGGCCATAAGACTTATAACTTCCGTTAAGTTTCTCAGCCATGTTTGAATAGTTGTGCGGAATAAGTATGTTCGAAATGTTAATGTATCTAATTAAAACATATAAATCAACCAATAACAAACAAAAATTTTAAGGAATTTTTACTTAATTTTTTGGGCAGCGACCCCAAACTTAATAGACTCCATCGAAGTCGGTGCAATAGTTTCACAAATGTAGATTTTTTGTTTTCTTATATTATTATCCCAGAAAAACCCTCACAAATTCTTAAAAAATTGTATCACAATATTTTTCTCTTGACGCATAAGAAAGTAAATACAAGTTCTGCAGACTAGGTTTTATACTAGAAAATATATTTATACTTTCTCATATAAAGAGAATGTGGGTTTTAAAAAAAGTCTGTCGTGTGTGCAGACGCGAACCTAACTAGAACCTAAACTACTGGGACTATTTTTGACGAAATTTGGCATAAATGCTCAGAAAAATCATACCCCGAGATAAAATCGAGAAATGAAGCATAGCTCCAAATTTAGGGGCGCTATCCCCTAAAGACTGAAAAAAAATATTTCTCAAAAATGGTTCCAAATATTCGGATTTAAAAATTCAAAAAATGTAGTCCATTTAAATACGAATCTAACGACATAGTTTTCCGTTTTAATGAAAACAAAAAAAATCTGATTTTGTTGAAAATCGAAAACAAAAAGTACACAACCACCTATTGAACGTTTTTCAAAAATGTTTAAAAAAAATAAATACATAAATAAAAACATGGAATTTAAATACAGTTTAAAAAATATTATAAATTTTGTCTGACTTGTCTCGGATCGTATTTTTTTAAAAATATTTTGTCTTATCTATCTCTATATAAAAAAAATGAATGTTTGTCCGTCTGTTTGTCTGTCTGTCTCTTATGCCTGCCTAAACCGTTCATCCGATTGCGATGAAACTTTGGGGAAAGGTTGGAACTATGCACGGGAAAGTTTCTGAGTTAGTACAACTAAATTAAATAATTTATAAATTTTGGTACGGGGTACAAATGTTAAAGTAATGAAAACCTGTAATTATGCGTATCGTTGAAAAGCTCTTTAAGAGTACAGTAATTGTTGTTATGTACATATTTGTCATATTTTTATTTAAAGGGGGGGGGGGGTAAAATGGAAAATACAGGAAAAATATTTCTATATCAATTCTATTTCTAGTCTATATCTATATAAATAAAAATTAATGTTTGTTTATCTGTATGTCTCTTATGTCAATATTGTATATTGTACAAGTATATATACAATGGTAATATACATTAAAGTATATTGCAAATGGTAATATACATTTTTCATCTAGCATTATTTAACTAAATAAACTATTTTATAAAGTTTTTTCAAAGCTAGCAGCTCTACATTTCTTTTATGTTATTAATGTTTATTAGGCGGGACGAAGTTCACCAGATCAGCTAGTTTCTTAATAAAATTTAAAAGCAAAATATGTACATAAACAAGAACCTGTAAATTAAATTGGAATTTTCGATTTTCTTCCAAGAAACTGAATTCTCAATATTGGTAAAGTTAAATGAAATTTTTGTTACAAAGGAATATTCCTTACTTCACAGAAAGAATTTTAAGAACAATTAAAACTGAGTGCTCTCTAGTTCGGTTATTGAATATTTCGCTTTTTAATAACTCAGATAATAGTCTTCAAAAAATAATCTCAGTAAAAGTATTTAGTAAATAAAGTAAAATTACAAATTCAATGGTATTTAGGGGAAAAGCGAAATTAAAGTATAAAATTCTTCCTCCCAAGAGAATTATTATTAGTGGAAGTGGAAGTTACTGTTTTCCCAGAATCAATCAGGAAATGACTTAGAACCATTTTCAATTTTCTGCTCAAATAATCATTTAGATTCCTTTAATAAAACATCTATTATTTTGCTGATAATAAAAAGGAAGTAAAAACACAAAGTTAACAGAAAAAGCCAAACAGCAAAATAATTTGAATTAAACTGAATCAGACATCGATTTATTCACCTGTCTTCAAATCAATACTATTGCTTGTTTATAAAACATTAAAATTTGTTCACAAAGTCAAATACTCTGACGATTCTATTTCGTAAAATTTAATGATTTTATACTTTAAAAACCTATAGTCCAGGAGATAGCGAACAAAAAAGTGTCTGACTAACATCAAGCTAGAATTTTGTGTATTAGTAAATGTTTTGGTGCCTTTTAAGAATATATGATCGGCTAAGTTCGTCTGCGGGACATAGCTTGGCAATAGGCATTTGAAAAAAACCAACCGGTGGAGAGCGGCCATGTCCCGCCCTTTTTGGTTGACTATGTGATTTTCATGATCCTGAGTACGAACTTATTTAGTATACCAATAATCAAGTAGATGGTAGTTTGTCACTAAATAGGTTAGTTAGTCAAATATTACTCGAAATCAAAGTGTCCCCCTGTCAAGGGCCAAACTACCATCAACTTGATTATTGGTCTACTAACAATGTTCGTACCTACTCAGGATCATGAAAATCACATTGTCCACCAAAAAGGGTAGGATGTGGCCGCTCTCCACCGGTTTTTTTTTTTTTTTCAAATGCCTATTACCAAGCTATGTCCCGCAGACGAACTTAGTCGACCATATATATTCTTAATAGGAACCAAAACATTTACTTATACACAAAATTCTAACTTGATGTTAGTCAGACACTTTTTTGCTAAGTTATATCAATATAGATTGCTGACTCTGTCAATACATAGAAACACCGACAAACACATACTCTCACAATATTATGTTGACGTCAGAACTCCTTGCCTATATATAAGACCAGCCACACCCTAGGCTCGGCGCATTATTCATTTTCTCTTTTAACATTATGATTTAAACTATTATTTCAGTCTTCGTATTATTATAATTATTATTATTACTAAATGCACTTTCATTTCATTTCAATTTGCCATTGTATTTCGTATACTCCTAATGTCAGTAGTTGTTGTCTCCAACTCTGGTTAAAATCATTGAGGCAGTTTTTGTAGAATTAAATATTTTGTATGTTTATAAAAATAAACACTTTTTAAAAAACTACTACAGTGAGTGGTTCACATATTTCGCTATCTCTAAAGTATCAATTTAGCAAAATTTAAAGAGCGCAGACGGTTGAAATTAATATGGGGCTATCTGCGGGAAACTTTCAGCAAACCATCCAAATTTAATAAAAATCAGATGAGTATTTTTAAAGAAAACTGTATAAATAAATTTATGTTTGTGCGCATGTAGAAGAGAAACAAATGAACATAGAAAGTTGAAACTTATAAGGGACCTACAATAGGCTAGTTATGACGGGCAAGTATTTTTTATGATATGTTGGTTCGCAAAAATTGAGTAGCAGACCGACATACAGAGAGACAGACCGACACGGGACCAAAAATGTCCCATGATGTCAAACGGATTTCTGTCTTGGAATTTTTTAAATGAACGATACCATTGCTTCCGTTAAACTCGATAATAATACCCAAATTCACTACCACAAAGCCTTTAAATTAATGGATATTTTTATTATTGAGCCCTGAACCCTCTTATACAGTAAAATAAGATACATACAGGGTGGTCCAAAAGTCTCCCCCCCCCCCCCCTCTTAACTTTTGAACGGGTTGAGATAAATTAAGGAAACTTGGGGGATCTCTACCATGCCAAGGGAAGTTTTTTTTCATGCAATCACCCACTAGGGGCAACCACCCACTTTGCCCCCAGGCCACCCAACTTCAGAATTTCAAATTGGAATGTATATTTTTGATAGCATATTTGGATTCTACAGTGAAAAATAATAATTTTTTACTTGAAACTATTTTTTCTATCTCCAATATTTTGCACCCTACAGGGGGGCAAAAGATAGCGAAATAACCCTTCCGAAATAGTAAAAAAATAACACTTAGATCGTTATAAAATCTAAACGGTTTGAAATAAAGTAATAGAACTTGGGGGATCTGTACCATGTAAAGGGAAGAGTGTAATCATCCACTCGCGTACTAGGGGCAACCACCATTTTGCCCCCAGGCGCTGAAATCTACTATTTTTATACTTTTGCCCCTATAGGGGGGCCAAATATTGGAGATAGAAAAAAGTTTGAAGTAAAATATTTTTATTTTTTACCGTAGAATCTAAATCTGCTATCAAAAATATACATTCCAGTGCTCTGGGGGCAAAATAGGAGGTTGCCCCTACTGCGCGATTGCATAAAAACAAACTTCCCTTTACATAGTAAAGATCCCCTAAGTTTCATTAATTTATCTCTAACCGTTTAGATTTTAAAACGTATTATCGGAAGGGTTATTTTGCTATCTTTGCCCCCCTGTGGGGGGCAAAATATTGGAGATAGAAAAAATAGTTTCAAGTAAAAGTTTATTATTTTTCACTGTAGAATCCAAATATGCTATCAAAAATATACATTCCAATTTGAAATACTGAAGTTGGGTGGCCAGGGGGCAAAGTGGGTGGTTGCCCCTAGTGGGTGATTGCATGAAAACAAACTTCCCTTTGCATGGTAGAGATCCCCCAAGTTTCATTAATTTATCTCAAACCGTTCAAAAGTTAAGAGGGGGGGGGAGACTTTTGGACCACCCTGTATATATATATATATATTCTGAAGAAACTTTGTTGGTATATGTAGTGGTCTCTTATATTTAGTATATATTTAAATGGCCTAAAGATGTGTTGTTGTAAATGTAATAACTAAGATTATGTGGTTGTACTTAAGAGAAGTGGAGTAGCAACATGCAACTCTGTTACTAACGGCGTTTATCATTTTTGTCACGAGAGCTATTTTCTAGAATGTTGTTTGGCACTTACAATTATTAGGAATACTTAGCATGTTTTCTAGCAATTTTATTTACATACCTAGTTTAGTTAAAGCAAGTAATGTAAACAATCAATTAATAAATGTAGCTTAATAATTAATAGTTTATAAATTGATTGACAAATTGCTTTCAAGCTTACAGAAGGTAACAGAAGCTATGTGATCGTTCTGAATAACGATATTTCTTTATGGCTCCTATTAAAAAAAATACCTGGAAAGAAATCCGTTTCGGACATAATGAAACATTATAGTTCCGTGTCTTTCTAATGCTTAATTTTTGCGAACCAACATATCTTAAAAGTTACACGTCCGATTGAAATTAAATTCAAATGGTAAGCCATAATGACTAATTACCCCATTGTTGGTCCAATATAAGTTTCAACCTTCTGCACCCATTTGTTTCTCTTCCACACGCTCACAATAGTACATTACGCGTCGGGTGCGGAAAGTAGGATTTTGCATGCGAGTGGGGAGTTTTCACCCGAGTGACAGCGAGGGTAGTAAAACCACACGAGCAATGCAAAATGCCGTTTTCGCACGAGTTGCGTACCGTACTTTATCTACGATTGTTAGATTTAAATAATATTAAAAAATAAACTTGCTATATGTAAGTTCGTATCTCTCTCTTGATAAAGATGGCATTAATTCTTGAGTTGTATTTTTTGCCGAATTAATTATTTCTGGAGAAGTATTATTCTCCACATTTTCGTCTAAGTCATTTGATTCACTCATTGTTTTTCACTAAAAACTCGATATAAACAGTTACTTTAATAAAAGAACAGCAAATTAGTCTTGTTAAATGTAAACCAACTCGCTAATCGGGCGTAAAGCTGAAGAATTCCTCTTCTTTACCGCCCTAGGGTGCGGTAAAGAAGAGGAATTCTTCAGAACTATGAGACGCGCATGCGCAATGAATACAAGTACGTAAAGAATCACTTTCTACGCATCTAAACAAAGATACCATGTTTATATTTCGTATCAATCGTAGATAAACATTCATTTATTTACACCTATATCTACAAGAGTAATTATCTAATTTTTATGAAATTAGGATGGTATGTCAAAAATAGACTGCAGAGAGCACCAGATTATTTTTGACCGTCTACGCTCTTTTACTTTTACTTAATTGATACTTTAATTCATTTAAACAATCAAAACAATTTGCACATATTAAATAAACGGGGGAAATAATTAATTAAATTAGACAATGTCAGTGATGGCTTGTAAAACCATAAAATACATAATGTACATTATAGGATGCGAGGAAGCTATGTGCCACACTAATTAGCAGTCTATTTTTAATTAAAGTTCTATTAAATAAGTGTTTTAAATGTTTTTAAAAGGTAATAGTGTTTTATTACTGAAGGTAATTCTAATCCTAGGGAAGAATGAACGATTTTTCTTCATTAGGTGGCAACACTGTACATTAGGGCGAAGGGCGTTGAAATAGAGGGTTAAAATCCCTGCTACAGCATGGCAAAGGGCTGTAATCACTCTGGCTGACATTTCCAACAATATAAAACCCTTGTAGGGTTTTCAACATAAATTATTACCTATCCTAGGCTTTCTCATATAAATCTCATTAAACTTTCGACTTACTCAGAGCGACCACATTTAGACAATCAGATAAAGTGTTTCAATAGCTTTGTGTTCATTAAATTACATTCTTTTATTAAAAAATAATAAGGAATAAAAATTAAATAGCTAATTGAAAATTATTAAGATATATGCCAAATCTGGGGGCACACTGACTGACTCATCATAATTCTAAGGCACTTCTAACAATCCTAGAAACTTGAAATTTAAAAAATCCGAAAAATCTGGTTCTTCGCCTATCAAAATATTGTAAAAAATTAAAAAAAAAATGTAAACAGTGTAACCTAGTGGAGAACTTTAAAACTAAAAAGTGATTTTGAGAACGTTCGTTGATGTTAATTTGACAGTATTGATTGACAGTTATCTTAAAGTGCAAACATATTTACTCCAGATAATTTTATTTAGGTCAATTTGAACACCCACCGACGAAGAAGTTACACCAAAGATTAACAAGAACAAAGAAAGAAAATAGACCCAAGAACAATCAAACAAGAACAAAGCAAGAATAACGAAAATTTGTTTGGGGCAATGAAAACTTACTTTCAAAAAGAAATGAAATCTCAACAAAACAATAGTTTAAAAAAATAAGCCAAGTCTCGCATAAAATGTGGGGAGATCATAGGTTTAGCCAAGTCTCCCAATGACCGAGTAAGTTCTACTAAGTCTAATTTATCCAGTGCAAGTACATGATGTTTGTCTGTCCCTCTCTCTATTCTCTTTCCCAAATCACTCTACACGTTTAAAATTGACACTTTAAATATACACACACACATATATACGATATATATATATATATATATATATATATATATATATATATATATATATATATATATATATATATATATATATATATATATATATATATATACATATATATATATAGTGATCCATACAGCATATTCTGTAGTGATTCAAACAGTCGAAAATCGCTTGGCGGCATAAGTTTGCTTGATTTATACACTTAAGCGATTACACCTCTTTATCAAAACAGTCAATTTGTAAGATTTATACAATGGAGAGATTAAATCTGGATACTTTTGACATTTGAGAAGTTTTATCCTTCTGTCAAAAAAATACATTCAGCCCCCCCCCCCCCCCCCACCCACTCTCCTAGATGGCTGGATAACTGCAGTTTACCCACGTATAGAATAAACTCCTTGAAATAGCTCCCACTGATAAAATAAAAAGCGTAAAAGAAAAGTTGGTATGTCAGAATTATTGGTATAATACTCTATTTTTTGTTTCGTCAATAAAGTTTCATAGGAATAAAAGAAAACAATATTTTAAGGATTTTTTCTAGAAAATTACATCACGCACTGAAAATGTCAAATATAGAGAAAATATATCCAGTAATATCATTGTCCTATCACATTTTCAAAAAATAAATTCTCGATAAATAAAAAGTTTCGACCAATTCTTGCTTGAAATGACAAAAAATTGTATTTGTGAATTTTCTGATTTTTTCCAATACTTATAACGATATTTTTTTTTACTTTTCAATCGAATAGAACGGGAATAAATTCGATAAAATTGAAATTATTTTACCATTCTCTCATTCTTTTCCCCCTGAAAAAAACCCTTTGTTGTTTTAAGACCCTAAAAGGGGCATAAAACAACATAACGACTAAAAATTATAAAAATAATATTTTCCTACAAGAACGAAAAAAAACAACAAATTCTTCGAATTAATATACATGTAATATACATGAATAATTTATTCATGATTTTCTAATTCCACATGGAAAATTTATTTTTAATTTGATGACCAATTTGAAAATTGATGTTGAATTATTTAGAATTTTTTATAATGGTGGATCCATGTGCTAGAAAAATTGAGGAGAAAATAAGTCGCTTTTAATTTCTTTATTTCGAAAGTATCAAAGAAAACTGCAAAACTATATAAATCTAGTAAAAAGTATGATTCATTTAAATATGTATAGAAAATTTAATGTCAATTGAAATTAACACGAATTCTCTAACCGTAATAAAGCTCTGACCCACAGTGACACCAATTTAGAATTAGTTATAAGCTACATTAGTTTATAAGCTACTTTAAAGCAACTTTTGTATAGGCTGAAACTGAGGTACCTACTATTTTTAATATATTAAACAAGTAATAGCCCAGACGCACTGCAGTGTTTTGCCTATAATTATGGGTGTAAAACGCATAAACTATTATAACAAAATAAATATTGACTGCATAAATCTCTGTAAATATTAAATAATAAACATCTTTTACGAATTAATGTTGTATCAAAATTTATATAAAAAGTTATTATATAATAGGTATATTATTTATATATCTATTTTTTTTTTTATTATATAAGGAAGATCATAAATTCGAAATAAAATTAATCTGTTCCACACAGATAAGGTAGAATTAGAATTCCCCCTATTTTTGTCTGGTTCATATTAATATAATAATAAGCCACATAATATAATATAATATAAGCAAACACAAGATAAACTGACGCCGGCGTATTTATACTAGTTTTCTAGAACATAGATTGTACATGGATTTCCCGGGGGCTCCTTTACTCGGGGTAATCCTTTGTTGGGATGATGCAATCAGGCAGGTGCTACCTACGTCGGTGTTCCTTTGGTGAAGTGATTGTGCGCCGCCTGTTGCCATATGCTTGGTGCAGGTGCAGACCGGAGGTTTCCAGGTCCGAGAAAGGGTCACTGTGTCCGTCAGTCGGTCTGTCAGTCACTCAATTTTTGCGAACCATAACTCATCTTAAAAACTACACATACAATATTAATGAAATTTGGATGGTAGGTCATAATTAGTCCCATATATGTTTCAACCTTCTGTGCCCATTTGTTTCTCTTTCACATGCGCACAAACATACATTTATTTAAAGTTATATCTTCAAAAGTACTCATCTGGTCAGTGGCGTATAACTAGGACATTAGGTATCCCCCGCAAGAACATTTTTGGGGTCCTCCTCAAAGAAAATTGATGAGAAAAAAAAAAAATTGAGGTCAGAACTGTATGCCCCCCCCCCCCCCCCCTTCTGACAATAGTATGATTCCCAGTTAGTTAGATTTTATTATGCTCTAAAGGGGCCCCATCGACATTGGTACATTGGATTTGGGGGGCCCCCTGGCACCGAGGGCCCTGGTGCCAATAACTATGGGCCCGTGTGGGCACATCGTTACCCCACTGCATCTAGTTTTTCTGAAATTTGGATGGTGTGACGAAAGTAGCCCGCAGATAGCACCAGATTAATTTCAACCATCGGTGCTCTTTATGTGTTGTTAAATTGATACTTCATGTATAACAACAAACAATTTTAAATAAACAGGTCAAGTGTGTGCTAGTCAGCACACAGCGAGGGTCCGTAGGCCACACTAAATATAGTGTTTAACTGTAAAGTGTATAAACAGTGATTTTTAAAAATGCTAAAAAGCTTACTTTGAACCATTCTAAAGGTCTGATTTTCTCAAAAAACACTCTGATAAAGTATTTTTTTGCCACTGAACCGGACTACAACCATATAAATACATCGAAAAGACCATAATTATAAAAAAAAAACGTTTTTTGTCAATAAAAAATTAAATAATATTTTTTTCGAAATTTCCAAAAAGTGGTATCTTTACTTTTGGTCGAAGAATGTTCAGGAATTTTTTCAGATTTTTTGCACTTCACACAAGCGAGATAGAGGGGCGGGGACGTTTCACACCCACTTCAAACTTGCCTACGCTTGCCCTATCAAAGTTATATCCAAAGAATTATATATTTTCGTAATCAGCTCGACGTACCCTTTCATATGATACCCTTCACGGTGTCGAAAAAAATGCAAGACCACATGTATACCAAATTTCCAAGTAATCGGACGAAAGGTAGCCGTGAGAGCACGCGAGAGGACGGACGGACAGACACACGCAGGAAAATATAAGGGTCCTTGGTTTTGCCTACGGATCCTAAAAACGGGGAAATATTAAATATATTTTAACTACGATTGATACGAAATATAAACATTGTATCTCTGTTTAAATGCGTAGAAAGTGATTCTTTACTTACTTGTATTCATTGCGCATGCCCGACTCATTCATTATTTATTTAAATTGTTTTATATATTATCGTTTAGGTCAAAGAATAGTTATCAGTAGAATTTTATGTTTAAAGTATATCCCGACTCTAGCTGATGACGTTTGGTCAAGCTTGTATGTTTGAAAAAAAGATTTATGATGTAAAAGTTGTGTAATATATTTAATAAATAAATATTTTACTACTAGTACGAAATTAACAAATTCATAGACGCACCTTTTTCCAATGTTATATTCTCGGAAAGTCGGTTACAATAACTCCTGCTTTATCTACTCCAACACCTTATTTAGAAGCGCCAAGATTAATATGTAAAAGTAAGAAACAAAACAGTTATTCTATAACTCAATTTGAAATTGCGGTAAAAATAATAAAAGACTCTAGATTACAAAATACAAGGGTATTCTACTTGATCAGTGTTAACAAGGAGGGGTTCTATATTCTTCAAGTTTATTACTATTTATAAATTGACTTTTTTATAAGTAACCAGTATTTTTTTATAGTAACCAGTTAATAAAGTTACCCCCTTTAGTCTTGAAATTTATAGAAAATCCTAATTTTAGATATACTCAGTTATCCAGTTTTATATTTTAAAAAAAACTTATTTTTATAGCTCAACTGTGCTAAATTAAATATACATGAAAATATAAAGTCAGGAATGTTATAATCAAAGACACTACCTGAGTTATAATATCTGGTAAAATACTTTTCTTATTTACAACGAAATTCTCCCCTTAACTTAAAATTTAAGTCTACAACAGTTCTAGTCAGTTTTAATAATTTTTCTTTCAAGGTTACCGAAGGTAACGAAACATATCTTTAAAACTTATTGTCCAATTTTTAATTAAATTTGGAAGTGGTAGGTCAAAATTATCCCAATGTTTCCGCCATATAAGTTTCAAAATTACTCTTCCACATGCACACAAAGTTTGTTTATTAATTCCTTTTACATGGTTTGTCAAATGTAGCCTGCAGATTGTTCAATAATTTCAAACGTCTGCTCTTTTACTACTTATACCGTCTGCTCTTTTACTACTTATACTACTTTTACTATTTTTTATTAGCTTGCATTCTTGTTTGTTTGTTTGTTTGTCCGGTACAAATCTGGCTATCGATTTCTAACTAACTTCCCGAATAGCTAGACATTTGAAACTTTTAGCATAGCTCAGAACACGATGACAATCCATTATTTTAATACTTTTAGCCATCTTTCAGCAGAATTTAATTAGTTTTCAGCAAATTTTGCTGTGCGGAAAGTTAGTTCGGAAAAAATCCGCAAGTTATTTTATTTGTTTTGTCATATCCAATATTTACGCAATCTTCATTTTGACGGGTCTAAAATTTGTGATAGATAAACATTGAATGACAGCAACACAGGAAACATCGATTATATTATTTATCGATTATATTATTTCATATATATCGATGGCATGCTTTAGATTTGGTGTTGGGGAGATCCGTTGTACAAAGATTTATCCTTTTATAGGTTTAAGATCAGCTCTCTGGATGGTTGTCATTTATGTGAAGTAAATAAATTCGGAACTATTTTTTTTTTTTTTTCACTAACATTATACAGGGTGGTCCAAAAGTCTCCCCCTCCCCCCCACCTCTTAACTTTTGAACGGTTTGAGATAAATTAATGAAACTTGGGGGATCTCTACCATGCAAAGGCAAGTTTGTTTTCATGTAATCACCCACTAGGGGCAACCCCCCACTTTGCCCCCAGGCCACCCAACTTCAAAATTTCAAATTGGAACGTATATTTTTGATAGCATATTTGGATTCTGCGGTGAAAAATAATAAACTTTTACTTCAAACTATTTTTTCTATCTCGAATATTTTGCCCCCTACAGGGGGGCAAAGTTAGCAAAATAACCCTTCCGAAATAGTAAAAAAATAACACTTAGATCGTTATAAAATCTAAACGGTTTGAAATAAAGTCATGGAACTTGGGGGATCTGTACCATGTAAAGGGAAGTGTTTAATCATCCACCCGCGTACTAGGGGCATCCTCCATTTTGCCCCCAGGCGCTGAAATCTACGATTTTTATACTTTTGCCCCCCTATAGGGGGCAAAATATTTGAGGTAGAAAAAAAAGTTTGAAGTAAAATATTTTTATTTTTTGCCGTAAAATCTAAATCTGCTATCAAAAATATACATTCTAGGACAAAATTTTGATGTTAGGTGGTCTGGGGGCAAAATAGGAGGTTGCCCCTACAGCGCGGTTGCATGAAAACCAACTTCCCTTTACATGGTACGGATCCCCTAAGTTTCATTAATTTATCTCTAACCGTTTAGATTTTACAACGTATTATCGGTAGGGTAATTTTGCTATCTTTGCCCACCTATAGGGGGCAAAATATTGGGAATAGAAAAAAAGTTTCAAGTAAAAGTTTATTATTTTTCACTGTAGAATCCAAATATGCTATCAAAAATATACACTCCAATTTGAAATTTTGAAGTTGGGTGGCCTGGGGGCAAAGTGGGTGGTTGCCCCTAGTAGGTGATTGCATGAAAACAAACTTCCCTTTGCATGGTAGAGATCCCCTAAGTTTCATTAATTTATCTCCGTTCAAAAGTTAAGAGGGGGGGGGGAGACTTTTGGACCACCCTGTATATTATATAACAATAACAATTATATTATCAACATTACATACGATTCAACAGAAAATTTAAAAACGTAGTATATAAAAAGTTCTTTTTATCTTGAAATTTTTTAAATTTTGCTTAAATATTCTTTTATTCTCGTAAAAAACCAAAACAATTTTGAATGATTTAAAAGGGAGGGGGGAGGGGGGGAGGGGGGTAAATAAATAATAAGTCGTAAGAGCAAAACATCATTAAAGTATACGTGATGGAACGCGAGGAAGATATGTGTACTAGGACTTATTATAGTCATAGATTTCTAGCATATGGTAAGGCTTGTTCATCTATTACTAACAATTAGACATATAACTATTTTTAATTCCATCTGTAATAAAACTCATCAGATCACTAATTTATAATATATACATTCATAATCTCGGAACTTCATCAATAATACTTCATCAAATAATCCAAAATGGCGGCAGATATTAGGTTGAAATATGAAGGACTTCTTGATCGTATAGAATTGTATAATTGGTCCGAAATACAGCTTAATCGGTAAAATAGTTCAGAAATTGTTTAGCATTTGTTTTTTAATTACAAAAGTCATTATTTCCAAAATGGTGGCAGATAACAAAACGAAATTCAGTGAAAGTGGTTGTCTTATAAAAAGGTATAAATGGTGCAAATTTCAGCCAAATCAGGAATTTTTTAGATTTTCTAACATTTTTTCTGACTCAGAAAAAATTCTTCTGTAAAACTTTTTCCTAGAAAATGGAATTTTTCCTGGAAATGGAATTTTTTCTCTAAAATGGGTTAATGACGTCGCAAATTTATGATTTTCTGGGTAGCACAACCTCATGTAAATAATGATTTTCGTACCATAATTTAACTCTGAAGGTTAAAATCTATGGGAGTTATGTGAGACTCAGACAAACAGACAGACAGATATCCACCTAAAAAAACCAAACAAATCTTTTTGAAAACACCCAAAACAGATAATCCCGTTGAAAATTCGGTTTCGGATTTTTTGGGTGAAAACAATACTTTTCCTTTAGTTAAGGGAAAGTAAAAATGCTTAAATTAACAATATGCTAATAACACTATTTATGTATCCGTTTTAAAACCAATTCTACTAATACCTCAAAAAATCCTCTGAATTCGAGACTAAGCTACCGAAATCTTAAGGACTTACCCTTCTCCCATCTCACTATAAAAAGGAATTAAAAACATGATCCTTAGCCCAAAACAGACACTTTTGGATAAGAACAGTTGGCTCATCGCCACTAAACCCACTTACTACATTCATTTTTTGATCAAATGCCGTTTGGCTTACTTAATGCTCCTCTAATATATCAATTAAAGTTACGATTATTAGTATTATAAACTTCTGTATCACCAAGTATATTTTATAAATGTAAAGAATAAAATTATAATAAAATGTACACTTAAAAATGATTACACAATATTTTACCTTTATTGTTAATAAATGTCTGATTTTATTCTTATTTTATTTGTCAGTAAAACATATTGTTTCACAGCCCGATCAGCTATTTTAATTCTTATCTTTATTTTTCATTTTATATTTTATATATATGTATATACAATTTGTTTTAAGTTTTAAGGGTGCCAATTATAGAGGAATTTCTAAAAGACGTTATATGTTAAAAAAAAGAGGGGAGATACCTTGTTGAGTGTTTCCTTTAATAGAATTATTTATCTTATTTGCCTTGGGCCAGTTCTCAAAAAAAATCTTACAATAAATCCTCCTTTTAAAGAAACATTTCCTTTATCTTAGTAAAAAAAAGAAGGAACTTACAGTCTCGGCTCTAAACTATTTTCATTCTACTTCTAACTCACAAATAATATTTATATATATATATATATATATATATATATATAGACATAATCACCTCTCTTGCGAACACACCTCCCTTGCGGACTGTTCGCTAGAGAGGTAAATATGTCTACAACTCGAAATCTGTAACTTTTTATTTCTTTGTCCTCTAGGGAGGTATTTTTGACTTTTTAAACAACAAATGTACCTCCGTAGCGAACAAAAATATACAGACCTCTCCAGCGATCAATTTCATTCAAAAACACCTCTTTAGAGACCATACCTCTTTTAAGGCCAAAATTATGTAAAAATAGCCCCGTGGCGACCATATACCTCCGTTAAAGCCAAAATAATATAAAAATACCTCCTAAAAGGCCATTCTTATTTGGAGCCAACTACTTCTTTTTTGATTGCTTCTTATTTAATTATTGTAAAAGTTATTTTATTCTGAGCTTATGTATGGACAAAAGTATACATTATAGTTGTATACATAGCACAGTAATGTATTGCTTTTCCTTTTACATTGGTATTACATCTATATCTCTCAATGAACTTCTGCAGCCATTAGTTTTTATATTTATGATACTACTAAAAAAACTATTTAATACCTACTATAGCTTTGATCCTAGGTTATTATTTAAAAAAATATATTCTATAGTGTTAAAGCATTCGAGTTTAAGGAAATTTTTGTAACATCCAATTCATTGAATTTTTAAAATTCAGAATTAGTTAATAAATAGTTTTGATAATAAAATTGTTTTTGAGTTAATATAACTGATTATTTTTTAAAACGATTAAAGATTTATGGTTTAGCTGAAGCAAGGGAAAATAGCTAACTGATTTTTTTCTGCTCCTCAAATACAATGATTCATTTTTTGTTATACATATTAAAAAATCAATTTTCCTTATTTAAGAGCGGACGGGTTCGATTCCCCGCCGAGAAAAAGTTATTTTTATGATACATTTTGTTAAAATTTTGAATAATAATTAAATTTACTGACGAAAACTAATCAATAGAAAACACAGGGCTAAGTAAGTATGAACTCTTATAATATGAGAATGTTGTCTGAGTTGTCTCGATCCATGAAAGGAGAGAGGTAGAAAAGACTAACACCGAATAGACCTCGAGTTCAGAGTTCAGACTGACTGGCAGCTTATTCATTCATTTTTTTTAATAGATATGATAAACTCCAATTTTTATTTTACACTAGCCTTCACCCTTATTACACCCTTTTACACCCCTTCCCCCTATTAGTGGCTAAGTTTCCTATTGTCATGTAGGCCTAGCAATTAAATGAAATGGATAAATAGTTTTGTTTCCAAGCCTTCTAGGAATAAAATCAGGACTATATATTATACATTATTCATTCCCTTACTAAAAATATAATATTCTCCAAATCGTAATTTGGAGTCTATCTATGTATTTACAAAATAGCCAATAGAAACTAATTAATATGTATAGCAATTAACAAAATAATAAAAAAAGGTAAAAATGGTTGGCACAGGGCCGGATGGCATGGCACGACGAAAATCAAACTCGTCTTGATTGTCATCGCGCCACGCATTGCAGGCCGTGCTAGGCACGAAGACTTCCACACACTGGCACGTTTCGTCCGATTTTGGCACGGCGTGCTTGCACGCCATGCAATGCACGTGTAGTGTATGAGCCGCTTTACAAGACGAGTTTGATTTTCGGCGCGCCATGCCATCCGGCCCCGTGCCAACTTGCTAGTGTGTGGGCCTTTTTCGCGCCACGTGCTAAGAGTGCAACATTTTTTGAGGCTATATTTCGTTCGCTAGCATCAAGAGATTCTTGCTTGTATTTTTTTAAAATGAGTGATACATCCATTTTTCTGTCGCTCGATTTCTTGCCGTTGTTTATTGACGCTTATAGATATCACTGTGTGGTCACACAATCTCTATTGTTTGTGGCAAATTAAGTGCAAAGTTATCTTTATTCTTTAACCAATTTTTAGTCCATATTTGCCTCTTCTTCCGTTTCTCCTTCCTATCTATCTTCATGTATCACGCCAATCTGCTAAAGCTTTATGATTCGTTACTACAGGCATAACTGGTCGTGTACACTAAAAAATCACAGTATGAACTCCGACTTCTAGCACGTCACAGAGCGAACTGCATATTACAGTGTGTGGCGCACGGCGCGCCAAAATAAAAAAATGGTACGGCGTGCAATGCATGTGTAGTGTATGGGCCGCATAAGAGCCGCTCAATAATCAGTTTCGAAATTTATGATCGGTTGATTCATTTATCGAAATGAATGAATCTGACATTTTCTAATAAAATAAACAATATAAAAATAATAGACAGCTAATTAGTATAGCACATAGCTTCCACGCATCCTATCATGTACTTTATTCTTATATTAACATTAACATTATTGTTATATTAGATTATTGTGTAAAGACTATTAATAGCTTTAGCGATCTTTAGCACTTTATAGTTGGTTTTACTAAAAAAATGTATTTGAAAAAATGTCTCATTGAATAGATGAAAAAATGTCTCATTGAATGAAATTTGGCATACTTATTCTTAAAATTCATACCCCAAAATAATTATTTTTGCTCTATATTTGGTGTGTCTTCCGTTCTTTTACACGGAAAAAATCTAGTTTACTAGATATTGATGAAAATAAATAAAATTAAGATGAATGTATTTTAAATAAAATGTAATGGCAACATTTTGCAAAAAATTTGTCGAAAAAAAAAGTCGAGTTTACATTTTTGTAGCGACACGGTAAGCGATATTATATTTAATACATTTTTTTTGTACGAAACAGGACAATTTATTTTAACTATATAAATATATATCCTAAGACCTAAAAAAATATAAATAAAATTTAAACACTTATTGGACAGTTCAAATGAAGTGGGCGATGTGATATTACCGAAATAAATAATCGTAATATTTTTTTATTTAAATAATAAATAATGGTAATGGTTACAGAATTGTAAGTTATCTTTATGATTATGTCTCTCGCACTCTATGAGTAAGACGTTGACATGAGACTCGGTACAAAATATCTCAAAACATAAGAATTATTGTAAATGTATTACTACAGATACAGATAGACGCTTGGCAGAAACTGAAAATAAAGGGTATAATGAGATGTTTAGATTAATTATTTAGACTTCTAACTATTTAGATTAGTTATGATTAACTATTTAGACTATATTATCTGACTTACAATGTTTAAATTTTTTTTTTTTTGGCTATCAGGGACAAAGATAAGTTATTCTGTTCCAAATGACTAAAAATGTATCCAGATAAACAAATATAAATTTTAATATTTCTTATATAAAGGTTTTACCATTAAGTGATGTCATTTAGATTACCGAATTTTTAGATTATTGAGCTACAAGTGTATGCTATTTAGTAGGGTAATCAATATCATTTGACAAGGTATGTAGGTACAACAAAATTTTGTTATTCCCACAATATTTCGTGTATACACATTATAATGTGTAATGAATAATATAATTTGTATTTATACTGTTGAAAACAAAAAGTTCTTAGAATGAGGGTGTTAAAAACAGTAAAAGACTCAGTTTAATGTTGTTGTTGTTAAATGAAACAAAAAGAGAGTAACCCGATCTTATTATAGTTTCCCTGAATGGTTTTGCTAGGACTAACGATGAGATAAAATTGTTTCAAGGAATCTTTTGCACGAACGAAATATGTATACATTTTTAACACACTGGCATCAGTGGCGTATCTAGGGGGGGGGGGGGGGGGGGCACAGGAGGCACGTGCCCCCCCCCCCCCAGACCCAATAGAGTAAAACAAAACAAAATACCGCCGTATTTTTATTTTTAATACATATTTTTTACATTCACCTCATATTCAATTTCCCCTCAGAAATGCATAAAAGCGCTATTTTGAGAGGTTTGAGGCAAAATTTTCCGGGGGCCGGACCCCCCGCCATAAATTTTTACGAGTTTTGTTTCTGTGTATTACACCTCCTCCTCATTTCTTCATTGAATTTCTGTCTTTATATTTATTTTAGAGATTGCTCAGAAAATCGTCAATAGATGGTGAAGTTTTTATTAACTGGTTAAATAGAATTAATAAAACTATAAACTATAAAGGCAGCTCAAAACTCTCGAAGAAACGTTTTGCCGTTATTCTCGGCCAATATACACGAGAACGAGAGGTTCTTTGGGTCATTTTAAAAAAATGTCACACTTCTGAGAAACCTTTATGCCCAACATTTTTTTTTCAGATTTTGATTCAGCTAGTGCTTTATTTTGATTCTGAACATCTATACATAAGAATATGTATGTGGGTCGCGGGATTTTTAAGTTTTAATATTTTTTATCAATTTTTAAATAAAAAAAGGCAAGTTTTTTTTAGTCACATTAGTTACCGGAATTTTCTTCTACTTACCGATTTACAAAATGATATTTACCACCAAACGACAATTGGAAATCGTCACACAGACTCAAACCAATATTATTGTCTACTCAGGACATATTGGATTTAATTTGTGAAAAAATTAATTAATTATAATTTTGTCACGATAGTTACTGTTCAAGTTCCTTTAATTAAAGTTCCTGGTCATAGAAATTTTTGTAAGCTAATTAGATTTAATTTCCTAATAAGTCATTGTACACTCAACTCTATGATGGGGACGAAGTTTTTTTATTTTAAAAAGTAACCTATTGAAATTCAGTTTTTAGTAACTATCGTGACGTATAGTAGCCTGGGTCACTAATGTGACATCTATCTTGTTCCTGGGTAACTATCGTGAGTAATCGTGACAAGTGTCGTGTTCCTCTAAAGTTAGGAATGATAAAATAGTTATAGCAACATTTTTAAAAAAAGTGACACTGAACAATTCTGAGCCAACTAGTGCTTTATTTTGACGCTGAACATCTATACAACAAGAATATGTATGTGAAAAGTAACTATCGGGACAAGTAACTATCGTGGCTTATAAACTAAAACATGGCGGCCAAGCCACACTAATGTATTAATGCTTTCAAAGGAAAGCATAAGTATTCTGTATACTACTGGGGTATTCCCAAAAAATAATAAAACCTTTAAATTCACTTTTAAATACTAAAATTTATGGTAACTATTGTCACTTTGAATAAACATACGCCCCATGATTTTTGAAGAGAATTGTTGTGGGACCGAGGCTTACTTCAGAAGACGTGGTGACGAACTTTAGGTTATAAAGGAATGATTCTTTTATCTGTAAAACACTGAAATCCCGCCCTCAGTCAAACAGTGCAGCCAATTTTTGGTAACTATTGTGACGTAACTATCTTGACCGATTGCTGGGACAAGCCTTTTTATTAAATTCCCGACAAGTTACACCGAAATAAGAAAGAAATTATATTTAGTTTCACAAAGTACATTATATTTTCTATCTAGGATCATACTTAAAAAGTCAAATAAAATTATTTTTTTAACATTTTTGAGCATGGTAACTTAGGTTAAAAGGGGCTGGGACATAACTATCGTGACCTTTTTGTACATATAAATGTAAATTTCTCCTCCCTAAAAAGGATATTCAAGAATCTGACTAAACAAAATGACGAATTTAATCTATAGAAAAATGTTTGTGGGGTTGTAGATTTTTTAATTATATGGAGTGCAAGTAATTTTTTTTTTAAATCGCGGACAGCGAAAGTGTCACTTTTTTTGAAAATGACCCCCATTTCGCGTTTCCAATCATTTTTAAAATAATTATGAGTATTTTATTCACCTCTAACCACCTATATATAGTCCTATTTAATTATTTCTTTCCTTCTTTTACGATTTTTAATTTTTCGAAGCCAAAGAAATTGATATGATAAAAGAGATTTAATCAACTTATTAAATAATAATAACAATAAATAATTGAAAAATGATAAGAAGTGACTAGTGAAAGATATTGCATTAATATTATTTTACGAGTACATACAGACATATCTTATCATGTACTTGTACTTACACATACTAATGAATACATTTTTATAGGATTTATTGAGTAGCAAATTTATACTAGTAGTCAATGGATGACAAACAATTAGGTACCTATTTTGTTATCAGCTGTTTTTGGATAGTAACAGTTTCGTTTTCGTATAATGGGAAAGACTATAAAAGAAGTAGGGAGTTAAATAAACTCAATAGAACGTGGTGGCGGTGTCATGAAAGATTACGAGTTAAAAGGGTATCAAACGTTCTTAGAACACAGCAACACAGGAATAGAATTTAAGAATCAGAGTTTTGCGATTCGTTATTATCAATCTTAAATTGAATTTTTTATATAATAAGAATTGTTTTTAACAAAAATAATATATAATAATATGGGTGATGGGTAATTAAGACCTACTATCGAAATTCCATTAAAGTCAGACAAGTAGTTTTTAAGGTAAAATGTTGCCACCCAAAGTTCACAAAAAGTTTAGATGGATCAACAGTGCTGATATTTCTGATTTTTAAGGCATCAATTTTTCGGTCTTCGGCACGATCACAATGCTTTCGATACCTTTCAACTCGTGTTGTTATATGTTTTATTATAAAAAATGTAATGTTTTATTTATAAAATTTATATCAGCATATCAGCTGTGAATTGAGATATTTATTTGTTTTTACTCTCATATAAAGAGAAAGTATTGTGAAGCGCGAAAAATCGATTTTGATATTTTTATGGATACATGTTATGAGGTCTCCTAATTCCAAAAAAGTGGTTTTTAAAAAATGTCTGTCGTCTGTACAAACGCCTGGAACCTAAACCACTGGGCCGATTTTGACGAAATTTGGCATACATGTTCAGAAAAACATACCCCGAGGCGAAATCGAGAAATAAATTTTAGCTCTAAATTTAGGGGCACTATCCCCCAAAAACTTTGAGAAAACATGAAAAAAAATTATTTCTTGAAAACGGTTCCAACAATTTTGATTAAAAAAGTCTAAAATGTAGTCCATTTTAATACGAATCTAACGATATAAGCCGTGTTCCCGGGAAAAATCTAGTCCCTGAGAAAATAGCTTAAAACTCGGACGGAGCGAGCCCGGGTTCGATTCCCCGCCCCGGAGAAGTTATTTTTAATGTGGTTTGTTTTATATATTTTTAATGATAAATTTTGATGAAAAGATCAATAATAAATTAATTTATAAACGAAAACTAGTAAATGGATAAAACTACAATTACTACTTTGTAATTAGTAACCACAGTTCTGAAAGCAATAATCAAAATAATATTAAAAAGGCACGTCGTCACCCTTTTGAAATGTGTCCTAGAGATATTACTGTGCTACCGATAAATCTTTTAAGTAAGAAAGCAGTTTTATTGCAATTTAAAAAAAAAAGGTAAAACACAATTAACCATAATCATTTACTGCGTTTAAAATGATTAAATACAGTTATGAATAAGTTCCATGTTGCAATACAAAAAACAAAACAACAAAGATTCGCTATACGTACCAAGTATCAAAACATTACTACCAACTTCCGCACTGTCTTAAAAATATCATATCATTTCACACATTGAATCGCAAACTAAATAGACTGCCAATTAGTGTGGCACATAGTTTCCGCGCATCCTTTCATGTACTTTATTCTTATATTAACATTAACATTATTGTTATAAATATTGGATTATTGCTATATTGTTTATTCTGTAAAAACTATTAATAGTGTTTAGCGATCTTTAACACTTCAAAGCGGTTCACTGTTGGTTTTACTAAAAAAATGTATTTTAAAAAAAAATGTGTGTCTCATTAAATAGATGAAGTTTGATTTTTTCCCTACCTAAAATTCTAATTTTAAATTTGAAGTTCACGTTTACGCGAGCGCTGCGCGTGAACGCTTGAACGGATAACGTTGTCCAACGAACTCGTCCTGGGTATTGGTAAAATGATCATGTCTACCAAATTTCATAAATATCGGTCGACATTTACTCAAGTGACACACAGACCGACAGACAGACAGACAGAAAGACAAACAGACAGACAGACAGACACGGAACCAAAAATGTTCCCTGATGTCTGAAACGGATTTCTATTGGCTGCTAAGGAAGTACGACAGAAAAATCTATTTTTTTTTAAAAATATATTTTTTATTAAATGATATAATTTTTAGTTTTCAATTTACTTAAACTCTCAAAGGAAAGAATTTATGTTTTTAGGATATGCACATATAGATCCAAATGTTGTTGTATGTAAAATGTTCGCATAGGAGGAGTTTTTAGATTATATTGGCTGCTAGGGAGGTACGACAGAAAAATCTATTTATTTTAAAAAGAAAGTATTTTTTATTAAATGATATAATTTTTAGTTTTCAATTTACTTAAACTCTCACAAAAAGAAGTTTTGTATTAAGGGTATGCACATATAGATCCAAATGGTGTTTTGTGTGATATGATCGCATAGGAGGTGTTTCTATATTATATTGGCTGCTAAGGAAGTACGACGGAAAAATCTATTTAAAAAAAAAAAATAAAAAAATATTAAATTGTATCATTTTTAGTTTTCAATTTACTTAAACTCTCAAAGGAAAGAATTTATGTTTTTAGGATTTGCACATATAGATCCAAATGGTATTGTATGTAAAATGTTCGCATAGGAGGTGTTTTTAGATTATATTGGCTGCTAGGGAGGTACGACAGAATAAAAATCTTTATTTTCATTTTTATTTTTTTTATTTTTTTTTTATTAAACGATATAATTTTATGTTTTCAATTTACTTAAACTCTCAAAGGAAAGAATTTATGTTTTTAGGATATGCACATATAGATCCAAATGTTGTTGTATGTAAAATGTTCGCATAGGAGGAGTTTTTAGATTATATTGGCTGCTAGGGAGGTACGACAGAAAAATCTATTTATTTTAAAAAGAAAGTATTTTTTATTAAATTATATAATTTTTAGTTTTCAATTTACTTAAACTCTCACAAAAAGAAGTTTTGTATTAAGGGTATGCACATATAGATCCAAATGGTGTTTTGTGTGATATGATCGCATAGGAGGTGTTTCTATATTATATTGGCTGCTAAGGAAGTACGACGGAAAAATCTATTTAAAAAAAAAAAATAAAAAAATAAAAAAATATTAAATTGTATCATTTTTAGTTTTCAATTTACTTAAACTCTCAAAGGAAAGAATTTATGTTTTTAGGATTTGCACATATAGATCCAAATGGTGTTGTATGAGAAATGTTCGCATAGGAGGTGTTTTTAGATTATATTGGCTGCTAGGGAGGTACGACAAAAATCTTTATTTTCATTTTTTATTTATTTTTTTTTTTTTATTAAACGATATAATTTTATGTTTTCAATTTACTTAAACTCTCAAAGGAAAGAATTTATGTTTTTAGGATATGCACATATAGATCCAAATGTTGTTGTATGTGAAATGTTCGCATAGGAGGTGTTTTTAGATTATATTGGCTGCTAGGGAGGTACGACAGAAAAATCTATTTTTTTTAAAAAAAAAAAGTATTTTTTATTAAATGATATAATTTTTAGTTTTCAATTTACTTAAACTCTCACAAAAAGAAGTTTTGTATTTAGGGTATGCACATATAGATCCAAATGGTGTTTTGTGTGATATGATCGCATAGGAGGTGTTTCAATATTATATTGGCTGCTAAGGAAGTACGACGGAAAAATCTATTTTAAAAAAAAAATTGTTTTATTAAATTGTATCATTTTTAGTTTTCAATTTACTTAAACTCTCAAAGGAAAGAATTTATGTTTTTAGGATATGCACATATAGATCCAAATGGTGTTGTATGAGAAATGTTCGCGTAGGAGGTGTTTTTAGATTATATTGGCTGCTAGGGAGGTACGACAAAATAAAAATCTTTATTTTTATTTTTTATTTTTTATTTTTTTTTTATTAAACGATATAATTTTATGTTTTCAATTTACTTAAACTCTCAAAGGAAAGAATTTATTATGTTTTTCGGATTTGCACATATAGATCCATATGGTGTTGTATGTAAAATGTTCGCATAGGAGGTGTTTTTAGATTATATTGGCTGCTAGGGAGGTACGACAAAAATCTTTATTTTTATTTTTTATTTTTTTATTAAATAATGTAATTTTATGTTTTCAATTGACTCAAACTCTCTCAAGGATTTTTTTTTTGTATTTCAGGGGTATTCACATATAGATCCAAATGTTGTATGTGAAATGTTCGCATATAGGAGGTGTTTTTAGATTATATTGGCAGCTAGGGAGGTATTCAATTATTTTAATTTTTCAAAAAATTCTGTTTAATAAAAATAAGTAATTAATAGTTTTTTTACTTAATTAAAACTACACGAATAAATAATTTAGTAATGAGGTTATGAACTTATGGATCATATTGGTCTTGTATGCACTATGTTCGCTGAGGATGTGTTTTTATATTATAATGGCTGCTAGGGAGGAAAGGAAAATCTTTATTTATTTTTTTTAAAATGAACAAATATTTTCTGTTCCTCCCTAACCTCTAATGTACCTCCGTACCTCCCTAAACTTAAATTGTCACAAGACAGTAGTTATGTATTTAGGGTATGCTAAATGCACATATAAATCCATATGGTGTTGTATGTGATAAGTTCGCTTGGGAGTTGTTATTATACTTTATTGGTTGCGCTATGGAGGTATGAATATAAATTGATTTCTTTCATAAAAAGTAATAAGGAATTTAATTGTTGTTAAAAATGCTATTGTATGTGATATGAAGACTCGGATGTTCGCTAGGGAGGCATTAATGTCTGGAATGGCACCTCCGAGTCTCCCTTGCGAACAGTCCGCAAGGGAGACTCGGATGTTCGCTAGGGAGGCATTAATGTCTGGAATGGCACCTCTGGCCGCGAGGGAGACATGGCCGCCAGGGAAGCGTTTTTGGCTGAAAATGTTCGCTAGGGAAGCAAGTTTATCCTTATATATATATATATATATATATATATATATATATATATATATATATATATACATATATATATATATATATACATATATATATATATATTTATATATATATATATATATATATATATATATATATATATATATATATATATATATATATATATATATATATATATATATATATATATATAATAAAAGAAGTGTAATAAGTCACGTCAGTTTAATTGTAATTCTAATGTTCTTGTTTAAAAAAAAATTAGTTAATAATAAATATACATACTTGAATATTATTTCCCTTCATAAACGTCGCATATTGCTAAGTGAAAAGTATAAAAATATAATTCATTCTGGAGCCTTCATTTAGTGTGGCACATTGCTTCCTCCCGTCCTGTTTCATATACTTTAAGGATTTATTCTTTCATAACCTATTTTTGTGAAATTAATTTAATTTTACCCCGTTTTTAAATCTGTCAAAATTGTTTTGATTTTTTTAAATGAATTAAAGTATGAATTGATCAAAATTTAAAGAGCACAGACGGTTCAAATTTATCTGGGGCTATGAGCGGGCTACTTTTTACAAACCATCCAAATTTTATAATAATCAAATGAGTTCGTTAGAAGATATAGGAGTAAATAAATGTGGTTGTGCGCTAGTGGAAGAAAAAATAAATGGGCACACAAGGTTGAAACTTATATGGGACCAACAATGGGATAATTATGACCAACCATCCAAATTTCATTAATATTGGACTAGTAGTAGTTTTTAGGTGTGTTGGATCTCAAAAAATTGAACGACAGACAGACAGACACGGAACCAAAAATTGTTCCGTAATATGAATGGATTTCTGTCTTGGAATTTTTGAAAACGGAGACAACAAATTTTTCGTTCTCCAAATCGATCACATAGCTTACGTTATCTTCGGTAAGCTCGTAAGAAAAAATAAAGCAATGTAGTAAGTTGAAGCTGTGTTGTTAATAAACTGATGTTCTACGACCGATTATAATGCTTTATAAAAATTACCTTATTAATGAAAACAATTTAATGTAATTAATTTTATGCTATAAATACTATGCTAATAATGGTTATCTGCTAAATGGTTATCTTTGCTGTTGCTTGTTATTTTTGTTTATAATTATTCATTACAAAATAGGTAGTTTGTAATTTTAATAAAAATCGTTTTACATTGTCCTTTAATTTATTCTGTGATATAAACTGTTCATACTCAACTCTCTTTAACTCTGTAATGTATATATATGTATATATATATATATATATATATATATATATATATATATATATATATATATATATATATATATAAAATATAAACAGATAATAATAATAAATATTGATATGAATACATAATTTATTAGTGTATGTTAAATAATTAAACCTAGTCTAGCATGTCGGCAATGTATATAATTATTGTTTGTTTTTTATATCAACCAGAACATATCTTACATATATATATTAGTGACAAGGGTTTATTAAGTAAGAAATCATCTGAGGTTTCTAGTTGTTCTATGATGCTGAAATTATAATTATTATTCTTTTATATTATTATACAGGGTGATTAAAAAAGAATGACCCATTTGTAATAATATATATATATATATATATATATATATATATATATATATATATATATATATATATATATATATATATATATATATATATATATATATATTTATATATATATATATGTATATAAATTAATAAATTCTCGACCGTAAATATAAACAGAAACAAACAAAACTCAGGTTTCCGGTCACTGTTACAATCCCGACGTTTCGGTTTTTACTTAAAACCTTCTTCAGGTGCCTAAAAAACAAACGAAATACAAAAAACCCATGAAACAAACACTCATGACTATAAAACGGAAAAAAACTAAGAAGCTACTACACAATAAGTATTGATCCACGACCTAAACTCACCGTAAAACATCTAAACAACGACTGAAAAATTCTCATGCGTCAACACCTATATATACAGAGAAAAACCACAGCCTCCAAGATAAAAACATACATTTTTTTTTTTTAAATATATAATATATACCTATATAATAACAGTCTTCGTAATAAACATAATAAAAATTCTCCTCTGATGTCTGAAACGGATTTCTGTCTAGGAAATTTTGAATTTGGAGACATAAAAATGATTTAGTATTTCGCAACAAGCATAATGCTTCCATTACTTTCGGCAAAAACGAATACAGTAACAATTAATTAATTGTTATTATTCTTTTAAATACGAATATATTTTATAAAGGAGAATTATCATTAAGAGTCTAATTAATTTGGGGATCTCAGACCAGCAGATCTAGGTTAAATCAATTATTATTATTCTGTTTAGTAATTTTAGAGAACGAATAACATTTATTTATTCCTAATCTCGTTTATTTAAAATAAAAGATCGATTTCGAAGTAATAATATCTTATGGTAATAGATGACATCATAAGCTTACAGAATCGAAGAGTGACAAATGTTCAAAAAACTGTCAGAACTTCTTGCTTGGCACTGAGTTATTAAAATTGATTATCGATTCTCGTGAAAAGATATAGGTAGTGTGTCTAATAATTTGTCATGCTTATGTCATTTTTATTAACAAAAAATAGCTATTAACTATTTTGCATATTGTTTCTCTTTGTATATTGCTTTTATTTTGCATATTGTTTCTTTTCGATTCTATTGATTTTTAGAGTAGACAATGGCGCATTCTTTAGTCAGAGTTGAATATAAAATCACTCTTTAAGAGCATTCACCTCCTTTCTTAAAGAATAAAATGTTATCTAATCATAGCGAGGGCCTAGTGACTCATTGAATTAAATAAGTTCGTCTAAATACCGTATTATCTTTATGAAAGGTGAGGCGCTCTTGTTGGTTCATTTTTGTTTCCGAGATTATCGAAAGCAACGAAAGCATCGTGAACTTTCAAAAGAACTTAATTGTCTCCAAATTTAAAATTTCTTTGACCAAAATGCGTTTTACTAGTCAGAGAACATATTTGTTCTCATCCCAGTCTGTCGGTAGGTTCATCAATAGTTTTTCAAACAGAAATATTTTGAAGAAGTCGGTTCAAAATTTAGATAAAATTTGGAGGCGTGATAAAGTTAGGCCCGATATTAATGTCTACACATCACATTACAAATCTATACGATTAAATTTTATTTTATACTTACATGGTCATTTGTCTATTAATATGATACGAGGAAGTAATGAGCGACACTTAAGCCTAGTCTACATTGGTCGAGTAAATGGTCGAGTAGCACTCTACTAAGTTACTAGCCTAATAATGTGAATGATACAGATAGTAAACGGTCGAGGATAGTGGATAAAAGTTGGTCGAGTAAACAAGCGAGTGCGGTGGTAGAGTAGCTCGCCCGCCGACGGGCGAGTAGACCCCCACCCTACATCGTCCTAACACTGAATACATCTTCTATATATTAATTACGGGATTATTTGGAACTAAAATCGTAATAAACTCACTTTACTAAGGCTACTATCTCAAGCACGTATGAACGACTTTAGAGTCACTCTACCAAAAATCAGCACACCATTTTACTCGACCGCACCTTGTGCTAAAAAGTAAGCTAGTGCACTCGATCATTTACTCGACCAATGTAAACTAGGCTTTAAAGCATAGTCTACATTGGTCGAGTAGCATTCTACCAAGCTACTAGCCTAATGTGAACGATACGAATAGTAAACGGTCGAGGATAGTGGATAAAAGTTGGTCGAGTAAAAGAGCGAGTGCGGTGGTAGAGTAGCTCGACCGCCGACGGGCGAGTAGACTCCCCTACCCTACGTCCGTCCTAACATTGAATGCCTCTTCTATATATTAATTGCGGGATTATTCGGAACTAAAAACGTAATAACCTTACTTTACTAAGGCTACTATCTCAAGCACGTGTGAACGACTTAGAGTCACTTTACCAAAAAACAGCCCACCATTTTACTCTACCGTCCCTTGTGCTAAAAAGTAAGCTAGTGCACTCGACCAATGTAAACCAGGCTTTATAGGCAGACGTTAAAAGTTTTGTTTCTAATTTAAATTATGTCATTGTGCGGGGACTGATTTATCTCACATTTCACATATACCCACTGAGATACATTTTCAACGCAATACTTGTTCTTTAAATTAAATACTCTGCCAATTAGTGTGGTATTTGAATGGTTTAATACTTTTAATTTTTTTTAAGTTTTAGGTAGTATTCATATTCATACTACGGAAATTTTAAATTTTAATTTAAATCAAATTATAATTATTTTTAACAAAGGGAGACACACAGAGAAAAATAATTTTTAATTGATTGTACAAGGTACAGGTACTAAATGGGTACTTTATAATTATAAGCGATAATTCTCGGTCAATAGTGTGTACATATTATATACAAATACACATCAATTAGTTATTTCATTTGTTTTATTTTTAATATTAGTACCATTACTCGCATTTTTAAAATAATTTTTACAGGAACCTCGTGTGAAATTATTAATTAGGTAATTTTTTTTTTTTTTTTTTTTTCTCTTTATTGAATATCACAACTACATAATTATATATGTTATAAGTGTTACTGAACTATGTTTTATTTGCAGTGAGTTGGTACACTGGAAATAGTCCGGTTACTGTTTCTTTCGGCTGGATAAAAAATATATATTTTTATAAAAATGTATATAGATACTATTATGTTCATAGATTTATTAACGAAATAGTAATAAATAATTAAGTAAAAATAAAAATAATAAATTAAATAAAAATATAATAATAATAAATTAATGCAAAAAGTAAATCTCTAAGCCACTATCTCTTCAGTCGACGAGGTGAGTTGTCTCGAATGATTTGGGCTGCTCTAGAAGTTCTACAAGAAGATTTGGGTTATTGGATAGTTATTCATGGAATGTGTGACATCGGGATACGGATAGATCTCGAACAAAAGGAACATTTAGATAATTAACAGGTAAAATTAATCGGTTTATTTTTAAGTAACCGTCAAGAAAATTAAATATTATTGCGATCATTAGATAGATGAACATTAGTTAATAGTTTATTTTTTATAAAACAGTCCTACCTCCACAATTCTAGTTTAAGAATGAAGACAGGAATTATCTATAAAACAGGGATAGTCAACACGATAAGAAAAAAATACGAAGAAAAGAAAAAAAATATCGTTTCTATACAACTTGTTAGTTCTAGATAACGATTAAAAAATTGTTATTAAACGCTTATAGAAAATACAGAGAGCCATCAAAGGACTTTTTATAAAAGAAAAATAATAATAATAATAAATAAAAAAAAAAAAATATATATATATATATATATATATATATATATATATATATATATATATAAGACGGTCTACATTAAATATAATTTATAGTGGACAGGTTGAATAAATATTGAGACATTTCTCGCAGGAATGAAGTGCCGTGCAGAAACGGCAAATATTAGATTTCTGATGGATAGATCAATCTTAAATCAAGGTTATCATGTAACTATTGATACAAAGACTCAATATACTCACGCATATAAATTAAAATCGACAATAATGATATAGAAGTAAGAGATTGAACATGTTCAGGTACTGGTTTTACTGAGCGTCCGATAGTACAAAGTGTTTGTCAGGTAATAATGGAATCTCTTGTCGGTTAAATGACAGCCGTTAAAGGAAGAAAACAAGAAAAAAAAACAACAAAGAAATAAGTGTCCGGTCTTGAAAATGACAGGCCATTATCAGGAGCGTAGGATCGCCAAAATAATTGGTAGTTGTCATGGGCTGGGTTTCGTGCCTATAAGGTAATTGAATAACATAAGGCAAAGATTTAAAATCTTGAGCACCGGTTTCTAATGAGGGAGCTGTCCGTTTTCATCTGAGCCTTCACTAAAATACATACTTCAAAAACAAAAAGCACACATTTTTAAATAATCCTCGAGGGCTAAAACTTATAAAAACATGTGTTTTATTTATTTTAAATAAGGGCTTTAGACCAAGTGTCAAACAAAGTGAGTATAATCTCAATTATTATTTAAAAAACAACAGATTTTTTTGTTTTGACACTAACAACCCATTTGTCCTAAACCTTCCTCATTAAAAAACAATTTTAATAAAATAAAAGGAACGGTCATGTAGCAGTAACAGTAATATGTTTTATACTGTCAGAGACAAACAAAACGGTTTTTTTTTAATAAATAACTCATAGTCATTAATAATTCTTGAATATAATTAAATATATTATTTAAAAACCAGTGATAGCAACGAAATATAGCCGACAATTATAAAAGATGTAATGCTTGCTAAACGTTTTTCAAAGAATTTTCAAAGAAAATTACGCTATTGCAATGGCCTCAAAATTTTTGTAATGCGAATTTTTGAAAAAATTTTCCATGGAAATCTGTTTTAGACCATTCTGAATCGATTCCTAAAATTTAACACTTTTTTTATGTATGTATGTATATATGTATGTTTATATGTATGTATATATGTATGTATATATGTATGTATATATGTATGTATATATGTATGTATATGTATATGTATGTATATATGTATGTATATATGTATGTATATATGTATGTATATATGTGTCACTCCAGACGATATCTCCCCTTAGGATGCACTTAAAAATTTAAAAAAAAAATTTAAAATGTCAATAATATCAAAAGAAAGGATGAGTTCGTTAGCCAGAATTTTTGGAGTTCATTTAAGGGTCAAATTTTTACAATTTAGGGTCAAAAATAGCATAAAAACGTGTTTTTTCCATTTTACCCCCCTTTTATATGAAAATATGATAAAAGTGTACATAACAACAATTACTGTACTCGTAAAGAGCTTTCCAACGACATGCATCTTGAAGGGTAAATACTATTTTGACTTTTGTACCTCGTACCCAAATGACCCCCCAGTGTACCAAATTTTTTTTTCACCCATTCTAACCAAATTCTAAACCAACATTTTTCTATATTATCATAAGCCAATAATACGCAGATTTCTTTGAAAATTCGCTCATTAAGTCATGGTGCATGACTGGACTTTTTGTTAATCTACGATAATTTAATCTGTAATTGGTTGTTGACATAAATTTTGAATTTTATGATTTTATTTACGAAACATTTTTGTTTTAACGAAATAATATTTCACATATTATTTTATTTATTTGTTCAAAATTATGAAAAAGACCATAACACAATTCTGGACAGAGAACTAAATTGGAAAAATATTAAAAATATCAATGCAGAAAATATGTTTTATTTGTCAATCGATCTCTCGTTGGGCATATGTACTAAAAAAATATTTATCTTTTAGCGAATTTTCGAAGAAAATTAAGCTATTGCAATGGCTTTAAAAATTTTGTAATGCAAATTTTTGAAAATGTTTTCCGCATGGATATCCGTTTTAGACCATTCTTAATCGATTCCTGAAATTTAACACTTTTTACTTTCTTATATAAAGAGAAAGTATTGTGATGGCGAGAAAATTCGATTTTGAGATTTTGATGGATTTACACGTTTTGAGGTCCCCTGAGTCCAAAAAAATGTCTGTCTGTCGTCTGTGCTGTGCATACGCCTGGAGCCTAAACTACTGGGCCGATTTTGACGAAATATGGCATACATGTTCAGAAAAGTCATGCCCCGAGGAGAAATCTAAGCTCAGGCTAAATAATTATAAACTCGTACATGAGAAAGTTTGTCTGACTAGTCTCAGACCGATTTTTTAATGTATGTGTCACTCCAGACGATATCTCACTCTAGGATGCACTTAAAAAATCCAAACAAATTTTAAAATGTCAATAATATCAAAAGAAAGGATGAGTTCGTTGGCCAGAATTTTTGGAGTTCATTTAGGGGTAACATTTTTACAATTTAGGGTCAAAAATAGCATAAAAACGTGTTTTTCCATTTTACCCCCCTCTTATATGAAAATATGACAAAAGTGTACATAACAACAATTACTGTACTCTTAAAGAGCTTTCCAACGACATGCATCTTGAAGGGTAAATACTATTTTATTTTTGTACCCCGTACCCCTATGTATCAAATTTTGTTTTTCACCCATCCAAATTTTAAACCAAAATTTTCAATTATCATAAGCCAATAATACGCAGATTTTATTTGAAAATTCACTCATTAAGTCATGGTGCATGACTGGACTTTTTTTATTTTAGAGATTAGAAATTATTCTATTAATCATCAAACTATGTTTTTAGGGCATTCATTGATAATAGACTTAAATTTATAAAAAAAAAATAAAAATATTTTTCCATAATTAGGTATATATTTTTAATTTTATATGATATACATGCTTAGGTATTAATATTTACATTTTAAAAAAAAATGGTTAATTGCTTCAAAATGCTAATTAAATAATTATGATTTAGATTCACATGAATTCAATTTTGATTGTATTGTGTATTTTAATTTTGTAAAATGTAAGTTCATAAGACTTAGGTCCGGACAATTAACAGCATTTAGTGAGAGCATGTCATGTTTTAATTTAATTAAGAACAATTAGTTTTGAAGTTAATTATTATCCAATTGGTCATTTATTACCATGTTGTTTTACGAAGTTCTGTTTTCATTTGTAATTACTTTGTTTTGAAGGATTGTAACTGTGAAAGTTTTTGTGTGTTTTTTGATCCTATCCTGTTTGGTTATTCTTTATTTAGAACTGTATAACTCTAAGGCAGGACAAAATTAAATTAAAAATGTCAGATCCGATTGAAAATAAATAAATGAAATGAAATGGGGACAAAACATTTTCTCTTTATCTCCTATTTCAAACGACAGTAGAAAATTACTTTTCACTCACAAAAGATTAAACAAATTACTCTATAAAACAAAAACCTTTTATTAAACATTTTAAATAGAGAAATAAGTACAATGAGTATTATTGTATCTGCTTCTATTAAGTATTCAAGTTAGACCTTTTGCTTTCCCAAACTTTCATAGTAAAATATTCGATTTTTTAAGATTTCATGGTTTCAAAAACTTATATGAATTAAGAAACTAGATTAAGAACCAAAGATTTGACTATTTCAAGACACTGCCTGTCTCCATTCGTCCACTTTAAATAAACATATAAACAGCTTGATAATTCAAAATTAATAATTTTATTAAAAAAAAAAAAAATTATTAACATTTTTATTCATTAAAAACAATTTTTCAGATAAAATTATTTTCTTGGATTTAAGTTTTTGATTTCACTACATTAATAATCTATTTTTAAAAAAATAAATACGTTTATTACAACATTATATACATACTAATACAAGGTATACAGATAAATAATACAAGCAATTCAGATAATAATTGAAGCGAGCGCAAGCGAGCTTCTTACATTCAACGAAATATGCTCCGTGTCTGTGTGTCTGTCATTACAGACTGTGTGTCTATGTGTCAAGCAATACAGATAATTGAAGCGAGCGTAGCGAGCTTCCTACATTCAACGAAATATGCTTCGTGTCTGTGTGTCTGTGTGTCTGAAACGTACGACGATAACTTGAGTAAAAGTTGACCGATTTAGTTGAAATTTGGTATACATGTTCCTATTACTAATACTCAGGCTAAGTTCGTTGGGCAGCGTGATCCATCCAAGAGTTCGCGCGCAACACTCGCTTAAACGAGAGGTTCATAAATTAAATTGGAATTTCAGGACAGGAAAAGATTCTACCATCATCTATTCGATAAGACGAAAATTTTTTTCAAATAACATTTTTTAGTAAAACCAACAGCGACACCGCTATGAATTAATAAAGATCGCTAAAACTATTAAAGCGAACCCAAACGTTTATAATAGAGAAAACAACCTTTTTACTGATATCTTACGTTCTAACGTAACGATTTTAATAAAACTTCAAATACACCATCTAATGCACAGTTGAAACAGGCATGCAAAATTTCAATTTGATACATGCAGTAGTTTTTTTAGTAGCAAAGTGATACATTTTATAATAATTGAAAAGGAGATGTGTGGTTAGTGGAATAGTAAGAATGCGGGGTGGTTCCCTTACTACTAGCCGCTGTACTACTACTATACGCATTATCTATCAACTCATCATGATTCATGATTATCTATTTTTTTCAATATTCAATACATATTACTATACGCTCGCTTCAATGATAGAGCTACGCGATGCCTAGTTTTAAAGTATTTTTAAAAGTATAAATGGCTAGTTTACGATGTCTGCCCAGTGATGTAATAAATATAAGTGATGTAAATAAATATAAAGTATACATCAAAATGTTTAATTATAAAATAATATAAATTAATATTTAGAAGTTTTTATAAGATGAGTTTTAGGAATACATATACCATTAGCATGTTTCTTGGTCTGCTTAAGACGTCGCACCATATTCCATGGTGCAACTAAAGAATTAGAATGAGTGGCGAGGGAACTGTGGAAGGAAATTGGAAATCAGTATGGAGGATAAGGTTGGACAGATAAATGGGAGCCTTAGGAATATTTATAAGGATTTTGACTAAAGGGATTGTAGGCGGTAAGAATTGGAAAGCTTTGTGCAGCCTTAACGCCCAGAGTTTTATGCCACATGCCAATGCCCATAAGGGTTTAATTATGGTGTTGTCAATGAGTAGTCTGCTGTACAATGTGATTTTTGCAAGAATAATGTAAATTTTAAACAAAACTTGGCATTGTATAAAATATGAAATGATTTGAAGAGGAGTTAAATTTCAAGATGCCTCCAAAGAACTGAGGAAGAAGCATTTTTTAAAAGAAGAAGTAACTTGCAATTTTTTAAAAAAATGTAAGAGAAAATTCTTAACTGGGAGAATTTATTTTTCAAAGGAGTAAGACTTCCTTGGGTTGTAACGAGAGAGGAAGAAAAATAGGTCAACATCGTTCGACCTAAATATCTTCAAGACCTAAAACCCTACAATATTTTGTTTTGAAGCTTATAATATAGAATTCATAGTGCCGATCTTAATATAAATGCTAGCTCAAACGAAAATTGGTTTTGCATGTCTATATATTTATTTTCTTCATTTTTACATAATAATTGAAACTTATTAATTAAGTTCAGAAGCGCACCCGGCATTTGTACTGGGGGCTGGAACTAGGGTTGGGACATCGATAGCTAAACTCGATGTTTTCGATAAATCGGCATCGAAAGAACAAACATCGATATTGGTCAAAAAATCGATAGAAAACATCGATGTTTTCGATACATCGACATCGGTCCTCCAACTCGACGAGCAAAAAAAAAAAAAGTCACCGGTTTCAAAAAAATCCCTCGTTCTCGTTCCCGATATACGTTGTCGACGTTTTTTTGGGTCTGATACATCGATGCCATCGATCTTTTCGATGTTTCAGGAAAATATCGATGTTGTCCGATACATCGAAAGATCAACATCGATGTTTTCAAGTCCGATACATCGATGTTTTTGATACATCAACATCGATGTCCCAACCCTAGCTGGAACCCAGACCGTTGTCATTACCTAAAGGGGGAGAGAGTACGATTATAGTCCAAATAAAAAATAGTATATTATGTTACTAGGCTGTGAAGTGAGTTTTTTCTTTACCACGGCAAAAAAACACTTCACAGTCGTGTAGCATATATGCTATTTTTTCCGAGGTAGCAGACAATGAAAAACTAACTTTTTACTTTTCCTCACCTCTGGTTGGAAAAGTATTGTTTTCACCCAACAATTTTTTTTTCGAGATTTCAACTTAATTATCCGTTTTAGGTGTTTTTAAGACCTCCTGAGTGGTTTTGAACATGACGTTTGTATGTGTGTATGTGTGTAATCGTAGTGCCCAGGGTATTTAACCTAGAGAGTTTAAACTTGGCAGAAAAATCAGTCCTTTCTTGTAGTTGTGCCGCCCGGAAAATAAACATTTTCCGCCATCTTGAACCCTGTTCGTTATTATTCACAGACTAACACATATAGACATAAACTGTACACACAGACTACTCTTTACATAGACTGTATAAGCCTAAACTCAGCACACATGACATTTATATCACCACAATTAAGCCCATATGGTCATACGGTATTGAACTCTTGGGTTCCACTAAGCGTTCCAACTCCAATCGTATCCAATCCCAACAGCCCAAATCCTAAGAAGAGTAGTCAACGCTTCTTTCTATGTCTCTAACTTCACCCTTTACAACCATCTTAAAGTCCCCTTGGTCCAAGACCATGCCATATCCCGATACAAATCCTTCCATGACTCCATATCTCAACACCCCAGTCATTACTATTAATTCTCGGAAATCCTCCTCGCGTCTAAAGAGTCAGTGTCCACGTGATTTATTGAACAATGCTTAACTTCTAAATACGTATATGTAATAATTCAAGCTAGTATCTGTGAGTACTGTTAATGGACAGTTCCTCACTTCAAGTCAATCAGTCATTGTAAAAACATACATCAATATTGCTTATAACATGAAATTATGTATTTTCAATTTTCAGAAAAAAAAGAATAAATAATAAAAGAGTATTTCTTAAGTACAATAATATATATTTTCATGAGGGCTCTGATTTAGTTTATTATCATACTCCATTAGCAAAATAGTATTGGCTACTCAAATTTGTAAACTTATTTACATCTATCTTACTATTTGTTGGTGATAACAATAATTATATCCCCCCCCCCCCCCCCCCCCCCTTTCAAAATGATTGAATTATAAATCTTCAAGCTTACTCGGTGTTCTTATAATGCTAGCACAACCAATTAAATACCTATTGAATTCGTAATTATTTTATTGTATTTTAAAGTATTTTCTTATGTAGATAAATATTTTCCCGTGGGAAATTTAATTTTGCCAAAAAAATTCTTAGACAGGTTTGAGCTGTTCACTTTTAAAAAAAACTTAATTTCTATAAACAAAAATCCAAAGAGAACTATTTGTTGTAGTTGGCTGATTGCTTGTTTTTAGAAAACAAACTAAAATTTAATATTAAAGAAAATTAACTAAAATTGAATAATTCATAAAATAAATTGATATTTAATATTTAAACGTTCTTTTGCAATTCTGAATCACTTTACTAAATAAAATATTTCGATACCATCAAAAATAAGGGTAACTCTTGGTCATATTTTACAGTTTTAAAAAAATAGAACATCCTGTACACAAAATCAAGAAAATGTTATCATTTTTAGAGGTTTAAGATCAAGCAGGAGATTTTATAAAGAATTTTTTTTTTTCGAAACCCCAAAAATTAGAAATTGTTTCCTCTCGGATACTCTATCTTGGGACACACTGTATATTCTAGAGGTATATTTTTTAAACATTTTATCTTAAATAAACATAAAAATAACACCTAATTTATTTTTAATTAAAGGCGAGTGTAATAATTATTTTTTATTTTTTTGCTTCAGAGCTTACCGAAGGTAACGGAAGCTATGTGATTGTTCAATAGAACGAAAAACTGTTATGTCTCCAATTTCAAAAGTCCGTTTCAGACTTCAAATTTTTGGTTTTGTGTTTGTATGTTGGTCTGCCGGTCTGTAGTTCTGTCTAAGATAAGTTCATATCTTAAAAACAACTCGAACTATTAATGAAATTCGGATGGTGGGCCATAATTAGCCATTCTCTTCAGCATGCGCACAAACATACATTTATTTACACCTATATCTTCAAAAGTACACATCTGATTTTTATGAAATTTGAATGAGATTAATTTTAACCGTCTGCGCTCTTTAAATATTGCTAAATTAATACTTTAATACATGTAAAAAAATCAAAACAAATTCGACCGATTTAAAATAAACGGGGCGAAAAGGTAATAAATTTGACAAAAAAAGGTAAAACAATAAATCATTAAAGTATACGAAATAGGACGCGAAGAAGCTATGTGCCACACTAATTGGCAGAGTATTTACTTTCACTTATTTATTTAGATGATTAATTTTATACTAGCTAATTCTACTTATTTCAGAGCACTTCTTTCATTTCAAGGATTCAGTTCTTAAATCGATACCTGCCATTTTTAGTGTTTGCCCCTGGGTGGGATTTATTTATTGTCATTGTGAAAAAGTCATTGTAGATCTGCAATCTTTTAAATTGAATCAGTGAATCATCGGTTGGCATCAAATGAATCCTTGGTATAAGAACGGTTTCACCTTGGTTATAAACTTTAGTGTCCCCGGGGAGAATCGAACTCTAGCCATATTGGGGGACAGTCGGGGATGCTATCCACTGAACTAACTTTGTGAATCTGATACCAGTGGTATAGAAATTTTAATTTAACCACGTGACTTTCACCCATAATTTTTTTTATGGGTACCTACATTTATTTATTTCTTAATAATCACACTACATTAATAAACAGGTCAAGTGTGAGCTAGTCAGCACACAGCGAGGGTCCGTAGGCCACACTGTATAGTTTAAGTAGTACGTATTGATGGTGTTTTTTAAAATGCTAAAAAGTTTACTTTGAGCTATCCTATGGGTCTGATATTCTCAAAACACATAAACAAACTTCTGATAAAGTATTTTTTTGCCACTGAACCGTTCTACAACCATATAAATACATCGAAAAGACTATAGTTATAAAAAAAAAAGTATTTTGTCGATAAAAAATCAAATAATATTTTTTTTCGAAATTTCCAAAAAGTGGTATCTTTACTTTTGGTCGAAGAATGTTCAAGAATTTTTTCAGATTTTTTGCACTTCACATAAGCGAGGTAGAGGGGGGGGGACACGTTTCACATCCACTTCAAACTTGCCTACGCTCGCCCTATCAAAGTTATTACCAAAGAATTATATATTTTTGTAATCAGCTCGACGTACCCTTTCATATGATACCCCTCACGGTGCCGAAAAAAAAGAAAACAAAATTAAACCCTTAAGTTTTTTTACCCTCATTTTTTTGAAAAATATTTTTATTAAGTGGCTATATTTTTAAAATATGTGGGTAGTTTTAGCATTTAAAGTAGACTGGACTGGAAACTAATATAATAGATCAAAGATAAATTCAAAATAGCTAAAATATATCAAAATAAAAGTTGCGTTAAATTTCAATTCAAGACATCACTCTATTTACCAAATGTCAAAAGTTCTAGGTCCACTGGAAGCTGAGGTAATAGAGCGTAGTAAATTAAATATGGGGGGTATAATTCAAAATATATGTTTCGAAATTAATGTATCTTCATCTCACTATTTTAGGGGTCATAAGACTAAGTACCAAATTTCCGATCTCTACAGTCTATAAGATTAGCGTTGGCACAATCTAAGACGGGAAAATACTGACGCTGCAACCGTTAGTTTCAAACAAAAAATTCCCTCTTTAATAGAAACAAAAAAATTCCCTACTCTATGGCAACCCTGGAGTCAGGTTACTTTACTAATTGTACTTGTTTTTGTACTGTTTTCAATAAAATAATGAATAGTTTTTTATGCAATTTTAGAATAAAATAATACCTAATATACTAATTTAAAAATATAATATAAATTTAATTAATAGACTAATCTAATATACTAACGTGCGTTTTTTTTTTTTTTTTTTTTTTTTTTTTTTTTTTTTTTTTTTTTTTTTTTTTTTTTTTTTTTTTTTTTTTTTTTTGAGAAATATTAAAATCAGATCAGAATGAGCAATGGACGAAATTCAAACAAACAAACGTGGAGGTATTTTGGGGTTATAAAAAGGGAAAATCAGTGTTGCCATGTTATATTTTTTTGTGGAACAGGGGTAGAGTAGGGCATTTTTTTTCTGAAGTTGCAATCAAGATGGTGGACCAATAGAATCGTTTCCCTCTCAAAATTTTCCCGCCTTCGATTGTGCCAACTCTAATCTTATAGACTGTAGGTATACTGGAAGCTAAGATAATATGGTGGCAAAATCGAAGATGGTGTCTATAAAATATGGCGGCCAAATTTTGACATAAACATGGCAGAACTTTTCTATTTATGGTGCACTCTATCTGTGGACGAAATTTTAAATCTCTATGTCAATGGGAAGCAGGAGAATTAGTGATCAGTCAGTCACTGTCACTCTTAGTTTTATATGTATAGATTACAATCTTTAGGTTTTTGATAGCATAAATTTTTTCCTAGGAATTGGTTAAAACTACAAATTTTTAGCTAATCATATTCATCAGAAAGGAAATTTCAAAATTATTATTTCCCACCAAGTACATTCAATAAGGAAATTATCATAATTCATTGTATTATGATAATTATATGAGAAAACACCTGTCAAAAAAAACCATATAAAAACAATGTTCTCATAATTTTATAAAAGTTAAACTTGTTACATAGAACTACACTACATAAATCAAATGTTAAATGAATGACATCGTCTTCAGGGAAATAATAAAAAACTAAAATGAAAATAAATTATGTAAACAAGGCATCATGTCATTGTTTGATTATTCAAAAGTAGGAGAAAAAAAAATATCATTCCCAGTTCTAAATACAAAGGAATTTAAAAAAATGAATGTATTTTTATGGTTTATACGAAATATACAACTTAATTAATATTATTTAATTAAGTATTCAAAGAATATAAATAATATACAACGAGGAAATAGTGCCATTGAATTTTAATGTCTTTGCATAAAGAGAGAAAACAACAAAAGGGTTTTAAAATAAAACAACAACAACTGAACAAGCTGGACTAAACTGACTTTGAACCGGGAGATAGTTATCGAGATTACTTCTCACGTGAATAGAAAATAATAGAACGAAGTTAAGAACATGTTGGCAAGTCTACACCTTACAACAGTTACATGAAATAGCGTGTAACCCAACGCTAGAGATAATGTTATCTCTCAACATAATCGTGTAATAAACGCATTGGCGTGATCAAGAAAATAGCAAGGCTACCGATAAATCTTTTTTCTTTCTCTGAACAAAGCATTCGTTATAGTTGTTATATCGACACTTTAAGATAAATAACAACTATGGTTTGATTCTGAGCGAAGAACTGCCGTAGATTCTAATTAATCAATCCATAGAGCTTCCGCTACCATAGTTTTTTTGCTACAAATTACATTTATTTTAGCTCTTAAAATTGTCGTTAATAGCGTTACTTGCTCATGAATATAATTTTGCTTCTTTGAAGTTTATACCATATGCTTTAGGTAAATAAACATCCAAAAAGAAAAAATAGGTCAGAGACAACTCAGACAAACTTTCTCATATATGAGATCATAATTACTTAGCCCAGGGTTTTCCATTTATTAGTTTTAGTGTTTTCGTAAGTAAATTTAATTATTATTGAAAATTTTACCAAAATTTATTATTAAAATAATTTTTCCTCCGCGGGGAATTGAACTCTCTTCGTCCGCGTTTAAAGCTATTTTCTCGGGAACCACATTTTTCATGGGAAAACGGCTTGTATCGTTAGATTTGTATTTAAATGGACTGCTTTTAAGAATTGTTTAATTAAAATCGTCGGAACAGTTTTCGAGAAATAATTTTTTTTCACGTTTCTTCAGAGTTCTAGGGGGTAGCACCCCCCAAATTTGGAGCTAAAATTAATTTCTCGATTTTGCCTTGGGGTATGATTTGAAAGATCAAGTATGCAAAATTTTGTCAAAATCGGTCGAGTAGTTAAGGCTCTAGGCGTCTGTACAGACGACAGCCGACAGATAGACATTTTTTAAAAACCACTTTTTTGGACTCAGGGGACCTCAAAACGTGTAAATCCATCAAAATTTTAAAAAACAAATTTTCGTGCCATTACAATACTTTCTCTTTATATGAGAAAGTGTAAAATAGAGTAATAATATAAGATACATTTTTTTAATATTCCTTACCTTTATAGGAAAAGTATTGTTCTCCCCAAAACCATTTGAAACCGAGATTTCAAGGAATTGTTCGTTTAGTTTTTAGCTGAGTGGTGTCTGTCTGTGTCACGCATAACTCACAGTTTTTAAGACGATTTGAGTGGTTTTTAGCTGGGTGGTGGTGTCTGTCTGTGTCACGCATATCTCACAGTTTTTGAGACGATTTGAGTGGTTTTTAGCTGGGTGGTTCAGAGTTGAGTTATCCGTGACACAGACGCATAACTCACAGTTTTTAAGCAAGGAAGTTGAGACAGACAGAGACGTGGCCAAAAATGTTCCCTGGTGTCTGAAACGAATTTCTGTCTCGGAATTTTGGAAATCAGAGACTTAAAAATGTTCGTTCTTCATAACGATCATATAGCTTCCTTTAACTTCGTTAAGCTCGGAAGCAATACTAAATTAATACTTTTACTAAAAAACAAATCAATTTTGACAGATTTAAAAAAAAAAAAGTAAACAATAATGGGTCGAAAAGCAAAACATTAAAGTACGTGGGAGAGCTATGTGCTCCACTAATTGAGAGACTTTTTTTAATTATTTTTGATCCTAAGTACTACAATTAATAAACTTAGAAAGCCACAACGTGTATTCTGTAAAATATAAATACTCAATTTAAAATCTTGTTTAACCCAAATCACTTTGATATTCAATATTTTAATTTTGAGGAAATCAATTTTAGCTAAAAAAAAATACAGCAATTATTTCTTCTACCTACCTATATACTTTCCAATTTTCGCTGAATTCGAGAGAAAATGGTTTCCACTTAAGTATTGTCACAACACACCGGCTATAATTATTGCGCTGCTTTTATTTTTACAGAGCTAATTTTTTTTTCAAACTATTAATCTGATGAAAACACTTTAGAGACGTGCATTAAACTTTCATTTAAGTCAGCACGTCTATTCTGGTTATTATAAACAAGCCTTAGGGTCTGAAAAGAACAAGACTATTTCTTCACCTTTAAATTTCTAACTTAATCCTTCACAGACTAAATTGCTTTGTCCTAAAGTGTTTTATATTATAAAGAAGATATAATATATTTCAATCTTTTACACTCTGTCTTTCTATTACTCAGTACGTAGGAATGTTGCAGTTTATAAAAAAAAGAACTAAAATACAAATAGAAAAATAAAAAACGATGCTTCTACTTTCCTATACGAGAGGTAAGTGTTTTTGCTGAACGAAGTGGGGATAGAATGTCTACACTTGCCGTTTCAAACCAGTCATGTATAATGATTTTTTCAAATAAAAAATAATATAGAATCGTGATCATGTGCTAGAGAGAGAGACAGGTAATTTAATGGTGAATTTACTTTGTGCCTGTAACTATAAGACTTGGAGACGCGCATTAATTTGACAGTACATATGCGTGTGGAATACGAACTGTGTTATAATATACACGGATTTTGCGTGCAGTTTCTTTATATATTAATGAAATGGCATGTAAGCTCGGTTATTGAGTACACAGGATATACCAACTTGATTTAAAACTTGTTTTTTCTACATTTCATCGGTGAATTTCATTAAAAATTATATTTTAATCAGCAAAGGGTTTGATGTTTGATATACGATAGACGTTGACCTAGTCCAAACTTTAACTTTCTGTTTTTATTAAATAAAAATAAAATTTTACTAGACTTATGGTTCAGATCGTCCTTAATTATTTCCCTAATAGTAATGGGAAAGACTAATAGTAATGGGAAAGACAAGTTAAGAATATTCTAGGAAAGCAGTGTAGACCTTAGGCTAGCAAAGGCTTGAATTTCTGTCTAGCGGTGTTTCCCTCCACCAAGAATCTATCAGACTAAGCCCTAGCATGGGAGCCAGCGAGGACCCTAGCGATGGGCTCTAGGCGCTCGTCCAGCTATCAATAAGTCGAGGCGACTCGAGGTCGTGGGTTCGATCCCGTGCCATGATACTATGAATTGCATCTATTAATCGCGGACGGAGCAGGGCGAGGGACACCCCCTATGGGGCACTCTTTGATGTGATCCGATTGATGTGGGTCCGATCCGTGTCATGATGATGTGATTTGTATCTATGGTTCGAGGACGGAGCAGGGTGAGGGACCCCATATAGGGCACTCTTCCCCCACGCTTTGACTTACTAATGACCACACCATACTCGCTTCGGCGGTACAAATGTATGAAGTGTGAAGTAGCTGGAACTCTCTACCACGGGGCTTAAAATGGGCCTAAAAGATGGTCTAATTGCTAAGGTTCGAACAAGTGGTTCGTCCTACCCGTTCTAGTTGGAAGTACTAGATTACTACTACTACTGCTACTACAAGCCCTAGCATAGAGTTACAAGGGAGTTTTAGCTCTGGAGATGTACACATCATACATCAATATCACATACTTGGAAAGCGTGAGAAGAAAGAGTAGACACTGAAGCACAGTAGTTGAAGTTAAGTTTGAGGGTGTAAAGAAAATAATGGGTCCAAACCGGTTTCCAAATACGGAATTGTTTTTGCAAATTAAATAGCATTTAAAAAACAAAATATTGAAACATTTATAGGACCTCGAAGCTTTTACAACCCCAGATCTAGGCGGCGCGGCGTGGTGTAGTATTCTAAGGACTGTGAAACTACCTGTTATACTTTGTACTTACTTCGCAAAGATACGCAGTTGTTAAGAAGAAATTTTGTCCAGGTCATGTTGAGTCCTTGTTTTGAAGATGAGGTTTGTTTTTAAAATGATGTTTGCAGGATAACTTGCAATTTAAAACAACGCCAAGATATTTGTATTACTTTACGATTTCGATATATTTGCCATCACTCAACCACTTTTCTGAAGCTGCTAATCTCCCCTCTCTTGTAAATACTTTAATCTTTGACACTTTTTAAATTTAAAGTGAGATTCCACTGCTTGCATCACTTAGAATGTTAATATTTAGTTGCAGGGAAACTTTATGATCACTAACCATGTGTTTCCATCCAACAATGCCATCGCCTAGTTGATGTCATATCTTCCACCCTTGAGCGGAAACAGTACTGCTCGGGCGTCTTTCTCGACGAGGCTCAAGCTTTTGATCGGGTCTGGCACGCCGCGCCGGGTTGCTGTGGAAGCTCAAGCAATTCCTCCCTTTCACATACCTTCTTATCCTTAAATCCTATCTCAGTGAGCGCTACTTCCAAGTCACTCAGAACCAATCCTTTTCCAAAACATACCCCGTGCTGGCTGGTGTCCCCCAGGGCAGCATCCTCGGTCCTCTCCTTTACACCGTCTACACTTCCGACCTTCCTGAATATCCTACCACGATTTTATCCACATTCGCCGATGATAAAAGTATCCTCTCAACCCACGAAGACCCTATCATAGCTTCAGACCAACTTCAAAATCACTTAAATCTCCTGGGCACTTGGTTGAGAAAATGGAGGATCAAAATTAACGAACGTAAAAGTGTACACGTCACTTTTTCGTTACGTCGAGCAACATGTCCTTCAGTCACTCTCAACCAAATTCCTATTCCTCAGTCAGAGCAGACCCGCTATCTAGGACTACATTTTGATAGAAGACTGACTTGGGCTACACACACAAAACAAAAACGACAACAGACTAACAGAAGATACAAACTAATGACTAGACTTCTAAATAATCAATCTAAACTCTCGCTATCTAATAAACTCCTTATCTATAATTCTATTATTAAACCAATCTGGACGTACGGACTCGAGTTATGGGGAACAGCAAAGCATTCCAATCTAAAAAGGCTCCAAACACTACAATCCATTATACTCCGCAAAATCGCTAACGCACCTTTTTATGTTTCCAACCTAATCCTCCACAATGACTTCAATGTTCCCTTCGTTCGAGACCTAGCAGTTTTCCGATATCAGACTTTTCATAGTTCCCTAGCTTCCCATCCTAATCCTTTAGTACAATCCCTCTCCTCCCGCACGATACCAAGTAACCCTCCTCGCCGTCTTAAAAGACTGTGGCCTCGCGATCACCTACGCGATTAGGAAAACAAAGTATATATATATATATATTCTGAAGAAACTTTGTTGGTATATGTAGTGGTCTCTTATATTTAGTATATATTTAAATGGCCTAAAGATGTGTTGTTGTAAATGTAATAACTAAGATTATGTGGTTGTACTTAAGAGAAGTGGAGTAGCAACATGCAACTCTGTTACTAACGGCGTTTATCATTTTTGTCACGAGAGCTATTTTCTAGAATGTTGTTTAGCACTTACAATTATTAGGTAATACTTAGCATGTTTTCTAGCAATTTTATTTACATACCTATGTGTATATATATAATATATATATATATATATATATATATATATATATATATATATATATATATATATATATATATATATATATATATATATATATATATATATATATATATATATATATATATATATGAAATTATGTTTATGTTTTCTTTTAAAATGTTAACAAGCTAGGGAGTACAACTACTGAGTTGCTTCTCCCACCATGACATCATGTTCTTGTGTATACTTAATTAACAATGTTACTTGTTACATTTTTTTTTTATGTAGTTGTAATATTCTTTACAAATAAAAAAAAAAATAATAAAAAAAAACTAACCATGTGAGACGATGTCCTCTCAGTACATTAGGACATTAAACTTGATCCCCATCAATAAGGATACCTCCTTCTAGTAAATCTGACAGGTCATCTAAAAACAATTAAAATAAAATAGGACTTAAAACACACCCTTGTCTAGGTCCGCTGTCTATATTTTTTTTAAAAAATCAGATATACTGTCTTTAACTTTTACTGCTATGACATTAGAATTAAGAAGAGAATAGCATTTTTAAAATATAACGAACCTGGTGAAGACTCCTAAGTTTAAAAGTTTAAAATATAGGGAACAACATAGAACAGTATTGAAAACTGCTTTGAAGTCTATAAAAAACAGTAGAATAAGGCTGATTATGTTGGTCAAAGTGAACAGATTGTCGATCGTAGAGTAGCCTCTCCGGAACCCTACTTGGCACTTGCTGAATAGATTATTATCGACGATGTAGGATTCTTGTCTTTGTACAAGAAGATCGAATGAAATTTTAGCCATTGGGTCTATACAAGAAATGTAATTAGCTCTGTTATTAGCTGGATCGTTCCTAGTTCCTATCAACCTTCTTGAGCAACGGATGGATAATCGATTTAGCAAAAAATAGAGCTCTACCTGAAGTGTTGATAGACCTGAAGCGTCATCGGGAAATTTTTTTGGATCATGTCTGTCTGTCTGACTCATCCGATTTGGATGGTAGATCATAATTAGCCCATTGTTGGTCCCATAGAAGTTTCAACCTTGTTTCTCTTCCACGTTTGCACAAACATGCATTTAATTTCACCTATAAGTCAAATATAAGTATACGAAATAGGACGCGAGGAAGCTATGTGCCACACTTATTGGCAGATATTTTTTTAAATAAAAGAAAAACATCAAAATTAGGGGTTCGGCGTACATAACAGGGTTAGGATGTAAAAAAGGGTTAAGAAGAACCAAGTCTGCACTGATAACGTTGTCTTGAAGTCTCGTCTACCGTAGCCAGAATTCATCGGAATCGCTTTCAACTTTTAATTTAGATGTTATTGAGTCATAATTATGTTTTTGTTTTTTTTACAATTTATACAAAAGTCTTGTAACTCTTAACAGCTTCCCGATATTGAGTATCCAACAAGTTGTGAACTAGTTCGACGTAACAAGTTAAGTAGTGCAAAAAACTGTTCCTCAAATGATAGTACTTGTGATTCAATCCACGGTTCATGGCGTACTGACTCGGTAGGATGGCTTGGATCTTGAAGGATTCACTGTTAGGATAAATTTAGTTAATAGTTGAACACATTCCTGAGGCTTCTAAGGTAAACAGTAACACTAGAAAGAAGACCGTTCAAATTAGCTGCATAACTATCCGAAGAAAACTTATTCCATACAAGTTTTGTAGGGAGTGAGGCTTGTTTTTTCTCTTTTAAGTTCAAATTAAAATTGCAGCAGATGGTGGTCTGAAAAAAAAACTCTACGATAACTTTGAATTCAGTTAGACGGGGCAGACTATTCATACTAATGAAGCAAAGATCGCTTACAGAATTTGCCCTGAGGGCTTGAATAAGTAAAACTCTCCTCGTAATCTCCTCGAAACCTGCCATTAAGAAGCAGTAATCCATAAGTTCCTGACATATCTAATATGTTAAGCCCCTTGGCATTTGAAATGTTGTCTTGAGATCTGTTAAAGTTACAGTTGTCATTGCTAAGAACTAAGAACCAATTCATAAAGCATCTCCTGAATGCTACCCACCCTTGCATTAAATATCCTATCAACAATCGCTCACACACTAAAACATTTCCTATAAGCTTATGAAAAGTGAGGAGAAAGAGTTTCCCTAAAGAGCAAAAGAGCTCCCGTTGTGGTTAACAAAGACCACTGACAAACACATACAGCCATCTTTAATTGTAATGACATCTTGCATAAAACTGTTTTGTAAAATATGTTTTGAAACAATTTATTTTAAACTTTGTAGTCTTTTCTTCATAATAATTGAAGTCTTTTTCTAAATAAACAAACGTTTCTAGCAACAGAATTATACCAAACCAAATAGGCAAGTATAAAACATAAAACCCCAACGACCGGCGAATTGACAAATTCATTAATAAAAGTAAATATTTAAATGGACTTCCTGACGTCTTCGATCCGACTTGGAGTGAATTAAAGGTGCATCAAATTAAATATATGTTGAAGCCCTGACACTAACTTTAATGAAAAAGATGAAAATTAAAAGTTACATGTGTGTTAAGTGTTTTTCACGTGCCGGTAAGCTCCACGACCTGGTCTTCTGGAGAGCTGGAAATCGTCCGCATGGAGTCTATTCTGCCCAGCACATTATACGCACATCGATTGCGCGTATTACCAAGCACAAGTTCGAGTATAGTGATGCATTTCAGAATGCACGAATAGGCGAGGGAGGTTGCATCGAACAGGTTAAGCCGATTTACGATCCTTTTACGATATTTATAAACAAATATCGTGCCGTGACATTTATTTAAAGTTGACGAAAGTATTGTGTTGTGAAGATTAAAATAAATGCTAAACCAAGTGCCATTGTGATTAACATAAAATTATACTACTACTCATAAGGTTAAATAACTGTCGGTCTCTACAACAAACAATTAATTTACACCATATTGCGCACTAAATTACAACTGATACTGTTGACACCACATCGTCAAAATAAGCACAAATCCTAAATTGCTGTCATATATCATCAAACCATTTTGGTTGGATGATTTTTAAGTCATTTTAAATACAAAATTTCGTTATCAATACTTTCACTACACTGTTATTCTACTATCATTCATATCTATCTACCTTTCATATAAATAAAATATTATATTCTACTACAATATATTATAGTGTAAATCCTGTTTTTCTGAAATAAATTATAAATATATAAAAACGACAAAACTTTACCAAATAAAATTTGCATGCATACTTACCAAGTCAAATTTGAAATGCTATATCTCAGCAAGTATTGGGTATAGAAAGACCTATTTAATATTAATTTGTTGTAAATTTATTTTACATTAAAAATGTATAAAGTTATATTTGCCGAAAAAAGGTTCTTCAGTGTCTATAGCGGCGAAAACTGAAGAAGAAAGGCCCTCTTAAATTGGCTTACATCTTAAAAACAGATGTATCTTGAGAAGTACAGGATTTGTAGAAACTATTTTGGCCTCATTTTGTTACAATTTTAATCTTTGACAGAGAATATAGTCACTTTAACCGTGAAATAAGTCCTTGACTAAACTTTTTTTAATTCACAATAATCCGGTGGTCTGCCGAGATCGAAAACTTAGATGAATCATAAGCCATCCATCATATTATACAAAATACCAGAAAATCAAAATTACCTCATTTGATGTAAAGTAAAATGTACCATTTTAATGGACTAGTAGCTAACACGTGACTAATTAGTTGTCTAGCCAACTTGCTATGCTTTTGTTTATGTATTATATGCACCAATTTTCTACCGAATAAATCTACTCAAATTTTATTGGTCTTTAAGCTCCCTTGGACCTCATAATAATTTAACTGTTTTATTTTTTCAGAGTTCTCTAACCAATAAATAATCCTTCCTGTTCAGATTTTTAATAGACTAAAACTAATGCATTTTTTAAAAAAAAAGTTGTATTCCTTTAACAACGAATAGGTAGAAGATTTTTAAGTCATTCCAAAAAACGAAATATAAAAAGTTGTTGTCAATACTTGAAACGGCAAAGTTAAAAGAGACTACTAAAACAACTCTTAGAACCTTTGAAAGAGATTTCTAAGGGGCCCGAGGCATTGAAAAAAATGGCCCTTTCATTCCCTTCGCCCTAACAGCTATTAAAGCTATAGAAAATAAATTAAAAATTTAAATAAAACTTTTAATTAAGTTCTTGTTCAATCTTGTTAACTTTTTTTCTTATATTTACATTTAAATTAAAGTTAGAGGTCTAATCAATCATTGAATATAATTTTCATTTTAGCCAAATGGAAATTCCCATTGAAAATACATAAAAATAATTTTATGAATGAAAACTAATTTGTAAATTTGGTAATTTTATTGATTAAACATAATTTAAGACGGAGAATCGGTACTCTTTTTTTTTTTTTTTTTTTTTTTTTTTTTTTTCCGGGGGACTTTTTTTATAAAAAAAAAAGTCCGAAGCAATAAGACCTCATGAGTGGATCCAAGGTGCAAACCCGGTTTAATAGTCCATCCTAAAGTACCCTATCCTCTAAGCAAGCTAACAGACACACAGAAAGTGAGCACCTTGTTTAGGGGAAGTAACCTTAGTTCTTCAATTGGCAGGATGGCTGAGCCAAAGATTCTCCACCTCAAGCGTGTTAATGCAGGACAGCTGCTAATAAGATGAGAAGGTGTTTCATCCTCTTCCTCACACAGCCTGCACACTGGGCTTTCTGCTAGGCCAAGCAGATGTAGATGTCGATTTAGCATGCAGTGTCCAGTAAGAAATCCTGTCAAAAGGTGACAGGATTGCTTTTTGAGCGAGAGCAGCGATCTGGTAAGATGATGAGATGGTTCCCGGATCATCATTTTTGATTGTCGCATACCTGAAGCAGTGTTCCATATTCTGTTCATATCTAGCCTCATGAATGTCCTTATGGAATGTTTCACTCCACAACGTGGCACGCCTACAACTGGTTCTGGTGTAATTGGGGTCGAATTGGAACCCGTTTTAGCTAACTGGTCAGCAATCTCATTCCCCTCAATGCCACAATGTCCAGGAACCCATATCAGTTGTACCTTGTTAAGTTGTCCAAGAGTGTTAAGATGGCTTTTGCACTCAGCAACCAGCTTAGATGTATACCTTGGTGCAACCAGTGCTTTGATCGCTGCCTGGCTGTCAGAGTAGATTCTGATTTGTCTGTTAAGCATATTTTTATTCAGGATAATTTGAGAACAGGCCAAAATTGCATATATCTCTGCCTGAAATACAGTGGCATATTTGCCTAAGCTCACACTAAGCTCATATCGGGGTTCTGCACAGAAAACCCCAGCCCCTGATAATTCTTCGATTCGGGACCCGTCGGTGAACCACATGTCTGTTCCTGGTGGCACTTGAGGATCATCTCCAGGTTCCCAGTCTTGTCTTGAAGGAAGCAGATACTCCCAGCTAATGTCAAAATCCCACTGTGGTATCATAGAGTCCTGTAACATCACTACTTCCGGGCAGATTTCTGTGATACAATTCCATATTGCACTGTGTCCTATACTGTCATATCCCATCCATAAACCAGCACAGTGCAGGCGATATGAAGCTAACATAGCTTCGTACTTCAGGTACATCTCTAAAGGTGGTAAGCATAGCATAGCCTCAAGTGCCAGGGTTGGTGTAGTTTTCATTGCTCCTAGTATACCAACACAAGCCGTTCTTTGAAGGTGCTGAAGTGATTTCTTTGCAGTTCCTAAGGATATCCTTGGCCACCAGACGACACATGCATAGGAAAGAATTGGTCTCACCATGGCAGTAAAGATCCAATGCAGTACTTTAGGTTGTAATCCCCAGGTGGGACCAATGGCCTTCCGGCATACCCAAAAGGCCGCCATTGCCTTATTCAGTTTTGCTTCAAGATGAAGTTTCCAGGTCAGTTTTTTGTCCAAAATTACACCTAGATATTTTACTGAGTCTGCGAGGTTAAGCTTCTTACCACTTAGCATCAGTTCTTTACTTCCATCCAATTTTCTTTTTTTTGTAAATAGTGTCACCACTGTTTTTTCAGGATTAACTCCGAGGCCGTGATTATAACACCATTTTTCAACAGAATGAAGAGCTCTTTGTGCAAGCTCAAATACTGTGGTAGTGAACTTGCCCTGAACCAGAACTGCTACATCATCTGCATAAGCTTGAATGTAAATCCCATCTTTCAGAATGAGCTTTATGAGACTATCCACTACAAGGCACCAAAGTAACGGTGACAGAACTCCACCTTGTGGACAGCCTCTCCTTATAGCCACTTTTATGCTGTGTCCATTTCTCTCAACTTTAGCTAGTCTAAGAGATAGCATTGATCTGATCCATGCCACTATAACTGGGTGAACACCATGGTCAGAAGCAGCTTGGCTGATAGATTCAACAGAAACACAATTAAAAGCCCCTTCAATGTCCATGAAGAGTCCCAGCATCAGCTGTTGCTTATTGAGGGCTCTTTCGATTTTGCAAACTAAATGGTGAAGTGCTGCCTCACAAGATTTTCCTGCTTGATATGCATACTGCTGCTTGCTTAATGGAATGGTCATGTTGTCCCTAATCCATCTATCCACCAGCCTTTCCAAGGTCTTTAATAAGAACGAAGTAAGACTGATGGGTCTGTAAGATTTAGGAAGAGTAAAATCGGGTTTACCCTGCTTTGGTATAAAAACAATGCGCACCTCCCTCCAGGAGCTAGGGATAGTTCCTTGAGAAAGGAAGGTTCGGTAGATCTTAACTAAATCGTCAATAATCAGATCCAGGCCTTGTTGGAGCATTATTGGCATAATCCCATCACAGCCAGGGGATTTAAATGCGGCAAAGCTTTTCACTGCAAATTCCACCTTATTGTTTGTAATGATAGTATCTGCTAAGGCTTGAGCTCCTTCCACAGGTAAAGCCATAGGAAAATCAGATATTTCAATGTCCTCACTTATATCGGAGCCTGGCATATGTGTATTTACCAGATATTTAAGGGCCTCCTCCTCTGAAGAAGTAAATGTGCCTCCATTAAGCAGTAAGGGACCACTACACATATCGGTCGGTGCTTTGGAGAGAATCCGGTGAAATCTTGCCGCTGGAGCTATTCCCCCAATATCTGCACAGTAGGCTCGCCAAGCATCCCTCTTAGCTTTTTTAATTTGTGCCTTGTATTGTCTACGGACGGACTTATATTCCTCCCAAAGCTGTGGCAAATTATTTCTTTTAGCTTTGTTCAAGATTCTGTTAACCTGTCTTCTAAGAGATTCTACTTTATGAGTCCACCAAGGTGTTGAGAACCTTTGGGAACGGACTTGTAATGGACAACTAGTTTCATACGCTGTACTTATGGCTGTTGTAAGTGCTTGTACGTAGTCTTCGGTTTCTTTAAGTCCGTTGGGACAGTGTCCTACTTTGTCAAGTTCTTCTTTGAGCACCTTTCGATATATGACCCAGTCAGTGGTTCTAATGTTCCTGAATCGAATCTCTTGTGGAGGGGGAACTTTTATCATAAATAGGATGTGCCTATGGTCTGATAGAGATTCATCCTGAATAACATGCCAATCCTTAACACATGTTAGTAAATCTTCTGTGCAGAAAGATATGTCGATCACTTCTTTTCTTCTTGCTGTGAAATAAGTAGGGACAGCCCCGTTATTAAGGACAAAAAGCTGTGTGCTAGATAAAAATTCAAGTAAGGCTGCACCTCTAGGGTTAGTGTCACTGCTACCCCATACTAAATTATGCGCATTAGCATCAGAACCTACTAGAAGGGAAAACTTATTTTCTGTGCAGAAGCGGACTAGATCCACAAAGCAAGATGGAGGGGGCAGATCCATAGAGTCGTAGGGCAAATAAAGTGAACAAACTATAATGTCTCGCTTCCCATGCCCCAGCAGATTCCCTTTAAGCTTTACTGCCACCATATCCCTTCGGCAAAACTCCGGTATAAGGGTCGCATTAATGTTCCTAGTTATAATACAGGCACGCGGAACCTCACTATCTGTAGAATAGAAAATAGTACCCCCCGAAATTCCCAAACCACGTATAAGTCCCTTATTTACATACGGTTCTTGAATTAGGCCAACATTTGCACTTACATCTAGAAATTTCTTACAAAAAACTGTGCTAGCAGCACCCCCGTGCTGAATGTTGGCCTGTAAAAACTTAATTCTATTATTAAACTTAACACTCATTATGGGGAGAAAAACGTTTCGGGCTCAATATCCTCCTCTCCTACTATTATTCCTTTAACCCCCTCTTTTGTTTTCTTCCTTTCCATGTAAGAAGAGTCCGAGTCGTCTGATTCCTCACGTGGTCGAATTCTTGAAGTGATGTCTTCTGCTGCTGGAGCTGAACTGGCAGTGGGAAGATCTTCTCGGTGATTCATACTATTTTCTACCGAATAAATCTACTCAAATTTTATTGGTCTTTAAGCTCCCTTGGACCTCATAATAATTTAACTGTTTTATTTTTTCAGAGTTCTCTAACCAATAAATAATCCTTCCTGTTCAGATTTTTAATAGACTAAAACTAATGCATTTTTAAAAAAAAAAGTTGTATTCCTTTAACAACGAATAGGTAGAAGATTTTTAAGTCATTCCAAAAAACGAAATATAAAAAGTTGTTGTCAATACTTGAAACGGCAAAGTTAAAAGAGACTACTAAAACAACTCTTAGAACCTTTGAAAGAGATTTCTAAGGGGCCCGAGGCATTGAAAAAAATGGCCCTTTCATTCCCTTCGCCCTAACAGCTATTAAAGCTATAGAAAATAAATTAAAAATTTAAATAAAACTTTTAATTAAGTTCTTGTTCAATCTTGTTAACTTTTTTTCTTATATTTACATTTAAATTAAAGTTAGAGGTCTAATCAATCATTGAATATAATTTTCATTTTAGCCAAATGGAAATTCCCATTGAAAATACATAAAAATAATTTTATGAATGAAAACTAATTTGTAAATTTGGTAATTTTATTGATTAAACATAATTTAAGACGGAGAATCGGTACTCTTTTGTCCCACCCTAAGCGGGTAACAAAATAATATATAATATACAAAATAAAATATATATATTATATATATATATATATATATATATATATATATATATATATATATATATATATATATATATATATATATATATATATATATATATATATATAATGTTTGTGTGTGAGTGAAATATATAGATATCATAATTCGAGTGTTAATATTTAATTGAAGTTAAAATCGACTCGATTAGAATCATTTTCATATCAAATGACAATTATTTGATTTTAATCAATTCGTAATTAAACTATTAAAATCTTGAAATAAAAAACCGCATGAATAACCACCAAGATTTGTTGATGTTATTTTTATCGTATGAATGAAATAAGTAATCATATTTCATTTAATTGGTGTGATTAAGTGCTTTCATTAATTTTCAATGTTTGTATCGATGCCATAGCAGATAAGATAGTACGTTATACATTGTGGTCAGAATAAAAAGTATCTTATATTTTGAAATTTGAGAAGTAAGAATCAAGTTTGTCATTTTACCATTCAAGAGGAAGTTTGTAATTAAGAAAACCTGAATCCACTATTTTAAATGTGCACTTTTTTATTTTTACAAGCTTTTATTTAACTTGCAATGTATGTATGTATGTTTTTATGTATGGATGTATGCATGTTCGGGTCATGTCTTGGAACTGAATTTTAAATCAGTTATCCTCAACCGATTGAATTGAAATTTTGCATACACTTCTAGTGGAGGATTTCCCCTTAATTTTAAAGGAGGATTTAAACCCTGCCTGCGAACGCTGGTAAATGAAAGGAAAGAGGGGGGGGTGGTATTGTGGACTGTGAACAATACTTTAATTTACTTTTGGAAGTTAAACCAGGCTATAAAAGCCCTAGAATATCTAAACCTTCCAGACTCTGCCAAATAAATAATTATTAACAATTCACCATCTAGTTTGGATAACAATGCATAGTTACCTAAGTGACGTTATTCTAAATCCTATATGGTGGGCGTGGGCAGCACATGATGGCGGACTAGTTATTTTTAGCACGCCAATGATATGGGGAATCAAATGAAAGGGTTTGGTGAGAAGAATACGAATAAAAGCTTGTATTTAAAAATATTTTTTAAAATTAACTTATTGTTAAATGACTAACTATTTTTATTAAGTGACTAAACAAACTGTGTCAGGAACTTATTGTTTTTAAAAATCATTAAATTCGAGGAAGATATAACCCAGAAGTCCGCTGGTTTAGTTGCAGTTGGTGAGATATATTTATCTATGATGCATTTATTTATAATGTATTTGTGAATTTATCTGTTTGTCCCCCTTTTTAGGGTTTCGTAGAGTCTTCTCAAAACCCTTATACCGAGGGTGAACCGTTTAAGCTAAAAAGTTGAAATTTGAAATACTGGCGTAACCATTTGTTCCACACCTAGGGAAAATATAGAGAAGATCAAAATTTAATATACGCATGCGCAATTCACAAATGTGTTAAACTCAAATATTTTTAAAAAATCTTGTTGTGGGGTATCAAATAAAAGCTGCTGCTGAATAGGTTACAAACATATACACATACATATTTTAAATTTGGCATTCCTTATTAGTTTTATGAGATAAAATATACCCCAAAAAATCTCTCCCCCCCCCCCCAACCATCCTACATGACTAGTCCTAAAATATTGAAATAATTAATGCAAATACCAATGGAAATTTTCCGAAAAAAATTAGTTTATCTTGTTGTCAAATGAGATAAAAAACATTTTGACCCCCCGGGGGATCGAACCAATGACCCTTTAAGATTTGTTGGATTTTTGAGGACTTCTGCCTAAATTTGTTTTTCATATAAGTGCAGGATGGGGAAATAAAAAATCGGTCCGAGGACAAACTTTCTCATATACGAGTTCATAATTACTTAGACTTAGCTCAGTGTTTTACCATTTATTAGTTTTCGTAGGTACGTTTAATTATTATTGAACATTTCATTAAAATTGATCTCAAAAATTACTTCTCCTGGGCGGGGAATCGAACCTGGGCTCTCTCCGTCCGCGTTTTAAGCTATTTTCTCAGGAACTAGATTTTTCCCAGGAGAACGGCTTATATCGTTAGATTCTTATTTAAATGTCAACATTTTAGAATTATCTAATCAAAATCGTTGGAACCGTTTTCGAAAAATAATTTTTTTTCACGTTTTTGGGGGGTAGCGCTCCCAAATTTGGGGCTAAAATTCATTTCTCATAATAATTTTCATAATAATAATAATTTTTCTGAACATGTATACCAAATTTCGTCAAAATCGACCCAGTAGTTTAGGCTCCAGGCGTCTACACAGACAGACATTTTTTAGAAACCATTTTTTTGGACTAAGGGGACCTCAAAACGTGTAAATCAGAATCGGAACCAAAAATGTTTCCTTATGTCTAAAACAGATTTGTGTCTTGGAATTTTTGGACATAAAAATGTTCGTTATTCAGAACGATCGCAGAGATTTCGTTACCTTCGGGAAGCTCGGAGCAAAATATTACAGCAAGCATAAAAGCTTGAAAAGCAGCTTATATAAGGTACCAGGTGTATCATCAAATTCATTACAAAACCGTTTTTGATTTTTCCCTTCTGCAAAACAATGTTTTTGTTTGTAATACACAGAATTTTTGGAGAAACATCTCTACAAATATTATTTTTAACTTTGACTTTTACAATATGGTTGCTTAAAATTTAACAGGTAAGATTATGCTATGTTTTACAATATAATGTGTAATATATCGTATTGCTTCGAATATAAGACGCACTTTTTTCCGTTTTTGCTTCTCCAAAAATCGGGGTGCGTCTTATATTCGAGGAGCGTTTATATATGATGCATTTTTATTTTCCAAGATTTTTGGTTCGAAAATCGGGGTGCGTCTTATATTCGAGGAGCGTTTATATATGATGCATTTTTATTTTCCAAGATTTTTGGTTCGAAAAGTCGGGATGCGTCTTATATTCGAGGAGCGTTTATATATGATGCATTTTTATTTTCCAAGATTTTTGGTTCGAAAAATCGGGATGCGTCTTATATTCGAGGAGCGTTTATATATGATGCATTTTTATTTTCCAAGATTTTTGGTTCGAAAATCGGGATGCGTCTTATATTCGAGGAGCGTTTATATATGATGCATTTTTATTTTCCAAGATTTTTGGTTCGAAAATCGGGATGCGTCTTATATTCGAGGAGCGTTTATATATGATGCATTTTTATTTTCCAAGATTTTTGGTTCGAAAATCGGGATGCGTCTTATATTCGAAGCAATACGGTATATTACATTCACTGTATAACTCTTTTTACTTGTTTAAATCTTTTTCGGCGTCAAAAGTATTTGAAAGCAAAATTATTATTTTATTTTATTTCTTTTCATTTTTGATAAATGTATATTATTTAAACATCAAGAATTATGACATTATTGGATCAGATAGATAAGATTAGCGCAGTACTTGGATTAATGGCGGCTTTTAATCAAAAAAAGAAGATTATAGGGTTGAGCAATATAGACTTAGTAAGACTGACACTTTAATCCCTAAGCAGTCATTCCAACACACACTTATATATCTCACACATAAAGTAAAAGGCACCACTCTAATCCCGGTGGTTTTTAAAAGCTCGTACACCGCTACTCTTGAGAGTTCAGACATTAAGTTAAAGCGATTTAGGAAGGGTAAGGGATAGTACATCGGATCAAATCAACCACTGACAACTGTGAGTAGTCAGTTACCACAGGTGGCTAATATTAAAAATTTATTTTGAAATGTCACTATAAACTAATACCTAGTTGAACGAATAACATAAATTGTTTGTAGTTTTTTTTTCTTTTTTTCCCCTTTTATATTAACTAAAGGTGTAGATGTGGGTCGTGAATAAAACGATGTGTGTTTAAAATTTAAGAATGGCTATATTTCGCCCCACTCAGGGGCATAGACGTGCCGGTAAACGAAGGTTTGGTTACATGTTTAAAAATTAGTCAAATTCATCTTTATAATTAGACTAGTCTTTAGACGTCACTCTCCTACTAAACTCTAAACTAACTGGTTTAAACAAACATAACATACTTGAACAACGTAACAATTAACATTTAAAACTATTAAAAACGATTAATAAACAAAAATTGTCACATAGAAGCTTGAGGTAACCTTGGAGGTTAGTTAATAAGTCACGTGGTTAAGGATTGTTATCTTTTATAATTTTAATTTTGTTTTTTCCACTGAACCAACAAATATTTAATTGTATTAAATCCTAACTATAAACTTGACTTAAGTGCTTTAAATTCTTTTGGTAGAGCATAAGGCCGCAACGAGATTCCTCCATGACTCCCTGTCCTCTCTCTCTAAGGACTCCTTAAATCTCTCTTTCTAAGGTCCTTTTCCAGGATTCCCTAGGCCATAAGCATCCTAGGTCTACGAGATCCCTAAGAGTTCTAATCTAGGATTTGTTTTGACAGGCAACTCTCTTCCCTCCTGTCACCTGTTGAACATATTATTCGAATAAATTATAATTTACATGATGTACATAAGAATGTTTTGTTTTAAGTTTGTCAGACCGATTTATTTTCAAGAGCCAATACAAATAATCCAGATTAAGAGAAATAAACAGGTCAAGTGTGTGCTGGTCACCACACAGCGAGCGTCCGTAGGCCACACTATATAGTGTTTAACTGTAAAGTGTATATACAGTGTTTTTTTAAAATGCTAAAAAGCTTACTTTGAACTATTCTAAGGGTCTGATATTCTCAAAACACACTCTGATAAAGTATTTTTTTGCCATTGAACCGGACTACAACCATATAAATACATCGAAAAGACCATAATTATGAAAAAACGTATTTTGTCAATAAAAAATAAAATAATATTTTTTAATGAAAAAATGTATTTTGTCAATAAAAAATGAAATAATATTTTTTTCGAAATTTCCAAAAAGTGATATCTTTACTTTTGGTCGAAGAATGTTCAGGATTTTTTTTTCAGATTTTTTGCACTTTACATAAGTGAGATAGAGGGGGGGGGGGGACACGTTTCACACCCACTTCAAACTTGCCTACGCTCGCCCTATCAAAGTTATAACCAAAGAATTATATATTTTTGTAATCAGCTCGACGTACCCTTTCATATGATGCCCCTCACGGTGTCGAAAAAAAAAAAATTAACCCATATGTTTTTTTTGAAAAATATTTTTTTTAAGTCGCTATATTTTTAAAATATGTGGGTAGGTACAAGAAACATACATGCCAAATTTCAAAGTGATCGGACGAAAGGTGTAGCCGTGAGAGCACGCGACAGGACGGACGGACACACACGCAGGAAAATATAAGGGTCCTTGGTTTTGCCTACGGACCCTAAAAATATTGCTCTTATCAACATAGAGTAACGTGATGCAGAAATTATTGAATGCTTTGTAGTTTCATGAAACACATGCAATCGCAGACTTCTTATTTTTATTTATGTATTGCATCCGATTTTAATGTAATTTGTGTGGTAGTTCATAATTAACTTATTGTTGGTCCCATATAAGTTTCAACCTTCTGCACCATTTGTTTCTCTTGTTCAACCTTCTGCACCATTTGTTTCTCTTCCACATGTGCACAAACATACATTTATGTACTCCTATAGCTTCAAAAGTACTTAACTTAGGTATTTGATTTTTATGTAACTTATATAGTTTGTCGAAAGTAATTCGCAGATAGCCCCAGATTAATTTGAACCTGAACCGTCCACGCTCTTTAAATTTTGCTAAATTGATATTTTAATTTAGGTAAAAAATCAAAACAATTTTGACAGATTAAAAAAAAAAGGGAAACAATTAGATAATAATGGCTTGTAAAACCATAAAATCAATAAAGTACGTGATAGGATGCGAGGAAGCTATGTGCCACATTAATTGGCAGTCTATTTTTTCTTTCTTTGTAATTAAAGTGATAGAAAAAGAGAAGGCAATGTACAGAAGGTTTTTCTATGTTTGTCTCAGTGCTATATTACGTCCGGCATTACTATCGCGTTTCTTTATCTGAGATTGTTTTATTACTTCCTTTCACCTGAAAAGTTAACAGTAATTCAATTTTTTTTTGGGGGGGGGGTTAAGAAGAAATGTTATCGTATCATACGGAAGTTGGTTTTTATGAGTTAAACAAGATTGAGATATAATATCTCTGCTCTTCGTTTTTATTTATAATGTTTGCTTTCTCTTTTTGCTTTGCTAAAGAAAACACAATATATTGAGAAAAAAATAAAACTTACATAACTGAATAGCTAAAAATAAAAATAAATTAATTAAAAAGGTAAAAAATATAAAATTAATTAAAAAGGTAAAAAAAAATAAGCTTTTTCTAACATAAAAAGCCGTGAGAAAAAAAGGTGAAAAGGCGGCGATATTGGCTCAAGAAGAACAAAATGACATAGAATTGTGACAAAATATTGAAAATGTTAAATGTAAAAAATACGTATAAATTTGTTTCAATCTATTTAAGACAATATCTCACGCGAACTTGTAACAAACTGTTGTACTTAAGGACACGACTCAATAAATTAAACTAAACGAGTTTACTTGACAAGAAAATATTTCAAAGAATAAATTCCAACTTTCAAATAAGTTACGAGTTAATGATTGGCTTTGCCAATCTTAACTAGAAAAGTAGTCAAATCCCTATATTTAATAGTCTGTCATAATTTAAATTAAGTATCAATAGATGTCGAGTGTAACTCATATACACTAATAATAGATAGACCTAAAAAACAATAGCGAGTTCCCTTTTTTGAGCTGAGCGAAGCGAAGCTCTTATACTACACTTTGCATTTTTTCTGACGCATACTCCTCCTGAACGGCTGAACCGATCTGCACAAAATTTGGCACGGTCATAGTGACTAACCACAGGAAGGTATAAATCTGAAATGGTCCAAATTGGTACACAGGGGTACGGGGTACAAACGTTTCCTCCTAAACGGCTGAACCGATTCGCACGAAATTCGGCACGGTCATAGTGACCAACCAGAGGAAGATATAAATCTAAAATGGTCCATTTTGGTACACAGGGGTATGGGGTACAAAAGTTTCCTCCTGAACGGCTGAACCGATTCGCACGAAATTCGGCACGGTCATAGTGACCAACCACAGGAAGGTATAAATCTAAAATCTAAAATGGTCCAAATTGGTACACAGGGGTACGGGGAACGGGGTACAAAAGTTTCTCCTGAACGGCTGAACCGATTCGCACGAAATTCGGCACGGTCATAGTGACCAACCACAGGAAGGTGTAAATCTGAAATGGTCCAAATTTGTACACAGGGGTACGGGGTACAAAAGTGAAAATAGTATATGCCCGTCATGATGCTTGTCGCTGGAAAGCTCTTTACGAGTACAGTTATTGTTGTTATGTTCACTTTTGTCATATTTTCATTTAAGAGGGGGTAAAATAGAAAAAAACAGGAAAAAATGCTTTTTAATTAAAAATATAGATTTTATTATTTTGATCCGATTTCAGCTGTTGGTTTGTTTATTGGTTAAGATTAAAATGCACGCTCAGCTCAATATTCCAAGCAGACAACTGCATTGCACACCTAGTAGTAGATCATATTAGGAATGTCAAAAAAATTGAAGTATTTTGAATAAGATTAAGAATTTTATCAATTGGACTTTATATTTGATTCTAAACTTAATATTTTATTAATTATTCATTTAATATCTTAGTTTATTAATATAAGAGTTTACACAAGCATATACTGACACGTAAAAGTGTTCAATTGTTGTTGTAACAAAGAAAAAAATGTTTAAATAAACTTAAAACCAGTTAGTTTGGAAAAGCTACACTGTTTTTTCAAACTCACCCGCTATAAGAAGTTGATTAACTGATATGGGGCTTAATCTGCAAATAAAATATTTATCACACCTCTTAATCAAATTAAACATTCCTTATTTATTTATGATTCATGCCAGTAAGGTGTTTTTTAATGGATTATTGTATTGGAACCAATATGTTTTTATGTATTAACTAAATGTATTGTGTTTAAGATCAAAGAGATTTTAAGAATGTCCAATCAAATCTATCTAAAACATAAAATTTTATGAACAAATTCTCGCTTATATACTATTTCAACCAATGCACACTACATTGATTATTTAGCAATATATAAATATGTAGTTTACATTAAATAACACGATCATGTTGTTTAATCCATCAATAACTGATATTATTGAATAATTACAATCGATATATCTGTATAAAATTAAATTATTAAACGTTTGTTAGGTAGCACACTGTGTAGAATTATTAATTTATTTGTAAACTTGGTGACAGCAATTTAATCTTTCAAGTTCTTATGAATAGTTCATGCAAATCTAATTATATGGCTACTTGTATCACGCAGTAGATTTTTATTAAGAGAGAAAATTACTATAATCACTGTAAGTCACAGACATACTATTTATTTATGTATGTTTTATTTTTGTTTCAAGGTAGTCGTGAACAAGAAAAAAATTATATTATCTTGCCACGCGTCAATTTATGATGTATTAGAAAAGGTTAGCCCTAGGCATTGAACTATATAACTGACATTAGAGGCTCTAATTAACCATTGATTCTTGCACGTTAAAGTGAAAGTACTAAACCTATAGCAGCAATAACTGCATATAGGAACACCTCTAAACCCTCTAACCATCTTTAACCATCTCTAACCACTTCTATGAACCTCTAACCTACTCAAACAACCTCTAACCACCTCTAACCACCTTTAATCACCTATAACCTACTCTAACAACTAACAACCTCTAACTACCTCTAAACCCTCTAACCATCTTTAACCATCTCTAACCACTTCTAAGAACCTCTAACCTACTCAAACAACCTCTAACCACCTTTAATCATCTATAACCTACTCTAACAACTAACAACCTCTAACCTTCCCTAACCATCTCTAACTAACAAACTCTAAGCTACTTTAACCACCTCAAACTGCATATACTCGTATATTAAATACCTCATTTGCTACAAATATTTTTAATTTATAACTCGCTGACACTTTTCTAATATTATAAGAAGAAATTATTACACCTCTAATCCCCTCTTACCATCTTTAACCATCTCTAACCACTTCTAAGAACCTCTAACCTACTCTAACAACCTCTAACCACTTCTAACCACCTCTAACCACCTTTAACCACCTATAACCTACTCTAACAACCTCTAACCTTCCATAACCATCTCTAACTAACAAACTCTAAGCTAATCTAACCACCTCAAACTGCATATACAGGGTGGTCCAAAAGTCTCCCCCCCCCCCCCCCCTCTTAACTTTTGAACAGTTTGAGATAAATTAATGAAACTTGGGGTATCTCTACCATGCATAGAGAAGTTTATTTTCATGCAATCTCCCACTAGGGGCAACCACCCACTTTGCCCCCAGCCCACCCAACTTCAAAATTTCAAATTGAAGTGTATATTTTTGATAGAATATTTGGATTCTACAGTGAAAAATAATAAACTTTTACTTGAAACAATTTTTTCTATTTCCAATATTTTGCCCCCTATAGGGGGGCAAATATAGCAAAATAACCCTTCCGATAATACGTTGCAAAATCTAAACGGTTAGAGATAAATTACTGAAACTTAGGGGATCAGTACCATGTAAAGGGAAGTTTGTTTACGTGCAATCTCGCAGTAGGGGCAACCACCCATTTTGCCCCCAGGCCACCTAACTTCAAAATTTTAACCTGGAGCGTATATTTTTGATAGCAGATTTAGATTCTACGGTAAAAAATAAAATATTGTACTTTTAACTTTTTTTTCTATCACCAATATTTGGCCCCCTATAGGGGGGAAAAGGTATACAAATGGTAGATTTCAGCGCCTGGGGGCAAAATGGTGGTTGCCCCTTGTACACGATCACTTTATTTCAAACCGTTTAGATTTTATAACGATCTAAGTGTTATTTTTTTACTATTTCGGATGGGTTATTTCGCTATCTTTGCCCCCCTGTGGGGGGCAAAATATTGGAGATAGAAAAAATAGTTTCAAGTAAAAGTTTATTATTTTTCACTGTAGAATCCAAATATGCTATCAAAAATATACATTCCAATTTGAAATTCTGAAGTTGGGTGGCCTGGAGGCAAAGTGGGTGGTTGCCCCTAGTGGGTGATTGCATGAAAACAAACTTCCCTTTGCATGGTAGAGATCCCCCAAGTTTCATTAATTTATCTCAAACCGTTCAAAAGTTAAGAGGGGGGGGGGAGACTTTTGGACCACCCTCTATACTCGTACATTAATACCTCATTTGCTACAAATATTTTTAATTTATAACTTTATGACCCTTTTCTAATAGTCCAGAAGATAGGCAAAAAAGTGTCTGACTAACATCAAGCTAGAATTTTGTATACAAGTCAATCTTTTAGCGCCTTTTAAGAATATGTGCTCGGCTAAGTTCGTCTGCGGGACATAGCTTGGCAATAGGCGTTTGAAAATAACAAACCGGTGGAGAGCGGCCATGTTTCACCAATTATGGTGGACAATGTGATTTTCATGATCCTGAGTACCGAATTAGTTAGTAGACCAAAAATCAAGTCGATATTATATTCACACTTGAGATAGGTTAGTTATTCAAATATTAATAAAAATCATCGTGGTCACCTGTCAAGGGACAAACTAACATCAACTTGATTTTCGGTCTACTAACTAATTTTGTACTCAGGATCATGAAAATCACATTGTCCACCATAATTGGTGAGACATGGCCGCTCTCCACCGGTTTGTTTTTTTCAAACGCCAATTGCCAAGCTATGTCCCGCAGACGAACTTAGCCGACCTAAGAATATGTGGTCGGCTAAGTTCGTCTGCGGGACATAGCTTGGCAATTGGCGTTTGAAAAAAACAAACCGGTGGAGAGCGGCCATAAGGCACTAAAAGATTGACTTGTATACAAAATTCTAGCTTGATGTTAGTCAGACACTTTTTTGCACGCTATCTCCTGGACTATAATATTATAAAAAGAAATTATTAGTAAGCTTTATTTATATAACCTTTAAAATCAAACCGAATTGCAATCTGGCAAAATTGCAAATGATTACTTTAACAGCTCAAAAATAATTTGGTAAATCTAAAGGTTTTAAATAACATGTTAAATGTGTTATTTATAATTTTTCTCATTAGCTTTACGACTTTTACATTAGTTCCTGAGTAATATAAATTAACGGATATTATACTTTTAACTTAAATATTATTGTTACGGTGTTTTACGGATCGTTTATATACACTTATTTTATATATATTTATTGTAATTTTGTAATTGCTATACTTGAGTGCCTCACTTGTGGCGTCTATTGCTGTTGAAATAAAAAATATTTTATTAAATAATAAAGTTCAAAACAGTCAACATTTTATTTAACTATGATTGGCGTAACAAAAGATACCATAATTAATAAATAGATAAATATTACCATGATTAATAATAATATTTTATGAAAACAGCAATAATTCAAGAAATCCGTCTCTACCAAATGACATATTTATAAGGGTGGAAATAAAGATTAAATATTAATAAGTAAAATAGTTATTTATATAATTAGGCAGCAAAATGGAATTTTATTGAAGGGTGAGGCTGACCTTCGAGCCGAATAAGAAAGTAAAGAATGAGATGACAGAAGAGGGATAAATATTTTTATCTACGATTGATACGAAATATAAACATTGTATCTCTGTTTAGATGCGTAGAAAGTGATTCTTTACGTACTTGTATTCATTACGCATGCGCGTCTAATAGTTCTGAAGAATTCCTCTTCTTTACCACCCTAGGGCGGTAAAGAAGAGGAATTTTTCACCTTTACGCACGATTAGCGAGTTTTTGCTGTTATTTTATTAAAGTAACTGTTTATATCGAGTTTTTATGAAAAAAAAATGAGTGAATCAAGTGAGTATAGAATAATACTCCTCCAGAAATAATTAATTCGGCAAAAAATACAACTCAAGAATAAATGTCATATTATCAAGAGAGAGATACGAACTTACATACAGTAAGTTTATTTTTTTCTGTATTTATTAATTAAATCTAACAATCGTAGATAAAGTACGGTACCCAACTCGTGCGAAAACAGCATTTTGCATTGCTCGTGTGGTTTTACTACCCTCGCTGTCGCTCGGGTGCAAACTTCAGACTCGCATGCAAAATGCTACTTTCCGCACTCGACGCGTAATGTACTATTACTTCTGACCTTCTCATAATAACCATATAAGTACGCTTTAAATTCGGGTAAAAATCAAACCTAATAACTATAACTATTACTTTATCTCTAAAAAACCTAGTACCAATATCATACAACATACAATTAAAATACAAAGCATTTATAATTTAAAAATATTACTACAGTGGGTTGGATAAATATTGACTAAGATATTATTTGTTAAGACTAATTAATTTGGGGAAAAAATAATATAGGTGGTAAAATTACTGAATGTCAAGAAATAAATCTTCATAATATTTACTCGCCAGACTGGAGAAAGCTGAAAATAAAGTTAAGAATATTCAAGAGGGATTCGGATTCAAGGAAATAGCGAGAGACAGCTTGCCTCTAGCTCGGAGTCAGGAAATTCTAAGAACTCAACTCTGCTTTCGTTTATATCTTATTATTCAAACAGTTTTTTCTAATGAAACTGCTGTTTCATAGAAACAATGTTTAAATTTTAAATAAAATAAACTTCTTTTGTAAACTAGGAAATTCTAAGAAGATATTTTGTTTACGAATAACTATGTATTGTAAAGAACCCATTTCATTACAACATAATAAAATTATAATAATAATAACAAACTAGGTAGGTACACCGAAAATAGTTCTTATATGTTACATTTATTTACAAAATGGATATGAACACAATTATATATATCTTTAATGTATATTTTGTCACTCTTCATTATAATTCATTCAATTAATATAAATTTTCAATCGCTAGTGTTTTCATATCATAAACAAGAATTCTTGTATTATGTAGATAGATTTGGGTAAATTTTATAGATTAAAAAATGATTTTTTGTTAAAAGATTTTTATGTCCCTTGAGTCCAAAAATGTGGTTTCTAAAAAATGTTTGTCTATCGTCTGCCTCCACGTGAAGACGCCTGTATCTTAAAATACTGGACCGATTTGGACGAAATTTGGTACATTTTCACAAAAATCATACCCCGAGGCGAAATCGAGAAATTAATTTTAGCTCCAAATTTGGGGGCGCTACCCCCCAGAACTCTGAAAAATATAAAAAAAAATATTTCTCGTAAACGGTTCCGACGATTTTGATTAAAAAATTCTTAAATGTAGTCCATTTAAATACAAATCTGACTATCTAAGCCGTTTTCCCGGGAATAATCTAGATCCTGAGAAAATAGCTTTAAACGTGGACGGAGAGAGCCCGGAATCGATTCTCTGCCGAAGAGAAGTTATTTTTATGATACATTTTGATAAAATTATCAATAATAATTAAATGCAACACGAAAACTAAATAATGGAAAACACTGGGCTAAGTAATTATGAACTCGTATATGAGAAAGTTTGAATATGAGAAGTTTGAATTTTTTTTCTTTCTATTATTCGAAATTAAATTAGAATAAATAAACTTACTCGGTTACTATCCTATATATTCATTAGTAGCCTTAAAGGTAAGTGTATACGATATGTCTCCCGTATAAAACATCTATCAATTTTAGCTAAGCATACTAGCTGAATTGATAAAAAAATAATTAATAGTCCAGGAGATGGCGTGCAAAAAAGTGTCTGACTAACGTCATAAGCTAGAATTTTGAAATATAAGATAATCTTTTGGTGCCTGCTAAGAATATGTGGTCGGCTAAGTTCGTGGCAATAAGCATTTGAAAAAAAAAGAATCGGTGGAGAGCGACCATGTCCCGCCCATTTTGGTTGAAAATGATATCCATGATCCTGAGTACAGAACAAGTTAGTGAACTAAAAATCAAGTTGATGTTAGTTTGTCATTTGATTGTGTAGTTATTAAAATATTACTCCAAATCAAAGAGTTTACCCATATATCCACCAAAATGGGTGGGACATCGCTACTTTTCACTGGTTTGTTATTTTCAAACGCCCATTGCAAAGCTATGTCTCGCAGACGAATTTAACCGAACACATATTCTTAACCCTGGAATGATAAAGGTAGTCGAATCGACGAACACAGTTTGACCCAACCTTCCACGTTTGTATGTGATGGTGATAGGTCACCCATCCTTCTGCACACCTGTAGAAGTCCTTTTGAGCTTATACCCGTTTTCTGGTAAATTCCCGTCAAAGCTACTTAAGGGCCTCGGCCTTAAGGGTAAGGGGTATTGGGCTAAGGATTAGGGGCAATGGACCTTGGGTAATTAGCCTCGGTCCAGAGGCCAATGGCTGGTAACTTGGGGCCTGGAGCATTAATGTTCTCACTTAATTTCAGATGTATTTTGATTGTCCCACTAACTTAGTTTTCATCAAATGTTCGTATATCTCATGTAAACATTTATTTATGAGTTCTTAATAGTTTTCTGTTTATAAAAGTAAAGTTTCGACCCAATTAATTATTTTCTAAGTATGTTAGTCGAATCGACGAAAGTTTAGTAATACCAGTCATCCAATTACCATATTAGCATTCCAGGGTTAATGGGCAACAGAAGATCAACTTTTACACAAAATTCTGACTTAATGTTTGTCCTGACACTTTCTTTGCCACTATCTCTTGGACTATAAGAGGAAAAGAAATTATTTGAATAGAATGAATAAATAATTATTCTACTTTGTTCTGAAATTATAGTCGGAACAAGTTAATTCTTGAAATCTATACAAAAATACAATTGAAAATCCCATGTCAATACGATTTAGAAATAAGCTTCTTATTCTTTTTTGTTTTTTGTTTTACAAAAGAATGCTTCAAGTGGGCTTACATTGTTCTGTCGATCCAACCCTTCACAATCTGTACTTCACATATTGGAAATTTCTTTCTTTACTACGACATTCCTCGCTTCAGAAAACAGAATCCATTTTACTTGCTAATATAAATTGGTGATATTTACTGTTAATTTCAAGATAAATAAGACAGTTATTTATGTATGTTCTTATGCTAAATACTTGGCCTCGCGTGGCTCTATCATTGAAGAGAGCTTAATGCAATAGATGTTAGATATTTTAAGAAAATATTTAATCATGATGAGTTGAAAGTTAAAGAGGATGATTGTAATAGAGAGCCGTGCGAGAGAAGGGTGCATTTCTACTAATCCTTAACTTACAAGCCCCGGGCATCTCTATTTCAAATATTATTAAATGTATCACTTCACAACACAAAAACTTATGTTTCTATAAAATTGAAATTTACATGCCTGTTTCAGTTTTTTTTTAGTCGTTATGTTACAACGTCTGATATTAGCAAAAACGCTGTTTGCAACATTTAGATCCTCTTTAATAGTTTCAACGATCATTATCACTTCATATGAAAAAACATTGAATCAAACATTTTGAAAAAAATTTTTGACTCATCGAATAGGTGATGATCTTAAATCCAAAAATTTCAATTTTAAATTTAAAGCTCACGTTTATGCGAGTGTTGCGAGCGAACGCTTAGGCGGAAAGAGTTGTCCAACGAACTTGTCCTGAGCATTGGTAAAATGAATATGTGTACCAAATTTCACCATAATCGGTTTTCTCTATTTTAAACGTTAAGGTCCGCTGTAATAGTTTTAGCGATCTTAACACTTCATGGCAGTGTCGCTGTTGGTTTTACTACAAAATGTACTTGAAAGAAATATATTTGTCTTATGAAGTTAACATTTTTAGTCCCGTCAGTTGAAGGTTAAGTTCAAACGCTTGGGAAGAACTTGCCGATGTTTCACACAACCAAAACGTATAAATATTAAGGATTGATAATAAAAAAAATAAAACGAGACAACTCAGACAAACTTATTCATGTACGGGTTCATAATTACTTAGCCCAGTGTTTTCCATTTAATAATTTTGGTATAGGTACATTTCGCCTTGGGTATGATTTTTCTATAAATGTATGCCAAATTTCGTCAAAATCGGCACAGTAGTTTAGGCTCCGGGCGTCTGCACTAACAGACGACAGACTTTTTGAAATACCCCTTTTTTTTACTCAGTGGGCCTCAAAACGTTTAATAAATCCATCAAAATCACAAAATCGACTTTTATTGCCATCACAATACGTTCTCTTTGTATGAGAAAGTAAACATTTTATGGGTTAGTATTACTATTGTAGGAAAGAGTGAGTTTGGTTGCTAAGCAACAAATAAGTATGTGAGCATGCGTAGGGTATTACTGACATCAAATAAAACATACTTGTACATTCTTCCACCAGACTTGCTAAGTATACTGCTATCGCTAAGTTCACTCTCTGTATCAAATATCATCTGAACAGGACTCCTATTGATACCAACGTAGACAACTGCTTAAATAAGAAAGCTTCACGTCGCTTAACCAGCAATGTTTGCGGCGTTGTGTTCCCCTAACGCTGAGATAATAATACTAAAGACTCAGTACCAAGTAACCAACAAATCTCACATAATATTGTTTGAGGTATTACACTCAATAATTTTACACTAGTAAATGCTCATTATTGTGACGTATGTGAATTAAATGTTTATGACATGTAGAGTCTCGCTAATCCGGGTTTGATGGGACCGGACCCAGTCCGGATTACCGAAAGTCCGGATTAAACGGATTAGTTTTAAAATGTCTGTAAAACAAGTTTTAGTAGTGTAAAAACTATTAAAATCGATGTTTTTATCGTAAAAATTACTTTTATTAGTCTCCAAAACATGCTTGTACAACGTAGAGGTCCACTATTTAAGTTAAGAGCTGTTCTGTCACCAGTCCGAATATCAAATTAATTAAATTAAAACGACAATCTATTACGCAGGTGGCAGGTATAGATCGGACTTCCTGAGAAGAACTTCCTGTGTTCCGATATGAAATTCGAGGATTCAGAAAAGTTGAGACATTAGACATTGTCGGCTTGGTGAAATTTCTTGGAACTGCATTGAGCCGCCGCTATATGTTTCTAAAACCCTCTCCCCATAAAATCTCAGTCACATAAAATTGTATTTATTGGAATACACTACCTTTATATCTTCCGCCCCTTACATTTCTATGGAACCGAAACAGATTTATCGATGTTCTTACTTATTCCTAATTATTCTAAATCTGTTTATTTTTAACAAAAATACCGGGTATTCCTCGTGTTAGAACTTTGGAATATACACCTGTAAATTATACTAGAAACAATTTTTTGAATTTTTAATAAACAATAAAAGTAGAAACTCAAATTATCTTAATTATTCATAAATCTGAACAGGCCCTGGTTCCAATTTGTACATACTTTTTGGCCCGTCCGGATTATACGGATGTCCGGACTAGCGGGGTCCGGATAAGCGAGACTCTACTGTAGTTTTTATTTTTACTTAAAAGTTGTCCATAATTTTGTTTATGCTTATAAATAATAAGCTCATAAATAATCTTCATGGAGTAATATAAGTAGCCTTTCACTTATTTCATTAATTTAAAATAATAGTTTCTCCGCTTACTATTATGTAAGCCTTATTATTAACTGTATACTATTATATTTATTTCAATAGTACCTCCTCTCTAATAAGTAAGATGGTGATAAATTAGTGTTTTATATATATATATATATATATATATATATATATATATATATATATATATTTATATATATATATATATATATATTTATTTATTTATATATATTATTATCCAAGGTGATCTACCCTCATTTTCGTTGTTGAATAACATCAAAATGATATTTTGAAAAGTAAAAACATGCCAGTTAAAAGAATCACCTACAATAATTTTAAATGCCACACCTCAATCTATGTTAAAGGCTGCATAAAATAAGCCAATATACGTCCATAATCATGTTTTTTATATTGCAATACATCTTTTTAACCTACAAAAAGAGCTAAATGCACTAAATAATTTAAGTGTTACAAATAAATTACTTACCAATTATATTATCTAGAAAATCAAGTGTTGAAAAAATATTAATACTAAAAGACTATAATGCATGGAATTGGCAAGTTTTCAACTACGTAAAACCACTTTAAGTAATATTGATAAAATAACAAAAACAATTAAATTTATGTATATATAATTGTGCATAAATTAGTAGTTTATTTTTATTTTTTTTTTTTTTTTTAGCAACTCGAAAGCATTGCAAGTTTAAGTATAAAATATAATGTAATTAATTTTTATTTATTTTAAAAAAATAAAAATAAGTATCGGAGTTATAACGAAGTTTTTTAAAATAGTAGAAGTTTTTATAATAGTAGAAAAAATGTATTCAAATATCATTAACTGTTAAATAATTCTTTAACAACTTTTGATAGAATTTGATTACGAAGAGCCAACAAATAGAACGATGTGTTTTATTGTTTATTGTTATAATCGTTTATAACAATTATATGGGGTCCTAAATTTAGGGGCCTACATTTAGCCCCCTACTCGCTTCGCTCGACAACCCCCGAAAAGCGGCCTAAAATAGAGTGCAGTAGAATCCCTTGGTTTTTTTTTTAGGAGGGGGCTAAATTTAGGATATTTGCAAATTATCTTATCGAAGAAGAGGGGGTATAGAAATCAGTGGAAGGGATAAAATCTAGATATTCTCTCATAGTAAAATAATTTAAATGTTTCTTGGTGGTAGTTTACAAACTTATCAAATTAAAATAACACTCCGTATCAAAGAACGGGTATCCAGCTAGTAAAACATAAAATAATGATTTCGAAGAAAAAGTAAAGCAAACAAAGAATGTAACAGAAAATAAGCGAGAAGGAAGATTAAGGGGGTGGGAATGTTACGTATTCTATAAGATAATTCCCTCCTACATTAAAAAAAAAAAAAAAAAAAAAAAAAAAAAAAATCTTCACTTTTTGAATAGCTTTTAATTCTAAGGAAATAACTAAACAAAAAAACAATAGTTTGATTAAGAATTTAAATAAAATAACCATAATCGTTGTGTAATAAGATTGTTTATTATAACTAAACTTAAATTATTAAATTTAACTTAATAGGTAAATAGAAAGAATCAATCTACCTTTATAGCTTCGCTTCGTTCTTTCAATCCATCCTGTGTATATCTTCATATTCCATTATATTCTCTAAATGCTGTTATAAATATACGTAGAATTAACTTTGAAAGATATTATCGTCGATATTACACTGAATAACAAATCGATCTATCTCCAACGACAAGATTTCAACACAGAACAACAAACAATGAATAAAATATAAACTACACACACGAAAGATGTACTTTTCGAAAGAAAAACGTATAGAAATCAAAAAGAAACATTTGAATTGTAACACTGTACAAATATAAAGACCCGCTACCCGATTTAAAATACTTTTCCTCGATTAAGAAGTGAATTTAAAGTAAGATTCGACTAAAATTACCGCTGACCTAATTAGAGAAGTAAAAACAATATGGCCGACGCACTAAAACAATTGGGAAACCGCTACGTCGCAGTGACTCGCCTTTTTCAGGGTTGCCACACTACCATCGTATCAAAATTAAATAATCTAAAATTTATTATAATAAACTTTTTAAAATAAAAATATTATAAATAATAATTATTATTTTTCATGGTAATATTATATTTTAAATATGTTTTTAGTTTAACCGACACAAAATATGTTTAAGTTATTTTATTTTTTAATAATTTTGTTCGCATTATTGGTTTAACCTCATTGTACTGTGGTAAGTATAAAAATATTTTGTTTACATAAGTTTAAATTAATAAATGTTTAATAAAAAGACTTTATTTGTTAAAACAAGTTAAATCAAATGCTATTTTAAGTTGAAAGTAGAACTGCAGTATATGTAGCCCCTACTATACATTGCAAATCGCTACTATCGATTGTTTTATTGACGCCATATTTCAATATATCCAAATAATGTGGGATTTGCGTAATTTTACACGTTTTAACGAAAATGTGTTTGTTTTGGGTTTGAATTTAATTTTGTTAACCTTAATTTTTTTTGCCCAAAATTTTAAATCGCCGCGCCGCTTAACACCGCTTCGCGGAGCCCTCATTTCTAAAGAAAAACAACCCTCCTGCACATATAGACCAGGTAGTTCCAAATCGAAATATAAAAGAGTTTAACAGACAAGATATATCGATATATTAAGTCTTGAAAGAGGTCGATTGTGAGATAACGTGTTATCAGAAAGAGCCCCATATACTGTAGTTCAGCCGTCAAGGTATATGTGTATGTTCTATATACAAATCTACAGTTTTGGTCCGATCTCGATAAAAATTTGCATATTTGACCATCAAAGCAAGGAGAAAATCACTGTCTACATAAAATTTAGAAATTCAAATTTTGGTACACAGGGGTACGGGGTAAACACAAGTGATGAATACGGGGTCAAAGTAATGAATACCCTTCATGATGCATATCATTGACAAGCTCTTTAAGAGTACAGTAATTGTTGTTATGTACATTTAAGGGGGTAAAATGGAAAAAATACATCTAAAAGTCAACGTATGTGTGTATTTTCTTTATACAAATCTACAGTTTTTGTCTGATCTCGATGAAAATTTTCACACTTGACCTTCAAAGCAATGGGAAGGTCACTGTCTACATGAATTTTCGAAATTTAAATTTTGGTACACAGGGGTACGGGGTACAACTCAAGTGATAAATATGGGGTCAAAGTAATGAATACCCTTCATGATGCATATCGTTGAAAAGCTCTTTAAGAGTACAGTAATTGTTGTTATGTACAGTTTTATCGTATTGTCATTTAGGAGGGGGGTAAATTTGGATATTCGCAAATTATCTTATCAAAGAGGAGGTGGTATAGAAATAAGTGGGAGGGATAGAATCTAGATATTCTCGCATAGTAAAATATAGTAAGGATAATATAATATGCACACCTTGTTTTTTAAAAGTGAAAAATACATATTTTTGTTTAAAAAAATAAATAATAATAATAATAATAATAATAAATTCTTAACCTTTTAGTAACTTGCTGGCAAGTACTTGACGGATTTTTTTTTTAAATTTTTAGTATGGTATAAAATGAAAGGTATTAAAGAGTAGATTACAAAAATATACATAACTTGTGGACATTGTTTAATTTTTCTAGCCATCATTTTTTGTGTCCCCCTCCTAGAACGATATTGTTTCTACTGTTATTAAAAATATGCAAAATGTGAGGTCTACTGGGCCTCATAAAAATTAAGAATATTTAATCTGATTAACTGGCCTTGGAAAATAATTGATTATTTTCATTATGGATTTTTTTTTTTATCGATAGTTCTTCTGCTAATTAATATTTTCATGTTCATTGTGGATTTTTTTTTATCGATAGTTCTTCTGCTAATTAATATTTTCATGTTCATTGTGGATTTTTTTTTTATCGATAGTTCTTTTGCTAATTAATATTTTCATGTTCATTGTGGATTTTTTTTTATCGATAGTTCTTCTGCTAATTAATATTTTCATGTTCATTGTGCATTTCTTTTTATTGATAGTTCTTCTGCTAATTAATATTTTCATATTCATTGTGGATTTTTTTTTATCGATAGTTCTTCTGCTAATTAATATTTTCATGTTCATTGTGCATTTCTTTTTATCGATAGTTCTGCTAATTAATTTTCATGTTCACAATGCCAACGAAATTTTTTTTAAGTGAAACTTCATGAAAAAACATTTTATTTTAATTCTCTTTCATTTTTACAATAGTAATTACATTGGAGTGCTATTGGGCATTGAGCAATATAATTTGTTCGAAAGCTTCGTTAAAACATTATTTAGCGCAAAATTCTCCTGATATAGTTCCACTGATGTCTTGTAGATTAAAAATAGATGGAATATTTATACCATGGAATATTCTTATAAAATAAAAGGAAAAGAAAGGTAATAATTGACACACAATTTTTTTTTATCTTCTTTTTATTCGACGATATAATATTAAAGATAAAATTTATTATTTCCTAATAAAAATAAATATTTTACAAAGAACAAGGTTTAACTGGTTCATTTTTTTTTACAAAAGTAACTATTTACTTGACACTTGACACATTTATTTTGAACTACATATTTAAACAATTAAAACGTTTAGAGAGAATACAATATATTGCATTATTTATTTTATTTTTACAACGAATAAAATAACAAATAGATATTACAAAAAGTCCACTTGAATAAGTCTCATAAATAAATGGCAGTAAGTTTTTATTAATTTAATGGCAGTTATTAGTAATAAAGAAAGTTTGATAAGAATATTATTATAAAGAATAATGTAACGTTGAAAATAAATTATTAGAGTCAAATATAGATACAGTATATCAATTAAACTTTAATTTTATTGTATATTATCGTTGTATTATTATAGACAGCTACAGATGATCAATGTAGTTAGTTACAATAACAATTGAATCTTTAATTAAATAAAAGAAAAAATCTCTGTACAAAGGATCTCGCTAAAACCGAATCTAAATCATGCCATCGATTTGTCCCAGTAGGAGACGGCGAGAGAATAAAATAAAAATGATCCAAAGATCGAGACCCAAGAGGTTTTTTGCTCTTACTATCGAGCGCCATGGACCCTCGGTCCCCGGTTCTCAGTGGCGTAACTATGGGCCCACACGAACCCGCATTGCGGGTGGGCCCCCACCTAAACGAGAGTTTTTTTTTCTCATCAATTTTGTTTGGTGAGGGGCCCCCAAAACGTTCTTGCGGGGGGCCCCCATTCCCTAGCTACGCCACTGCCGCTTCTCTTAATGAATGTAATTGATCTCTTACTTAACAAATAAATTCTTATAAGGATATGAAGCTATTATATATAAGGATTATAAATTCATATAAGGAAATTTCAAATAAATTCATATAAGGATTTGAAGATATTGGTCCGAAGAGAAGAACGGCAAACGGTGAAATGAACGAACAAATTGACTTAATAATTTAATTGACTGGTTCAATTATGACCAGATCCCAAATCCATTGAATGAACGACTTCCATTAATATATTGAACACCATGGAAGAGGTATAGTTCAATAACCAAACAATGTCTTCACTCAAAGTTGTTTTTTTTTTTTTTTTTTTTTTTTTTTTTTTTTTTTTTTTTTTTTTTTTTTTTTTTTTTTGGTGTACATGAAGTTATTTTGTTATTGAACTATAAAATTATGATCATGAAAAACACACTCGAGAATCTATATTCAACAGAATATGTTAAATTATGTACATTTATATGTTACATAATATTTCATTCAATTTAACATTATATAATATTATATTTAACATCCGAAAAAAAAAATCCAGATATTATGTGTTGTTCCGTCTATTAATTCAAATAATGTATACCATTTATGTTGTTTTATTTATGGTACACACCTGGCCTTATCTAAGGCAGGTGCAACATAATTGAAAATTAACTAGGACCGAGGCTACACAATAGGTTAACTCCAATAAGTAAACAAAGGACTAAAATAATTAATATTAGAAAGGATTCCAGGAAAATGAGACAAATCAACGTTAGAGGTAAATCCAGCAAGATTCTGTATATTATTTCTTCATTTAGGTAAACACATAACATCTGCTAACTTCTCTTTATATATATATATATATATATATATATATATATATATATATATATATATATATATTTTTTTTTTTTTTTTTTTTTTTTTTTTTTTGTTAAATTCATAAGAAAAACGTAATTTACTATTTATTTACTTATTCAAAAAACAACAAAATCTGTCTGATTACTTAATTACTCTTACTAAACTTTCTAATATACATAACTACTTTGTTATACAGCTGAGTAAACAACAACATATTCATCTCAATATTTATATTTTATACTAACAACATACACTGCTTTATCTAACTGAATTTCATAATAATCTTGAGTTATGTAAATTTATTTTATTGAGACTTCGTGGTATGAATAAATTTAATTCACTTTTTTTTTCATAAATTTCAAATAAAACAGAAAAAAAGTAATATTTAAACAAATAATAATAAATAAAAAAACAAAAAAAAAAACACGAAGATTACAAACTTTGATATTAATAACAAAACAAATTACTTGATTACTTGATTACTTATTACACAACGCAGAACAAAAAAATAATAATATAAATCCTAAGGGGAAAAAAAATGTATAAAAAGCACCAGGATTTTTAAATAACAAAATACAACAAACCATGATTTAAAAGTTAACAATATGTAGAAAAATATCTGTATAACAAAATAAAATAATAATACATCTGTAAATATTAAATTAAAAATAAATCATAAAAAAAAAATAAGATGATGAAATGTTTTAAAAATGCAAGCTATCTGCACTTATAAAGGCTTGGATTTCAAGGACTACTTGATTAGACTTACTGATAGCCTTAGACATCCTTCTGAAATATCAAACCACTGAATACCTTACATCAGAAAAATATTCACAGTTCACCGTAAAATATTGTGACATTTATTAAACAGTGAATTTACCACATATTATATAAAACAAAAAATGAAGTTCTGTGCAATGGCATATTTCAACACCAAAATTTGGCAATATATATATATATATATATATATATATATATATATATATATATATATATATATATATATATATATATATACACATACTTAATATAGACCGCAGGGTATAAAAAATTAATACAGTGCAATAAACATATCACTAATATTGGTTAACCAAAATAATTTGCATTTCATGTTATATTCTTTTTCTTTTTGGTGAATATATTTTCAAGATAATACAAATAATAAGTTTATAGTTATTCCACTTAGATTTGCATAGGTGAGGCAGTGAGACAGCTGCCTGAGGTTATAAAAACTGCGTCTAAAAACCCAAAACAAATTGTGAAAGAAAATTAATAGAATACGTTGGAATTCACTACTATCCAATAGAATTATTAATGACTACGATGGATCTTTAGGTGTGAAAAATATGACGTACGATGGAGGGGCCTAACAGCTGGAGACAGACTGTGCACACCTCCTTTACCTTTCTAACTCCTTGATACACCGGGTAACGTTTTATAGTAACGCTTCCCGAGTTATGTAGCACAGCCTAAACATGAAAATGTCAATAAAAATGATTTCATTTAAATTGACGAGACGTTTCGACTCTTCCTCATAAGTAATTTAATGCTAAGCAGTATTTTCTCATCTCTTTCAATGGAAATTTGTCAAATTTAAATTAAAATGATTTTATATAAATAGACTATCAATTAGTGTGGCACATAGCTTCCTCGCATCCTATCACTTACTTTATTGATTTTATCCTATTACAAGCAAGAATTATTGTCTAATTAATTTAATTGCTTCCCTCTTTTTTTTAATATATGTCAAAATTGTTTTGATTTTTTACGCAACTTAACGAATCAATTATAAGCAAAAGTTAAAGAGTTGAAATTAATCTGGTGCTCTCTGTGGTCTACTTTTGACAAACCATCCAAATTTCATAAAATTATATAAGTACTTTTGAAGATATTAAGGTGTAAATAAATGTATGTTTGTGCGCATGTTGAAGAGAAACAAATGGGTGCAGAAGGTTGAAAATTATATAAATAATGGGCTAATTATGACCTACCATACAAATTTCATAAAAATCGGACGTATAGTTTTTAAGATAGTTGGTGCGCAAAAATTGAGCGACAGACAGACCGACAAATAGATAGAAAAAACAATAATGTTATTGTGATATTTATGTTGACTGATAATGGCGACTGAAGAGTCAAAACGTCAAGTAGATTTGAATGAGTCAATTTTTATTCTTCACTCCTAAGATCCATCGTATTAATATTTAAAGAAAAATAAAGAAATCAATGGTGGTTGTCTAAGGCATCCAAATTACCTAAAATAACAAATTTATTATAGAAAGACAAGAATCATTTAAATGTTGACAATGAATTAAGATTACCAAAACTGATTTGTGTGAATTATATTATTATTAAGGCATAAAATGAACTGATTAAGTTTGCTCTGAAGTATAATGTTTCACACACTTCCAATTGAACTAACTTGTTCCTACTTTGACATCTAAATAATCACAAAAATACAATGTCAACTGGAAACCTAACATTCAAGATTGCAAATCTAGCAAATATCAATTATTAAAATCTATCAACTTCATACAGGTTCTACTGGAAGAATATTACGAATTACACCTTATAGAATTTGATCTAAAAGCTTTAACACAATTACTTCTTAAACAATTTAAATATTAAATGCCTTCTTAAGATAACTAAAACATTTTTTTAACTATTGTTATCTATTGTAGGTATTATTGTATTATTATTTTAATTTAAAAAAAAAAAAAAATGTCTACTTGATATTTAAAGATATCCTGCAATATCAAAAACTATAATATAAGTATGTAAAATAAAAATAAATTAAATATATTTCGATTAATAGTAATAAAACTATGAGTATTACAGTTTATCAGAAAAACTAGCCATTATACATTTGAAAATAATCATAGGCCTTTTGTAAATGTAAAAAAAAAAAAAAATACAAATCATAGTTTAATTATAATAATTTAAGGGTAATTAACAGACCTCAATATTTTATACATAAAACAAAATTAATTACAAAAATATACATGTAAATATACACTGATTTTTTTATATATAAATATTTTTTACAAGGGCGCTTAAATTTGAAGTATATTTACATTAATCATATTAATTGTTGGATTTTCCATGTTGGTACAATTCATTATTTATTCGACATTAAGATTTGATCTAATTAATTATCAATTTGAATAAAAAAAAACTAAAAATTATTAATAAAAAACTATTGCTGTAATTAATCAACATTAAATTAAAGTGGAAAAAAATAATTTAATACATTTTATTTAGGCACACTACATTTTTAAATTAAAGAAGATATTTTTAATTTAATAATTTTAGTAATTTATATCATTTACAAAACTTTTATTTTATTATTTGATTATACTAGGAATTTGATTTAATGAATAAAAATTATGAAATTTACTAATTTCGTAAATGAAATCAATTTTGGTGACACAAGATATATTCATAAAGTTGTTTTTACTATAAGTTTACATAATTTTAATTCATAAGAGCATAAATAAATATCTTATTTATTTCGACTTAATTTTATTATCATATTATGATAAACGTATCGTTATAAAAATGACAAACATAATTAAATTGTGTTATTAAAGAATTAAATAAATGAAATAATTATTCCTAAGTAGTAATATGTATATGTAATTTGTGTTAAACATTTGCAAATTATGATTTAAAAAAAAAAAAAAAATCTGATTTATAACGTGACAATTTGGTGTAAAATTCCAAAAGCTGATTATTAATCCTTTATCAAATACAATTTAATAATTAATTAAACATCTTAAGAAAAATAAATTGTATTATTACATAAAATTGTGCCACAATTAATTTTTAGATGAAATTATAAAAGTTCAACACAAATTATACATAAACAACTATAACATTCAATAAATTAAATAATTATACTTCATACAAATTTAAATTTTAGCGCCTATATAATTTTTTTTTTAAATCTAAATAATTTTATTATTTTTAACTGTTTATAGTAATATGTACAAAAAAATATAATAACACATTTAAAAATCAGGTCAGTCAATTTTTTCTTTTTCTTTTTAGCTAACAATGCATAGAATTTAGAACATCTAATCCAAGAAAAACAGCTTCTACATTTAACTTTAAACATTGAGGACAACAAATATATTTCTAGTATCTAAGGGGGGGGGGATCTGGTTATAACATCAACTATATCGGTGATTCCCAATTTTTAAATAAGTCACAAAAAAAACTTAAGCAAGAAATGATACGTACCAATAAACTTGTAAAATAAATTTTAACATTACTGATAGTGGTTCTATTTGAAATCGAGTTGCATAAAAATATTTTATGTATATTATATTATACACATTACGATTTACAATTCAAATAAATATCACGAGATCTCCGAACAGAAGTGAACAATTTAATTTTAACGAGTTAATATTAGAAATCTGCAATAAGAAATAAGTAAAAAATGCTACACATTTTTCTTACATACTAAAATTTACTTCTTAGATAAAGTTAATTTTAAGTCCTAAATTCACTAAAATTACTTTGCTCACTAGGCCAGATATTAGGAGCAGTTTTGGCCTATGAAATCCGGCATGTACGGGACCACAGTCTGGATTAGGGATTTTGCCGGATTATCGGACGTCAATGGTTTTAACGGGAATACCAACAATATTACTTTAGATAAAAATGCAAACAATTAAAACATGTATTTCATGTGTCCACACATATTCTGAACCTGTGCACAGACAATACACACACACACACATATATATATATATATATATATATATATATACAGTATGTCCCAGGATCGACTTGACGATACGTGAAGTGACCTAAAAATTTCATTTTTGGACAAAAAGTCATTCTTGATCATCTCTCCTGCATGTCTTCAAATGAAGATTTATCGCATTAAAAATGTTGTTCCATCTAACCTGTTCCCAAAAATTTCGATTTTTTAAATTACACAAGAGGGAACTGGTCTAAATTTTAATGTTATGAAAAAATCATTCGTTATAAAAAATTACATTTTTCAAAATAAGAAAGTATATACAAAAAAAAATCATCGTATTCCTCCCCCCCCCCCCCCCCCCCCGCTTACCTCATTTAAATAAAAAGAAAAACTGAAATTAAAAAAAATTAGGAATCGTTTTGACTACAATGATTGTAGAATAGAAATTTTTAGAATTTCTAAAGGGGGGGGGGGGGGGGGGGGTAAAATAATTCAAATGATTATTTTTTTGTATTTTCTTTCTTATTTAGAAAAATATAATTTTAATTTTTTATAGCGAATGACTTTTTGTCATAAAATTAAAATTTAGACCTGTTCCCTCTTGTACGATTTTAAAAAATCGTAATTTTTGGGAACAGGTTACATGGAACCAAATTTTTTAATGCGATAAATCTTCATTTGAAGACATGCAGGAGGGATGATCAAGAATGACTTTTTGTCCAAAAATGAAATTTTTAGGTCACTTCACGTATCGTCAAGTCGATCCTGGGACATACTGTATATATATATATATATATATATATATATATATATATATATATATATATTACGCCTTTCTGGTAACTTTACCGGTCAAGATCAACAAATCCACCGGAAAAGTCTGAATGCGACCAGCACGATTACAGAATGTGCCGAATGTAGAATGCCGGATTAAAAAGAGTCTACTTTATAATAATAATAATAAAGTGCAACTTCGTAAAGCACAGTTTTATTATACTTCACATACATACAGGCCATGAACTTTAATTTTTTTAGCTATACCCAACCATATACATGGACCATGGTGGCCATGGACCATATGGTCCTTGGAGGATCCTGGAATTAAACATTTGCTTGATGTTATTCTGGCTTCTATTTTCCATATAAAGATCTCATTATTTTCCAATTCTACTTTCAAGATTATTTTCATCAACATTTGGGGTTTATTTTCCTGCCTTAATAGCAACACTTAGTTCATAAACATCTTTATTATTAAAGCAACTTTGTATTTACAACATTTTTGTTTTATTAAGGCAGCAGAGTAGGTTCATTTCTTGCTCCTTTGCATCTTTTCACAACTGACTTTCCACTTTCTTTTTAATTCAAGATTATTTTTTATAATAGGAAAATCTCCATTGAATTAATTTTTCAGAACGATAAAGAATATTCAAAATTAGAAACAAAATCATTCTGAATTAAATATTATCAATAAGAGAACTATTAAATTATAGGGCTTACTGAAAATGGGAATCACTGAACTATACATTTCTATTTATTTTATTTACCTAAATAAATAAAGCTAATTACATATTAGTATATATTTAAATCTTTGGATTCGCAACAATTTATATACAAAAATAGTAAGGGAAAACGAAAAATAAAACTTATTTAAAAAAAAATCCCTTAACATAAGGTAATTGACAAGAATAAGTTTATTTTGGTAAATACGAGTAAATACCTTTTCTCAAAAAAAATAAGCAAAACACTAAGGCACACTTCCTATTAATAAAAAAACAATAATGGTTAGTTTAAATGGTCAAACAACAACTGGATAACACAAATGTTAAGTATGGAAAATCTTAAACTAATGTTAAATTAAGACGACACGAAACTTTCTAACATCATTGAAGCACATAGTTAAACTGCAAATAAAAACTTCAACTTATTAAAAAACATAAAACAATTACTTTAAAAATAAATAAATATGTAGGGAGTACGACTTAGTTGTCTGACACCCTCATAAAACAATAAATAATAAATAAATAGATGAAAAGAATAAAATCCAAACATAGATAAAACTAGTTAAAGTATAATTAATTTTTCTTTTTATTAAAGTTGTTCTTAAAAGGAGTCAAAAAGTTGAATTTTCCCCCTTTACTTCAGTGATCTACGTATGATATAGTGATAATGGAGTTCATCAAAATACGGCAAAGAAGTAAACATAGATCAAAAAAATACCATAAGAAAATAATAAATGTTAAAATAAAAATTCGGTAAAATAACATTAATTACTAATGTAGTCTGAGCTAATTTGTTTTATGTCCTATAAGATGTAAAACAAATAAATTATGTCGTATAGGACATAAAACAAATAAATTATGTCGTATAGGACATAAAACAAATAAATTATGTCGTATAGGACATAAAACAAATAAATTATGTCGTATAGGACATAAAACAAATAAATTATGTCGTATAGGACATAAAACAAATAAATTATGTCGTATAGGACATAAAACAAATTATAAGTAAAAGCACCGAAACTTATTGGGTTTAAATTGAAATTACATTTTAACTGGAAGTGTGAATTAAAATATTTAAAATTTCATTAATGTGAAATCTTTGTTGTTATTAGGTTTAATATTACGTATTATTAATAACAATCACATAAGATTATTATAAAAAAATACGATGTGCAAAATCCTAAATTTTAGTTAGGCTAAACCCTACTTAAAATTTAAAAACCCATAAAAGCATTGGCTGTCAATGACGGTTTATTAACGATTCATGTCGGGTTCAGGTTAGATTGACTGGGAGGTTATCCATGGCGAAGTGTGCCTTTAGTGTTTACTATACATATGTTCTAGGTCTTCTTCTAGTCTGAAACCGGGCGAAAAATTGTTTCCACGAGTTAAGGGTCTTACCTGACCAGACCCAAATAGAAGAGGTGATCCCTACTACAAGGGCCATCAGGTACTTGATCATGAACAATTCGAAATCGGGCTTTCTCGAAGTGATGCCTTTAGCATTGAGTGGACACGGAATAGAGTAGGTAGTGTGCTGTCCCGGCCTCGAGCACATTTCAACATTCCATGTTATCATCCAATGATCTAAATACGCCTGTTCGTATATAAGACATCCTAAAACTACTATCGCCGGTACTGTATACATAACGGAAAATATTCCTATACGAATCATAAGTTTTTCTAATTTGTCCGTTTTGGTTCCGTCGTGCTTCATGACTGTGCGGATACGGAACAGGGAGAAGAGACCTAGCAGAAGAAAGATGGTGCCGAGACCTAGGTAGACTGCCAGAGGCGCCAGCACGAAGGAACGAAGAGTGTCTGCATCCCATAGTCCCACGTAGCATACTCCTGTCAGCACGTCACCTAAAACAAACATCAAAATAATTATTATTACCACAAATGAAAATGATCAAAATATAGAACGAGTTGTGGATCAAAGAAGCGCTAATGAATTTCTGTAAACAAATTAATAGCAAAATCTCAGTCTCATTCTAGGTCAAGAGAAATCTATATTTTTATAAAAATGTATGTTTTTTTGTTTGTGCTATATAGACTTCGACACCGTTTGACCGATCGCCATGAAAGTTGGCACATATATGTATTTTTTCATGGAGAAGGATTATATGATTTCAAAATTTAATTTTTGTACACAAGTCAAAATAGTATATTATACCCTTCATGATGCATGTCGTTTGAAAGCTCTTTAAGAGTAAAGTAATTTTTGTTAAATACACTTTAGTCATATTTTCATATAACAGGGGGGTAAAATGGAAAAGCAGGAGGAAAATGCTTTTTAATTTTTAATTTAAATCAAATTATAATTATTATTAACTACGGGAAACAGACAGAGAAAAATACACTCCAGCGCCGGGATTTGAACCACGGGCCTCTATATTTCCAGTATAGCGCTCTACCACGCTATACTGAAAATATAGACTAATCCAAAATCATAACATTATTTCCCTACAAGAGATAACAATAATTGTTAACTCATCTACAACCTTAAAAATAAACTAAAGGATTTTACTCTTTATCGTAGCTTTTAGCTAGGGCTAGAGAGGTTAATAGAAAGTAACACAACAATATTGCCACCACAATTTTTTAATAATTATTAACAAACGCGTTTCGACATTTTACATCATCATTAGTGTTAAGTGTTAACATAGTAAGAGTAAAGATTCTACTGAGTCAAAACAACCAATCATATCCTTTAGCTTTTACTATTTAAATCACCCATTTAAAAATTAACAATTATTATCAGTATTAAGTGTTAGCAAAAAGTAAAGATTCTACTGAGTCATCAGTATAAAGTGTTGGCATAGAGTAAAGATTCTACTGAGTCATCAGTATTAAATGTTAGCATTGAGTAAAGATTCTACTGAGTCATCAGTATTAAGTGTTAGCCTAGAGTAAAGATTCTACTGAGTCAAAACAGCCAATCATATCCTTTAGCTTTTACTATTTGAATCCCCCATTTTTAGTAATTAACAATTATTTAAATTCAACCAAGAATGTAAATAATATATTATAATTATAATTTATTTAAAATTTGTTATATTCTCAAGCCGGTACCTGGTAGAGTGGTTATAACCATTTTACAAATTTATTTTTTTTTTCACTAGCTTGCACAAAATGCACAAGTTAATCAAAATTACTCTTTTAAAAATTGCAATTATTTACAGCAGGTAAATGATCTGCTGCTAAATAAATGTCCACCATATATAATGGCTAATGACTCAATTCTAAATCATAACCTGCACTTTAAATAATTTACATAGGGAAGAGTCGGAATAGCTGGAACTAAAGTATAATTGTGTGTAATAAGTAGGTAATTCGTTTTAAGTGAGATTGCTTCGGCTACGAATACTAATATAATGTAAAGAGTACTCGATATTAATGATATAGATTGTTATAGATTGGATTATTTCAAACATAACAGAGTTGTTATGCTTAGTTATTGTTTTATCTAATAGGTTGAAATAACAAGATAAATTTAGCGAGGTAACTTACTAAATAACATTTTGATAAAACTAAACTAAATAATAAAGTACTCTTGTTGGAAAGAATAAGGTAATCTAAGTAACAACAGTTATCTTTGTATTTAACAAAGATTAAATTACTAATCCTCTTGTAATAAAGATTAGGTTCTTCAGAAAGGATTAGGATCAATTAACTTAAGACAGGATAATAAGAGGCTTCATCAGAAAGGCTTTAGATTTCCAGGATTAAAAAGATAACTAACTTTAGCAAGGGTTTAAACAAGAATCAGACATTACGTAAAAAGATCAAATAGTTGAAACAGGATACTCTCATTTTAATTACAAAAACAACGAATAAACAATAATTAAAAAAAAAAAAAACTGCATAATATGTGGTAATAGTAATAATTATCGGATTAATAATGCAAACTATTTAAAATATCAAGTCTAAAATAAATGTTATAAGAAGGCAGAAAAAATATAGTTTGCCAATTAGTGTGGCACATAGATTCCTCGCATCTCGTACTTTAATGATTTTATGCTTTTACAAACCATTATTGTCTATTTTATTTGTTGTTCCACCCTCTTTTTCAAATGAATAAAAGTATCAATATAGTAAAATTTAAAGAGCGCAGAGGGTTGAAATTAAACTGGGGCTTTATGCAGGCAACTGAAAGGAATTAAAGTCTGATATTTTCCTATATTTCAAAATTAATCAATCAAAATCAAATTAAGATTAGCATTCTTGTCAATGCCGTTGGTCTCAACACTCAGGTTTAATGATAAGACGAGAGCTTAAAATATTACTTCGTTGTATAAAACTTATACAACGAATTTTTTATTTCGTATTAAATATTTTTATCTACGATTGATACGAAATATAAACATTATATCTCTGTTTAGATGCGTAGAAAGTGATTATTTACGTACTTGTATTCATTGCGCATGCGCGTCTCATAGTTCTGAAGAATTCCTCTTCTTTACCACGCTAGCGCGGTAAAGAAGAGGAATTCTTCAGCTTTACGCACAATTAGCGAGTTTGTTTACATTTAACAAAACTAATTTGCTATTCTTTTATTAAAGTAACTGTTTATATCGAGTTTTTAGTGAAAAACAATGAATGAATCAAGTGGCTTTGACGAAAATGTAGAGAATAATACTCCTCCAGAAATAACTAATTCGGCAAAAAATACAACTCAAGATTAATGCCATCTTTATCAAGAGAAGAGATACGAACTTACATACAGCAAGTTTATTTTTTTCTGTATTTATTATTTATATCTAACAATCGTAGATAAAGTACGGTACGCAACTCGTGCGAAAACGGCATTTTGCATTGCTCGTGTGGTTTACTACCCTCGCTGTCGCTCGGGTGCAAACTCCGCACTCGCATGCAAAATGCTACTTTCCGCACTCGACGCGTAATGTACTATTATTTTGTTCCGAGCTTAGCGAAGGTGACGGAAGGTGCGTAATCGTTCTGAAGAACGAAAATGTTTTCTCTCTCTGATTTCAGACACTAGGGAACATTTTTAGTCACAATTTGTGAGAACCAACACATCTTAAAACAACTAATCCGATTTTAATGAAATTTGGATGGTAGATCATAATTAGCCCACTGTTAATCCCATATAAGTTTCAACCTTCTGCGCGTATTTGCTTCTCTTTCACATGCGCACAAATATTATTTTTGTTCCGACTTAGGGATATTTCTTTGAAGAGTTTTAATAGAAAACAAACACTAGAACAAGTACAAAGAAAAAATACAAGATTTTCAGATGAATTAGCGGAGTCGATTGTCAACGAGCGAAATAAAAATTTATTGTCATTTAAATAGAACGTTTTTCTAAAAAACTTAACAAAATCTGTCTCCTTTCTCAACAATTTTATTTACACCTATATCTTTAAAAGTATTCAACTGATTTTTATGAAATGTTGGATGGTTTGTCGAAAGTAGCGCAGATAAATTGATACTCTAGTCTCTAGTTCATGAAATACATCAAAACAATTTTTAACTGATTTAAAAAACTTTTTTCATACAGGGGAGATAAGAAAGTTTTTAGAATTTATTTATATAACTTTTGTGTAAAGCTTATGCTTGAAATAAACATGTATTATTTGATATCTTTGAAATAATGTATTATAAATAATAACGTGTGGTGTCGCGGGACACGGTAGGAACGAAGTTCCTTACAGTTTTCATTAAATATAAATTATAAAATCACACTGCTAAGTACGTATACATTGCTAACTACTTATACATAGCGGAGTTAGAAAAGAGACAAAATTAAAAGTAACGAACTGTTTGTACCAGAGTTAAAAGAAAATTAAAAGAAAATCATTATTAGTATCATTAAAGCAAGCGTCTTACTATAAATATATATTGAATAATAAGAAACAAGTTTATAGTTAAAGAGTATGTTTGTTAAAGGATGTTGGTTTAAAGTAGGACTGTTTTCTACCTACCCACCCTATTATATCTAATAATAATATAAAATATATCTCTTCCCTTCTCTAAAGCTTCTGCTTGAATCCGGTTGAAATTTTACATGCCTGTTCCAATTGTACTTTAGACAATGTGTAAGAAGTTTTATTAAAATCGTTATCAGTTAGAACGGAAGATATCGGTAAAAACGTTGTTTTCTTTATTTTAAACGTTTGGGTCCACTTTAATAAATTTAGTGATCTTTATCACTTCATAACAGTGTCGGTGTTCGTTTTACTAAAAAAAAATTTTAAAAAGTCGTTTGTCTCATTAAATAGATGAAGTTAGAATTTTTTCTTGGATTAAGTACGTAGTATTATATAATAATATACCTAATATATTGAAATAAGCGTCAGCACAGATCAATTTTACTTTTAACAAGACCGTGATTATATTTTCGATATTTAAAAAACCAAGTGACATTTTGACATATAACAAAAATAAACAAGTCAAGTAACAGGCTTCCATAATAACATTTTTTCCCGTCTTTTTGAAGCTTTCGTTTACGCGAGCGTTGCGCGTGAACGCGGGCGGATAACGTTTTCCAACGAACTTAGCCTGGGCATAGGTAAAATGAACATGTGTACCAAATTTCAACTAACTCCGTGATCTTTTACTCAAGTTATCGTCATCGGTAGATTTCGTGACGGTTTTTGCGTGACGGTGATTTTGGTCGTTTTTTTTTTGGATTCACTCCCGGGCTCCAGAACTCTCCTCCAAACCCTTGCCTCTCTTCAATTAATCAACTCCTAAGTTCGACAAAGGATATACTTCCCTTCTAATCATAGCATCAGAATCTATAGTAACGTAGAGAATAAAGGATACGATTGTTTCCTAAAATACAAAATTTATAAATAGTTTTATAATAATTAATTGTATTATCAAATGTGTTTTTAAAAGCTGAGTATTTTAGTACTTGAAAACTATTTCAATTGAGTCATGGCTGAAACGTAAGATTTAATTAAATGCAACAAAGCATAACATCAATCTCTCAAGGGAAATCTCTAATGAATTAAAATACAAGGAGGGAGGGATGTTAGTAGTTAACGAGTAAACGTGCAATCACCCCATCCAGTTTGTTGAACCCTCGAGCAGAAATTTCTAGGGGAAGTACCAGAGGCACGGCTTCTAAAAATAAAATTCTCTCAAAGTTTAAATATATCTAATAAAATATAAATGTAATGTGGGAATTTTGTTTAAGATCTTTTTTTTTAAACAGATCATTTTTAAATCTAGTTTAATAATCGATAAATTATATTAAAGTAACTATTTATTTAATAAATACAAAGAAATAGCTTTCAGCAGCTTTCGGCTTTTATAAAGCCATCATCAGTGCCGATTTTGGAAGCTTTTTGATTAAAAAAAACAAGTAATCTTTTTTATGGAGAGATAGTTTCTTTGTATTTATTAAGATGACCTTCATCAACCCTCTTATTTCCTAAGTATTTATGTAAGTTCATTTTTTCTTCAATAAACTATTTGTGCAAAGAGGTAAACTTTTAACCCTCTAACAAAAACACACTTCAACAAACTACTCTTATAATACTGTTTAATGCAGCTATGGATTCAATGAATCAAGATGCCTAACAACTAAAATTAATAGAAACAGAAGACATTAAGAGCACAAAACTTAGCTTGGAAGAGAAAATGTTTATCTTTAGGGAAGGATGCTACACAAATCTTGGGACAAACCTACTACTTTTTTGGGGGAGAAAAGAGGAAGGTTGCCAAATGTATTGTTAGAATAAGTTTGTTTTTCTCAATCCGCCCCCCCCCCCCCATTAAAAACCATAAAAACCACAATAAAAGCAAGTGTGGTGTAACATAGAGGATAACAAAGAATATAACATTTTAATAATCAATTAGCAGAATTTATGGCCTCTTAAAATTTAAAACACTAGTAACTATAGAATAGGAAATGTGTATGCATTATCATAAAACAATACATAAACAGGCTTATAAAATAGAAAGGTTGTATTAGGAAAGAGACTATTAAACCTGTTAAATGGGCAGATAATAAGGGAAGAAGCCTGGTTTCATTCAAAATGGCGGTATAATGGTAAACCGGGTTTCGTTTAGCATATAAAACCAGCCCCCAGGTGTCAACCAATGGGAAGGGGGTTTTGGAGCTTACGTGGACTCCTAATTAGTCAAAAGACAATGGCCGGAGCTTCGGGAATCCTACGGAAACAAAAGCGCTTCGAGGCGCAGGTGGTAAAAAAATTAAATAAAAAGAATAAGAAAGAAGTTGAGAAGTAGGGGAGAAACGGAGAGAACAACATCAACAATAGAACCGACTATAAAAGAATAAGGGTTAAAATCTCAAGAGTGTATAGGAGAGAAAAATAAAGAAGCGATCCTGTCTTAAGATAACACAAAGGAAAGAAATGGATAGAAGAGCATTAGAAAGCATGTAAAACTGGCGAGGAACAGAGCAAAATACAAGAGATAATACGGGATTTTTACACAATAGCGAACGTTGGCTGGAAAAAGCATAGTCTAAAGCCTAAAGTCTCTTGACTTTCAACTTCCCACTTTATTTGATACGAATAAAATAATATAGGATGTGAATTCCCAATCCTTAACAATGGCAAGAACAAACAACAAAAAAATCCAAACAGAATAGTATAATAAACAAACTCATGTAAAGTAAAAACATTGAATGATTTACTGCATATGAACCAACATCCGTATAAATTATTATAACATGCTTTTACTCTGGAAGTTCTGACTTTAGCTTTGCATGTCTTGTTATTTATTAAACTAATTATTTAGTTCATCGAAAGATAATACAGATAAGGGCTGAAGTAAATTAATAATCACGCTAGAGTTTATTAGGTTAATTATATAAATAAAATGAAGTAGTAACAAAAACTCTAGATACGAACTATTCACAAATTATTATAACTTGTATACATAAATTGTGTTTTTAATATTATATTTTGTATCAATACAAAAAAGAACAAGACAAATTAACTCTTTTATCTCACAGCCAATCCAAATTTGTTGCTCATTAATACTTATGTATAAAGAACATCAAAATCAAAATACACAATGAAATGTGAATCTAACAATTTTATAAAATAAGACAAAAAATATAATTCAAAAATACAACAAAAAAACAAAAATACAATTCATAAGTCTAATAAGCCCGAGTCGTCGTCTAATAAGTCTGATAATCGGAGTAGACAACTTGAGAGGGCTATTGAATCCTGAGGTTTCAACCCACTGTCCACAAATTGTAGATGATCATCATAATAAGTGCCTTTAGAAACTGACAAAAATTGAGGATCAGCCAATAATGGTTCTTACCGTTCTTGTCTATTGACCATTGACTGATCCTCGCTATCCTAAATTTGTATTATTTGACTGATTTTCGCTATCCTCAACTTTTCATTAATTTCACATTTGACTGATCATCGCTTTCCTCAATTTTTATTATTTGACTGATCATCGCTTTCCTCGATTTTTATTATTTGTCTGATCTTCGCTATCCTCAATTTGTCAGTAATTTCACATTTGACTGATCATCGCTTTCCTCGATTTTATTTTACATTTGAGTGATCCTCGCTATCCTCAATTTTTTTACATTTGACTGATCATCGCTTTCTTTAATTTTTTTCTCAATTTATTTTACACTTGACTGATCCTCGAAATCCTCATTTAACTGATCTTTGATATCCTCACTTTTTTCCATTTATTTTACGTTTGAATTATCATCGCTATCCTCGATTTTTTTATTTTTTTTTATTGATTTTACATTTCACTGATCCTCGCAATCCGCGATTGTCTTTCAGCCGATAATATAGCAACTGAGGTTATTTTTCATAAGCAAATAGCTTTATTAGATAAAAAAAAAGGATAGTATGGTTTATTTATATAGTTCATAAGACCACTTTTTTATTCATAATAAAAATGTTAAATTAAATAACCAAAATTGATTTTCTTCTCTTGCTCTGGAGCTAATATATTTTATCTTACCATTCTCTGTTTATAAAAGCAGTCCTACTGAACAAAAACTCTAAAAACAGTTAATGTCTTTAAAGTTCAAAAGGTCAGTTATTGTTTCAATACTATCTTATTGTTCTGCTAAAAATATATCTATGTAATAAAAATTTCTTAGTTACCAAACAATATTTTATTTAAGACCAAAAAAAAGTCTACTGAAGTTTAAAGCTACTAAAGATAAATCATGTCTTAAATAGATTGGTTTATAGTGTACCCTTTTACTTATGTTTTTATCTTTGAGTGCATCCAGTTTTTCAATTACATCGGTTCTCTTACAGAAAAAAACTAAACTGTTCTGCAAAGCAGCAGTTTCGTTACGGAAAATGTCACGATCCTTTTTCGTGGCTCATGCAACAACTATTAGGTTTTTTGTATTATCACAAATTTCAGCACGTTTACAATGAAACTTTTTTTTCTGCTGCATACTTGAGAGGTTAAGAACAACTTACGTAAAGATCCACTAAAATAACTGTTTTAACTGTATTTAAACGAAACTAAATAAGATAATATTGTAGATTAGTATTAGAATAAAGTTTTTACAAAATAACATAATTTAATAGTATGGAGAAAAAAAAGGTAGAAAGCTAGATAGATATATTGACATGAATTAAAAGACGCCAATTTGAAATTTCTAATAGGAAGAAGTAGAGTACCGGATAAATCTAGCTATTCAAACAATAAAATAAGTTTTATAGGAAATCAAACGTTGATATTATAATGTCTGCCAATTAGCGTGGCACATAGCTTCTTCGCATCCTAACAAAGACTTTATTATTGATATTTTATTTTTACACCCCATTATTGTCTAATTTAATTATTGGTCCCCCCTTTCAATAAATCTGTCAAACGTTTTTACATGAATAAAAGTATCAATTCAGCAGGTAGTTGAAATTAATCTACGGGCAACTTTCGACGGCATACTTCTTTAGATTGTTACTTACCTTATAAAAAAACAGAGGGGAGTAACAATCTAAAGAAGGTGCACTGAATGTTCTTCTTTAGACTGTTACTCCCCTTATAAAAACAGTAGTGGGATATTCCTTTGTCCCAAAGTACATTGGGCTAAACATCCCTTTGTCTTAATAGTTATTTAGTCAAAGTCATTTATATTCTAAAAAAAATAGGGGAGTAACAATCTAAAGAAGTACCCTTTCGACAAATCATACATTTGAAAATATATGTAGGTGTAAATAGTATGTTTGTGCTTATGTGGAAGAGAAACAAATTGGCGCAGAAGGTTAAAACTTATATGGAACTAACAATGAGCTATAATTATGACCTACTATAGAAATTTCATTAATATCGGAAGAGTAGTTGTTAAGATATATTTGTTAGCAAAAATTGAACGACAGACAGAAACGGGACCAAAAATGTTCCCTGATGCCTGAAAAGGATTTCTGTCTTGGATTTTTTTAAATCGGATACATAAAAAAATGTTCGTGGTTAAGAACGATCACATATATATAGCATCCGTCATCCTGGGCAAGCTCGAAAGCAAAAATAAATCATTAAATAATATTTTCTTGAGAATAAAACGTGGATGCAAAAATTCGAAGAGTTTGCACGATTTAAGGTCCCTTAAATTCATAAGTATACATTTTTTAAGAGTATTAAGTCATGGTATTGATATTCAAAAATAATGTCCCTGGAAACAATTTAGTTCCCGAGATAATAGTCTGTACGAAATCAAAAATCAAAAAAGGGTCCTATCAAAATAAAATTACTTCAGAGAAAATACAACGGAGGATAAGAACAATGTATTTTAATACAAAAGTTGATTACTTTAATATGAAGCCTGACATCAAATCGGATACTAAATTAATAAATTTCATTAATTTCTTTATATCAGAATATCGTCTTACGTCATAAAAAAGACATGTTACAAATATGTACTAAAATATATTAAAATACATTTTTGTAAATACTTAAACGAATGATGTTGATATTATTAATATTAACATTTATTTTAATATTTCCTCTTATCGAACGGTATTCTATATATGTGATGGTAAACTTGTGTTCTACAATCTATTTAATAAATATACAACAATTCTCTCAATAGCTACTTTGAAATGCATGGGATTCGAAAATTTAATGTAAATAGCTTAGTGGTTGCAATTGGACTACTAATAATTCCAGTAAAACCACCTTTCCTTTGAAGCACTTGGTCCTGGATAATCATAAACCATTTAATCTAAATAAGAGTAATTAGGTTTAAATTTATTTGCTTTTCTGGTATAATTAAAAGGAGAGATATTATATTCGATATCATATTATTATATTTGGACAACGCTGTTCAAAAAACTTAACTTGAGCATTAGCAAAAGGAACATGTATACCAAATTTCATCAAAATCGGTCAATTTTACTCAAGTTATCGTCGGGCACGTAAATCATTTGGTGAATGTAAGATGCTCGCTTACGCTCGCTTCAACTAAATATACAAAACAGGTTGGAGGTTCTTAGTACCTTTCCCTCAAAAGGTATTTTCTTTACTTTAATTGTATGAGGATTTTATAACCCCAATTATAGCGGTAAAAGGTAATTTAAAACCGGTCACCACGCATTTTAAACTGTTTTAGATGGTTTTGCCTTCTTTATAGGGACACATGAAGTAGGAACGCAAGTTCTCTATACGGACAATAGGATTAATTAAGACCGCCAGGGAGCCAGGGAGCAATTAGATAAGTTCGTATACCATTCAAAACTCTTTTGATTCATTGACTCAAGTCGACTTATGTTTAAAGTTCAAAATCAAAAATATAGTTACTATTTATTTCTAGCCCAATATTATTGCAGAAAAGTAAATGGAATAGTTAGTTAAAAATCATAAATCTACACCTCTTTTCATATCTTTTCGTTATTGGTAATTTCAAAAATGTTTAGCTATACAAATAAATATATTTATCACGATATAAAATTTTTGTATTTTATAACAGGAATGATCTGACAATAAGTTAAATTGGACTAAAGTGGCGTTGGAATATACTCCGAAGAAAGTGTGTCTAGTGATTTTATTGACTATAAAACTATTTCGTAAAAGTTGTAAATCAATTTATTTTAGAAATAAGATACGAAACAAAGCCTATAAAAGAATAAAAAATAATGGGTCTTTTATAAACTATGAAATATAACGATACATATAAAAAAATATATAACGATATAAATAACGATACATATAAATATTATAACGATACATTTTGGATTTTGACTTCATTTAAAAGAGATATTCAGGAAAAACTAACAAACCTATATCCATTAATTTCTGGCATGACTGTTATAGTTTGTTTATAGTCACAATCCGAATTATAATCATTTAAAAAAATAAAAATATTCTTCCCACCAAAAAAAAATTACAGAAAAATACATGCATTTTTGATAGGAAACCGAAGGGTACATAATATTAAAATAATCTTGACTGATATAATAATGTTTCAATTAATACCTACTAATTTCAATTTACAGTTTATTTATGTAAATTTGTTAAATATTGTACATGAAACGTGTATTATTATTAAAGTTAAAAACTGTACAAACATTAATTGCATGTCTAATATAGTATGTTCCTGACTATAAATGTTTTGATGGCTGACAATGTTTAGTTGTCACATATATTTTTTACAAAAATTAAACTGGCAAAGTTTCAATAAAGAAATACATAAATATCTAATGTATAACTTGACTGTACTCAAGTTTATTTTATTTATAAGTCATAAATCGGTTTATTTTTATAGCTATACTTAATATAAATTTGAAATTTAAAAAATGTAATTTAAGAAAAAATTAAATATTTACTTATAGGTATATATACATATATTTCAAATAGATTGAATTTCTCATATAGATATTGATACTTTATTACCCATAATAAATAATTTAATTGATTTATTGCTTCCAACCTTAATGATGTAACTGAACCATTGCGTCTTAAGGGAACTCGTGGTTTTTAACATTTTGTTTTCGATTTTCAGAAACGCTAATTCAATTTCGATAATATTTCGGGAACTAGATTTTTTCCGGGAAAACCAGGGATATGGTTAGATTCTTATTTAAATGGGCTACAATTTAGATATTTTTAATCCAAAAAGACGGGACCGTATTCGAGAGTAATTTTTTTCCACGTATTTCCAAAAAGTTTAGGGGTATCACCCCCAAATTTGGAGCTAAAATTCATTTCTCGATTTCACCACGGGGTATGATTTTTCTAAATAGATATGCCAAATTTCGTCAAAATCGGCCCATTAGTTTAGTCTCCACGCGTCTGCAGAGATGACAGACAGACATTTTTGAAAAACCACTTTTTAGGACTCAGGGGACCTCAAAACGTGTAAATCCATCAAAAACTCAAATTAGAATTTTCATAATTATATATGATTACCACAAAATTTCAGTCAAAACAACGAATCATTTCCTTAAATGATAAACTGATTCCATTGATCGGTGCTGGGACAATACGATTTTTATAAAAATTTAATTTTGTTACAATGATAATTTAAGAAGCTCTGATCGCAATGCAATGGATAGTTAATGATGGTTTGACTACGGGGATTTAATTAATTTCGGATTTAATTGTAAAACAGTTTTATAGCATAAAAAAAATTGATAAAATATAAATCTCCTATGCTTCATGGATTCTAAGAAAGTGATTAGATATAATACTCATTAAATATGTAAATTTACTTATATTTTATATTCAACCTTAAACTGTCACTGAATTGATCTAGTTAAAGAAACCAGATAGTTGTCATTTCCCATGTTAAAAATGAAAATAATAATAAGTAAGAAAGATTTTTTTTTAATTTTAAATCCTTCCGAGTACATACATGATGTACTATGTCTCGAAAACAACAATTTGTTTCTATTCGAGGGCCATTAAAACTATACATCTTTGGGCCGGCTCCAATGACCGATCGGAATAAAAACCTGTTGCAACGGTACATGTAGAAAAACGATGGCAGTTAGATGGAAAAAAATGTCTGTCTTGTTCCGTCTCATTGGTCGAAACAAGTAAGAATAGTTCATACTATGCGCTGCTTTGAAAGCCAGATAGCAGCACTGCACGGAAACAATGCAAACACATATTGGCAGACATAAGCTAAATGGCTTACATTCTTTTAAGATAGCAAATTGTACCATTATATTTATTTTTTTAAATAGACTGACAATTGGTGTGGCACATAGCTTCCTCACATCCTATCACGTAGGTACTTTATTGATTTTTAGCTTTTACAAGCCATTAAAGTCTAATTTGTTAAGTCTAATTTATTTAATTGTTTCCCCCATTTTTTTAATCTGTCGAAATCGTTTTGATTTTTTACATTAATTAAAGTATCAATTTAGCAAAAGAAGTTAAAGAGCGCACATGGTTCAAATTAATGTGGGGCTATCTGCGGGTTACTTTCGATAAACTATAAAAGTTTTTATAGATTAATTGTAGAAAATTATTAAGCATGTTTGTGCGCATGTGGAAGAGAAACAAACAGACGCAGAAGGTTGAAACTAATATGGGACAAACAATGGGCTAAATATGACCTACCATCTAAATTTCAATAAAATCAGATGAGTATTTTTTTAAGAGATATGTTGGTTCGCACAAATTCAGCGACAGAGGGTAGACACGTAACCAAAAATGTTTCCTGATTTCTGAAACGGATTTCTGTCATGGAAATTTTTTAAATCGGAAAAAAAATTACTTTCGTTCTTTAAAATTATATTCCGTTAGGTACCTTCGGTAAGCTCGAAAACAAAAATTTAATATTACATACTACATATAAATGAAAAAAATAAACAAGTAGGTAGGTACGTCAACTTTTATTTATTAGGCAAATATATAAATGTAAAATTAAACGCAATAATTATACAGAAGCCAAGAAAATATTCATAAATTACCTAGGTACATTAAAATAAGATTCCGGTGCCACCCATAACAACTGTTTATAATAATAACTCTTGGAAGATATCAACAAGAATTTAAAATAGCCTTGCTACTGCGTACCATAAATATGCGGTCAACAGTTTTATTATGAGCTACAAAAAAACTTAACATATTTTCCAAACTAAATACAAGTTTTAAGTTAATGTAGCTATTATAAATTATAAATGAATAAACATTTTAACAAGTAAAACATTTAACATTTCAAAATAATTATAATTTATATTGAGTTTGTATAACAGAGCTTTATAATTGGTGAACAAAATGTAATAAATTCAGCACTGTTAGGGAGGAAATATATGAGAACAACTACAAAAATAGTCTGCCAATTAGTGTGGCACATAGCTTCCTCGCGTACTTTAAGGATACTTTGATGTTACGTCCCACTATTGTATAATTTATTTACAAAAAATTTGTCAATTTTTTTTTTTGTAAAAAAAAAATGTATTAATTTAGCAATATTTTATGTGCGTAGACGGTTGAAAGTAATATGGGTTTATCTGTGGGCTACTTTTGACACACAATCTGAATTTCTTAAATATTGTATGAGTACTTTTAAAGATATATGTATAAATAAAAAAAAGAAAAATTGCTTGCATAAGAGTCTGCAAGACAGTGAGACATTTTCATGTAACGCTTTTTGGTGTCGTTTTTTGGTAACACTTTTCAAGTATGTGCCAAAGTAAAGACATGAAAATGTCAAAAAATTTGAGCGTGCAGATTCTTGCGTTTGTAAATTAGGAATGAAATCGAACATATATGTAGTGCACGAAGAAAGAAAGTACTTTTCTTCTTTTCCAGTTTATTAAGAAGTAATCTTTTAGCTTCTTCACTCTTCACCCATATTTTTATAATAAAAGCAAAAAATTATAGTTTAACAAAAATAAAAATTAAATTTATGTATGTAAGTTTATTAGAAATAAAATTCTAAGGGTCATGGCGTTTTCCGATGCAAATCGGAGCAGTAGAACAGAAGTTGTAGTTGACGTGGGGCAGGTAGCCAGGGAGGGGAGGGGTGGGTAGGTCCTACTGAGCGCGGTAGAGGGAGACCCTATCTATACCAAGAGCGGACTGACTCTATTGAACCCCTCCTATATCTTCCTAACTCCCTGTTCCTGAATCTTCCCTACTGGTTTTTGGTAACGCTTTTCGAGGTTATGTGCCATAGCCAAGACATGAAAATGGCAAATGTTTTAGAAAAGAAACCAATGGACGCAGAAGATTGAAATTAATATGGGACCAACATTATTGGGCTTATTGTGACAGACGTGTAGTTTTTTCGTTTTCTTTTTGGGTGGTTCACAAAATGTAAAATAACGGACCGACTGACAGACTGAAAGCCAGAAACAAGACCAAAAATTATCCCTGATGTCTGAGCTGGAATTTTTGAAATCGGAGACATAAATATATTTCGCATCTTAAATATTTAAATCCTTAAATTTTGACCCCCCCCCCCCCAATACCTGTCGACACCTGCTCGCAGCCGGTTAATCCAAGAACTGGCTACCAGACAAAATTATTAAAATTATGTGGCGGCCGGTGCGAGGGTATCAAAATTTAAATATTTAAATTTTGGGACATGCTCCTAGTGTTATTGCGGGTTGATTTCTGGGTGTGGAGACAATAGTATTTAAGGATGGAATAGTGTTAACAGGACAATATTTAGTGCATTGACAGCTCGGGAAAGGGAATAAATGGAGTGGGGAGCCAATGAAAATTCAGGATTTTGAAATCCTTATTTTTCATTGGCTCGCCATTTGAAACAAACTGTATGGTCCGGTAAACAGTATAGAAACAGGCACACCCGCAGATTCGGACGACTTAATAGCGAGAAACCATGATAACGCATACGAACCGAACGTGCGTTAAGTGATGCAGATGTTTCAGAGGCTGATATTAAAGCAAAAAAGAAGTTCGCTATACATTAATTAATCAAATCTATCAAAAAATTAGATATTTTTTTATTTATCAAATTCAAATATATATTATTTTTTTATGTAAACAAAAGTAATTAACGTACTTTTGACCTTTTAGAAAATGAAACAAAAAAAATGTATAATTTAATGAAAAAGACAAAAACAAACAAACAAACCTTTTATAATAATTAAACTCTTTCATTTTTAAATTAAATGAAAAATATGTAATTAAATTTTCCTTACTTTATGTTACGTTATTTGGCTGTGTTAAGTTATGAAAATTTAATTAATGTAAAATTGTTTAATATGATTTAAAATACATATATTTAAATTTTAATTTGACTGAAGTACTCTAATTAAGTTATAATAAACACAATTATCCAAATAAAATAAAGTAAAAATGATAATACAGGCTTACAGAATTTTAATAAAAGAAAATTTCAAATGGAGGACGGTAAATAATTAGTAAGAGGAAATATGTATATATACTAGGTAATAGAGATTCCTTACACTACACAAGAAGACGTTACAATCGGATAGTATCATGAAAATAAAAGGCTATTACAACGGAAATAAAGCAAAGAGACAGCTATACTTTTAACTGGGGGCTTGAGTAGGAGAGCAGTTAGCTAACAAAAAATAGGTCATAAATAGGACATTCGGCAATATAGTTTGTAAAAAAAAAACATTAAGTCAATTTTGATTGATGCTTTAGGCATGCATATGACCAGGGGAAGGTTAAAGTATAGCCAAATGTTAATAATCTAGTCATATTTCTAAGTTTTTACCCCCACGACCCACAAAAACAGAAGATGGAGATTTATTCTGAATTTGTATTTAAACTAATAATCTTCATCTTTCATCTATTTCATCTTATAGATATATATAAGATTGGAGTGGTGTCTGTACATTTATTCGATTGGGCTCAATAGGACACTAAATAAGGGTGTTATAGGTTATAAAAACTTTTTTTTTAGGTTAAAACTTTTAAATCACCCCTTACCTGATTCCGGTGATAATTATGTTATAAAGGTTTAGGCATCCTTTATAACATAATTATCACCAATTCTTTTAAACGCTAAAATAAACTTTTTAAGTTAAATTTTTGTTTAACTTTTTAGTAGTATAATAATTTCTAAATAATATTGATATCTGCCAATAGGGATTGTACAAAATTTTATTCCTAAGAGGAACATAGGGAAAAGTAAGAAAAGAAGGGGAATTGAGCCCAGACCGATCTTCTAATGTTAGAAAGTTTATAATTGAGAAAGCACTCCTATTTTCGATGCAAAAAGACATCGAAACATATAATATATTAATCAAAGATAATTCCAATTTTAACCCAGGAATGTGAAAAGACCCGGGGGCTACAGAAGGGAAATAAACCCCTACTTTTCCCAGAAAGTTAACTTTTAAGAATTTTTCATCAGTAGTCGGAATTATTTTTTTAATTATATTATCAAAGGGTAGGGGGTATAGAAATTAGGGGAGGGATAGAATCTAGATAATCTCGATAAGGAAAATAATTTAAAAGTTTCTTGATGGTAGGTTTATAAACCCATTAAATTAAAAATAACACACTCCGCAGCGAAGCAAGGGTATCCAGCTAGTACAATATAAAATCAAATTTCCTATTTCATTTACAAATTCATTACTGTTATTAAATAAGTTAACAGGTGGATATATTAATATTTAAATAAGGATAATATTTTTTTATGATCAAAACCAATTTTTTTAACCGATAAATAAATAGCACCCCCAAATTTGGAGCTAAAATTAATTTCTCTATTTCACCTCGGGTATGATTTTTCTAAATATGCATGCCAAATTTCGTCCAAATTGGCCCAGTAGTTTAGGCTCTAGACGTCTGCACAGACAGAAGACAGACAGACATTTTTTTAAAAACCACTTTTTTGGACTCAGAGGACCTCAAAACGTGTAAACCCATCAAAATATCAAAATCGAATTTTCACGCCATCACAATACTTTCTCTTTATATGAGAAAGTAAACAAATTTGGAAACAACTAGCGTATATTAACCTTATTCAATGAAATAAAGCAATAAAAATTAAATATTCAATAATAAATAAATAATAAAAATCTGAATTAAACAAAATCTTAAGTGTAGTGGGTAGAGAGAGAAGAAAGAAGTTGCCAGAGTTTCAGTATTAAAAGAATAAACCAATTATCAATTTTACGACCAATTTGGCGTCTGAATATGAATGTTATCTTCGTAACGGCATCAAATTTCCGAAACGAGGTGGTTTAAAACGTTGTTAGGATGGATTTATACACTATATTTCAATTATAGTCCGTTCAGAATTCTTTTTTATGAGAATTCGAACCAGATTATCCACTATAGAACTATACAAAAATATTATTTATTTATGATTTTAAACATCAATTCCTTTGATCGTTAAATTAAAAATGCAGTGCGGTCAAAAACGATTTATTACTTACCATTTATATCAACATATTTATTTCGGTTTTGTAATAAATTTAAAATATCCATAATAATTTCATTTAAAAAAAAAAAATAAAATAAAAAATAAGCGAAAGCAAGACAATAATAATAATTAATGAACAAATAAAAAAAAAAAAAAAAACGAAAAAACTTTAAGGCTAAGAATGTAGCAATTAATCATTCTTCGCGAGGACTTATAATTTAAGATGGACTAAAATAAGTGTCAACTATGAGAGGGCAATTGTTTATATTAAGATCTTTAAGTTTCTTATTAGTAAGTGAATAAATCAACATTAATTTTAGAAGTCAGGTTCCTTCTAACAGAGAAGGGGAAGAAAAGGATTCATAGTATGTTTCTGACATGGTGAAGCAATGGCACTCATCTTTCTTTTTCTCATCTTGAAAATAACACATATATATATAACAATAAAGATAACGGAGAAGATAAAGTCAAAAATGCTATATAAAAAGATTTTATCTACGATTGATACGAAATATAAACATTGTATCTCTGTTTAGATGCGTAAAAAGTGATTTTTTACGTACTTGTATTCATTGCGCATGCGCGTCTCATAGTTCTGAATAATTTCTCTTCTTTACGTAAATCTTAAACTAATTTTCTGTTCTTTTATTTAACTAACTGTTTATATCGAGTTTTTATGAAAAACAATGAGTGAATCAAGTGAGTAGAGAATAATACTCCTCCAGAAATAATTAATTCGGCAAAAAAATCAACTCAAGAATTAATGCCATCTTTATCAAGAGAGAGATACGAACTTACATACAGCAAGTTTATTTTTTTCTGTATTTATAATTTAAGTCTAACAATCGTAGATAAAGTACGGTACGCAACTCGTACGAAAAAGGCATTTTGCATTGCTCGTGTGGTTTTACTACCCTCGCTATCGCTCGGGTGCAAACTCCACACTCGCATGCAAAATGCTACTTTCCGCACTCGACGCGTAATGTACTATTGTTTACTTTTAACAAACTGAGACTCGGTATGTATATTAAATTATATCAACTTCATATATTGCAATATAATAATAATTAAGCTCAAACAAAAAATAGTTATCTCATCGTCAATGCATATAAGTAATACTCAAAATCCTGTTTTTCATTCATTTCTGATGCAATACAATGTCATGCATATTTTAATTAAATTAAACTAAGACAAATTAAACGGAACTTTTAATTTTTAAATATTTAAGTTACCTTATGTACTTCGTTATTATCATTGAATATACAAAAACGAATTTTACAAACTCTAATAGAGAATCAACAAAAATAGTCTGCCAATTATTGCGGCTTATAGCATCCTCATGTCCTATTTCGTATAATTTTATGATTTTATACTTGCACAACCTGTTAATATCAAATTTATTTATTTTTCCCCCCATTTTTTAAAGTTGTCGAAATGATTTTGACTTTTTTCATGAATTCAAGTATTAATTTAGCAGAATTTAAAGAAAAAAACGCAAACGGTTAAAATTAATCTGGGGCTATCTGCGGGCTACCTAAGACATACCATCCAAATTTAAAAAAAAAAACAGAAGAGTACTTTTGAAGATATATGTGTCAATAAATTGTATGTTTGTGCGTATGTGTAAGAGAAACAAATGGGCATAAAATATTGAAACATATAAAGGACTAACAATGCTCTAATTATGACGTACCTTACGAATTTCGAAACGAAAATCGAACGTGTAATTTTTAACATAATGTTGGTTGGAAAATATTGAGCTATAGACAGACAAGAAACCAAAAATGTTCCTTGATGTCTAAACGGGTTTCTATTTGGAAATTTTAATATCAGAGACATAAAAAATGTTAGTTTTTTCAGAATGATCAGATATCTTCCTTTACCTTCGGTATAAGATCGGAAGCAATAAAATGTTAACATAAGAAACTCTGAATAATAGTCCATTTTAATTAAACGTTTATGTTTTGCGGTCCTAAATAATAAATTAGAATGAAGGACTCTCCAATTAATAAAGGTTAATATGAAGAGAAAATATATAGCCATCAAGAATTAATATTCAAGCAGGGTTCAACAGTAGTATTCTCTACGGCTTCTAGTAATTAACTGTGGTAAAGGTATGGCCAACCTAAAACCCTAACAAATTATTTTCAGTAGTCTTACGATATTAATAGAATTCCTGCAGTATATAACAGACTAATCATTTCATCATCTCATTTAAATATAATATTTTTTTAAATAAATCCATGTTTCCTTTTCTTTAACCATGTAATCGTAACAACTAAAAAATCGGTTCGATTAATCGAACCAAACTTTCTCATATAGATGTAGATCCTCCATTTAAATCTCATGATATCTTATTTAATTGATTTATTTTTAAACATATTTAAAATAGGACTAAAAATATTAGTGAGAAGATGGTTGTGTACAAATTATCCCTGAAGTCTAAAACGGATTTCTGACTTGGAATTTTTAAAAATCGGAGACATAAAACATTTTCGTCCGTTGCCTACGGTAGGCTCGGAAGCAAAATATTAAAAAATTTCTTGATAATATTTAAAAAAAAAAAAAAAAAAATCGGTCCGAAACAAATCAGACAAACTTTTTCATATAGAGTTCATAATTACTTAGCCCAGTGTTTTCGTATATAAGTTTTCGTGTTTTCGTAGATACATTTAATTATTACTGAACATTTCATCAAAATGAATTATAAAAATAACTTCTACTCGGCGGGGAATCGAACCCAGCCTCTCTCCGACCGCGTTTAAAACTATTTTCTAAGGAATTAGATTTTTCCCGGGATAAAGGCTAATATCGTTAGATTTTTATTTAAATGGACTACATTTTAGAATTTTTTAATTATAATAGTCGGAACCGTTTCCAAAAAATATTTTTTTTTCGGAGTTTTTAGGGGGTAGCGCCCCCAAATTTGGAGCTAAAATTCATTTCTCGATTTCGCCTCGGGTATGATTTTTCTAAACATGTATGCCAAATTTTGTCAAAATCAGCCAAGTAGTTTAGGCTCCAGCCGTCTATACAGACATATGACAGACATTTAAAAAAAAAAAAAAAAAAAAAAAAAAAAAAACACTTTTTTGAACTCAGGGGACCTCAAAACGTGTAAATCAATCAAAATCTCAAAATCGAATTTTCGCGTCATCACAATACTTTCTCTTTATACGAGAAAGTAAAAATATAATATGATTCTTTACAAATCATTTTATGAGATTAATACCATTTAAATCATAATTTATAGATAAGTAATTAATTAGATGCAATAAGTAAAATAATTATAGCCTTTTTACAAATGATCTGATAACTAGGCCTTTTTGTTTAATTGTTTTAAACACTTGAGTTGTATTGGGTTGTTTTCTCATGTAGTTGTATGCAATATGCAATTAGTATTGTTTTAGTGGATCGTGTAAATAGGTTGTATGGTTGTGTAGCAATCACTTTAGTCTGCAATTGTTTTCTGTTTTGTTTTCCTAGTTTTAATGTAGGTCGCACTGAAAAGTCTCCACCGGATCTTGTTTTTCCTCTAAATCTAATGTGAAGTTGTTATTTTGCTTAACTTTTGTATCAATAAAGTGCTTTTTTTTCTCTAATGCAACAAAGTGTAAAGTAATTATAGATACATGGTCTTCTTTGAATTCTTTTTATTGGTTCACTAAGATACAAATTAAAATAGAGACAATTTATTGTACATAAGTGACCTAATTTTGTTTTCAAGATAATAGCTACCCTTGAAGAAGCTACCACAAATTACTTTTTCTTTATAGTTAATAATTATCTAGTTTGTGATTGTTTAATGACAGTATTCATAAGCGTAACTGCAAATAAATAATCTTAAGGCCGGTATACACGGGGACACTTTTGTTGCTAGAGTGGGTGTCTAGATCGAGTGTCACAGTGGAGACACCGCCTAGAGTGGTGCTAGACTACCCCCACTTCTCTCTAGCTGATGTCGCTCGCGGTGTCTGGTTTCTTCGTGTAGACACCTCTCAGTTTGCTCTAGCAGCCAGTCTAGGTCAGTTTCAGCTAGGTGAAACTTTTTAGCTAGAGCAGAATGCCTACAACTGCAGCTGGGCAGCGTTCCTTCCATTTTCCTTATGTATTTATCCACATTTGTTATTGTCAATCATACATACAGGGTGTCCGAATTCTAAATATTAAAATTCAAGAAGCATATTTAGGAAGCCAACTTCTTAAATACCAGTTATTCTTAAATCAGTATTTATTAATTAAAGTTTTTTTCTTTTTTTACGTAATTTTATTACTTGTACTTTCAAGTGTTTGTAAGACGTACTATGGATTTATTTAATGAGTTCGAATATTTTTATATTTTATTAATAAAATATGTCTCGTCTCAATATTATCAGCCACGATGAAGCCAAATGACAGTAAAATCCACACGTAAATGGGTAAAATATCGACGTAATAAAATACATAATTATAAATAAAATATATAAAAGTAGATTATAAATATTTTTTGTAAAAGTAAATAATAATAATAAAGATAACTAGAAGTAAACTTTGGTTTAAATCTTTTATGAACTAAAAAAGATAATTAAATGTAACTTTAAAAATAGATTTAATTAGACATAATAGATCTGTTTTCAAAAGTGTAATATAAAAAAAAAATGTGCTATAAAAAATTGATAAGTAAAAGGTTTAAGGAATAAACAGTTTTTCAGGAAGTTGTAATAGCCGCAATGTAAAATAATAATAGAAGTTTAAAAAAAAATAATAATAATTGAAGCGAGCGTAGCGAGCTTCCTACATACAACGAAATATGCTCCGTGTCTGTCTGTCTGTCTGTCTGTCTGTCTGTCTGTCTGTCTGTCTGTCTGTCTGTCTGTCTGTCTGTCAGTAACGTTCACGCGTGTGACGATAACTTGAGTAAAAGTTGACCGACTTAGTTGAAATTTGGTATACATGTTCCTCTTACTAATACTCAGGCTAAGTTCGTTGGACAGCGTGATCCGTCCATGAGTTCGCGCGCAACGCTCGCGTAAACGAGAGGTACAAAAATTAAATTGGAATTTCAGGACGGGAAAAGATTCTATCATCATCTATTCGATGAGACGAACATTTTTTTCAAATAACATTTTTTACTAAAACCAACAGCGACACCGCTATGACTTAATAAAGATCGCTAAAACTATTAAAGCTGACCTAAACGTTTATAATAGAGAAAACAACATTTTTACCGATATCTTACGTTCTAACGAAACGATTTTAATAAAACTTCATATACACCATCTAATGCACAATTGAAAAAGGCATGCAAAATTTCAATTTGATACATGCAGTAGTTTGTTCGTAGCAAAGAGATACATTTTATAATAATTGAAAAAGAGATGTGTGGTTAGAAGAATAGTAAGACTGCGGGGTGGTTCCCTTACTACTAGCCGCTGCACTACTACCAGACCCATTATCTATCAACTCATCACGATTCACGATAATCTATTTTTTCAATATTCAATACATATTTATTACTATACGCTCGCTTCAATGATAGAGCCACGCGATGCCTAGTAATAAAAATATTAGAGGTAGCGAGGTGTGCGTAGAACTTTCCAACCAACACAGTCCTGCTGAGTCACTCGATGAGTGGCTGATATAGTCAGTTAAAATAGTATATTCATTTATATGTATAACTAGGCATCGCGTGGCTCTATCATTGAAGCGAGCGTATTGCAATAAAATAGTGAATATTGAAATTTGTTAATCATGATGAATGTCATAGTTGAAGATAAGTGGAAGAGGGTGGTAGTAAGGGGTAGAGTGGGGGTACTCGGTACAAAGCTTTACTTCATAAGAATCTTAACCACCCGTAATAGCTATTTAACTAATATTATAAATGTATCACTTCATTACTCAAATACTACTGCTTGTATCAAGTTGAAATTTTACATACTTGTTTCAATTGTACTTTAGACGATGTACATGAAGTTTTATTAAGATCGTTACGTTAGAACGTAAGATATCGGTAAAAAGGTTGTTTTCTCTATTTTAAACGTTTAGGTCCGCTTTAATAGTTTAAGCGATCTTTATTAATTCATAGTAGTGTCGTTGTTGGTTTTACTAAAAAATGTTATTTGAAAAAAATGTTCGTCTCCTCAATTAGGTGATGATAGAATTTTTTCCCGTCCTGAAATTCCAATTTTAAATTTAAAGCTCACGTTTACGCGAGCATTGCGCGTGAACTCTTGGACGGATCACGCTGTCCAACGAACTTAGCCTGAGTATTAGTAAGAGGATCATGTATACCAAATTTCAACTAAATCGGTCAACTTTTACTCAAGTTATCGTCACACGCGTAAACGTTACTGACAGACAGACAGACAGACAGACAGACAGACAGACAGACAGACAGACAGACAAGATGCATATTTCGTTGAATGTAAGAAGCTCGCTTACGCTCGCTTCAAATATCAGCTAATAGAATGAATAAAGTATAGTCGAAAGTTCTTCATCAAAAGATACAAATTAAATAAGATATAACTAGGCATCGCGTGGCTCTATCATTGAAGCGAGCGTATAAATATGTATTGAATATTGAAAAAAAAGATTATTGTGAATCATGATGAGTTGATAGATAATGGGTCTGGTAGTAGTGCAGCGGCTAGTAGTAAGGGAACCACCCCGCATTCTTACTTATTCCACTAACCACACATTATCTCTATTTCAATATTTATAATTTGTATCTCTTTGCTACAAACAAACTACTGCATGTATCAAGTTGAAATTTTGCATACCTGTTTCAATTGTGCATTAGATGGTGTATATGAAGTTTTATTAAAATCGTTTCGTTAGAACGTAAGATATCGGTAAAAAGGTTGTTTTCTCTATTATAAACGTTTAGGTCCGCTTTAATAGTTTTAGCGATCTTTATTAAGTCATAGCGGTGTCGCTGTTGGTTTTAGTAAAAAATGTTATTTGAAAAAAATGTTCGTCTCATCGAGTAGATGATGATAGAATCTTTTCCCGTCCTGAAATTCCAATTTAAATTTTGTACCTCTCGTTTACGCGAGCGTTGCGCGCGAACTCATGGACGGATCACGCTGTCCAACGAACTTAGCCTGAGTATTAGTAAGAGGAACATGTATACCAAATTTCAACTAAATCGGTCAACTTTTACTCAAGTTATCGTCACACGCGTAAACGTTACTGACAGACAGACAGACAGACAGACAGACAGACAGACAGACAGACAGACAGACACGGAGCATATTTCGTTGAATGTAGGAAGCTCGCTACGCTCGCTTCAATAATTCCAAACATGAAAAAAATGAGATAAACATAATAAAATAGACTAAAATGGTAATGCTGAACAAGGCAGCATGTGAATCTACTATGAATACGGCGACCAAATGAAGTGTACTAGATTAGAAAAATGCGACACCGTGTGGACAGTCCGGACACTGCTCTCGCAACTTTATTCAAGGTCACTACCCGAGACTACTCTCAGAGACTAGTCTAGCTAAATTTTGGCCCTCAGTGTAGACAGATGGGACACCGCTCTCGCTAGACTGTCTCGCTCTAGGTGTCCCCGTGTATACCGGCCTTTAAGCAATCAAATTCAAAATATTAAATTAAATATATTCATCATCTAAATCTCTCATATTAAATTAGTATACTTAAAGGCCCCCATACACGATCAAACATTTTGCGCAAACCTGATGTCGGGCAAATTTAGACCATACACGTCAAACATCATACAGCCCCATACACGGTCAAAATGTTTGCGCAAACATTTTGACAGTGTATGGGTCTTAAGGCCTTAAACAACTCTGTCTAAACACTACACGTATTAAATTTCCTTAACATGCAATCACTTCTTCCAGTGTTTAACTTCTTCATATACCTACTTTATTTATGTAGTTGAAGCGAGCGTAGCGAGCTTCCTACATTCAACGAAATATGTTCCGTGTCTGTCTGTCTGTCTGTCTGTCTGTCTGTCAGTAACGTTCACGCGTGTGACGATAACTTGAGTAAAAGTTGACCGATTTAGATGAAATTTGGAATACATGTTCCTCTTACTAATACTCAGGCTAAGTTCGTTGGACAGCGTGATCCGTCCAAGAGCTCGCGCGCAACGCTCGCGTAAACGAGAGGTACAAAAATTAAATTGGAATTTCAGGGCGGGAAAAGATTCTATCATCATCTATTCGATGAGACGAACATTTTTTTCAAATAACATTTTTTACTAAAACCAACAGCGACACCGCTATGACTTAATAAAGATCGCTAAAACTATTAAAGCGGGCCTAAACGTTTATAATAGAGAAAACAACCTTTTTACCGATATCTTACGTTATAACGTAACGATTTTAATAAAACTTCATATACACCATCTAATGCACAATTGAAACAGGTATGCAAAATTTCAACTTGATACAATCAAAATTCTTTGCGTAGTGACGAGATACATTAATAATAATTGTTTAAAAGCTACCGCGGGTGGTGAAGATTGTTATAGTTGTATATTGTATAGGTTTGTTTAGGAAGTAAAGCTTTGTACCGAGTACCCCCACTCTTCCCTACACTACCCTCTTCCACTTATCTTCAACTATGACATTCATTATGATTAATAAATTTCAATATTCAGTATTTCATTGCAATACGCTCGCTTCAATGGTAGAGCCACGCGATGCCTAGTATATTCATTTAGAGAAAAAATCGAAAACTAAATGTAATTAGTTTAGTTACACTTTTTAAATATTGCTTCCGAGCTTACCGAAGGTAACGGAAGCATTGCGTTCACTTTTGAAAACGATAAACTTTTATGTCTACGATTTTAAAAATTCCAAGACAGAAATCCGTTTCGGACACTAGGGAACATTTTTGGTCTCGTGATTGTCAGTCTGTCTGTCTGTCGGTCTGTGTGTCCGCGAATCCTGAAACATGAGACGATAATTTGAGTAAATGTCGACCGATTTTGATGAAATTTGGTAGACATGTTCATTTCATCAATGCCCAGGACGAGTTCGTTGGACAACGTTATCCGTTTAACGCTCACGTAAACGTGAACTTAAAAAAAAATCAAAATTTATCTATTCAATGAGACATTTTTTTAAATACAATTTTTCAGTAAAACCAGCAGCGACACTGCAATGAAGTGTTAATAGTTTTTTACACAATGAACAATATAACAATAAAGTAAAATAACAATGTTAATGTTAATATAACTATAAAATACATGATAGGATACGAGGAAGCTATGTGCCACACTAATTGGCAGTCTTAATTAATTAATTTTTAATGTATTAAGTAAACAATTTAAGCATTCTATATAAAATAATATAAATTTTAAATTATTTATGGTAAATATGAATTTTTAATCAATTCTATTCTGTATGCAATTAAAAGCAAGTACTTATAAACAAATAAGAATAATAGATTTGTAGAGAACATACGCAAAGAGAAATTATAAGAGAAACTGGAAAGTTATTTTAAAATATATCATTTACAAAGAAAATTAACTCGGAACTGAAACAAGTAATATACATAGAAAGTTATTCTTAATCTGCAAGTTCCTGGAGTAACAAGTTCTTCTTGTTTGAAGAACTCGATGAGAAGAGAACGATTTATTTTCAAAAACGAGTTATAAAAGGTTGTGACGGTGGTAACAAGGCTGGGTATCATAACTGACTTGTCACATCGATATCACAAACAACTGTTTTATATTTCACTAAGTCGGTGAATAATGCAACAAGTTTTACAACACGAAACTTCAATAAAATATAAAAGCCAGGATAAAATTCCCTCTATTTAACGTTCAGAAAAAAAGTTTTTTGCAGCAGTGTTGTTAAAGTAAAAGATTTAATTGGATTCTAATTAATGATTTATAAGAACTAATACTTAACACCTTTTTACAATAAAACAACGTATTGTCAGCGTTTATTGATTGATGATCATAAATACCTATATACCTATATTTAATGAAAATGACAAAAAGCAAATTTTTAAGTAGTAAATGAAGTCTTTTGTAGGTGTTAAGAATTATACTTTCTTTCTCCACTTGCAGCGAAAGTAATCTCATTATATTAAATATACCACTTTCTCATAAAAACAACGCTTTTTATGATTTCGAATTTAAAAATATAAAAACATTTTATCCTGTTTTGGGAAAAGGATACCGCTGAATGGGGATTACCGCACTTAAAATATGTATGCACTTAGAAAGCTTATTTGAGTTGTCTCAGACTAATTTTTGTAAAAGATTAAAAATTGATATAACTTGGTACCCCGTCTCGGTATCCTTTAGATCCACAGGTATCTGTGTTTATTTTGGGTTATATCAGAGGGGGGGGGGGGGGGGGGGGGGGGAGAGAGAGAAAGAGATATCATTGTGTCTTAAATACATATATATTAAAAATTTGACGCCTTCGCTGGGTATTTTTTGGTAAATATTTCTAAATATTTACTATTCTAAGAAAAGGGTAAAGTAAACTACTTACTTTACACAACTAATATTTATATTGAACTAATTAAAAATTCTGAGATTGTTTATTTAAGCTGGTCTGCCTGTTGGTCTGTCGGCCTGTCGGTCTGTCGTATCATAAAAACTACACGTCAAATTTTAATGAAATTTGGGTGGTAGGTCATAAATAGCCCATTGATGGTCCCATATAAGTTTCAACCTTCTGCTCTAATTTGTTTCTCTTCCACATGCGCACAGACATACATTTATTTACACCTATAGCTTCAAAATTACTTATCTAATTTGAATGAAACTTTTATTGTTTATCGAAAGTAGCCCGCAGATAGCCCCAGATTAATTTGAACCGTCTGCGCTCTTTAACTTTTCCTAAATTGATACTTTAATTCATGTAAAAAAATAATTTTGACAACAAAAAACAATATTGACAGATTAAAAAAACGGGGGAAAAAATTTAACAAACTAGACAATAAGGGCTTGTAAAATCATAAAATTAATAAAGTACGTGGTAGGATAAGACAAAGCTATGTGCCACATGAATTGGCAGTTTTGAAAATCCATCGTAACAACACCCTGAACATTAATTAATAAGACTAATTTTTTCAACTCCTTAGTTTAAGACCAAGCAGGACTGATGTCCAGAGGCTCAAATTTCAACTCGAAAATGTTTTGCCATTATCAACCCACGAACATTAAATCTGTGGAATCACTGCAGATAATATTACCTTAAAATCAATCACACTCTAGATAATTTTTGCGAATCAAGATATCATAAAAACTACTCGTTTAATTTTAATGAAATTTGGATGGTAGGTCATAATCAGCCCTTTTGTGTTTAAGGCTGAAGAAGAATCAAAAAGTAAACAAATTAGACAACATATAAATAAAGGGTAAGTGGAAAGTAATCTAATGAACTTTTGAAGCTCAGAACAAAAGATTACATTGCACAGAAGTCTGAGCATGTTAAGATTTTTCTTGTAAATAAGCGTTTGATTAACTAGATTCAAATAAACCTCGAAAAAGTTGATTAACCAATTAATATTAGATGAAGATTACAACGCTGCGTTAGTGAAACGGTTTACACAGGGTCGGGTTAAATTTGTCAAGATTGGGATGAAGAACGCAATCAAAACTCAAGGGGTAAAAGGGAATCCTTGAGTTGCAAGGGACGCGAGGTGGGTTTTAGAGCAAAAAGCAGCAAGAGAGAGGATATTGGTAAAACAATTAAAGGTTTATTTGTGCGAAAGGAAGGGAAGGGGGTACGAATTTAGCCTTGGGGTGAGATAATGGGGAGGGGGGTTTGGATTAACGAAGGGTGAATATTTAGCAGAGGAGAATTAGAGTCTGACGAGGGGATTCAAAGTCCCTCAGTACTGGTTTATTCTGAAGAGTTTAAACAGGGAAGAGGAATCTGTAAGGGAAATGCTGATGTTAAGCCCATGCTGGAGCATAGGGCCTGAGGCAGAAGCAAAGGGTTTCAACTCCATTACCATGTGGCCGACTAATCCACTAACTCCACGGATATATGAACTCGATAAGCGGTTTACCCACTAACTAATTTACTTACTTGAGGTCATCCGTATCCTACTGGCATTTTAATTTCGGGTTCTCATGATAAAGTAGAAGTATAATGAAATATATTCCAAAGTTAAACCAAAACTTTTAGGTAGTTTCTAATATTTTTCCCTTTTATATAGTTGATTCACAGTTTTAGTGAGAGTAGTTTAAGGGATAAGGGGGTAATAAAAAGGGTTGTAATAAAAACAGGTTTATACTTTCATCTATGAATAATGATTGCTATATTTCGTCTCTCTCCGAGGCATAGACGTGATTACGACGTTCATTTACTTTTTATAATAAGCTGCGTAAAATCTTCTAATTAAATTAGATTTTTCTTCCATTTAAGTCTTAGAAATTTTAATTTGCATTTCAATCTTAAAATTCAAGCAAAAGAACATAACTCTGTCTACTTAATAATGGAAAAAGACTTAGTTTGTTGTAACCAAAAAATATTCTGCTCTAACAGTGGTTTTAGACTCATTTAAAAAAGATGATGACTGATTAGAAAAAGAGCCAATGAAAAAATGTTTCTTTTGAAGAATACAGTGAATTTAACAATTTCCTGTAACAAAGTTGTTTTTATGAGAAAACGTGCAAAAGATTTATTTCAGAAAAGAAAATGGTTGATAAAAGAAATTCTTTGACTGATCAATCTGAGCTTTCTCTTTTTTTTCTTAAAAGATATAAATAAAATAAGAACACCGCGGCATTACCTGAACCTATCTGAACTAAAAAAGAAATCCTTGGCTTATTTACCTTATCTATAAAAAAAGAGCGATCGGAAGAAAGGTCCAAGTCAATTCCGAGACAATCGACACGATCCGGGAGGTTGCGAAGAGGACGTCACGAAGTCGAGTGAGGTGGGTCTGTCCGGCAAAATTGCGGCAGACTTACAGACAAGAAGTCAAGGCGTGCGTCGGTAAGATTCGATCATCTTCGGAACAATTCGGGCGACGAAAGGATATAAAAAAAGGTCGAAAGAGCTAGAAGGCAAGGATACAATAAATAGAATAAGGAGAGAAGATTGGGTTAAGAACACTACGTGTAGGAACCTACGTGAATAGAATAATTCTTGCGAGCTTTAAGAAAAAAAAAATGAAAAAAGAAAAAACTATCCACAGTTTCTTCCTTATAAAAGTGAACTGAACAAATAAGTTTCTATTGAGGCTAGAGTCTCTTTATTTTTTCATAAGCTTCATCCATTATTCCGGTACCTTGAAACACCTCAGACCTCAGACTGAGTGAAAACAAATCTCGCTCGGAGCTCCACAGAGTAACAAGTTTTAAAAAGTAAATAAATATAGCTTGTCTATGTCTAGAAACATGCTTTCTATTACATTCTACCATTGCTTCATGAATACCAATATATAATATACTAAAAAAGAAGAAAAGAATATATGTAAAAGAAAATAAAGTAGTTTAAAAAAATAATACAACTTATCAATAATTACCATTCGAGCTAGTTTTTAAATAAATAAATGAAAACAAGTAGTCCAGGAGATAGCGTGCAAAAAAGTCAGTGACTAACTTCAAGCTAAAATTTTGTGTATAAGTAAATGTTTTGGTGCCTTTTAAGAATATGTAGTCGGCTAAGTTCGTCTGCGGGACTTTGTAGTAATAGGCAATGAAAAATAACAAACCGATGGGGAGAGACCATGTCCCGCCAATTATGGTGGACAATGTGATTTTCATGATCCTGAATACAAAATTAGTCATATTTGACCGAAAATCAAGTCGATGATAGTTTGTCATTGATAGGTTAGTTATTCAAATATTACTCGATATTACTGAATTTCAGTCTGAAATATTACTGATTTTCAGTCGACTAACTAATTTTGTACTCAGGATCATGAAAACACATTGTCCAGTAGAATTGGCGAGACATGGGAGCTCTCCGGTTTATGCTTTTTTCAAATACTATTGCCTAGATATGTCCTGCAGACGAACTTAGCCGACCACATATTCTTAAAAGGCACCAAAAGATTAACTTATTGATCAAATTCTAGCTTGATGTTAGTCAGACACTTATTTTCACACTATCTTCTGGACTAAAGCCCTTTCGAGTTAAACGTCAAATAAGAGAAAACTAAATTGTTATTATCAAGCTTTTGTTTAATTTATACGTATTGTGAATGAACCTTAAAGACTTCCTTTTATCAGGTAATTGTCCCATACTAAAAGCAAACTTTATATTGCACACCAGTACCTTGCTTTAATAAAACCAAATAAAATGGTTCCAATTTGTATTGAAGATTGGTAGTAATCTAGTTATTTTTTGTAATTAAAAATTTTTCAAATTATTTAGTTCAGGACTAAAGTGAAATCTATCAGATCTGATTGCTGGATTTTTTTAGTAAACTGAAACGCTGATGAGAGAAAATCAGTTGAAAGTTAAGTGTCACCAAGAACCTCTGCCATCTATAGGCCTATTAGGTACTACTAACTACAAAATGTACCACTATTAGGTACTACTAGGTACAAAATATACTACTATTAGGTACAAAATGTAAACTTTTCACAACACTGAAGTCATGTAGCTCGATAATAACAAAAGGAGGACTTGTTCTACTTTAATTCTGACTCCCCCATACATTCTGTGATAAAAAAAGCATTGAAAAATCATAGATGGAAGTCATCGTCATCCTGAACTGTCATATGAAAAGATTTCAGAAATGACATCATATCAGTCTAACATATATTAAATAATAGAGTAGCTGTATTTGTACATAATTAATAAAAATATTATAAAGAGGTAATAGTACATTACGCGTCGAGTGCGGGAAGTAGCATTTTGCATGCGAGTGTGGAGTTTGCACCCGAGCGATAGCGAGGGTAGTAAAACCACACGAGCAATGCAAAATGCCGTTTTCGCACGAGCTGCGTACCGCACTTTATCTACGATTGTTAGATTTAAATAATAAATACAAAAAAAATAAACTTGCTGCATGTAAGTTCGTATCTCTCTCTTGATAAAGATGGCATTAATTCTTGAGTTGTATTTTTGGGGGGAAGGATACCGAAGGAAAATACCTCTGCTTTTCCAGGAAGATTAACTTATATATTTGTTTTCCAGTAATCAGAATCCATTACTAATAAGGGATTTTACAAATTATATTATCTAAAAGAGGAGGTATAGCAATAAGGGGGGAGGGATGCAGGAACCTGGGGCAACTCGATATTCTCGTTTATTAAAATAACTTACAATGTTTCATGACGGTAGTTTATAAAACATTAAATTAAATAAAATACATTAAAAATAATGCAATCCGAAGTGGAGAACGGGCATCCAGGTAGAAGATTATAAATTAAATAAACGGTTTTTTTTTTAAATCAGTATTTAACTAAGGATTACCTAAGTACATTAGATATATTTCATACAAGAAAGAATAATTTTTATTCCTTAAAATTTTAAACATAAACAAAGATGGCATAGTATTTTCTTTATTATTACTTTTTTTTTTTTTTTTACGCGAAAATTTAAAGTTGAGTGAGTATATGGCCTTAGGGATATTCAGGCGTGGCTCCAGAACCTTTTTTTAAAGGAAGTATGCTGTGATTGGGAACATGGCCAAAAACATAGCGAGAAGAATGTGCAGTTGGTTTAAAGCCATATTCGCATATAGTATTATTTAACCCACAACCAACCTTGAGATTAAAAAGAAAAGAATTAATATCAGAGTCCAAGTTTAGTACAATGTATATTTACTAACATCAAGCAGGAAGAGAGAGCCTTGACAATCCTCCCTTAGGGCTTCTAGGCCTAGTCATCAGTCATAAAAACTCAAGCATTGCTAAAAATATTTATTTCAGCACAAAAATACTTTGGAGATTAATTGGTAAGCACCAGTAATTCTTATATTGCTTCCGAGCTTATCGAAGGTAACGAAAGCTATGACATCGTTCTGAAGAACGAAACATTTTTAGGACTCCGATTTCAAAAATTATATGACACAATCTCCGGTTTACTTTCGACAAACCATCCAAATTTCTTTAAATCAGATGTGTACTTTTGAAGATATAGGTGTAAATAAATGTATGTTTGTGCACATGTTGAAGAGAAACAAATGGGCCCAGAAGGTTGAAACTTATATGGGACCAATATTGGGCTAATTATGACTTACCATACAAATTTAATTAAAATCGGAAGTGATAGTTTTTAATAACTTTGTCAAAAGTAACCCAAAATTAATTTAACAGTCTGAGTTCTTTAAATTTTGCTTAAACGATACTGAAACTCATGTAAAAAATCAACACCATTTTGGTAGATTTAAAAAAAGGTGGGGGGAAGGTAATTAAATAAATTTGACAATAATTGGTAAAAACATTAAAATATACTAAATAGGAAGCTATGTACCACACCAATTGGCAGACTATTTTTAAAATAGAAGTCATTTGAAAGATCGCATAAAATTGTTTTATTCGATTACATAAATCTCAGAAAATTACAAATTGGATAAATTATTATGTTACGATGTATATATAGATTAAGACCATAATGATTAATGAAGGCTCTGTAGCTAAGATTAGGAAATATGAAAGGGTCAACAGATAGACTAATAATTATATAGACTTTTTAGTTATCAAATTTTAGAATGTGCTTTGAATGTCATAGTGTACTAAATCTTATTTTTCTTATCTTTATAGTGATCTCATCCAAGCTAAAGTTAAGTAAAGTCAAGAACAAAGTAAGAGTTTTGTATTTTCATTCTATTTTTTTTAAATGCTACGTCTCGACAAGAAATCGTTTGTTAAGTTTTGAAAAAAAAGAAAGGATTGGAAAAAAGGCAGTCAATTTTTTAATGAGTGGCCAGAGCAATCATAATGATTTGTTCGAGAAGATAAGGGAGTACGAAAGACCGTTTCCATTTTAAAAAGAATAAGGTAAAAAAAAGGACCACAGGACTCGCTATCCCTGAAATTGAACTGTCTTTAATTAAATATGAATCCATTTCCAAACTAGTGCAGAGTTAGGGTTCGAAAGCTTTCTTATAAGATAATAATGAAATTTCGGAGAAGGTTTTATAATTGCGGTTGAGATTACTATCTTAGTTTCGTGGTCGGAGCATAATTTAGCTAAGTGGGAGCTGATTTACGAAGGACAGACGTTCGAGTAAGTCTAGAATAGTAAAGGCTGTTAATCAATGACAAGCTGAGTTATAACTATGAACGTCAAGAGCTGATAATTCCGCTCGCCTCTATACTAAATCCAAATAAATACTACAGTAACTGACAACGTACTTTCATTGTAAATAAGTACAGCTCAAGAATACGAACAGCATTCCGATAAATCAACTACTAAATCGAGGCTACTTTATACTGAGACATTATATATCTCAACTTCAATTTAAAACAAAAATAGAATCTTTCTTTATAAAACAGACTTTTTACACATCTGACACAATTATATTTATATTAATTTATAAAATTAAAATTCTTTTGGAACTGTTTAACTAAGATCTCTATTATATCATTTTCATTCCGCTCTATTAAACATGAACGGCGTGGCGCCAGAAACATAAACAGCGTGGCGTACTTTACTTGATGTAATGATAAAAACCTACATTGAATAATTAAGGCGCTTTTGAAAAATGGCTGTATCGAAGTTTAAAACTGTAATGTGGAATCAAAAATAGTGATCTCCTTTGTCAATTTATGAATCTACCCTGCAACTCTAAGGTTGAAATTTTAATTACTAATTTAATTACTGTAAAAATGTATACAACATATTAATTACTGGGACAAGTGTAGTTTAGTGAACATGATCGAATAATCTAATATATTGACGGTTTACCTTTTAGGTACACCATAAGGTAAACCTTCAGTAGACTATATGGAAAACCTTTAATAGACTATAAGGTAAACCTTCAGTACACCATAAGGTAAACCTTCAGTAGACTATAAGGTAAACCTTCAGTAGACTATAAGGTAAACCTTCAGTAGACTATAAGGTAAACCTTCAGTAGACTATAAGGTAAACCTTCAGTAGACTATAAGGTAAACCTTCAGTAGACTATAAGGTAAACCTTCAGTAGACTGTAAGGTAAACCTTCAGTAGACTATAAGGTAAACCTTCAGTAGACTATAAGGTAAACCTTCAGTAGACTATAAGGTAAACCTTCAGTAGACTATAAGGTAAACCTTCAGTAGACTATAAGGTAAACCTTCAGTAGACTATAAGGTAAACCTACCAGCGGACCTACCAGCGGTAGTGGATGTATAGTTATAAAAAAAAAAAAATAATAATAAAAAATCCACTAATAGATAGAGAATTAACGAACGTAAAAAACGTTAATAATGTTAATAATTAAATCGAGACGGAGACCTCGCTCTAGGTGCCTATCTGCACTTTATGAAGTTAGTAGTATTGATTGAGATTTTATGGTATTTACTCATAGTGAAGGTTGATAAGAAAAGAAAACACTTTTACTTGTTCAATAATTTTATTGTCAAACCATAAATATATTTTGACTTACATACCGGTTTCGACTTATTCAGTCATCATCAGTGTAATCCTCAAATAATCAGTGTCATAATCAGTGTAATTACACTGATGATGACTGAATAAGTCGAAACCGGTATGTAAGTCAAAATATATTTATGGTTTGACAATAAAATTATTGAACAAGTAAAAGTGTTTTCTTTTCTTATCAACCTTCACTATCTGCACTTACTGAGGTCTCTTTCCAAAATTATCAAGCAAACAATTATTTGTTTTAAATTGAATAATAATGTAATTATTTTAAGTATTATTTTTGAGAATTGTTTTATTGGAGGAAATAAATATTATTATTATTATTATTATTATTACCACCTTCAGTAGACTATAAGGTAAACCTTCAGTAGACTATAAGGTAAACCTTCAGTACACCATAAGGTAAACCTCCAGTACACCATAAGGTAAACCTTCAGTAGACTATAAGGTAAAACTTCAGTACACCATAAGGTAAACCTTCAGTAGACCTTAAGGTAAACTTTCTCAGTACATTATATCTAATTCAGACTTTTAGGTTCTTATTTAGATGAAATCCAAGTCACTCCATTTTTCTATTATTTAAAAAAAAAAATCGAATCGGATAATTTAAAGATAATAACATAATAAGTCATTTAATTTAAAACTAAAAGAGGAAAATCAATTTATGTTAACAAACAACATTCCTCCCTTTAAGTAACACAGTATAAATCAAATTATAATTATTATTTACTACGGGAAACAGACAGTGAAAAATACACTCAAGCGCCGGGATCCCGGCGCTGGAGTGTATTATAATTTGATTTAAATTAAAATTTCCGTAGTATGAAAACTACCAAAAACTTAAAAATTGAGTAACACATTATATTGAAACAAACTTAAACGACGAGATATTTTATTGATATGAAAAAAATCTTTATTTATCATTAAGGGCAATTTCTTTCAGCACGATAAAAAATTATTTTAAGAATTAATTAGCTAAATATAAACAAACAACGGAGTTTACCGCAAATAAACATAAATCATTTAATAAGTAATACGGTTTTCTTTGGTTCCAAACCTTTTTGAAACAAAAGCTATTTATCTTCACTCTGTTAAGAATTACAAACCTTTTAGGAAACGAAAGAAAAAAGAAAAGATTTGATAAAACGAGAGGGAAAAGTAAGTTTGATTACTTTCTTCCTTACTTAAAGATAAAAAAAAGATATCTGTGGGGGCTATAAAGTAAAAGAAGTTTTAGTTTGAACAAACTAGAAGGGCTCAATAGAAACATCTTATATATAACCTGCTTGATATATCCAGTTAAGAAAGCCTACTTCCAAAAACAAGGTATTTTTTTATCAAAAGAAGAGAGGAAACTAGAAAACAAATAATACAAGTAAAAAGAACAATAAAGAAGAATAAAAAGCTTATTTAACATGATCTATTGACTAAATTTTTATAATAATGCACAACGGAGTATTGTAATCTGGTCATGGGTTACATCTTAACTTAAAAATAAAAACGGCTTATATTGTTAGATTCTCATTTAAATAAATGAACTAAATTTTAGATTTTTTTAATAAAAATCGTCGAAACCGTTTTCAAGAAATATTTTTTTAGAGTTTTTGTGGGGCAGAGCCCTCAAATTTGGGGCTAAAATTAATTTCTTAACATCAGGATATGATTTTTCTGAACTTGTATGCCAAATTTTGTCAAATTCGGCCCAGTAGTTTAGCCTCCAAGCGCCTGCAAAGACGACAGACATTTTTTAAAAACAACTTTTTTTTTACTCAAGGAAATTATCAAAATCGAATATTTGCACCATCTCAATACCATCTCACTCTTTTTAAGTGAAAAACAAAATTTATAATTCTAATTGTTAACCAAATATTTCGTTAAATTTCTGGTTAATAGTTCTTAAGACAAGGAAATGAAGTCAGACAGTAAATGAAAAGATTTTTAAGGAACTCAAAGTATAGAACAACAAAGTAAGAAGGTGACGATACCCAATATTAGATTCACAACACCTAATATAAAAACCCTATTACGTGAATGTGATGCCTTTTAAAGTAGGTTACAAAAAGAGTTCTAAATAGTCTTATGTCTCACGAGCTAAAAGGGGAAAGAATAAGGGACTTGCTATTATTGGATAATGGAAGAGAAGTATAGAGAAAGAGTTCATGGAGATACATTTATGGAAGAGAGGAAGTCGTGTGGAGTCGAGGATAGAATAGTTTAAGAGTCGGGAGGGTTCGGTTCAATGCGCTCTGCTTTACATGCAGCGATAAAACCCTTAACAACTTCTTGTCCTCAGTATCTTGTAGACATCTCGCTTTACCTGAGAGCTTCTCCTAACCCAACACTTTAACACCTAAGTCTACAGATACGACAGCCTCTTGGAATTAGCATGAAACAGTAGAAGTGTCCGAACCTAGCACGACTTGAAAGATATATAAGACCTTGCATTTAAAAGAAGGTGAAAATTGACCACATGACAACATTACTTCGATTAAAATCAATAGAATAGATCCTGCTGACAGAAAAATTACTTAAAAGTGACCAAATTACTGTTATTTTCAATCGATTTCATGGGAATTCCTTTAATTACCGAACAAGGGTTTTTTATTTTCGAAAGTCAGTTGGGGAACTAAAGTAACATGGAAATTGTTTTGAGTTTGACTAAATGGTCAGCTTTCATCAGAACAGGTTAGAAGCCTAAATTAAAAAGCCGTCGGCGGAAGCATTTTTTAACAGATTTATATTACCATTATTAAGAGCGAAACGGCACGGTCAGAACCACTAAGATTATACAATATCATTTAAGGTTCTGAGGAGGAAATGGCTTGTCCGAGGACACCGTCAGATTGGACCACCAGCAGTCAACTTTCCGAAGAGCATCGATTACCTTTTACCTTTCTCAGCAAATTAGACGTTCCTATTGAAAACAAGCTCTTATTAAAATAATATCTTATCAAGAAAACTACATGGGATTGTTTCGTCCTCTAGACTTAGCAAACCCATTAATCACAGCAATCCACATATATTATTATCTTCAAGATGCATCAATCAATTTACTGAAGATTGTTATATTGTTGTAGAAAAAACAAGAATACACACAGCTATTATAATCAAAAGATAAAAAAAATAATGATGAGCATCATCGTAGTCTCAGAATTGTCTTTGATCTCACATTATTTATATTTTATGAAATCTAAGAGAAGGATCACGTTCGTCTGATAATTTTTTTTCCCCTGCAATTCTTGAAATACTTACAACTTTATGCATTGTATTAAAATTTATTTTCGATAAGAATAGATTATTAAAGATAAGATAATTAAAAAATAAAAGTATTAAATTACATTTGGAAGAATATAGTACTAAGTCTATACCTCTGCAAATGTATTTATTTATGATGTAATCTAATAAATGGTATAATGAAATGTAAACATAATATAAATTAATACAGTAATATATAGATACGTTAATTATTAGTATTATTGGAAATGTTAAGAAAACATAATTTAAGTAAAAAAAAATAAAAATAATAATAATAACTGATAATATTGGTCATTTTATTGCAAGACATTTAGGAATATTAAAACAATTTAAAGACGGAAAATTTCAAGATAAAAAGAACATTTTATATACTACGTTTTTAAATTTTCTGTTGAATCGTATGTACTGTTGATAATATAATTGTTATTGTTATATAATATATAATGTTAGTGAAAAAAAAAAATAGTTCCAGATTTATTTACTTCACATAAATGACTACCATCTAGAGAGCTGATCTTAAACCTATAAAAGGACAAATCTTTGTACAACGGATCTCCCCAACACCAAATCTATAAACCGTGCCATCGATATATTTGAAAAAATAAATATATCGATATATTTCCTGTTTTGCTGTCATTCAATGTTTATCTGTTATTTATAAAAATCACAAATTTGAAACCCGTCAAAATGAAGATTGTAAATATGGGATATGGCAAAAAAAAAAAAAATAACATGAGGATTTTTTCCGAACTAACTTTCCATACAGCAAAATTTGCTGAAAACCAATTAAATTCGGCTGAAAGATGGCTAAAAGTATTAAAATAATGCATTCTCATCGTGTTCTGAGGTATGCTAAAAGTTTCAAATGTCTAGCTTTTCGGGAAGTTAGTTAGAAATCGATTGCCAGATTTGTACCGGACAAACAAACAAACAAGAAAGCAAGCTAATAAAAACGTAGTAAAAATAATGTGATTTAAAAAATAAATAAGGCAACAATTTAACTGAAGTATTTCCTGTCCCAAAGACTTCCGACGCGGGGCCAAAAGCGAGACTCGAAAAGCGTTACCAAAAAACGACACCAAAAAGCGTTACACAAGCGTTACTAAAAAGCGTTATATGAAAATGTCTCACTGTCTTGCAGACTCGTATGCAAGCATTTATTTTTTACTAAATAATTCCGAAATGGCAGCCGATATTACGTTAACATATAAAGGATTTATTTATCTTATAGGTGTAAGTGGGTGCGAATTTCAGCTTAATCTGCGAAATAGTTCCAAAATGATTGAGCGATAAATTTATAAAGTTCAAAAGTTTATATTTTCAAAATGGTGGTAGATGTCAAAATGAAATTCAGATGAAATTTTTGTCTTTTAAATTTAAAGAGGTATAATTGGTTCAGATATCAGCGCAATCAGAAAATTGTTGAAATGTTTGCTGACTTAGCAAAATGGTTTGATGAAGTCACAAATTTATGATTTTTCCCGGTCAGCACAACTACATGTAAGGACTGATTTTTGTAACAAGTTCTAACTCTCAACCTTAAATACTGTGAGAGTTATCAGACGGACAGACAGATAGATAAACAGACACACAGACATCCAACTAAAAAACACTCAAATCGTCTTGAAAATCTATAGGTTTCGGATTTTTTGGGGTGAAAACAATGCCTTTCCTTTAAGGAAAAAAAATAATCAAAAACTGATTAAGGGTTACAAATTTCGACATTATATTTCGCGTTATGTGACAAGCGTATAATGCAAAGACTTTCACTCATGTAGCAGACAATGGCTCATCAAATAAATATAATTAAACCTAGAGAAATTAGGTTAATGAGAGATTTAATCCTAAAAGTAAGAAAATGAATTCCTTTAGAACTCCAGGGAAACGTTAATGAAATCAAGGTCAGGATTAGAACGCCCAAGGAACTAGATGGGAGACAAAAAGAGGAAAAAGGAATAAGGCGTCAAAGTAGGAACTCGGTGAGCCAGTAATGAGATTAATCTTGGTCGATGTGGGACGGGACCGGTCGCAGGTAAGCAACGGACATCCCCTTAAGAGTTACAATTTACAAGGTTCAATTAGCTCAAGCCAAGTTGGGAGAAAATCCACCGGCAGATGTCTTTATGTAGTTATCTAGGATACCTAGAATACTTGAGTTGTTCAGCCATAGAAACCAAACTAATGAGTTAGAGTCTATGTTCGCATACACACAGCCTATTAGTCGCGACAAAAACCATTAGTTTAACAACAGAATCACAATATAATATCCTTCTTAAAGATTGAGGAGGAGTAATGCAATAACAAACTTCCTTTAAAGAATTCTCTCAGCTTTTTTACACTTATGATACTGAAGCCATAATGTCCGTCTAAGTATCACTTTAAACCAGATCATAAACCAACAACCACCAAGACATTACATATAGAGAACAAATAGATTTAATTAAAAATTACTTTGCTACATTTAATGAATTATTGATGTAGTAAAACCCCAGTAATTGTTTCTATATAAAGACTAAATGACATCATTGAAAAAAATAAGTTTAATTAATTAAAAAAAAAAAACTTCAATGAATATTAACTAATTATTTATTTCGTTTATAAATTATTCATGTTACTGAAAATAAACATATATGACACTATAACTACAATAATTTAGGCTGGGCTAGAGATCTAAAGTCAAAACAGTATGTCCTTTTCACAATATGACAGGCAAAATAAATCCATTTTATCTATTAGGGTCCGTAGGCAAAACCAAGGACCCTTATATTTTCCTGCGTGTGTCTGTCCGTCCGTCCTGTCGCATGCTCTCACGGCTACACCTTTCGTCCGATCACTTTGAAATTTGGCTTGTATGTGTCTTGTACCTACCTACATATTTTAAAAATATAGCGACTCAATAAAAATATTTTTCAAAAAAATTAGGGTAAAAAACTAAAGGTTTAAAAATTTTACATTTTTTTTCGACACCGTGAGGGGTATCATATGAAAGGGTACGTCGAGATGATTACAAAAATATATAATTCTTTGGTTATAACTTTGATAGGGCGAGCGTAGGCGAGTTTGAAGCGGCTGTGAAACGTGTGAAACATTCTTCGACCAAAACTAAAGATACCACTTTTTGGAAATTTCGAAAAACATATAATTTTATTTTTTATTGAGAAAATACATTTTTTTTATAACTATGGTCTTTTCGATGTATTTATGTGGTTGTAGTCCGGTTCAGAGTCAAAATAATACTTTATCAGAAGTTTGTGTATGTGTTTTGAGAATATCAGACCCATAGGATAGTTCAAAGTAAGCTTTTTAGCATTATAAAAAACAGAATCAATAGGGTACTACTTAAACTATACAGGGTGGCCTACGGACCCTCGCTGTGTGCTGACTAGCACACACTTGACCTGTTTATTTTCTATTCTAATTTCATCTTAAATATAATTTAAGTGGCCAATATTAATTTCTCTTAAAAATATCTTCCTCTCAACCTATCTTCACTTTATTGATTTATATGCTTTTACCAGTTATTATTGTCTAATTTGTTTAATTGTTTCCCCCGTTTTATTAATTGACAGATTAATAAAATAATTGTTTTGATTTTTTACATGAATTAAAGTATCAATTTAGCAAAAGTTAAAGAGCGCAAACGGTTTAAATTAATCTGGGGCTATCTAAGGATTACTTTCGATAAACTATATAAGTTTTATATAACTCAGAAAAGTACTTTTGAAGCTATAACTTATAAGTGTAAATAAATGTATGTTTGTGCGCTTGTGGAAGAGAAACAAGTAAGCGCAGTAGGTTGAAACTTATATGGGACCAACAATGAGCTAATTATGACCTACCATATCAATTTCATTAAAATCGGACGAAATATGTTGGTAAAAATTAAGTGACAGACATACCATAACCAAAAATGTTTTCTGATGTCTCAAACGGATTTTTTTGTCTTGGAATTTTTGAAATCGGAGAACTAAAATATTTTCGTTCTTCAGAACGATCATATAGCTTACGTTACCTTCAGTAAGCTCGGAAGCAAAAATCGAATATTATAAATCCTTTATCACTGAAATACCATCCGAAAGCTAAAATTAAAAAAAAAAAAAAAATCATATAAAAATAAAAGCCAGGATCAAATTATTTTCATGGGTCCATTCTTTACGATATTTAATTCTCACTAAGTCATAATTTATCGTAACATTTAAATATATATCATTTAACGAAAGTTTGTTTTCTTTCAAAAAAAGGTGTATAAATAAATGGGGAAGAGGAGGGATAGTGAAATATATAAAAAAAATCAAATCATACACCATATATATGAAGATGGGTGTGCAAAAACATGAAGACCGCCCGGTCAGATAAGGCAAGTTCTTGAGTGGGAGGAGCTAATGGATTTACGAACTGGACTAAGAAAAGCCGTCCTGGCCCCGGGGCCCAGGATTTTTTCTTATGGATAATCATTAAATCAAGGAATTGGTCGTTATACCTGCTAAGCGTATATAAATTAAATGATGGAATTTCTATTTAAAAAAGAAAAATATTAAAAAAAAAAAACTTTTCTTAAGAATTCAAAATATCTACTTAAATTTACATAGACTATTGATACTCTAATAACATTAAAGATATTTTAATGACACTATTATAATGCAAATTTACACTTGAAATGTGTTGTTGCTGTTAAAATGTCAAATAAATAAGTTTTTTAAAAAAATACTAACACTTATTAAATTTAATTGATAAAACTCATATATTTACTGTGAATTGTGAATGTATTTTTATTTTGCAACATATACTGACAAGGCAACTAAAACTTATAATTAATATGTATTAAGCTTAAAGTGGTTTTAATTAAATATAAATTACGTTAATTCAATTATACCTACATATAAAATTTATAATAAATAAAAAATGCAAATAAAGTGAAGGGGAAAAATTATAATAACACATTATAATATATAAATATATATTATTTTTAAATGTATTTATTTATTTATTTTAAATATATTGTGTACATATATTTGCATCGATATCAAACCCTTTTTTTAAACACAAACTAATAAAAAAAAAAAAATAATAACAAAGCTTACGATGTAATATAACTTGCAATAGACCTTTACTGAAATTAGTAAAGCATTTGAAGAAACAACGACCCATAGGAAGCATAAAATGAAGCATATTATGTATATTTTTTTAAGTTGTCAGTAGGGGATCTTTATCAGCAGATGCAATAATATAGTTTAGTCAGTTAATTCAAATTACGAATTATATTTATTTTTGCTTCCGAGCTTACTGAAGGTAATTGAAGCTATGTGATCGTTCTGAAGAACGAAAATATTTTAGGTCTCCGATTTCAAAAATTCCTAAACAGAAATCCGTTTCAGACATCAGAGAACATTTTAGGTTCCGTGTCTGTCTCTCGGTCTGTCTGTCGCTCAATTTTTGCGAACCAACATATCTTAAAAACGACACGTCCTATTTTAATGAAATTTGGATGGTAGGACATAATTAGCCCATTGTTGGTTCCATACAAGTTTAAATCTTCTGCCCTCATTTGTTTCTCTTCCACATGCGCACAAACATAGATTTATTGACATCTATATCTTCAAAAGTACTTATCTGATTTTTATGAAATTTGGATTGGTTGTCTAAAGTAGATTAATTTCAACCGTCAACGCTCTTTAAATTATGCTTAACTGATACGTTAATTCATGTAAAAAATCAGAACAATTTTGTTACAATAAAAAAACGGGTCTACTTTACAATAAATAAAATAGACAGTAATGGCTTGAAAGAGCATAAAATCAATAAAGTACGTGATAGGATGGGAGGTAGCTATGTGCCACCATATTGGCAGTCTATTTTAATTATTAATTCTATTCTTCGAGTATAACTCACCATATTATTTTAAGTCCAAACTCAAAGCAAGATAAAAATAAAGATAATTTTAGTTAATCAATGTAGGTATTTATATGCTTAAAGTAAAGGTTTTTATAGTTCATATTATAGAATTACGAGTAATTGTCATTATTATTTTGTATTCTTTTTTAATTTTTTTTTATTATTTGACAAAAAAAATTATATAGCATGGACATAATTTACGTAATTTTATGCAAGAGTTTATCATTTGTAATACACCGTATATATTATTATCTGATATTATCCAAGAATAATTTTTATTATCGAAAGAAATCTGCGTTATTATAAAAATAATAATAATTATGTTTAATACCTGATAGTACTTTATAACTTCAAGGTCGTTAAATCTAACTAGAAGTTTGAACTCACCTGAAACAGAAAAAAACAACATATAAGTATTTCATATAAAAAAAAAAAGAGACGCGGGGCGTTTTTGGAACATTCCCTTATCAAATAATTCAAATATGACGGCAGGTATTTATTATGATATAATAGAGGAATTATTTATCTCATAGAAAGGTATATAACTGGTTCGAAAGTCAGCTCAATCGGAGAAATAGTTCCAAAATTATTTAGCGTGAAAGTTTCTACGTTCAAAAGTCGATAATTTCAAAAATGGCGGCATATATCAAAATGAAAATCGTAGAAATGCTTGTCTTATAAAGAGGCAATAATTATTGCAAATTTCAGCGCAATCATAAATTATTTCCAAGTGGTGTGGCACATAGCTTCCTCGCATCCTATCATTTACTTTGTTGATTTTATGCTTTTAAAAGCTATTATTGTCTAATTTGTTAAATTGCGTTTCCCCCGTTTTTTTTAATCTGTAAAAATTGTTTGGGTTTATTTTACGTAAATTTAAGTATTAATTTAGCAAAAGGTAATGAGCACAGACGGTTCAAATTAATCTAGGGCTATCTGCGGGCTACTTTGGAGGAACTATAAAATTTTCATACAAATCAGATAAGTCCTTTTGAAGCTATAGGTACATATAAATTAATGTATGTTTGTGCGCATGTTGAAGAGAGACAAATGAGCGCAAAAGGTTGAAACTTAAATGGGACCAGCAATGAGCTAATTATGACCTACCATCCAAATTTCATCAAAATCGGACTGTAGTTTTTAGTTCGTGTAAGTTGGTTCGTAAAAATTGAACAACAGACCGACGGAGCGACAGACAGACACGGAACAAAAATGTTCCCTGATGTCTGAAACGGATTTCTGTCTTGGAATGTTTGAAATCGGACATCTAAAAATTGTTTGTTCTTTAGAACGATCACATAGTTCCCGTTACCTTCGGTAAACTCGGAAGCAAAATACAAGTGGTTTAATTTAATATTGCTAAACATTGAATATTTGGTATATTGTAGTTAAGGAACACGACACTAAGTGAAAAATAAATAATAACTGGGTTACGTGTAGTTTTTAATGTTATTAGTTAGCTAAATTTATTCTGTGTAAATTATCTATTCAAGCAGTTCAAAATTTAAGCTAGTACTATAGAATACATTAAATATGTAAATATTACAGAATACATTAAAAACAACTAATATTTTGATATTTTCTCTTTTTATGAACATTTAAGTTAATGATTAGGATCCTTAGGAAATGTTAAAAAAAAAATTTTTTTTTTACACTACAGAATTAAGACTATTATTTTTTAACTAAATTCCAGATTATAATTATTAATATTTATACAAATATATACACACACACACACACACACATACATATATATATATATATATATATATATATATCGACGGTTTGGAAGAAGACCGTCACAAAACCGATTTTTTGAGAAAACCTTTTTTTGTACCAAAACACTCCTAAGGAGTAGTACTTTTATGCAGAATATTGTCATATTTCTAGTACAAACACAGAACGCCAGAATGAGTGAAATGCCAGTCTGACATTAGAGAGGATTGTATTAGTATTATGGTCTAAACTGTAACAAATCAGTGTTCAACTTGGCATCTAAGTGGAAACGTCGCGTTTTTTTTAATAAACTGTCACAAAAGTGTTTCTTGCAGTCTTCATAATAAGGTAAGAAGACATTTATATCTCATTTTTGTTCAATAACGACACAAATGCTTTTATGACTATTTAACCCATAAAATATTTATTAAATGAATTGATCAAAACGTCATACGTGCGATATTATGACAATTTTGATCAAAACAATTATTTTTTTATTTTTTTAAAACAATTATTTTTTAAAAAAGTGACCCTCTTGCATACATCTACATTTATATAATTTTGTAACAATATTATTATTTTATAACAGTTTTCCACTAAAATAAAGCTTTATTTAAATTAATAAATATAATTTTATAACAATTATTTTTTAGAATTGTCAACCGTAGATTAGTAACCTTTCGTCATTCACGAAATCGTTAACCCTACTACTTCTTATCTATGTGTTCTCCGTCGTATTCCCTATATTTATTTACCAATCGGAGTTTTAACCCTGCAGTGGTCGCGTGGGTTACTAGTGACTATTATTGTCATTCATGTGTATGTTATTTTGATTATAACTTTCTTATCAGCATTGGGGTAGAGTTGAGCACCCTCTAATCTAGTCTATTAATTGGAGGCAGTAGATAGTTCCGTGGGATACCTGGACTCCAGGCCTTGTGAATGTTGTGAAGGTGATGTTATTATCAATTTAAGTTGTTTGGAAGACAAAAGTTTAGCAGCAAGATGGAAATCAACCGAAATAAAAAAGGTTAAACTAACATTTGCTTATAAACAAAAACTGGACTCAATGGTAAAAAAGGACGCTTTAGTTCAATTAATAAGTAAAAAAAAATATTCCTTCATTTTATGAAAACATAAAAATTTATAACTTGTTTTATTTGTGTTTGAATTTTAATCATCATAATATTTTTTCTTTCTTTTTTTAACTTTTTATACCTACCTGATATTATGTTTTATACTATATCTATTTTTTTTTAATAAGGAAGAAAAATACAAGCATAGCGTACAATACCTATGAATGATATACTGCTTATGCATTTGAATGTTTATTGCAGCAATGATTGTATAATTATTTATCGATTCCTTAATAAAGACTCAAAACTGTTTTTATTTTTTTTAGATGTTTTATTTGTGTCTCAACTTATTTCAATTTGACTGTTTTTACTTTTCATTGTCATGGCATTTTATGATCTCATTTTATTTTATTCAATCAATATTCAATTTGAATAAATTATAGAAATCAGTATTTATATTTTCCTATTTCTATCTTTATTTTTAATGTGTAACAACTTAAAAGATTGTGTGCCATAGAGTCCAAGGTAATTTGGAAAATCTAAATGTCATTAATATATAAATATGGAAAAGTGATATTATTTTTATGGGCACTAGTATAGACTAAGAACCTAAGTCAATTTATTTTCAGTATTATTATTTTTATATAGAATAAGAACCTAAGTCAATTGATTTTCAGTATTATTATTTTTGTCTTTATTTATTTAAGAAGAATTATATGAAACAAAAGAACATTTAAAAATAAGTTACTTGTCTAAATGCAATAGCCTTGTCACTTACAGTTCCTATTTATTTCAACACTGAATTTACTAACTAAAGACAAAGACTGAATAGAATTGTGCCTGATCTCGTTTTATTAGACATATTATATAGATTATGTATGATTTTGATTTTTGTACTTTTAATTTTAGTAAATAGATGATGTTAATTTGTAAAATGTTTTACCAAATTATTATAAACCCTTATGTACTAATATGCAATTTGCTTACTCTTTTTTATGGAATATCGTCACAAGTACTGATTTTAATTGAAAAATTGCCTAAAAATTAAGCACTGAGCTTAATATGTAAAAAGTAGTAGTATGGCTAGGTTTTCTGAAGTATATAGAAGAAGTTATTATAATATAAAGCAAATCCAACAACCATAAGGTCAATAAATTCGACATCAAAAATAGTCACTTTTTTCTTTTGCTTCTCCTGTAAAATTTGAAAACACGGTTTTGTGACAGTCTTCTTCCAAGCCGTCGATATATATATATATTATAGCGTAGAATGTTTTAAAAAAATTAATAAGCGAAAAACCCCAGGTAATCTTATAAAGGCAAACTTTTCTATAGCCTCTAGGCTCTAGGGCCCTAGGGAAATGTTGCTATGGTCGAGGGATTTAATAACACAGGGATACATAGGCACAAGGCACTAAGATACTGTTGTGGATTTGGGACTCGACCCTATTCTCCTAAGACTTGCCCTGTCAGTAACTTTTTTTATTTCAGGGATTTTATCTGTTGGTATTATTTTTCATATTCTTTTTATACAACAGGTATACAGAAAATTATATCATGAGAAGAAATCTATTATTATTTTTATAATAGTGAAGGTAGATATTAAATGTAACACATATTTTAATTTTAACATCGTAGAATAAAAATAAATTAATCTGTTTTGATTATTCTATTTTTTTTAAAGGAAATCAAGTAAATCACATCTTAAAGATATTTAAATAATTTAAACATTCGTTAGATCGATAATATCAGTTCAATATTTGCTAAAATAAGTAAATAAAAATTTTTTTATTCTTTTTATTTATTTTGTACATAAATTGAGTCATTTTTTTTTTACACTTCTAGTGTATTAAATAATTTACTTAAGCTAATTAAGCAGGTAAAAGCCGCAGTAATAAAATATAATTTCCTCTTATATAAAATACGATGAAACTCATTTTAATATATCAAAATCAGCCGGTTTTATTATAATAATATATTGCTATAGCCGCAAAAGTGGCTAAACGAATCTATTATTTTTTTCAGAGGTGTGCGGCAACATGTTACGCATGTTGTAGGCTTGGTTTCATCGAAAAATGCTGGGTAAAACCAAAATTATTAACAATTGTATAATAACTGATATTAAAAGATCTACAACATTGATCTTATGAATTTTTGTCGTACCTCCATCGGTTTTTCCTTAAATTGATGATTTTTTTTTAATATTTGACTTTGAGCGCTTATTGCGTCCGCAATTATTGACTAAAACCCTATATAATTAATTAATTACTAATTAGATAATTAGTAATTTGTTATTAGTCAAGTAGTAAAAAAAGACTTAAAAATAATATATTTAAAAATAATAATAATAATAATTCGCAAATGAGAAATTTGTTGAACTAGTAGAAATTGGGCTACATGTGTTATTTTTTTTTTTAAACAATATAAGTCAAATTATATTACTTTTGAGAAGATAAACATTTTTTTTTTAAATTTTTTGTATTTTTGATTTTTCTTTGATTTTCTTTGTTTAGTGGTTGATTTTTTTAGGGTTTATTATTAAATAATGGACTAAGTAGGTTAACCACACAAACAATGATTTAAAAAAAAATTAAAATAAAATAAATCGAGTTAAACAAAAAATTAAAAAAAGTACGCTATTAATTTTTTACATTCGTGCATAGAATACAATTAAACCTATTCAATCCAAGAGGGGAATTGATAAGGTCAGAAAACTGCCGGAAAAAAATGAAAAAACAAAAGAATTTAAACAAAATGAAAATGGTTTATAAAAGAGCGCTCAGAACAAAAAACAATCACCGAATAAAAATTATAACTTGAAATATGCTAAATAAAACTCTTTCCAAAGATACAAAAGAATTAACAGTGTTCACAAGTAAATTCTTTTCGCAAAATAGTACGTGTTGTTTTAATTGAGTCCAAAAAAAGATAACTGTTAAAATTATAAGTCCAAAAATTAAATTATAATACTTGAAAGATTTAGAATGGACGAAGTTATAATTTGTGAATTCAATCCGTGTGAAGAAAAAAAGGTAAAACAGTGAGGTATGAAAACAAAAGAACTCGTAGTAAAACAACAACAACAAGATGGGAAAATAAAGAAGAAGAAGAAGAAAAAAAAACAACATTTAATTGAAGAGGAAGACTGGCCATGGGAAAAAGTAGATTTTCCTACTAACTTCAACTTGAAGTAAATGTCAGGAACTCGCATGGCTGGATTAATTCTATTAAAACAAAAAGAAGATAGTATGAACTACGAAATTACAATAAAATACCAACAGTTATCGATCCCAACACTACAGTTAAAAAGTATATATATATATTTTTGTTTAGTCAAATTTTATCTTTTGTTAATCATGTTTTATTTATTATTATAGTAGCAACCTGTTATTACGATATTTAATATAACAGGTCAAAGCCCTGAAATTGAGCAAAAAAAAAAAAAAGAATTGTGTTGAAAGGAGAATTTAGAAAGATCTAAACAAGGCGTAGATAAATATAGTAAAGTTGAAATGATTTACAGCAACTTAGAATCAATAATGTTCGACCTTAACTTTCATTTCAGCAAGATCGAGGTCTAAGCAATAATTTTATAGTACCCTCGGGGTTTTGGCAGTATTAAAAGTTAGGTAGGATATCTACGGTGACTCTTAAAGGTAATTTTTAAAAATAATGATATACGGCTGCAATTTTTTTGATTCATTGGTGCGAGTTATATAAATGTACTCTTTTTAGAATGTATCGAAAGTTTTAATTTAAAATTATAAAAATGTACATTAAATAGTTATGATTTATTGTAATATTTATTTGGCAAACGTAAGATGGGGATAGTTAAAACTTAACATACAAAATCGGTCCGTGACAACTCATACTAACTTTCTCGTATAATCTTAGTCCCAGATCGCAGGAACTCCTTGTTTTCGATTTTCAACAAATAAAGAAAAAAACTTCATTCAATTTTTAAGTTTTTGGTAGTTTTCATACTACGGATAGTTAAATTTTAATTTAAATCAAATTATAATTATTATTAACTACGGGAAACAGACAGTGAAAAATACACTCCAACGCCGGGATCCCGCGCTGGAGTGTATTTTTCACTGTCTGTACCCGTAGTTAATAATAATTATAATTTGATTTAAATTAAAAAAAAAAAAAAAAAAAAAAAACTTCATTCAATCGAACTTTTTATATGAACACCCTGAATTAGGGGTTCTCCCTAATTCAGACTTTTAGGAACGAAGTTCCTTATGGCACGTTCTGAAGCCCGGGAGTGAATCCAAAAAAAACGACCAAAATAACCGTCACGAAATCTACCGATGACGATAACTTGAGTAAAAGATGACCGAGTTAGTTAAAATTTGGAAAACATGTTCATTTCATTAATGCGTAGGCTGAGTTCGTTAGACAACGTTATTCGCCCAAGCGTTCACGCGCAACGCTAGAGTAAACGTAAGCTTCAAATTTAAAATTGGTATTTTAGGACGGGAAAAAATTTTAACTTCATCTATTTAATGAGACAAACAACTTTTTTATATACATTTTTTTAGTAAAACGAACACCGACACTGCTATGAAGTGATAAAGATCGCAAAATTTATTAAAGCGGACCTAAACGATTAAAATAAAGAAAACAACGTTTTTACCGATATCTTACGTTCTAACGTAACGATTTAAATGAAACTTTGTATACGTAACCTATAGTACAATTGAAACAGGCATGTAAAATTTCAACCTGATCCAAGCAGAAGTTTTTGTGAGTTAGTGATTTATATTTTTTATTATAATATTTAATTGGATTAATATGCCGACGGAGTCTGAGAGGACAGTTCTTTTTCATTTCTACAACCATCTGCTTTAACTATAAATTCATCATTAACTTTTTTCTCAATATACAATACATTATTTATTGAAAGACTCTCGCTTCAAAGATAATAAAAACCTTTTCATTTAATTTTGCCTTAACTCCGCTAGTACAAATAGTTACTTACTTTTAATTTTGACTCTTTTCTAACTCCGCCATGACATGTATAAGTGGTTAGTATGGTATACTTATTTTAGAACTGTGATTTTATAATGAAAAAAAATTGATTTTATAATTTATATTTAATGAAAAGCGTAAGGAACTTCGTTCCTACCGGGTGTCCCGCGACACCACACGTTTTTTTTAATACAACCTGGTTTCAACAACTATAAATTTCCAGCATCAATCTAATCAATGAACAGGGAAAATTCGTTAAAAGTCGTCGATTTAAGTAACTGAGTTTACATTAAACTAACTATCAGAAATGTATTTATAACAGTTAGAATTTTAACTCAAGATTGTAAAATATCTCTTCATAATCTTGTTGGAACAACTAACTTAATGATCCATCACAGAAATTGTAAGTTGGGACTTAATCACAATAAATAATATGATTTTATGAACAATGATTTTTATTCTTCATCAATTTTAACTGTAAATAATAATTTTTATCATTTTAATTAAAGAGATGAAGAGCATTTACTGACGTGAGTTCGAGTAATTAAACAACTGAAATTATAATTCTTTACTGAAGTCACCGGATGTTATAAGAAAATAAAATGTTTAAAAGATGTAATGAAAATCTCATGAAGTTTAATCTTCAGATTGTTATTCCTTTTTCTTACAAGGAATGTCCTATGTTTAAAGAACACGATCAATTTACTTTCCTCGACAATCAAGAACGAATGGCTATAACGAATTGATAATAGCAAGGACAGAGTTTGTGCGGGGAAAAAAAATGAACTGGATATTAGGAATGATTATCTTCCAAGTGTCGTTATACCTATAAAAAGGTAGACAATACGTTAAAGCGCAATCAAGTATCAGCGAAGTCGACCATTAAAAACGCGTTAACGCTTTTCAAAGGCAGTTTCATAACTTGTTCCCATGTTAAATCATGGATGTTAAGTCATCTTGCGTCTAGTAGAACAGACGAAATTACAGATTTAATTCTCTAAACTCGATTTTAAGTCATGGCTACGTATTTATTATGTTTCCAGTAGACGGACGGAACGTGTAATACAATAGTTGACTTGGAATAACCCGTGTCCCTTCTTATTATTTGAAAATATTACCTAACCGTTTTTATTACCTTTGTGCCTAAGAATTATAATAATTTGAAACACAACTTCCTTCGATGCGAGTTAAACGAAAGAAAGAAAATAAATGTTAGTTTCAAGGAAGAAGAGAACTCAATTTTATCTCAGTTTATGGCTTTAGGTTTTTTTAAAAGTCACAACAGTTAAAATATAACGAAAAAAAAAATCAAATTAAATTAATAAGATATAAAAAAAAATTAAATAAAAGGAAACCTTACAAAAAAACCGACAAATGTTTAATAAGTCAAAAAATATGTTATCAAGATTAACATATTTCTAATACAGCAATAAACCTAACCAAATATTTTACGATGTCCGAAAATTTTATGAACAAAGCTTGCAGAATTCCTTCTATAACGAACCAATGTAAAAGTGGAAATAAATAAATAATAAAAAGAATGTTGAGCATTAAAACTTAACTCTGAATGACACTTTCAAAAGCCATAAACTAATAAATTAGGCAACGTGAAAAATTGAGCATATATATTTTTTTAGCTAGAAGAAACACAACGTTGAGAAATCAGGACTGTTAGTCTTCCACCAAATTAGATTACTTTCATGCTATTATTTATTAGTTAAGGGTGCATTGATAATTTTTTTAGGGGTTAGGGTCCAATTCAGGAACTTGCCCAATTAGCGTGATAACAGACTAACTAGGGTGGCCTAAACACATATGACATACAAGGTGATTCTAGTAAGCCATATGTGCACCCTTCAATAATAATAGGCACGTCAGTAACGAAATCATCCACTAATCTAGTTACTCTTTTGGTGAAGAGTAACGGACGAAGACAGTGAAAAAAGGTTAGAAAACTGCATCAAACAATAAATAGAAATATTTATATGAAAGAGTAACAATGAAAAATAAGTAAGTATAAAGAAATAAATTTAATAGTTTGGACCCCATACGTTGGCACAGACAATAGTCAACTTTAATCGACCGAAAATTTAAAAAGTTAAACGAACTGTCTTAGGCCAGGCGCACACTGGAGACAAAACAGTCTGCAGACTGTTTCCAAACTGTCTTGGTTGTGTCTGCCTTGACACACTTGTAATGCTACAGCCTTGCACACTGGAGACAAAACAGTCTGCAGACTGTTTCCAAACTGTCTTGGTTGTGTCTGCCTTGACACACTTGTAATGCTACAGCCTTGCACACTGGAGACAAAACAGTCTGCAGACTGTTTCCAAACTGTCTTGGTTGTGTCTGCCTTGACACACTTGTAATGCTACAGCCTTGCACACTGGAGACAAAACAGTCTGCAGACTGTTTCCAAACTGTCTTGGTTGTGTCTGCCTTGACACACTTGTAATGCTACAGCCTTGCACACTGGAGACAAAACAGTCTGCAGACTGTTTCCAAACTGTCTTGGTTGTGTCTGCCTTGACACACTTGTAATGCTACAGCCTTGCACACTGGAGACAAAACAGTCTGCAGACTATTTCCAAACTGTCTTGGTTGTGTCTGCCTTGACACACTTGTAATGCTACAGCCTTGCACACTGGAGACAAAACAGTCTGCAGACTGTTTCCAAACTGTCTTGGTTGTGTCTGCCTTGACACACTTGTAATGCTACAGCCTTGCACACTGGAGACAAAACAGTCTGCAGACTGTTTCCAAACTGTCTTGGTTGTGTCTGCCTTGACACACTTGTAATGCTACAGCCTTGCACACTGGAGACAAGTCAGTACATCTGTACCCAGCGAAATGGGTCTCGTGGAAATTGCTGTGATTTGTCCATTAACACTCTGCAGACTTAAATGTGTCGGGACATCTCCTAGACTGAAGGACTCTTTTGTCTTGCACCTGTCTTTGCACCTCCAGTGAGCGCACTACCTTATACTATATAAGCCCTTAGGGTAGTGTCAAAACTGTCTGCGGGAAAAAGGACTCCTGCGTGTGCGCCTGACCTTATAAAATAGACTGCCTGTAGATTGGTATGGCACATAGCTTCCTCGCATCCTATCACGTACATTATTAATTTTATATTTTATGCATTTACAAGCCATTATTGTTTAATTTGTTTAATTGTTTCTGTCAAAATTGTTTTGATTTTATACTTGAATCGAAGTATCAATTAAGCAAAAGTTAAAGAGCGCAGACGGTGGGGCCTGCGGGCTACTTTCGATAAACTATAAGTTTCATACAAATGAGATAAATACTTTTGAAGGTATAGGTGTAAATTAAAGTATGTTTGTGCGCATGTGGAAGTGAAACAAATGAGCGCAGAAGGTTAAAACTTATATGGGACCAACAATGGGCTAATTATGACCTACCACCCAAATTTCATTAAAGTTGGACGTGTAGTTTTTAAGATACGTTGGTTCGCAAAAATTGAACGACAGACCGACAGACACGGAACCAAAAATGATCCCAGATGTCTGAAACGGATTTCTGTTTTGAATTTTTGAAATCGGAGACCTAAAAATGTTTAGTTCTTCAGAACGATCACATAATAGCTTCCGTTACCTTCGGTAAACTCGGAAGCTAAAATCAATTGAATTTTAACAAATTACTATCTCTTTCTATATTACAATCAGTTAAGCCCGTGGCAAAGGGTTTAGCTTAATACATAGAAAAAAAAGTAAAAATTAAGTAAATTAATTTAGATATATTTAGTTAAGAAGTAATTATTCCATTTGAAGACCAACATATCAAAACAAACAATAATTTTTATTAGAATAAATATAGTTATCTTAGCTTAGCAAAATCAAATCATTTCAAAATGAGTCGTCGCCGTCGGGACACTACTCGGTTATATAAATGATGATATCTATTTGAAGACCAACAAATCAAAACAAACATTTATTTTTATTGGAATAAATGTGGTTGCCTTATCTTAGCAATAACAAATCATTTCAAGGTGAGTCTTCACCGGCGGGACGGGACACTACTCGATTATATAAATAATACAACGTACATATAAGAATGAAAATATTTTCTAGTTAAGGCTATCTCAACAAGAAAATAAACTATTAGAAGATTATCTAACTATATCAGTGTGATCTATAAAGGAGTAAAGGGAAAAAAATTCTGAAAAGAGTTTTCACTCTCACGATCTCAAGTCTATTGAACTAGAGGTTAGAGGTGAGTCAGACGCTTTCACTGGGGCGGAAATAACTTGATTTTACGACTCCAAGGGAACAAGCTAAGCAGTCCCCGCAGGAAGCAAAGTCTGATAAAGGAAATAGAAGCAGCTACGAAGGGAATAAGCAAGGAAGGGGAAAACATTCTCGGAATTTAGTTAGAAGCTAGAAGAAACTCTGACAAGCAGGAAATAAGGATAAATATGTGTCTTCAAGTGCGTCATTTCTCAAATATAAAGGAATGAGAAAAGCGTAAAGGTGTTGGAACAGCACCAATATGAAATTCCATTTAAACTTTTAAAAAGTAAATCACACAAACCCGAATGTTTTACGCTAAAGTTATACACAACTTTTAACTCGAGATGCTAAGTTATTAACACCATCAAAGGGTAGATAAAATATACATAGATCAAACAAAATATGAAATATGGATAAATACACATTGCTATTTAAATATAAATAAAGAAAACATTCATACACATAATATGTACACACAAATTAAGGAATTATTCAATTATTAAACCTACATTATTACAGTAAAAAAATAAATAAATAATATACTTATGCAAATGATATTAATATAATCCTTAAAACTAAAATATTTGGCAAAAAGCGTAAAAATTAAATTATACTTAATCCATTTAAAATGCAGATATAAGTATGGACATAATCCTCCAAGACTAAAACTTATAGTGGACATTAGAGAAGTAAGTATTGCTTACTCAAATATCTTGATATAATCCGATCATATCAATAATACTCAACTACTGTCATATATAACTATTATTTACTTTCTCATATACATAGTATATATAAAGAAATGGTTTTACATGTTTTAAGATCTTCTGAGTCCAAAAAAGTGGTTTTTATAAACTATCTGTCTCTATTATGTCGTCTATAGTGACGCGTGAATGCTAAACTAATGAGCCCATTTTGATTCAATCCAGCATTCAGGTTTAGAAAAATTATACCAGAGGCGAAATAGAGAAATGATTTTTAACTCTAATTTTGGGGGAACTACCCCAACAAACTCTGATATATATATATATATGTGTGTGTATATGTGTGTGTGTAGAAAAAATTGTTATTTACACCGAGATTTTGCTGCCAAATACCACAATAGCTAATATTGAATAACAGCTTAATGTCAGCTATTGACGAGCAATTTTGGCAGAAACAACTAAAGAAACTCTGTTAAGCCTTGTCCACACTAGTAGACATGTTGAGCGATTTTGGACTCAGAGACAATGTCTAGCGATTTGTCTATAGACATCGGCTAGACATCGGTTAGACAAACGGCATCTACGGTCTCGTTGCTAGACCAAAATCGCATGTCTATGGTTTTCCATTCTAAATGGTAGACATGGTGCAACGTTAGGCATGTTGCGCAACGTGTCTACAAGTGTGGACGCTAGACCTAGACCATAGACGGTCTCAGAAGATGTCTATAGACACATTGCGAGACATTTCTGTAGACGGTCTATGAGACCGTCTACAGAAATGTCTCGCAACGTGTCTACTGGTGTGGACTAGGCTTTAGCAACTACAACTAACGAAAGACGTGGACAAAGACAGACTACGAAGTGTAATTGTAGTTTATAAAATAAAACAGCAATATTGATTGCACTTGATTGTCTTTAGTGCATACTTAAAATAAAAAAATAAAAACTTCTTTGGCACCTCATGTAAGGAAAAGTTATTAAGTAAGATAAGAAAAGGGATCAAAGAGTTAAGAACCCCCGTCATACAACTTGATGGTTCTTAGCAAATAAGTATTGTCGGGTTAAGGGTGATATGGGATGTTAGCTTAAGGGTTGAAAGGAATCGGGCTAAGAGTTTCTAATTAATGTCCCTCCTTGTTCAGAAGCATGTTATTATGTTAGGAGTCGAGTGTAGTAGAGGCTCTTGTTTCGCACAATAACTCAGTGTGACATTCACACCGGAGCACTCATTAGCACACGAGCCTAGGAGCCCTCATAGTACAACGTCAATCCACTCAGCTCCAAAAACACCTGGGAACATTTCATCCTGACATCAACCTCACCCTCTTATTAAATGTCACCAAGCCTAGTTGCTCTAAGCTCTTAAACTACATCCCTAAACTTCACTATAGAAACACTAAAACTTGACCCTAAACCAAGTTAATATTAAATTAGTCCCAAACACTACTAGGATAATAGTTTATAATACTTATAATCCTAAAGTCAAGTTTAATACTACCTCGAAATAGATAACAAGTTTAAAAAATTCTTGGGATAAAATGCATGAAATTGTTAAAGAACTGAACATATAACTTTCAATCCAAATTAAAATTATTTCATTTTTTTATTTACTATACCTAAATAAAATAACTATTATCATAACATTAATTTCAGAATTAAATGTGATTTTATGTTATCAGACTGAATAAAAATTTATTAGTATATCGTCAAATCCCAACGCTAAAACAGCAGGTTTTATTCGTCAAAAAGATTAGTCAGAAATTATCTTTAAACATATAATTCCCTATTCATGTAACTTCCGATTCACTAATCATGTTTAGTATTTGAGTTTTATTCAGAACTAACTATATTGCCGTTCTTTTTTATAAGGATTTATTATTTTAACGATCATAATATTTAAGCCAGTGGTTTCCCATATCCAAAAAATACGTATGGTGTCGCGGGACACCCGGCAGGTACAAAGTTCCTTACGCTTTTCATTAAATATAAATTATAAAATCACACTGCTAATAATACGATGCTAACTACTTATACACTGCGGAGTTAGAAAAGACACAAAAACTATTTGTACTTAGCAGAGTTAAGGCAAAATTAAGTGAATAGTTATTTATGCACCTAGGGAGTAAAGTAAGCCATTATTCCTGAGCGAAAAAGTTGGTTCTTGAGGTGAAGCCAAAGGAACTATGGTCCCTAAATCCCGTGGCGAAGCCGAGGGAATAACTCTAATTAGCTCCCGAGGCGCAGCCGTGGGAGATAATTATCGCGAGGGAAATAATGGCACTTTACTCCCGAGGTACATACAATATTTTATCTCCAGTAGGAAGAAAATACACATTTTCGTCCATTGCACAGTTTTTATTTATTATTTTAATAAATAATAATTATTAGCACTTTTAATAGCAGATGTAAGAGATTCAATATTAAAAACAAATAAGAATTGGAATTAAACTCAAATAGAAGGTTATTTAGATGCAGGTTATAAACAAAAATAAACATGGTCGAAAAAGTAGTGAAAAAGTAGTCATTTTCTACTATTTATAAAATAATTAAGTAGCAATCTTTACTTTTTTGCCATACTTTACTTTTTCGCCCTACTTTTACATTTCTTCCAACTTGTTGATTTCAGGGAAGAAAAGACTTACTTTAGTCCCTCTAAACTAATCCAAAATCATATCTTTTTCTCTCTACTGGAGATAAAATAATTTTATTACCACTGAAGCGAGCGTCGTGCAATACATATGTATTGAATTTTGAGAAAATAATTAATCATGAGGAGTTGATTTCAAACGGTTAGGTCCACTTTCATAATGGTCAGTATTGGTTTTTACTATAAAAAAAATTAAAAAAATAAATTAAATCGTTTAAAAAAATAGATGAAGTTGGTTATTTTTCCCGTCCTCAAATTCCAATTTTACATTTGAAGCTTACGTTTACGCGAGCGTTGAGCGCGAATGCTTGGTTGGATAGCGTTGTCCAACAACTTTGTCCGGGGCATTGGTAAAATGAATGTGTGTACCAAATTTCAACAAAATCGGTCAACTTTTACTCAAGTTGTCGAGTACCACACGTATTTTTATTCAGTCTGCATTTCGTAAGGCAGGTTCCGTTCTTTTATTTTACCGTCAATTGAACACTGCCGTAAATTTTACCCTGAGAAATGCTTGCAATACGTTCTCCAGTCTACAACGGTATCTACTCCCTTCTTCCAAACCATTGCTTTTACAATTTAGACATTCGGCCGGTTCCTATGGAACTACCAAAGATAGTGGTTTTCCTTAAGGCCGGTCATCGGTCCAAGATCTAACCACGCCTTATATATCATCACAGTTTTATGGAATTCGGGGTACGTCCGCAATTAAAAATGTTTTAAAAATGATTTAGTTGGCCACAATTAATAATCAATTTAGAAAACAAACATAATGGACCATAATATGATAGAATAATAGAATAAACAGTTCACAAAGAACTAGGTCATTCAATTTTGGGCTCGTCATCGGAAATAGTACTAAATTACTATTATCTTCGTAGCGAAGAGAAAAAAAGAATAAGAAGAAAGTGTAAATGGGATTTAAATGAGGCAAGTCAGGAATCCTTTAGAATCCCAACAAAGAGCTGTAAGAAACGAGAATATCATTGAAATACAGGAATCTGATCTTACGCTACATTAGACTTTAGACTTTAACTAAATCTTACCACTTACTTTATCACTGATTTCTACTAAATTTACTATATAAACTTCCTCACAAAGAAGTTTAACTACTAAACTAAAAGACCCTGGTGGTATTAAAAAGAAAATTGTGAAAAACAACCAGATAAAAAGTAAAGCTAAAGATAACCCTATTTACACAATTATATGGTTTATGTGCGAAATAATTGAGAAAAAGTGAAGTTAATGAATAATTGTAATTTCTAGTAATTAAAAAAAAAAAAATTAAAATTAAATTTGGGGAAAAATATTAATTTTTAAATTTACTAAAAAGTAGTAAAAAAGGTTAATAGACTATAACAATAAATAAAAAAAAAATTAAAATGGTTAATTTAGATATTTTATAGCTCAATAAAATAAATATTGATATTTTAAAAGATAATTGTTGAAAATTAAAAAAAAAAAAAATATTATGATACAATATAAAAAATAAGCTATTAAAAGCACGCGATCATTTAAATGAAATGTAAACAACGTTTTTACGAGCTAAAATAAACTTATAAAGTACAATTGATCTTCTTAATTATTTAATAAAAGAAGCGAATGTTTTATTGCTGATCTTTTTCAATCACTTTAATCAGTTAAAATAAGTGAGCTTGAGTAAGATTCATAAAATTCCGGAATAAACTACTAATTTAGCGATTAGAAATAATCCATATGAGTGCGATATTAGAAATTTATTAAATAAATATTTTAATTAATTTTTTAAATAAATATTTAAGACCTTAGTTGACAGCAAAAAATACTTCTTGCATACGAGTCTGCAAGACAGTAAGACATTTTCATGTTTTCGCTCTGCGTAAACTACCGACATAAAATGAAATAAAATCGGTAATTTATTCAAGTACTTGATAAAAGTAGATAGAAGATATTCTTATCTCCACACCGGCACTTCCGCGGCTTGATTACAAAATACTGAATTCAAAGGCGCCGGCCCGCCTTCTACGAATTGTTAATATGCCTTCATACTAGGCCGATAGGGCTGAGAGTTGATGGCAACCTCCTGTACTTTCCTAACTCCCTGTCACACGTATAAATCTTTTCGACTCTCTTCGGCCCTATGACGTGCGGTGGAGGGAGGCCAACAGCTGAAGACTGGATTACACACCTCCTATAGCTTTTTAACTCCCTGTTATACTTTTCTGAGTTTTTAAGCTAAAAGTAACGTAACGTTTTTTACTTCCATAACTTAAACATAAAAATTTCAAATACTACCATTAAGTCCTGCAACTTATTTATACAGAAACTAGAGAGTTCAAGTCTAATCTGTGTAAAAAGGAGGTTGATTACTTTTTGTTTTCAATTTTCAACAAAATTAGATATATATTCATCAATATCTCACAAACTAGATTTTCCCGAGAAAACGGCTTATACCGTTAGATTCGTATTTAAATGGACTAGGTTTTAGAATTGTTTATTCAAAATCGTCGAGATTTTTTTTTCACGTTTTCAGAGTTTTTGTGGGTAGCGCCCTCCCCAAATTTGGAGCTAATTTCTTGATTTTGCCTCGGGGTATGATTTAACATGTATGCCAAATTTTGTCATAATCGGCCCAGTAGTTAAGGCTCCATACGTCTGCATAGACGACAGACAGAATTTTTTTAAAAAACCACTTTATTTGGACTCAGGGGACCTTAAAACGTGTAAATCCATCAAAATCGAATTTTCACGCCATCAAAATACTTTCTTTTTATATATGAGAAAGTAAAAAGGCTTAAAATCTTAAATTAGAAAAATAAATTACTTCAACAACTTATAAAAGAGCTACGAGATGACTGGGTCAATTGAGATTTGAAAAAAAAAATAATAGATAGTATTATGAAGAGAATGAAATAAGTAAGTTAATTTATAGAAGAGAAAGGCATATTTGGAATAAAAAGTTCATGTTATGTAAAATAAAAAGGTGTAAAGAATACATAATAATATACAATATCAAGTACTGAATACCCTTTTTCTCATAATACTTTTCTATAAATTATGGAACAATTTAAATTTTAAATGAGCAAAAATTAATATAGGAAAAAGGTTTACTTTGTTTTTTATTATATTCGGGCTAACATACTTTCAAAACAAATTATTATGTATGTATATCCTTAAATAAAAAAATAATAAAATAAAATGTCCATCCAAAAGTAATATTGAAAAAGTTATGTTTATTCCAAAAAAAAACAAAAAAAAAAAAAACAAATAGAAGGAGAAAAAATATCCATTATATAAGATATAGGTTTAAGGTATACTAAATTGTTTTCTTTATCTTTACTGGTGCATTAACGTAGGTGAATCAAAATGTAAAATATATGCATTTATTTTCTGCAACAAGCAAAAATGTATTGGTAAAAAACTAACACTTTCTAAGTTGATTTAAGTTGTATTGCATCGGACGATCAAAGTTGTATTAGCATACTAGTTTCATGGAGATAAGATTTTTTTTTTAAATTTAAGAATGGAGCTTAAACACTGTTCACTAAGGAATAAAGTTAATATTATAAAAAAAAATATTATGTTAAAAAGGAAAAAGGTATTTATATAATATTTAAAATTATATCAAAAATCATACATATTAATGAGCTTTTAAAAATAAAAGGAGATTGGGCAGCCACCTACAAGAATTGAGGCGGCATCATTGTTGAGATTATATGTAATTTAACATAATAGAGCGTCTATTATAGAATCTACAAAACAAAAACTACAAAAGAACTAAAAAAGTATCATAATCATTAAACATGAAAAAAAATAAAAATACATAAACTATTTTTTATTTATTTTTTATTATTTTGTTGATGGATGGATTAATGAATAATAATTAACTATTTGTTGTTTCCCGTCGCTCGATGACGTGTTTATGATTTTTTTTATTTGTAGATAATTAATTTACTTTTTTAAAAGTTAATTTCTTTAAAAAAAAGTAAAAAAAAAAGTAGTGACCACAACTCAACACCAAAAAATTGATTATAGGTTGTTTTTAGAATATTTTACATTTTATCTTCAACAAAGATTAATATTAAAATATTAGGTTTACTGGAAGATTATAATAAATGCTTTTAAAATATATCAGTTCACTGATAATTGTTCCAAAAATAAACTATAGACATAGCCAGGTATTAACTTCACATTAATTTTAAGTGCATTTATAATTCACCATTACTACGTTTCCATGAGTTTTATAAACAGTTTTGGTTTCAAACCGAGAGTATTTCCATGAGGAGTTCTCAAAACAGTTGTCACAACAATTATGAAAACTATAAACTCCCAGACTAGTTATATAGTGAGGTCAGTTTATAATATCTCAGCTCGTCATACCTACTGCGCAAGTCTCAATTCAGTTTTCTATTCAACACCCGTTTCCATGCAATTGTTTCAAAACAGATTCAATACAAAACTAAAAATTTGCTGCTGTGACCTTGAACTCAAAACGTTTTGAAATCACCGTTTCCATAGGGTTTTGAATACAAAAACCGTTTAAAAAAAAGGTTTTTAAAACTCATGTTGATCATTTGATCGTTTGCTATATCATCAATCATCATGTAGTGCAGCAAATAGGTCGAACAGCGACGGGAGTGTCACAGGTATAAAAAAGGTGGATAACAATCTGAAAGAGTTCCCACAATATTACCAGGCAGAGGCATTTTGTGGTAAATGGGGGCAGCAGGTTGAAAGTTATATGGGATCAACAATGGGCTAATTATGACCTACTATACAAATTTCATTAAAATCGGAAATGTTGTTTTTAAGATAATATGTTGGTTCTTGAAAATTGAGAGACAGACAGTCACGGAACCATAGATGTTCCCTGATGTGTGAAACGGATTTCTGTCTTGGAATTTTTGAAATTGGAGACAAAATATTTTCGACCTAAACAATGATCTCATAGCTTCCATCACCTTTGGTAAGCTCGGAAGCAAAAGAAAGTTAAAAAGAGCGAATTTTTGACTAAGCAACACAGGTTTATTTACGTCTAACTCAACAAAAAAAAGGTATTTAAAATCTGTGTGAGAGATGAAAAGAGATATAGTTGTGAGAGATTCGACTAAAGAACTAGAACAAAAGATAAAAGCATCATTTCACCAGCTCTAAAGCCCAGAAAAAGGGTAGAAAAGGTTAATGGAGGGTAGAATTAAATGCGAGAACTACAAATTAAAAAAAAAACTTCACAACCATTCATTGAACACTCCATTAAGGGGAAAAAGGATGAATTAGACCTTAGGTCAGGGAAACTTTTTTGACCTGGTGAGGGGGGGGGGGATCCACCGATGAAACAGCGTCCAAAAAAGTAATGTCAAGGATTAATTTAAAAAGAAACAAAAACAAAAAACTGATATTGATCGTTTTTTAAAAGAGATAAGAATTTGGAGAAAAATAGAATATTTACTATTTTCAGATAAAATAATGAAAATAAATTAAGCTTGAGATCATTGATTCTCTGAAAATTCTGTCAAGTTCCTAGTTCAATTTAAAGTTTATTTAAATTCGTTTAAGTCAATTTGTCAGACTCTTGTCAACTTCTTTCTTTTAAGCCAGGTCATCACATTGGCTGACATGGCCAGGCCAATGTTTGATCCAATATATATATATATATATATATATATATATATATATATATATATATATATATATATTGCCCATGTGGTTGGTGACCACATGGGCAAGGGGGAATACACATTTCTGGCCAGACACTTGTCACATCCTTATTTCAATTTAGTTTAAGCCTATGTCAAAATGTCTGTGCCTATGATAAGCTCAGGTACTGAGCATTTAAAATTTCTACTGAGTTTCTGTTTATTTTGCAAACGGGGGTAGGCTCACATATTAAAGCTTCTGCCAGATTTAGTTGTGTAAACTCTAATGTTTTACTATTAGTCTGTCTAAACACGTTAAGCAAACTAAGCATCACATAATCTTGAAGTGTAGTATAAAGATAGTTTTGATGAATTAGCTCTTAGCTCTCAGAGAGGGGCCAAGTCAGTGGTTCCAACGAAGTGGTCGCATATCTAGTACACCAACAAAACCGGGGTTTTTTAACCGCACGTTCTATCAGGTTATACAACTTCGAACTCTAAACATAAATTGTATATATATAAAATAACGCGTAAACAATGTACGCGAAACATAAACCCTTTTTCTACCGAAAACCGAGTAAGCGTGGAAGAATACAATGACAAGACTAGACCGAACAAACAAAACGACTCAGAACTGATGATAGATTGCGAATGCTCATTCTTGTTGCCTAACAATGACTTACGAAATGGCAAAACGTGTAGATGGTTAGGTTGGCGGAGGTTTTGCCTTACATTGACTTATGAAATGGCAAGCGTCACTTGGCAAACGTTTGGATGGTCAGGTTGGCGCTTGTGAAGGCGCTGGCGGAGGTTCTGCCTTTCATTGACTTACGAAATGGCAAGCGTCACTTGGCAAACGTTTGGATGGTCAGGTTGGCGCTTGGGAAGGCGCTGGCGGAGGTTCTGCCTGGATTGACTTACGAAATAGCAAGCGTCACTAGGCAAACGTTTGGATGGTCAGGTTGGCGCTTGTGAAGGCGCTGGCGGAGGTTCGAGCTGGCGTTGGCCAATTAGCATGTGGCCAATGTGTAGATGGGAAACTGAAAATTAAACCAGTTTTTTTTATTTCTGTATTTAGTATGACGAATTTTCTCAAATGACGGTTGAATCGTCCAATTGAGTCGGCACTAATACAAAACAGAAAATTTTCATCAATATCCCTGAATATTTCTGAAATACTACATATTCCGAAACGTTCTATACACATCTCATGATCTACATTCAAGTTAAAATTAAAAAATACTGTATATAGAGCGGAAAAAAATAAATAAAACAATAATTCATTTCTCTCCTATATATAGTCAAAACAAGTTTAACAATCTAAGAAGAGGAAATGGAATTGACCTGTTATAAATAAAAAATAATAAAATAAAAACATCCTAGAAGTAAATAAAGTAATCGGAGTCTATAAGAATGCAGCAGAACTTATAATGTTTGGCTTAAAGAAAATTATGACAACTACTAAATTCTTGAATCGTTGCCAATATTTAAAGACAAGTATATCTTAGAACTGTTACCTTGGAGAAACAAGAACAGGATTACTGTCACCATTCAATAAAGGCTTGTCAACCAGAAGGATTTGTAAGTGCAACTCTCATCGTATTTGTAAGTTTTAGTCGATTAAAGTAACTGTTATAATAAAATCCGGAATCATTTCTAGGTTGGTGCAGGGCGAGGTTGGTCTGTCGACTTCCGACCTACCAACACACATACTAAATCCGTGTGCCCACTTATTCAGTGCAAATGGGGTGTAAATGACAAAAATAATTGAGGTGAAATATGAGCTTCTGGGCATCAGCCCTGCTTGGTCTTAAACTAACAAGATGAAAACATTTTCAAAAATGGTCAAGAGTTGTTTTTAAAAATATTCACTTACAAAGTTGTTAAAAATTTTAAGTTATGACAGATAGTCAATTTTATATTTAATCGCCCAACTATGATTTTGCTTCCGAGCTTACCAAAGGTAACGGAAGCTATGTGATCGGTCTGAAGAACGAAACATTTTTAGGTCTCCGATTTCAAAAATTCCAAGACAGAAATCCGTTATAGACATCAGGGAACATTTATGGTTCCGTGTCTATCTGTCGGTCTGCCTGTTGGTCTTTCGGCCTGTCGGTCTGTCGTATCATAAAAATTACATGTCAAATTTTAATGAAATTTTGGTGGTAGGTCATAAATAGCCCATTGTTGGTCCCATATAAGTTTCAACCTTCTGAGCTTATTTGTTTCTCTTCCACATGCGCACAGACATACATTTATTTACACCTATAGCTTCAAAATTACTTATCTGATTTGAATGAAACTTGAATCTTTTATAGTTTATCGAAAGTAGCCCGCAGATAGCCCCAGATTAATTTGAACCGTCTGCGCTCTTTAACTTTTGCTAAATTGATACTTTAATTCATGTAAAAAATCAATTTTGACAACAAAAAAACAATATTGACAGATTAAAAAACGGGGAAAACAATTAAACTAGACAATAATGGCTTGTAAAATCATAAAATCAATAAAGTACGTGATAGGATGCGACGAAGCTATGTGCCACATCAATTGGCAGTTTTGAAAATCCATTGTAACAACCCCCTGTACATTAATTGGACTAATTTTATCAACTCCTTTGTTTAAGACCAAGCAGGACTGATGTCCAGAGGCTCAAATTTCAACTCGAAAATGTTTTGCCATTATCAACCCACCAACATTCAATCTGTGGAATCACTGCAGATAATATTACCTTAAAATCAATCACATTCTAAATAATATGTAATACTCGAAATGCTTAAAGTCAAAGGCAATTGTAAACAATTCTCACAAGTTAATAGAAGTTTCTTCCTTCTAGATTCAATAACGTAAGCAGTAGGAGGGCTGACAGATTAGAATCTATGTGAAGAGTAGTGTGGATCTAACATAGAAGGCTCGGGAATAAGAACACTCTGGTACACGACCCTAATATAGAACAATCTCAAGCACCACACCTTGCATATTAACTCATATTCTGTAAGAAAAACTTGAGGTATTCAGTCAGTACTGAACAAAAACAATATCATATAAGGTAGGGATGCAGGCTCAATAGAATAATTAACTTAAATACAGTAAAGATCCACCAATAGCATTTATTACTAACATTTTCATCCAACTTGTTTTACTTTCCGAGCATACCGAAGATAACAAAAAGCATACCGAAGAAATTTTTTTTATTTACAAAATTCCAACAAAGTTCCGTTTGGGACATCGGGAAAAATGTTTATAGTTACGTGTCTGTCTGTAAATTTTTGCCAACTAACATATCTTAAACTCCCGTCGGAGTTGAATGAAATTTGTATGGTAGGTCATAATCAGCCCATTGTTGATCCCATATAAGTTTCAACCTTCTGCTCCTATTCGTCTCTCTGCCACAAGCGCTACAAACATACATTTATTTAAACCTATGTATATCTCCAAAAGTACTCATATGATTTTTATGGAATTTGGATGGTTTGTCGAAAGCCTCAGATTAATTTCAACCGTCTGACAGATTTAAAAAACGGGGGAAGAATAAAATAAATGTGACAATTCTAGGTTGTAAAAGCATATAATCATTAAAGTGGACAAAATAGGATGCGAGAAAGCTATGTGCCACAGTAATTGGCAGACTATTTTAGTATTTATTGAATACTTATGCGATGCAGGTCTTTATATGCATGAGTAATTACCATATATTATGATACTGGCTAGCCACCACTAGCTAGTATTAGAGCGGAAAGTTATCTGCAGAAAACAATAGCACATAATAAATACCACATAGTAAGTCACAAAAAGTGCCTTTCCTGGAAACAAAGTAGAGGGTGGTGAAGCTTAATGGTGGAAGTAATGCTTGCATTCGGATAACAATTAAGACAATGGATAATAGATAAAACCAAAATATAAATTATTTGGTTCTTCCACTGTCACCAACACCGTTTAATTTACAGAACGTGCAGTTCTGTCGACTAACATTTACACCCTTTGCAATAAATTACAATAGGTGTTAACCAAACGAAAATGAGGGGAAGGCTACGAAATCCAAGCTACGGCATTACATAGGGCTACGGGTTATTACTTACATAGAGCTATGGTAGGAGGGGGGAATGCATTGCGAGGGTCTTGTGACCCAAGCAATTTATGTGTATATTTGTGTGTTTCTTATGGGTTTTTCGACTACCAGTAATATTTTCACGTTATGCAGTTTTGTTGTACTATTATTAACTTTTTCGGTTGGTAAAAATGTAAATAAATTGTAACAAGAAATGCAATTTTCATAATAATAAATACAAATGAAAGACGTAGAGATGAGAAGTAAATACGTATATGTTTGTAAACGAACACACCATCTGCACCCCCTGAGAAGGGTTATGTAAGGATTCTAATGAAAATAAATTATATGAAATGCTAAAGAATTTAGAAAGGTTTCCTTAAAGACTACATTACGCAGAGGAGATTGTAAAAAATAATTAAAACAACTAAACCAATTTTGAAAGTAAAACCAGTTAAAAAGAATTTTGATTCAAACAATATCAGAGGTACTTTGCCAATAAAAATTAAGTTGAATTATATACTTTAGATCACTAGCTGGCACAATAATTTTATATACTGACTAAATTAGTTGCGATGAGGAATGCAGATACGTGTTAAAAGAATTGGCAATTCTTTGAAATTTTCACAGATAGCACTTAAAGCAAAAAAGGAGGAAATGAGAGAAGGTAGATTGGGAAGGAGTTCAGGACCTTAAGATAAAAAGCTAACGAAGGAGACTTGAAGCCGAAGGTCACGAACTCTACAAGGCAACCCCTGATCATTACATGGAGAACCGTGAAGACAATGGCAGAGAGGCCAATAACATCACAGCCGCCTACCTTATCCTTCCTATATGTCACGTAACACTAGCACTCGCCACCAATACCCTATACTGTAATTCCCATTCACTGCCTATCTGGCTCCTGTTAAAAACAGAATTTACAATGTGTGAATCTATAAGGAGAGGCAGCAATCTATTCAACAAGTGATTAGTAGCGAAAAGAATTTCAGAAAGGATGTACCATATAGAAAAGATAAAACATTAAAGATTTATAGTGTAACTATAAAAGCAAATAATAATATAGATCACGATAACTTTAAATGTATTTTGATATGGATAACGATAAAATACTCATTTGGACCATCTAGTAAACCAATATCATGTGGTAGAAACCGCAAGAGAAAATTAAACTTAGTCTTTAATAAAGTTATAAAGTTAAAATTTGTCTTTAATAAAATTTGTAGTTTAATAAAGTTAAGTTTTAGTGTTTTAGTGCTTTTTAAGGACATGTTGTCGGCTAAGTTCGTATACAGGACATAGCTTGGCAATAGCTATAGCTTGGCAGCTATAGCTTGGCCAATAGGCATTTCAAATAAAAAATCTGTTCGAGACAACTCAGACAAACTTTCTCATATACGATATCATAATTACTTAGCCCAGTGTTTTCCATTTATTAGTTTTCGAAGGGACATTTAATTATTATTGAATATTTTATCAAAATGTATAAAAAAAACTTCTCTTCGGTGGGGAATCGGACCCGGCTTCTCTCCGTCTCTGTTTAAAGCTATTTTCTCAGGAACTAGATTTTTCCCGGGAAAACGGTTTTGTATTTAAACGGAAAAGTTGTACTTAAACGGACTACATTTTAGAATTTTTTAATGAAAATAGTGGAACCGTTTTAGAGAAATAATTTTTTCAGAATATTTGGGGGGTAGCTAAAATTCATTTATCGGATATGATTTTCGTCAAAATCAGCCCAGTATATAGTTAAGGCTCCAGACGTCTGCACAGACAGACAATTTTTAAAAACCACTTTTTCGGACTCGTGGACCTTAAAACGTGTAAATCCATCAAAATCTCAAAATCGAATTTCACTCCATCACAATACTTTCTCTTTATATAAGAAAGTTAAAAACCGGTGGAGTTGATGTTAGTTTGCCACTTGATAGGTGACCACTTTGATTTGGAGAAATATTTGACTAACTAATCTATAAAGTGACGAACTAACTTCAACTGATTTTTAGTCTACTGTCAAATCTTGTACTCGGAATCATGAAAATCACTTTGTCCACCAAAATGGGGGGACATGGCCGCTCTCAACCAATCTGTTTTTTTCAAATGTCTGTTGCCAAGCTCTGGCCCACAGACGAACTTAGCCGACTTAACGATATGGACCAAAAGATTAACTTGTATACAAAATTCTAGCTTGATGTTAGTCACACTTTTCTGCACACTATCTCTTAAGGCCGGTATACACGGGGACACTTAGAGCGAGTCAGTCTAGCGAGAGCGGTGTCCGATCTGTCTACACTGAGGGCCAAAATTTGGCTAGACCAGTGTCTCTGAGAGTAGTCTCGGGGAGTGACCTTGAATAAAGTTCCTAGAGCTGTGTCCGGACTGTCCACACGGTGTCGAGTTTTTCTAATCTAGTAAACTTCATTTGGTCTCCACATTCCTGATAGATTCACATACTGCCTTGCTTAGCATTACCATTTTATTCTATTTTATTATGTTTATCTATTTTCTTCATGTTTGGAATTATTATATCTTATTAATTTGAATCTTTTGATAACACTCCCTTTCTATCATTTATTCATTCTATTTTTAGTGTTGATTTATATATATATAAATATATTTATATACTATTTTAACTGAATATCAGCCACTCATAGAGTGACTCAACATGACTGTTGGTTGGCAAGTATACGTACACCTCGCTACCTCTAATATATTTTTTTATTATTATTATTTTACAATGTGGCTATTTCAACTTCCTTAGAGACTGTTTATTCATTAAACCTCTTACTTATCAATTTTCTAAAACAAAACTATTGTCTAATTATATTTAAATATTTTTTTAAAAGTTAAATTTATTTATCTTTTTTAGTTCGAATAAATTTTAAACCAAAGTTTATTTCTATATATCTTTATTATTATTCTTTACTTTTACAAAAAATATTTATAATCTACCTTTATATATTTTATTTATAATTATTTTATTACGACAATATTTTTCCCATTTACGTGTGGATTTGAATGTCATTTTCCTCTTCCCTAGGGCTTCATCGAGGATGATAATATCGAGACGAAACATTTCATTAATAAAATATAAAAATATTCGAACTCATTAAATAGATTCATAGTACGTCTTCAAACTACTTTAAAGTACTAGTAATGAAATAATTTATAACGAAAAAAAAAAAATAAATAATAATGGAGGGATAGTGATTTCAGAATAGCTGGTAGAAATAAAGTTGGTTCTCCTAAATATGCTCTTGAATTTTAATATTTAGACTTGGGACACCCTGTATATATATAATAGACATAGACATTAACAAATGTGGAACAATACATCAGGAAAATGGAAGGAACGCTGCCCTCCTGCGGTAGTATAGGCATTCTGCTCTAGCTAAAAAGTTTCACCTAGCTGAAACTGGCCTAGACTGAATGCTAAAGCAAACTGAGAGGTGTCTACACGAAGAAATCAGACACCGCGAGCGATGCCAGCTAGAGAGAAGTGGGGGTGGTCTCGCACTACTCTAGGTGGTGTCTCCACTGTGACACTCGATCTAGACACCCACTCTAGCATCAAAAGTGTCCCCGTGTATACCGGCCTTTAGACTTTAAACCGGTGAAGATATTCATATTTTTGATATCTCCTGCACAATAAAAATAATTTATTATATTGTAGTTACTTATTGTATATAACTAACTTAGTTTTAATATCCTTATTTTAATTTTACATATATTTGGCAGATATTAATTATAATTATTATATAAAATATTGAAAAAATGTAAACTTCTAATTTAAATAAAAGGGTTTTAATAATTTTGTTTCTTTTAATCTTCAAAAAGGATGTTGATTAAATATATTGAATATTTAGCGTTAATTTGTAACATACATAAACCAACATAGTTAACATGTAATTATGTACATTAATCTATTATCAAACTGACACGTAATTGCAACATGTATAGTTTATATGCAAGGTTAAATTACCATTAACCATTACCGATGGGGGGAAAAAAATTCAAATCCTATAATTACGTTATACCTATTATTATTTTAATCTTACCGAAAAGGACTTATCGAGAATCAAAGATTAATGGGTACAGATTACTTCACTACTTGACGGCTTAGCATAACTTAATTAATTCAATAATAATATAAACGAAACGCAATGTGGTCATTTTGCACTTCAATACTTAAATGATTATATATTAATTTTAAAAATGTAAGTTTTATCAATTCTGCGAAGTAGCAAATTAGTGCATGCACTTTTGACCTTTAACGTTATGTTAACGCAGTCTGACCTACATTATAACGAAACGTTAATACGTCTGTTAAATACAGAGAGTAGCCTCTAATTCACAGCTAAAAGTTTCATCACGCCAGCCAAACCGATTGGAACCTGTAATTTGGCACAAGCTGCTGTGCATGCAAAGGCCGTATTAAGAGGAAAAATGTGTAAGGGAACGCTATATTAAAATAATAAGCTATATAAGCGTTACTTTTCACTTCTTCCTTATAACGAGGTTCGATTCAGTTTGGGCAATTTCACGCTTCTCCAATCTCGTAAATTATTTATTTATCACATAGAAATCAAATCTTTAGCAAGTTTCTAATACTAATATTTCATAATACATATAAGAGAGAAATTATGAATTTTTACAAAAAACCAAATAACAACTCCAGTGTGTATTTCTCTTAAATTTTGCTTCAGAACTCACCTAAGGTAACGAATGCTATGTGATCGATCAGAAGAACGAAAATGTTTTAGGCGTCCAACTTCAAAACTTCAGTTTCAGACATCAGGGAACATTTATGGTTCCCTGACTGTCTGTTTCTTAATTTTTGAGAACCAACATATCTTAAAAACTACACGTCAGATTTTAATGAAATTTGTATGGTAGGTCATAATTAGCCCATTGTTGGTCCCATATATGTTTCAACCTTCTGCGCCTATTTGTTTCTCTTAAACATGCTCACAAACATAAATTTATTTACACTTATACCTTCAAAAGTACACATCTGATTTGTATGAAATTTGGATGGTTTGTCGAAAGAAGACCGCAGGTAGCACCATATTAATTTCAACCGTATATGCTCCTTATCTTTTGCTTAATTGATACTTTAATTCATGTAAAGAATCAAAACAATTTTAACATATTTAAAAAAACGTGGGAAACAAATAAATTAGACAAATAACGGCTTGTAAAAGCATTAAATCAATATAGTACGTGATACGATGTGAGGAAGCTATATGTCACACTAATTGGTAGATTATTTTATTAAATTACAGATATATAATTGTAGCTGCAAGGCTTACCAAACTAAGAAAGGGAGTAAATTCACACATATCACATACTAAGCAAATTAACACATTTACAATAAGTACTCAGCGTCAAAGGCACTAGGCGATGCCATCTTATAATTATAATTTAAAACAATAATTTGGAAAAGCCGCATCAGAACGAACCAAAGATCCCTTGAATTCATCGATGATATACTACTTAGAAAAACATGAAATTCAATATGTAAATCTATTGTTAAAACTTTAATACCTTTTTATTTAGAAATTAAAAAAAAATACAATTTTAAGAAAGTAATAAAAAGTGAGAACTCTAATTCATTTAATGAGTGGAGTTATTTTTAATTGAAGAATATCCCAGCACCCGAAGTTTAGATTGCCGCCAACAATTAGCACCGATTACTAGGATCCGTGGTTATTATTATTATTATACGGTGGATCGGTGTGGAGAACAGACAAGCCTAAGATAGAAGTTTTCCTTGCCAACATTTAAAACTATTAAAAATTAATTTATATTATAAATAATTAAAGTAAACAATTCATAAATTGAAAGTCGGAAAAATTAAAATTGAATTTTACTTCACACTGCTTAATTTCCCTGGGAAAAGGTAAGATCTTATAAAAAAAAAAATCTGTTATACAAACATTCAAATTTATTGTAAATTCTATAGAAAACTATTTTAAGAAGTAACAGGTAAAAAATATAGTAAGGTAGTAAGTGCCATAATTATTAATTTAGAAAGTACTCAAGACTTAGGTAAGGATTACTTAAAATTGCGACGAACATTTTGCGAAACTTACCCATTTTAAATAAAGCTCGGAGAAGAAACATATTTATTAGTTTATTATTATACCAAAATAATATTTGCTTTAATAGATACTGGTATCACTCCATTCAAAACACCGCTAGTTACTCTGTTATCTAATAAATAGTAATGCAAAATTATTTAATTTACAATATTTTTTGACATGTTTATCAATTGAACTTTAAATTTAATCCAATAATAAGCAACATTAATTAAATAATCAAACACTACACTTTTCAATTACTATATTACTACAAGACAACAATTATGGGAAAAAAATTATAAATGGCTTGCATACGAGTCTGCAAGACAGTGAGACATTTTCATGTAACGCTTTTTGGTGTCATTTTTTGGTAACACTTGTGTAACGCTTTTTGGTAACAATTTTCGAGTTTATGTGCCAAAGTAAATACATGATAATGTCAAAAAAATTGAGCGTGAAGATTCTTGCGTTTGTAAATCAGGAATTAAATCGAACCTATCAAGGAATATCTCCCTACTCGTGTAACGCTAGTTTGGTAACGCTTTTCGAGGTTATGTGCCATAGCCAAGACATGAAAATGTCAAAAATTCATTCTGAATCAAATTCAAAACTTAAATTATACAATTAAAAAAAATTAAATTTCGCTCTAAACCAAAGTTAATAGATAGCGCATGTTACTCGACCAAATTGAAAGTTGGTCATAATATAAACTAATGAAGACTACAACATGTAGTAATTACGTTAACTCTTCGATTTTCAAACGAAAAGTATCATTTGAGAAGCTTAAATTTTAACTATTTTATCGTAAGTTATTCTTCTGATAATTCCATTAAGAAGATATTCCCGCCATAATTCCCCTCCCCCCTCCAATAATTAACTGCGACGACGCCCATGACTTACAGTAAGATATTGTACTGCAGTAAGCATCAGCATAACATTTTCTAACGAATACGTTCTAAAACAGTTGTTGTTACTTGGGCGCGGAGATTTATTTTTGTTTTTTTGGGGGAGGGGGCAGTTGCTTTGTTGAATAAGTAGTTCCCATTCCTTGCCACAACTACGATTCCACCCCCCCCCCCCCCCCCCCCAATCTAAACTGACTTAGAATGTGCCCCCTCCAGACCTAGCCGCTGGATACGCCACTGCGACAAGGCATTAAGGTATATTTTTGAAAATTTAAACAAAAGGATTGTTACTGTAACACACCCAAGCACTGCACATAGAAAGGAAACCATGGAAATCCTTATGGATTATCCTCTAAACTAAACCGGTGCAAGAGGATCCGACTAAGAAAATAAGAAATATTTTTTATTATTACAGAAGTTAAAATTTTATTTTTACAGAACAATGAAAAACTTTAATAATAGAGTTAGATAGTATTTCTTCTCTACAACAAGTATTCAGTCAGACGCTTTTATTTAATATTAATCTTTTAATATAGTATGAGGTCAGTGATCTCTAATATTTTTTTAATGGTCCAGACAGCATTTGGCATTTTCATCGACCAGGCAGTAACAATAGTAATTATATCCTTAACTCAAAATAATAACTCAATAAAGGTAATATATACCACATCATAAAAAACAAAAAAAAACTATATATTTTATGCATTTTCGAAAAACATACCTTAGCGGTATCCAATAACATTATCAAACCATAAATATTATTCGGAATGAGATTATAAAATTTTTAGGTAGGGTTTTCGTCAGAACGTGATAGTTTCTGTTTAAAAAAAAAAAAAAAATACACGTGTGTGCGTCTTGTTTTAATTTATGGGTCAAGAACGAGCTAGGAACCGGTCGACTTTGCGAAAAAAATCTCTTGATGAATGTCTGAAGCACGTAAATAAGGTCTGAATACTTCTGAAAAATTATAGCGGCCTCGCTAACGATGTCCCAGGAATAACTGGGGCCTAACCCGGCCCATTTTTCCAATTGGAAAGCAATAATTTTGTTCCTTAAGGACCCCTTCTGATAGATAGGAACTACTTTGATTCCATAGCTGTATTTAATTCCGAATTAGAGGAACGGGCCAAAGCAGGAATATAAAAATAAATTGTATCAGGTTATAAAAGTTCTAACGTAAGTTTTTCAGCTAATTTCTATGCGTACGCTAGGAAACTATAATTATTATTGAAACAACCAACATTGGACTAAATTCAAAAAAAAGGATAAAATTCTAACTTCACTAAAAGAAATGAAATAAGTATATTAACTATAATGAGACCAATAATTGTTTCACATCAAAAAACCAAAATTATCTTTGTAACAAGTAAGTAATGACGTGTCTAATTTAATGTATCTGGACTACGAATTTATTGAAGAAATAAAAATTATAATCAGTATGATTTAAAAGGAAAAAAAAATATGGTTCAAATCAAAAATTATTAGAAAAGATGCTTATTTCTTACGCCGTCTAAAAGGAATAATATACAGTATGTTTATGGATGGAGTTGCTTATACGTCTAAATTCCAAGAAAATTCCACTCTTTATAAAATCTCCTGCTTGTCCTTCAATGAAGATTTATAGTATTACTTTTTTTTTAAAATGTACCCTGTACCCAAAATGTAAAATTTTCTAAAATCATACAAAAGGAAACCAGACCAAATGTTGTCTATTCAAGAAAAGAGTATTCTTCATAATTTCTTTTAGATACAATAAAAATGTCGAAAATCGACTTTAAAAATTCTCCCCATCCGCCATTTATAAAATATCAAATTTGAATTCTAATGAATGAGGGAGTGATTTAAAGGTCTCACTGAGTGCATTAAAAGTTGTGGTATTGATTTTTTTGATAAAAATTTATTAAACATTTTTTTAATAGAAGAATTATCATTTTCAAACTTTATTCTCCTTTAACAGCTTTCATGTTGTTTTTATCAAATTAAGCAACACCAAAACTTTTAAAGCACTCAAAAGCAATCTCAACCTTTGAATAGACTGTTCATTTATTGGAATCACACAAATTCGATTTTTTATAAATGGCGGGGGGGGGGGGGGGGGATTTTAGACATTTTTATGCGAAAAAGAAATTTGGAATAGTGCCTAAAAAAATAATGAAGAATGTTTTCTTCTTAAGCAATCTAAATTTGGTCGGGTTTCTTCTTGTATGATTTTAGAAAATTGTACTCTTTGGGTACAGGGTACATTTTGAACAAAAAGAAATAATATAAATCTTCATTTAAGATCAACCATGAGATTTTATGAAGAGTGGCTTTTCTTTGGAAATTAAATTTTTTTGGAATTTACACGTACAGGCAACTCCATCCGTGGAATGTATAACATGGTTCAAATACAAAATGACAAGAAAATATGTTTATCTACTGACGGCAGCAAAATTAAGGATTAATTAACTATTTTTAGGCTGGAAAGTAATATTTCGCTGATTTGTCATAAAAATATTAAAAACAGGCAGGAAAGTAGTTAAAACAATCTCTGCCTAGGCAGAGAAAGTACAGTGTTTACCAGTGCATGTCATAACATCTGGATTTTCTTTGTATTTAATTTTATTTTAATTTAGTTTTATTACAAAGCAGTATTATATTATTAATGTATTAATAATATTATTATTTTTTTAACTGACAAAGGATTTGAATTGTAGGTCTTTGAATATTTAATCTCGAGTAAGAAGTGGCAACACTGGAGCACGACTTGTTTTGGTTTGAGTTTGTTGACGATTCATCTCAAACTAACTCTTTACCTAAGCTTCCATTTTTTTCATCTAAATAGCGTGATTAGATAAAATGAAGTATGCAACAAGGCAGCAAAGGAAACATTTCTGCCTCGGCAGTCAATTAGGTATATTACCACTGATATTCACCACGGGAGTTAATTTTTATCACTCGACAGTAAAAATCTATTTTGCTGCCTAGTTACATAAATAACTATTTTTCCCCTATGTCGTCTAAAAAGAAAGAAAGTGCCTTGAACATGCGCGTTAAACATGCTCGTTAAAGTTGTCCTCATAAAATGTATCATGAAGTCATGACATAAAAATTAATTTTTCATAAAATAAAATTTAAAAAATAAGTACTCATAAATAATATACATTACAGGATTATATTTAAAAGGTTTAGAGATGTTCTTAGCTGATAATACATTAAAAAGCACTCAACAAGGTAAGTAAATTCTTATGTATTATATTACTTTCTTCGCGATATTCAATTAAAAATATAAAATATGTAAGAACATCTTCTTTCAAGTTCATGAACTATTGTAATTAATTCCTTTTAAACTAATTTTTATCTTGATGTAATGTTATTGTTTTCTAAAAGCAATTAGTTAGATTAAAATAAAAGGAACCAGATAAGGCAATCGAATTAATTGAAGAGAAATACTTAATGTATTATAGCAACATTGACCTTCAAATCTTACTACACGTTTAAAAAAAAATAAATGTAGAATATCAAGATAATAATATCAGTTTATTTAATTAATGGATTAATACTAATAGATTGAATAAAGGAAGAAAAGTATGTAAGCATTAAATTAAAATAAAAATAATTAAGTATAGATTAAACTAAAATAAAGAAAGAAGTCCGCCAAAACCCATTTACTCACTAACTTTAATTTCCACAAAACAATATTATTTTTTACAGTTAAACAATTGTTGTTAAAAGTTAACTTTATAAATTAGTAACTTTTTTATAATTGTGTATAAAGGAGATATACAGGGTGGGCAAAATAACCCGTACTTTTTTGAACACTTATAGCTCAGCTTTTATAATAGATTGAGAGATATAGGGTTTGCGGGGTCTGAAAACTGCATTCTTCAACTTTAAATGTCATATCTATGCCTTTAAAAATTATTGGGTGAAAGCCATGCAATGAGGGTTTGAAATAGGGTCTCAAAAAACTCGTTGTCCAGGTAGTAATCATTATCTGGTATTATAGTTTTGATAGAATAAATTACCATACGGTGGAGGGGGGGGGGGGGGTTAGGTAAGTGGGAGGAGTCCCTCAGTGTTGTAAGTTATAACAAACATTGAAGATGTGTTAAGCACAATATTGCCTGAAGTCTAGGCAATTCTCTTGCAAGTATTGAATTGTTTGCAAGGAGCGACGGGACGGGGCACTATCTTGCATAAACGTGTAATTTAGCATTTGATCTTCAATTTCAGACAACATTGTGCTTAACCCATCATCAATGTTTGCTATAACAGTAAGGACTCTTCCCACTTACCTACAAAGTTTAAAAAAAAATATATATATATATATATATTTGTCTCATCGAATAGATGAAGTTTGCATTTTTTCTCGTCCTAAAACACCAATTTGAAATGTTCGCGCGAACTCTTGGAAGGATCACGTTGTCAAACCAACATCATGGTATTAGTAAAATAAACATCTGTACCAAATTTTACTAAAATCGACCAACTTTTATACTTAAGTTATCGTCACACGTTTCTGAGACACAGACAACAAAACCATTGTTACTTAATTTAGAGTTTACATCAAAAATTACTTCAAGAAAAAAGCGGAGCGGACATGTTAAATTAAATAAAATTTATTTTATCACCATTGGAATGATAAATCCGAGAAAAATAAAGATATTCAATATGTTATTACTTTTGGATCACTTCTTTATCACCATTGGAATGATAAATCCGAGAAAAATAAAGATATTCAATATGTTATTACTTTTGGATCACTTCTTTATCACCATTGGAATGATAAATCCGAGAAAAATATAGATATTCAATATGTTATTACTTAAAAAAAAAAACATAAAAAAAAAAAAAAAAAACTTGAAAAAGAAAATCGTCATTTACATCCACACAATATTGTGTCAATTTTAAACAGACCAGAAAAATAAAACAGAACTGACAAAATTTAAGAAGTTAAAAAAAAGTCTTCAGTTATCTTTATCCATTTCCCTTTTATCCCTTCAGCACCTGGTAAAGTAAGACGCTGATAAAGATTTTTTTTTTTTCTTTTAAAGTAGGAACAGCTTTCTAAACAATTGGATGAGAAAAATACTAAAATATCAAAGAGATTTCGTAGCTTCTTTTAGCTACGAGCTGTTTATAGCTTTTTTCTGGCCCGGTGTCTCACAGGTGCGAGTGGAACAGAGAAACTAATGTTATTTGCTTTTAGCTTTTAAAGGAAAAAAGTGCTAAAAGAAAAAAAGGGGAAAAACAAATACTATACTTTTCCCCTCAGGGAAATGGCACACGGTTGTACCTCCTAAATAACAATCTTGGATTCTACGAATCCTTTTTTAGTGGTTTTAGAGCTAAACTGACCACTGTGAATTTCCCAAGCATATCGGTACAACACAGATGTCAAACTATTATTTTTAGCCAAGATATAGGTTTATTAGGCAGCCTGCAAGTTAAGCAATAAAAAAAGTAAGCACATATCTATATATGCACATAAAAAATAGTGTTAACTTCTCTTCTAAACTCAAATAGCATATTTTATGAGGTATTATAATATTTAAGAGTGCGAAACATTTAAGTTTATTACATTTTTACAAAACTACGATGAGAAAACCAAAAGCAAAACAACTATGTTCTATAAAATATAAAACAGAATATTATAATTAAATATACAAAATATATGCTTAGGAGAGATTAAGATAAATGGATATAATATTTATTTATACACTCCTAGATCTAAATAAGTATTAAGACAAATCGATGTTTAATCTAATGAAGAACATTCCATACACCTTCTTTAGATTGTTAATCCCCTCTATTTTTTTTAAGAGGAGTAAAAATCTAAAGAAGTTTATACTAAGTACCTTAATCTATCGGAAATTTTTAAAACGATATGTAACATGCCATATAAGCATTTTTATTTTTCAAAACCTTAATTTCGGTAATATGATGTTTCAAAAGTGGGGAAAAAATGGTTAAATATTTTTCTCTAATCTTCAAGACCTTGACGACGTATAACATGCCACGATTACTTTTGTTTAGTCGTCAGAGAATGCCCACCATCATGAAAATATGAAGGGTAATATTTTTAAAAAACTACAGTTGTCACAAATAGAGAGATGCTCACGTGTGTCTAATTTCGTTAAAATCGGTCAATTTTTACGCCAGTTATACGCGATCAAACATATTGCGCAAACCTGATGTCGGGTAAATTTAGACCATATATCATATACATCAAACAGCCCCATACACATTTTGATCGTGTATGGGGGCTTTTAGACAAACAAACTCATAAAAGTCTTTGAAATGAAGAACTCCTAAACGCTCCTTCATTTAAGAAATTTGATATTAATGTAAAAATAATTAATATCCTAAAATTAGTAATATTTGTTCAACACATATTTTCGCTTTAAAATCCCAATTCCCCGAGCCCAAATATTAAGATTTGTGTTATTATTATTATTTTTTTTTTTTTTTTGTTATTGAGAATAAGTAAAAGTTCTGTGGAAGATGTTTTATTAAATAAATTAGAACATATACAACTAACACCTGCATAATCGGGCAAAGAGGCCCACCCAGGCTGAGAATGGTAATAATAAGATAATGTAGTAGTGGCAACACTGCAAATGAAAGGAAGAACCGAAATAAACAGGTTTTTTTTCAATAATCTGAATTAGTTGGCAGACTAATTACCCACTAGGGAATAAAATAATGCAAGGTGTGATTAAGTTTGAGATATGATCATTTATATATCCTTTACCGTCTTCCCATTCCGACTTACAAAGAATAAAATTTCCGGTGTAAAGATAAAAGAACAGGGGCAGAAAGGTGATTATTAAGTACGGCCATTTCAATCGTAATTTTGTAATTTGAAGAAAAGGTAAGACTAAAGAGCGTCTGAGTGAAAAGAAGATTGGTTTTAGTTTGAGTGCGAGGAGCCGGGAGGTTAACGAGGCGTATCCGACACTCGGAGGAATGGTCCACAGTTCAGACCAAGGGGCAACTGTTTGCCCGGCCCCGAGTCCGGTTAGCCTTGAAACACGGCTATGTTCATGCTACATACCAAGCCTCATACACTCCGCTATCATGTTTTATTCACGACTTCAACTCCTAAAGGCTACAGCTCGGCATATTCAAATGCATCTCGTGAACAAGTCACGATGCAGCCCACCATCTTCCGTATATCCTATGAAACAATGGACACAATCTACCACCTTTAAGACATATTGTATAACAATACGTTTCATACCTCAAACCTTTATTCACTGTCTGTTTTTTTTATTACGGTCTTTTATCTTAGGGCAGTGTATATTTTCGACAGGTTATCATAACCAACTATGATCCCTTTTATGTAATCACGTTTAATCCTATTTATTGCTGTCAATAAGAACAAAAATATTAGTCATACTAATATTTTTTAAAGATTAGTTAATATATAAATTAAAAAAAAATCTACACTACCGACAAAAATTTTTAAACCGGAAAGTTTTGCATGAACCTCTCTATACACTATGTCTAAAAGAAATGAAAATATAACAACTCAATGTCACTGAGAGTATTACATAAGAAGAAAAGCTAATTCTTTTAATGTAGATATATACTAAATGTAAGATTTTTCTATTTCCTAATTTATTTGAATATACATACAATGCTACGTTACTCTGAATAAATACATTTTAATCTCTTTGAGTTTTGCTGCGAGTAAGCTGCTCAAACCTCAGAACAAACGACAAACTGTGTAAAGGAATAACATAAATTATGTCTCCACGTAAATTAAAATTAGCTAATTAAACAAAGCAGCTTTTAGTTTTTATTGATATGATTAGTGTGACGTCACAAAAGCTTTCGAAAATGTAACTCAGTGTTTGTTATGTTCCTTTTTCTTATCACCTCTTATCAAACCCATGTAAAATGAATGGGAGAATTTTCTCAACTTTTTAAATAATTAATTATCAAATTATTATTGATCTATAAGAGTTTTCACCCTTTGAACATTGTTGTACTAAGTCTTTTTTAACGAGTGTAACAAAGAAAACATTAAAAACTTTCGTTTCAGTTATTTAAAATGAGTATTTGTGTGAAGGGTCATATCATCGAAAAAGCTATTTGAGTTATTAATCTTTATACTTGATTTTTTGTATTTCCTGTTGCCATATAAATTCACAGGGTGTGTTCGTGTTCATATTGTGTGTCCGAAAATAAATTTTCCTCAAGTTTTGAAACTCAATGAAGTATACTCAGGGTACAGGACTTGTAGAAAGATAGTGATACTTAATCTGCCAGGTAATAAAAGATTATTTGCTAATAATATTTTGTTCCTGGTTACTTACAATGTGCATTATATTTAACCGATGTTGGAACATAATTATATACTATACAATGGATCACTGACCATCCTAGGGAAAAGACATGTTGATGACGAGACAAAGAGCAGACTGTTATTACTATTATTATTTGTGTATTTTTTGTTATCTATATTAACGAGTATAATAATATAAGATATGAGTGCCTCGCATGTATACTTGTTTAAAATTTTGATTAAAAAACTAATTTAATACATTAATTTAATATTACTTAAGTACTCTGACATACTTTTACGAAGAATAGCTTTGTCCTCCGAAAAAAATGAAGTATAGATGAAATTTTCATAACGCTCGAGAAGGTGGAAGACATAATGTACAAACTAAAATAGAAAAACGATTTAAAAAATAAACAATAAATAAGAACGGACCCGGACGGTATCACCACAATAAAACACACTCACAATAATACTTTTTTAAACCACTAGAACGGCAATTTTTAATGTTTTCTTATCTTACATTGTTAAAATAGACTTTGTATAATAACGTCCAAAGGTTGAAAAGTCTTATAAATTAATAATAATTTAATAATTAATTATTTAAAAAGTTGAGAAAATTCTCCCATTCATTTTACATGGGATTGATAACAGGTGATAAGGAAAAGGAACATAACAAACCGAATCGAATAAATTATCGAAAGCTTACGCCATCTTGTGACGTCATTACTAATCATCTCTATAAGGCCCTAATCAGCGCTGAGTCAGCAAATTGAGTTACATTAATAAATAGACTGCCAATTGGTGTGGCACATAGCTTCCTCACATCATATCATGTATACTTTATTGTCATATTAACATTATTTTTATATTACTTTATTATTATATTATATCAACATTATTTTAAATTATGTTGATGAGGGTATGTAAAATAAATAGATACAACGAAAGGGAAGAGCAGTGGCAATATTCAAAGTGTTCAAATTCGTAAAGCAAAAGTCGGTAGGAGTGAGAGTAGGTTTATTGTTTGAGAGCAGTTCGATAACGTTCGCACAGAAGTGAATACAGCAGTGTACAGATAGCAAATGAATGAAGCAAGGTCGCCTGGTCTCGAGGGCCCTAGGCTCGCTTTACTATTGAAGATGAAGGGGTAGGTCAATAAAGAGGGGGGGGGGGGCACCTTCTATTCCTCTCGTCTATCCCCCTCCCAGCGTTCTCTTCATAATAAAAACTATTTATAGTTTTAGCGATCTTTAACACTTCATAGCGGTGTCGCTGTTGGTTTTACTAAAAAATTGTATTAGAAAAAAAATTGTTTGTCTCATTGAGTAGATAAAGTTAGATTTTTTTCCCCGACCTAAAATTCAAATTTTAAATTTGAAGTTCACGTTTACGCAAGCGTTACGAGCGAACGGTTGGGCGGATAAAGTTGTCCAGCTAACTCGTCCTGGGCATTGGTAAAATGGACATTTCTACCAAATTTCATCAAAATCGGTCAACTTTTACTCAAGTTATCGTCACACGTTTCAGACATACGGACACACAGACCGGCAGACAGACAGACAGACAAGTGACCAAAAATGTTCCTTATGTCCGAAACGGCTTTCTGTCTTAGGATTTATAAAAACGGAGACATAACATTTTTTCGTCCTCAAAAGTGAACACAATTTTTCCGTTACCTTCGGTAAGCTCGGAAGCAATAATGAGTGAGATGAGAGGTGATTATTTTCATGTCGGGAGATCGAAGTAGGACTTACGTCGACCTCCAACATAAAATTACTTACCGCTTACTAATTATTTTTGAGAGACAATTTATTTCATTACTTTAAGATAAATAACCTCCATAGACGCTCCCATATGTAAAATAACTTTTTAAAGGATATTTTGACTCATTTTATACTCTAAATTAACCAACTATTATGCCTCATGGGTCCTATAAAGAAGTAATATTCCGTTAGGTTATATAATGTAGCTAAAACTTTATAGTCTTGGCAATAGCTCAAAAATTACGACGCGATCTTAAATTAAAATAAATCTACCAAACATTAAAATCGAACTTAAGTACCCATATTAAAATAATTTTATTAAAGTTAGTTCATTTTTTTTTTTTTTTTAAACAAATAATGATTATTAATTTAATTTTAAGATGGGGTCGAACATTCTGGATCACTATAATTAAATATTTGATTTGGGAATTAAATGTTAAAAAATTTACATAAGTGTCGGTGTTAAAAGTGTTTGCAACAAGGGAGAGGATGTTATTTGCCATATAAACAGTTTGAACGGGTTGATGTGTTATGCCACTGTAAAGTAAATAAGTGTTCAAAGCGATATCACAAGTTGAATAATTTACAGGTCAAAGACAAACAGGTAAGGACTTGATTATTCTCTAAGTTCTGTTGAAACCCTGTACAGTACAAAGTCTACATCGCACATCCAAAGGTAAGGAACTCTAAGTCTAACTTACCTTGTAAACTTTAACAACTACTAGCACAAACGTGTGATAAGTTAAGCCACACTAATTTTTTGTTTAAACAAAAGCATTGCACATGCTTTTTCTCAACAAAATAGTCTGCCAATAAGTGTGGCACATAGCGTCCAAATATATTAAAATTAAATGATTTTATGCTTTCACAACATACTCAAATATCAAATACATATACTCATATTGTCAAATTTATTTAATTTTCCCCCGTTTTTTTAAAACTGTCAAAATTGTTTTAATTTTTTACATTTATTATAGTATCCATTTAGTAAAATTTAAAGCCGTGTCTAGACTGCCGAACCGAACAGAGAAAATGAGCTGAGCATTGGTCTCTGCGCATGCCCAGTCTGAGATGCGCAGGCGCACTTTAGACTAGGCATGCGCAGAGACCAATACTCGGCTCGTTTCCTCAGTTCGGTTCGCCAGTCTAGACACGGCTTAAGGAGGAGGGACGGTAGGGTGGGTCGAATTTAACTTTTTTTAAAAATTCTGAACTACGATGGGCTAAAAAGTTGACCGTTGGTATGAAAACACCAGGAAAAAAAATTGGGCTCATTTGAACAACCCCTAGGTCAGCCAGGGAATTGGGGAAACACCAGCCTTGAAATTTTGATATTTGGGGTAATCCTTAAAAATAGCGAATTTTGTGATTTTCATGCTTTTTAAGTGTTTTAATGCTACACTGTTGACTTAAAATTCATTTTAACAGGTTGTGCACATATATTACAATAAAAAATCAACAAAATAAATTGTGGGGGGGGGGGGGGGGGGAATTTTTCATTTTTTTTAATTTACTTCAATTTTTAAGCTCTTTTTAGTTATTTGATGACTTAAAATGTATTAAATTAATATTCTAATATAAATAATATATTTGCAGCTCTAAATAAATTGTGGTGAAGGGAGGGGGGGGGGGGTGTTTTATTTTTTCTTATATTTACATCAACATTTTAAGCTACTGTCTTAGATGACAGAATATAAGATTTAATATAAAAATATTTGTAGCTCTCAGCTATTTGAAGCAACTGCAAAAAATTAAGGGGGGGGGGTTTCTAATGCTGTATCAGTTTGCTGCAGATTATGAAATTAAGTTAGATACATGAAACAAGTCAGGTTGTATATATCTGGTTTTAAATATGGTACCTTATACTTCCTTCCATGCTAATAATTTATATTACTGTTTTTAAAGTGTTTTATAATTTAGATTTTAAGACAAGTTTAACGGAAAATAACAGTGGGCAGATAAAAAAGATAAGGGATTAATTAGCTCTTGTGGTGCAATATATAAGAAAGTGCCCTTAAACGAACAGGAGTTTTTGATAGATCAAAGAACAGTTAGGAGAACGATGATAGGCTCCATTGACAAAAAAATCTAGTGCATTGATTAAAAAAGCCGAAAGGTTTGCCAATGTTTTGCTCCATCTTTCACATAATAGTTTTCCATATTTTACGATTTTGGTAGTATTCATACTACGGAAAGATTAAATTTTAATTTAAATCAAATTATAATTATTAACAACTACGGGAAACAACCAGAGAAAAATACACTCCAGCGCTGGGATATAGTTTCTTAAAATATAATAGTTTTCTTAAATATAAAACCAGGAAGGAGCATAAACTCGTTGAATAAATGTTACTATTGTTATAAGTTCTTTAAATGGTTCATCACAAACGACATAAAAACGAAGGACACTATTAGCAGTTGTTAGCCATCTTTTGTGTGCCATTTTTCCAGGATTTCTGTTGGCTCATTCTGGGGAACAGAAACCTTCAAATACATCCAGACATATTTCTAATAAATATTTTTGGACCGTGCTTAAATAACTGATATATAAATTCGGCGTAATTGTAGTAGGGATGGCTTCAAATTCTTCAATTGGTAAACTTTCACATGTTTCTACAGCCTTCCCTATTGCTTCTTCATAAAATCTAAGTCCTTTTGTTTTACCATCTATGTGCTGAAATAGATGTCTTAAAGGGAGTTCATTGCCACGGAGCAGGCATATAGACCATAGAAGAGGTGTTTCAAATTTACACTCTATAATTATTCCTCTTCTTACTCCAGAGTTCCCATTGGTGCCATCACTACCTCTATGTATCCGCTTTATTTATTCGCAGAAACGTATAACGATTGCTGATAAAACACTTTCCGCCGTGCCTGATGAAGGGCTAACAAATCCTATGTATTTTGACCGAAGCCTCTTGTACAAGAATAAAATGCTCTTCCCTAACTAGAGTTTTATGATGTTTGGCTCTCTTCTGTATAAGTTTAATAGTGTCATCCTTCCTGCCATCAAAATAAAGCCCTTCTAATATTATGGTTTCTTCTTCCATTTTTTGAAGACTCTGAATTATCTGAATTATACTTTAAAAACAGTAATATAAATTATTAGCATGGAAGGAAGTACAAGGTACCATATTTAAAACCAGATATTTACAACCTGACTTGTTTCATGTATCTAACTTAATTTCATAATCTGCAGCAAACTGATACAAAACTCCCCCCCCCCCCCCCTTAATTTTTTGGAGTTGCTTCAAATAGCTGAGAGCTACAAATATTTTTATATTAAATCTTATATTCTGTCATCTAAGACAGTAGCTTAAAATGTTGATGTAAAATATAAGAAAAAAGAAAACACCCCCCCCCCCCCCCCCCCTCCCTTCACCACAATTTATTTAGAGCTGCAAATATAATATTTATATTAGAATATTTATTTAATACATTTTAAGTCATCAAAAAACTAAAAAGAGCTTAAAAATTTGAAGTAAATTAAAAAAATGGAAATCCCCCCCCCCCACAATTTATTTTGTTGATTTTTTTATTGTAATATATGTGCAAAACCTGTTAAAATGAATTTTAAGTCAACAGTGTAGCATTAAAACACTTAAAAAGCATGAAAATCACAAAATTCGCTATTTTTAAGGATTACCCCAAATATCAAAATTTCAGGGCTGGTGTGCTCCACCTAGGGGTTGTTCAAATGAGCCCAATTTTTTTTCCTGGTGTTTTCATACCAACGGTCAACTTTTTAGCCCATCGTAGTTCAGAATTTTTAAAAAAAGTTAAATTCGACCCACCCTAAGGGACGGTTAAAAGTAATCTGGGGCCATCTGCAGGCTACTTTCAACAAACCATCCAAATTTCATAAAAATCAGATGAGAGCTTTCGATGATATAGATGTAAATAAATGTATGTTTGAGCGCATGTGGAAGAGAAACAAATAGGAGCAGAAGGTTGAAATTTATATGGGACCAACAATGGGCTAATATTTATGACCTATTATTTAAATTTCATTAAAATCGGACAAGTAGTTCTTAAGATATGTTGGTTCCCAAAAATTAAGCGACAGACAGACACAGAACCAAAAATGTTCCCTGATGTCTGGAATGGATTTCTGTCTTAGATTTTTTTTTTAAATCGGAGACCTAAGAAAATGTTCGTTCTTCGGAACGATTACAAAGCTTCCATTTACTTCGGTAAGCTCAGAAGAAAAAATATAATTTACGGTTACTTAAGGGTAAGTTAAAATAATTTTCACTAATAAATTTAATATTTGTTTAATTCAAAAATCTTCTACATTCTTGCACGGGCTATTAGGCGAAAGGTTATTTAAAAAAAAATAATATTAAGGTTAATCAAAGAAAAAATTAAAACATTGCGGACTTGTATAGTTTAACAAGCATGAAACCATCTTGATGACTTCCTCTATATCTGGAGCAACAGAAGCATCGCTTAGAATCGTTAACGGTTCATATAAAGAGAATAGGACAAGATTCATTGGTTCTTCTCATTAAGTTAACATCTCTGTCCATTGCTTTTACCAAGGTGATCAACAGCAACAACTCACAAACCCCCCATGTACAACAACTCAACAAATATTAGATAGAACGTGAAGAATTCAGAAAATTGCCGCTCGTTAACAGGACATTAACCTTCAGTATATCCACAAAAAAAAAGTAAATATACATAATACTAAAACGCATGAGCGCTTTTATACCTAACTCACAAAAAGGCAGTGCTGCAGCGCAGACATCTAACCTAATAAAACAAAGCCTTAAAAACTCAAATTATAAAACCGAGGTAAAAAACCATAAGCGTTTAGATTAATGTTTAACTGCCTTGAGTTCGCTTTTCAAAATCATAGACCGTAACAGCTACTAAGAAACTGCATAAATCCCATCTTTAAATAGCTCAACTAATAAGAATTTCGAATCAACTACAGATTGCATGATACGCTTCAGAAAACACTAAACAATAAATAAAGTAATCGTTCTCTCCCACAAAACAAAATTTTGTGTAAACGCAGTTATTTTAGAAGTTTGACACGGAACAAAACTAAAAAATAGACTACCAATTAGTGAGGCACATAGCTTCCTCGCTTCCTATCACGTACTATATTGAGTTTATGCTTTTACAAGTCATTATTCTCTAATTTATTTAATTGTTTCCCCGCTTTTTATTATTTCAATTTTTTTTTTTTTTTTTACATGAATTAAAGTATCAATTAAGCAAAAGTTAATACACGTATACGGTTGAAATAAATCTTGTACTATCTGCGGGCTACTTTCGACGAACCATCAAAATTTCATAAAAATCAAATGAGTACTTTTGCAGATATTGGTGTAAATAAATTTGTCTGTGCGCACGTTGAAGAGAAACAGATGGGCGCAGAAGGTTGAAACTTTTATGGGACCAACAATGGGCCTAATTATGACCTAGCATACAAATTTCATTAAAATCGAAAAGTAAGATGGGTGACAAAAGTTAATTACAACTATTATTAAGACAAAGGGATTGTTAGTCTAATTCACTTTGGGACAAAGGAATATCACACTTTTGTACACATACGAGTAATTTAAAAATAAAAAAAGGTGGGTAAAAATCTTAAAGAGTGCCCACAAAATTACAAGGAAGAGGCTTTTTGTGGTTTTTAGACCAGTTAGGCAGTTAAACAATTTATTCAATTAGCCAACGGTTCAAACCTGTCGAAATTCAACACCAAGTCATTTGGAAAAGCAAAAGAGAATGGCTTTGCTTGAAGGAAGTAGAGAACGGAATTTAATTCTACTAGTTAACTTTCTTACAATATAAATAAACTTTTAAAGCTTTTTAGATGTACTTTTAAATAAAAACAATGTGAGTAATTTTCATGTGTAAAGTATAGTATATAGTTAATTTTAACATCAAAAATTGATCAAGAATTTAAGTGTTTATTTTGGGACGTCATTCATAAAATTTTTAGCTTTAAGCTGATACAATTTTCTACATTTTAGCTTTTTATAACATTCAAAACAATCATAGATTCATGGAATCAAATAAATAACTACGACAATATCTATAATTTAAATTATAAACTTAAATGAAGTAAAACAGATCATCAAGGATTGTCAGACAAGGATTTAACTTGTATGAACAATGTCAGATTAAATAAGACAATAAATAAATGCAATGACCTTTATTGAAACCGTATTCATTTCATCAGATTATAGAGTGTCAGGCTAAATCTTTCTTAAGATAAAGCATGTTTATAAGTTCTGCCATTGCTTTAATGCAACACAATGATACATATAATTGTTTTATAGTACGTGATATGAAGATGGTTTATGTTGGAATAATAACCAAGGACTAGTTATCGGCCTTGAGGAAAAGCATGCATAAACTGTTTTATTCACGGTCATATAAAAGATATTGATCCTTGTTATTTTTCTCTCTATTTAATTTAATTAAACTAAGTACTACTTCTAAATAAAAGCAAGAACGAATGGTTTCATAAAGGCAAGTCCAGACTATGCCGATTGGCATCATTCGGCTTGAGCCGATCAGCAAAACCGAATTAGTGTGGATCGGCTTTGCGGAAGTGCCGTCCCGAATCATGCCGAATCCAAACCCAATCTGCTCGGTCCTGAACAAAGAAAGCCAAACCGAACCGAACCGAACTTCCCGATGTAGTGCCGATCGCCCTCAGTCGACAGCTTGTGTTAATGTATTGAGGTTCGCAGATCATTTTCTTTGTTTTTGATGAAAGTTTTGTGTTGGTGACAGTAATTATTCTTCATTTTATGCGAAAAATAAAATTTAACAGGTCAGTAATAATTAACTATTTCCATTCTGGTGACAGAAAACATTTCCTCGGAAATAATTTTTATTGAAAAAAATTTCACTCGAAAAGAATTTCCATCGGAAAAGCATTTTCACAGGAGAAAATTTTAATGGGAAAAAAATGTTTACCTACCTGCCTCATTTAAAGGCCTTCAAGATAAGCTAGTTAGTGTTTTTCAAGAGTATACCTTAAGTCAGAAATATCGCCTGGAACAAATATATTGTAGTGAACTCTCAATACTGCTTATATTTCATATGAAGAATAAAATAATAAATTATGTTTATTAAATTCGCTGGCTCTATACTTTCTTCAACCATTGAGGATACTTGGGCGAATACAAAATCTCTGGGGTGAAACAAAAACGAGCTTTCATCACAGCTACTGCTATTATGATTCCAGCAGCAACTGCTAAAACAGCATCTTTGTCAGCCCTCATCACGAACACTCTCCTCTGAACAAACAAAACTACCGTGTACGTGCACTAGGGAACTTCGGACCGATCGGGACGGCCACATTATTACTAAAGCAATTAAAGGACGTCATACCGACCCGAATGAGCTTACTGTGCCGAACGAGCCACCCGCCCTCTTTCGGCATATAGTGTTGACGAGCCTTTATAGTTTTAAAATGAATATAATCTTACTTATAGTTTCACTTGTCTTATGTGTGTAATAAGACATTAAAGATGAGAGCATTTCATGTGCAGATGTAATAGTATAATGAAGAAATAAACAAGAAAGAAACATAAATTTCATTATAAAAACAAAAGAAAGAAAAAATAAATGTAGTAAAATCATCATAGACTAATGAAACATTCACTTTCACAACAATTTTTAATATCTGAGAATATTAGTACTCTTAAACAATATCTAATACAACTAAGTTATTTCAACAGATGTTCAATGAACTCATTCACACTGAAGAATGTAGTTAAACAATGTTACGTTACAATAATTATTCCTTATTTTATACTTAAAGAAGTTTTTACTTTTCTGCATTGTTTGTTAAATCGACAGGAAGAATTGTTGTTTTAGCGAATTTTCAAAGAAAATTACGCTATTGCAATGGCTTCAAAATGTTAGTAATGCGATTTTTTAAAAAAAAATTCCATGGAAATCCGTTTTAGACCATTCTGAATCGATTCCTAAAATTGAACACCTTTTTTATGTATGTATGTATATATATATATGTTTATATGTGTCACTCCAGACGATATCTCCCCTTTAGATGTTCTTAAAAATTGCAAACAAATTTTAAAATGTCAATAATATCAAAAGAAAGGATGAGTTCGTTGGCCAGAAGTTTTGGAGTTCATTTAGGGGTCAAATTTTTTACAATTTAGGGTCAAAAATCGTATAAAAACGTGTTTTCTCCATTTTACCCCCCTTTAATATGAAAATATGATAAAAGTGTACATTACAACAATTATTGTACTCTTAAAGAGCATTCCAACGACATGCATCATGAAGGGTGTACTGTCACAATACATTACTGTACTGTATTGTGACAGTACAAAGGGTAAATACTATTTTGACTTTTGTACCCCGTACCCCTGTGTACCAATTTTTTTCTTCACCCATGCAAATTCTAAACCAATATTTTCCTATATTATCATAAGCCAATAATACGCAGATTTCTTTGAAAATTCGCTCATTAAGTCATGGTGCATGACTGGACTTTTTAAGTTTAGAATAATACTGTGTGGTAGATATTTGTCTAATTCACATATAGACAGTAAATGACTTTTATTAGATAGTATATTTTACAATGTATTGTTGTAGGAGGGTACCTACTTCATATATTTAAGCAATTATTAAAAGTAATAGAATGCAATAATGAAAGAAATGGAGCAGCATTTAATATTTGTTATTATAGATATCTCAAGAACACGTTCACTCTTACTTATTTAGAAAGAATAACTATGACAATATAAATTAAGTAAAACTTTTGTCTGACAAGGATTTAACTAGTATCAACAATGTTGGATTAAGAAAGACAATAAATAAAGGCAATGACCTTTATTAAAACAATATTGAACGATGGTGAACGAAAGGGAGCAGCATTTGATAATAATTAGTTATTATAGGTGAACAACACGTTTAATCTATTATTTAGTGTAAATTGTATAATGAGTCGAAAAAACAAAGATAACCCCTTTAAGTATACATTAAATAGGCCATGTACTTCGGGAATAGTGTGGCTTTCAATCAGAGAAATGTTTTTTGAATCGTGTCAGTAGTTCCAGAGATTGTTATCTCCAACAAACTTATACAAATGAAGATACCAAACTACTACTACTACTACTATTAGAACTTATAAAATAAAATCCTTATTGAATGTTGTAAATGAGTTGTAGGTTAACTATGGCTTTACATATTAAATGTCAAACAAGAGAGAGGTTATATCATGTCAATACAAGTCACTTAAGTTCCTGGAAAAAACCACACCCAGAACTTGGGATATTGAAAAACTTCAAGTGGAGCGTAAAGCATTGAGAAAGATGTCAAGAATTAACGATATAACGAAGTTAAACAGTAACAAGCAAGTAAGGAGGTCTTGCCTCTATTGCATATCTAATAAGATTTGTCACCCAATACTTTCAACAATAAGGTGGGGCTTCAAGTCACTTGAATGCATGCGACACAAACATGCATATAAAATCCTTGATCCTGCCTCCGTCTTAACAAAGTGAAAAATATCCATTTCATACAATCTGATCTTTACGATGTAATAGTTAGCGTTTAATGCGCTTTAAACTCGAGTTAGTCGACTCAAATTTCATTAAAATATTTATTCAGAAAATTAAATCGTATCAATTTTAATTTAAGACTATTTTTTACTAACAAAGATTATACAAAAAAAAAATAAATAAATTAGGTTACACACCTTAAAAAAAAGCGTAGCTCGATAGTGAAAGAAAGAAAACTAACATACCTGCAACAAAAAATAAATAAATCGAAATTAGAAATATATTTATTAAGTAATAAAATGTATGTAAGAATAACTATAAAACCAGTAAAATCATTTCTAATAATATAATATAATACCTCAGTGGCGTAACGTTCTTTAGCCCCCCCCCCCCCCCCCGCGACTTTTTTTGGACCCCACCTCATCATTTTTTGAATAGAAAAAAAAATCGTTTGAAAATGGTGAGTGGTGAGTTAAGATTTCTGAATATAATTTTTTTATTTGGATTTCCATAATATACTAATATAATATATTAGCTATATTATTATTGAAAATACATACTAACGTAAATTTGGATATACTTTCAGTCAGCACAAAAGAGCACAAGAAGTTCAAGGTTTGTTTAGTGTCCGATGACCTAACATTTTCTTAGTAAAAATGGATTACCATGACTTAATTTTATTTGACGTGTTAACTTTGTACACAAATACACAACAAAAAACAAAAAATGTTAGTAAAGAGTAAATTGGTGGTAGCCTATTCATTGTTTTTTACTGTTTCAGTCATGACTAGAGAGGTTGGTATAAAGTTACACAACAATATTGTCACCACAATTTTTATTAAAAACTCACAAACGCGTTTTGACAAATAACATCATCTTCAGAAGATGATGTTATTTGTCGAAACGCGTTTTTGAGATTTTAATAAAAATTGTGGTGACAATATTGTTGTGTAACTTTATACCAACCTCTCTAGTCATAATTATGAAGTGGTACCACAAAATCTCAGTTAAAACAACCAATTAACTGTTTCAGTCGTTAGGTTTTATTTTACATTACTCTCTTCTGCCTTCTAGCTTTTTAAGCTGCGAACACTTTGATTACTTCGTCCAATTGTAGAATTTTGCCTCTTTCGTTTTCAATGCTCAATAAGGTGAGACCACTAAGTCTGTCTTCGGTCATAGTACTTCGCAAGTAGTTTTTTATCAGATTCAATTTGGAAAAGGACCACTCTGCACTCGCCTGTTACTGACTAAGTCAAAAAAAAGTAGAAAAGCTGAGCACAAGTCCGGGAAGCTAGATGCTTATTGAGTAATTGAATAAAAAACAAAAGATTTGCCAACTGCCGAATTGATGTCAATTTCTCAATCTCTGTTTTCAAAGCCCCTCTGAAAGTGTTTATTTGTGAAATGTTTGTTCTGAAAAGTTTGGGCCTGCCGTTTCGCCGGGCCCTCTGCGGGTCCCCAAAATCCTGGGGCACCCCGTATTGCGGGGTCTACGGGTGTGTAAGTTACGCCACTGTAATGCCAATACCTACCTTAATTATAAAAAGACCGTGTTAATTTAAAGGAAAACGAAAGAACCTTTATGAAACACAGTCTAGTGTAAATAGGTAACTAATTTTAAGATGAATTTCGATCTATTCCAATAACTTACAAACACGTCAATGGCTGGTGTATAGATGATGTATCTTTTTATCTATATGTCTGTTTATTTACTTAGTTAAGTAGTTTTTAAGCCTAACATCTGAAGGATACATTTCTAAAGCTAGAACTGTCGGCGCCCTCAAAATTTACCAATAAAATTAGATGATAGTTTTTCAAAAGGCGTTCTCTGGATAATTTGCAATATTTTTTCTCTCGAGTTTACCGAAGGTGACAAAAGCATTGTGATCGTTAAAAAGAACGTTTTTTGTCTGCGGATACAAATTCCGAATTCAAAAATTCGACATAAATCCGTTCCCAACTTCGGGAAACAGTTTTGGTTCGTGTCTGTCTGTCGTTCTGTAAAAACTGCTAATTTAGGTGGTAGATTATAATTAGCCCATTATTGGTGCCATATAATGTTTGTCCGCATTGGTTTATCTTCCACATTTACAAATATATATATATATTTTTATATATATTATATATATATATATTTATATATATATATATATATATATATATATATATATATATATATATATATATATATATATATATATATATATTTATATATATATATATATATATATATATATTTTTTTTTTTTTTTTTTTTTTTTTTTTTTTTTTCTTCATTAAAACCTATATCTTTAAAAGTACTTGTTGAAAATAGCTAAATAGATAAGCTTAAATCTGACCAAAATTTTTTTTCTTTTTTTAGATCGACCACATAGATCTGTTACCTTCGGTAAGCTCGGAAGTATTAAATAAATACAATTTAAGAAGTTTTTGTAGGTAAGGCAAAACTAAAGGTTAAATTATAAATACAAATAATAAAAACTTCAAAAAGCTATAAATAGCAATTAAAAGCAGTAGCGTGTCCTTTTCATCCTTTAGGTCCAATATCTAAGAAGCATGGAAGCAATCACTCATAATCCAATAAAATAGAGGGCACAATATGGAGAACCTGGTTCGAGGGATCTTTAATCGAATCCTGAAGGTAAAGGCTCCTAAATTTAGGGACAAAACCAACACAAGTAGGTTGCAGTCGACCGGAAATTAGTGAATCGATCGATTCTATCACCGTCTCGTCTGATACCTTTTCAGTTAGATGAAAATTGAGACGGTACAACAGCCACGTGTTTTCAGCCTTTTTAAAGAGATTTTAACGATAAAATAACACGTTAGAGTGTATGTTAGAGAGCCAGACGAGACGAGGTGGCGAAAATTAATTCTTAACTTCAAAACTTTTTTTTTTTAAAAATCAACTCCAAATTCCGTTTTATCTCAAAATTAGACAGGGTTTAACCAGCGACAATTTTGAATGTAGGTCACAAATATAGGTATATATATATTTAGTAAACGGAAAACCGGACCTAGTTATTAAAATAATTTTCTTTCAAGTTAAAACAAATATTTACTTCAATTATAATATAAGAGGGGTTATATTAAAATAAATTGATAATAATATAATACACGTGGCCACCAAGTTATGATGACAAGACGTTTAAGATATGATATCGACATTAATAGGCAGTGTTTAAATGATATTTGACGTCTCGAGTTTTTTTTTAAACGTTTACTGGAAACCGGAATTGCATGTGGCGAAACGACAGAGTTGAGAAAAAAAAAGGAACCTTCGTATCCACGGAACTGGTCGTTGACCTCGCTTTACTCGCTTTTTGAACATAAAATGTAAACAAGAAAAAAGGGTCGGAAACCAGTTTGGATAATTATCATACGATTGCCGTAAAATCTAAAATATTTGTAATCTGAAATGGGAAAGAGTAGAGGATTTGAAGAGGGTATCAAGAGATGGATGGATAAGTTTAATGGTAGGCAAGCTCTACTGCGACCCGTAATCATCTACAGAAGGGATTACCTTTTTTGTCATTTTAAAATAACCAATTTTCCCATCTATACTTTGATGGACAGTTACAGCCTCATGCATATCCTATCATGTCAAAAGGTTATTAAGACATACATAAAAATACTAATGGGTGTTTATGACCAAGCAGTCCAACGCCCTTCAAAAAACAAATAAATAAATAAATACTAATATCTAAACTTAACTTTTACTATAAAAGCATAAATAACCATTAGAATATAAATGTCTGGAGTCTGGAACATGTATAGGTACTGCTAACTCCAAAATAAATTACAAAACTTGTTATAAATCCTTTACAAGTATAAAATTATCTTCTACAGCTTATTTTAAGTTAGATAATAGATTTCTTCTTGTCTATTTGTAGGAAAAATTATTTTTTAAAGAAAATTTAATATAAATAATATATTTATAGTATTTAAAGTAGCCATTTATTAGTTGTTATGTAAAAAAAAGCTCGGAAGCAAAAATAGTTTTTACATTCATAATCCTTTATTTATTTTATATCAATATCTAGAAATGTTAATTGTTTCACGAATATACAAATAATATGTATATACATATATATAATATATATATATATATATATATATATATATATATATATATATATATATATATATATATATATTATATATATATATATGTATATATATATATATATAATCTAAAGTTAATTACACACGTATATATTTTTTGTATAAATAAGTTCAAACGGAGATTGGAAGATCTATATCAGATGACAGCTTTTTATTTAGTACTATTTAATAATAGCAACTCTAAGTTTAAAAATTCAAAATTTACCAACACTTTTTATACTTTTAAACTAGAAATTATATTTATATATATTAATTCACGAAGGTTATCATAAAACTAATTTACTAAGAAGGATTATTGAATAATCTTTAGAATGAAAATAAACATTATTAAAAATTATTAAGTAGTAGTAGTAGTAGTAGTCTAGTACTTTCTACTAGGACGGGTAGGACGAACCACTTGTTCGAACCTTGCAATTAGGCCATCATTCAGGCCCTTTTTACGCCCCGCGGTAGAGAGTTCCAGCCACTTCACACATCATACATATGTACATTTGTACCGCCGAAGCGAGTATGATGTGATCAATAGTGAGCCATATAAATCAGAGTGTCACGGCGAGGAATCGAACCCCGTCTCGTTCCACTCGAGATTCAGTGATGGCCGAGCAGACGTGGTTTAACTCACACGGCTACGCTAGCTCCCCAAAAAAATTATTAAAGTACATAAATTAATTTCTAATTTTTGAAACAAGATATAAAAATTATGAAGGTTAATAAAAAAAATATAAATAAATCAGAGAAATAAAAAAAAAAAAAAATACATGAGATTTAATCCCACTCAATTATTAGTATTATAATAAATTTAACCAAAAAAATAAGTAGTTTTTTTTATTTCCTAAAGCATGGCGAGAGAAAATGTCCATAGATAGTAAGATATTGATAATGTCGGTTGCTTGTAATTTGTTAAAGGTTTGTTGGTAAGAATGTAGTTATAATGAGGTGCCCAGTTTGGTATCGGTCCTAGGGATCTGAGGCTGTCCTACCCTCGTCAAGAAACCCAGGTAGGGAAAAGGTTTCTATGAGGGAAGGTTTTTCTGACCAGGCATTCCTAATGTACCCTAAGAACTAGAGGATAGTGAGTAGGAACCTCTTTTGTACACTTTAGGTATAGTAGGTATGGTGTAACGCCTACATGCTAGACCTACAGATAAGGAGGCGTAACAATGCTTAAGAGCGTCAGACTTTTACTCATACATAAACCAAAAACAGAATTCTACATAAACCAAATTATTTAAGAAATAAAGAAGAAAAACATTTACACATTAATAATGATATTTAACACATCAATTCATCGGTGTTAGAACCAAACTAAAGGCCCCCATACACGATCAAACAATTTGGGCAAATCTGATGTCGGGCAAATTTAGGCCATACACATCAAACATCAAACAGCCCCATACACGGTCAAAATGTTTGCGCAAACATTTTGACCGTGCATGGGGGCATTAAGTGTTAGAAATCGAACTTTCAATAATAAGGTACTTCGGTAATAAACTGATCCGCTATTACAAATTTTAAATATAAAATTTTCTCCACTTCATGGAAAATCATCGAATCATGGATATGTTTTTGGGCATTGACTCCACATACAGGGTGGTCCAAAAGTCTCACCCCCGCCTCTTAACTTTTGAACGGTTTGAGATAAATTAATGAAACTTGGGGGATCTCTACCATGCAAAGGGAAGTTTGTTTTCATGCAATCGCCCACTAGGGGCAACCACCCACTTTGCCCCCAGGCCACCCAACTTCAAAATTTCAAAGTATATTTTTGATAGCATACTTGGATTCTACGGTGAAAAATAATAAACTTTTACTTAAAACATTTTTTTCTATCTCCAATAATTTGCCCCCAACAGGGGGGCAAAGATGGCAAAATAACCCTTCCGAAATAGTAAGAAAATAACACTTAGATCGTAATAAAATCTAAAATTTGGGGTATCTGTACCATGTAAAGGGAAGTGTGTATTCATCCACTCGCGTACTAGGGGCAACCACCATTTTGCCCCCAGGCGCTGAAATTTACCATTTTTATACCTTTCCCCCTTTAGGGGGCAAAATATTGGAGATGGAAAAAAAAGTTGGAAGTGAAATATTTTTATTTTTTGCCGTAGAATCTAAATCTGCTATAAAAAAAATACACTTTAGGTTAAAATTTTGAATTTTGGTGGCCTGGGGGCAAAGTGGGTGAATGCCCCTAGTGGGTGATTGCATGTAAACAAACTTCCCTTTGCATAGTAGAGATCCCCCAAGTTTCATTAATTTATCTCAAACCGTTCAAAAGTTAAGAGGGGGGGGGGGGGGGGAGACTTTTGGACCACCCTGTATATCGACCAATGTATTTCAATGAAGTGGAGAAAATCAGTATGCATTTTTCGGTACTTTTTTACTTAAGCATCCCCCTATATCCATTTGTCTTAATAGTTATTTTGACAAAGGAGCATATACGGAGTAGTATATATTCCTTAGTCTGAATTACTATTAAAACAAAGTGATATTTAGTCCAATGTACTTTGGGACAAAGGAATATCACACTTGTATATATATATAAATGTGATAATATCCCTTAGTCAAATTAACTATTAAGAAAAAGGAATATTAAATATGTATACGCTAAGAAAACTGTAGAACTCATTTTCCTACAGTTTTCTGTATAAGATTTAGTCTTACACATGATAGAACCCAATCTTAAAATAGAGTAATAAAACTGCCCCAGGAGTCTCAATGTCTTGGGGAGACTAAAGTAAATTAGTGCCCATTTGTCTACTTGATATAGTAGATGGATCTTAAGGTGCAAAATTATAAAACATTAATCCATTTTGATTACCGTTTGGTCCGCTAGGAGCACTGATGTAATTTTATATAAAATTAAGCACTTCTATCAATGAAATATTATATAATACTAAAATGAATACAAGTGAAATTCAATCTACCTTCTATCATATTCAAACTTACTGGAACGATATTTATGAGCTTCACATTTTTCATGTCTTTTTTTGGGTGAAGGAAATATAATTTGTAATAAGTAACCATATATTTTTAATAATTTCAATGACCAATAGACTGAGTAGACTAATTTTATTGACAAAATAATGTACTAATGAAATATATATTAATTGACGGAAAACATTTAGCACATTATTAAAATACCATATAATTAACATAATATCTGGACCTAAAGTTAGAAGGTTAAAATTATTACGGTAACAGCTTCTCTCACAGTAATATCAAGTCCAAAACTAATTTCTCCTCCGAAAATGTAGCTACAGCTCGAAGAATTACAATTACGACAAATTACCCTCGAGAAAGTAAAGAGATTGTATTTACAAAGGCAGTGAGTGTGTGTAAGAAAGAGAGAGATGGTAAAAAAGAAAATGCTTAAGTGTTGAAATGTGGCAGAGATACAGTGCGGCACCCAAGGTATTTGAAAGGGGAAGAATGAAGTTTCAGAACCAGATACTCGTCTTAACCATATAGAGGTTATAAGAGGACGGCCCAACTCTGAAATGACGCTTCAACTGCAAGACTGAACCTAACTAACCTAACAACTGGCCTACCTAAACAAGATAGCAGTAATAAAACCTCCAGTACGGAACCATTAACAAATATAATCCTCTGACTATAGGTTCAATAAAACAGAGAACAATACGTTCTTAAAACAGACAACTTCTACTAACAGCAACTTGTTATTTTAACTTGGCACAATTTCTTTATGGAGTTAGTAATACTTCCCGCATAATATATTTTTCCAGACCACGGTAAAGAAAGTGGCAATTCTTTAGATTGTTACTCCCCTATGTTTTAATCGAATATAAATAACTTTGAATTACTATTAAGGCAAAGATATGTTTAGTCCAATGTACTTTAGGACAAAGGAATATCACACTTATGTTTTTATAAGGGGAGTAACAGTCTAAAGAAGGACATTTCGCCACCCTTCTTTAGATTGTTACTCCCCTCTGGTTTTTTATAAGGGGAGTAACAATCTAAAGAAGTGACAAGAAGGCCATTAACTTTACTTTTTAACTTTTTAAACGTTTATTAAACAATAATAACATGCATATTGATTTACAACATTTTTATAAACCCTTGGCAAGGCCGTCGGGTCAAGAAGGTCATTAAATAACTTCAATGACGAAAAATTCTTCATCTTCTTTCATCTAGAAAAAAACATTGGGGGATTTTTTTTTTTTTATTCATTTATTTATTTTATTTTATTTTGTTTATTTATATTTTTTTTTACAGCACATGGAAAAATTGTTATATTTTAAATGGGCTTTTTGTGGTATTTACTGCATTATGCTGGCAAATAATAAAATTAAAGGATTGTAACACCTTTAAGTAAATAGATATTCAATGTAAAATGTTGCATATTTTTAAGAAAGACCGCAGACGGTTAAAATTAATCTGGGGCTATCTTGGCAGATTAATTATTAAATCTCTCAAAATTGTTTTGATTTTTTTACCTAAATTAAAGTATCAATTTAGCAATATTTAATGTGCGCAGGTGGTTGAAATTAATCTTGGACTATCTGCGAGCAACTTTCGACAAACCAACTAAATTTCTTAAAAATCAGATGACTGGTCATTGATTTTGCTTATGAAAAAAGAAAAGTTTTATTAGAACTTTTATGAAGACGAATCTCTATTTTTTATTCAACAAGCAATTATTTAAGAAAAAAAACAACAGTATTATCTTCATTATTTTCTTTAAATCAACCGAAGAAAAGAAATGAAAAAGTTAGAAAGCGATAAACGCATTTTAATCTTGACTCTTGCATTCTATGGCTGTCAATATTTCATTCTCACGCTTCAAGTGGTTCTTCAAGAGAAAAGTAAAGATAATTAAAATACTTTGTTTCCATACAACTGGATATATTTCTTTTCATCTGATGTAACCTTTAGTAAAACAGAAGAGTGGTTAATTTAAAATATATGGAGCGACACTAAGAGTGAAATCTAGTTATCTAAACGTAACTCAGTTTCACTGAATATAACCAGATACCTATTGTAAAAGTTAACTAACAATATATATATGTATGTATATATATATATATATATATATATATATATATATATATATATATATATATATATATATATATATATATATATATATATATATATATATATATATATATATATATATATATATATATATATATATATATATTACGGTCTATTAAAAATTAAAATAAGAAAAAACCAATCTCTACACATTTCAGAAATTTCCTCAACCATTTAAATAAATGGGTTTAAATGCAATCAGAAAAAAATACGTTGTGTTAATTTTATTAAGAGATGCTAAACATCAGTACTAAAAAAATAAGCAGTCAATAGTAATTTAAGTGAAATTTGATGAATGTGCAGATGTGTTAGTCATTTAATTATTAGAAACTTTATAATATCAGGAAATGATTTTCAGCGATGATAAAAGCAAAGAGCGATTGTACTAAGAGGTATTAAAGAAGTTTGAACCACTAAATTAATTTTAAATTTAAACATACAATATGATCATTTTACTGACATCATTAAATTTAAGATTTACAACATAGAATTAAATTTAATACTTTAAAACTTAAAGCATGTAATAATAAAGCGAGTTCTTTGAGATCGAACCCTGGAACTCTTAATATTTACATTTTTAGTCACTTCAAGTGTGATATTCCATTGTCCCAAAGTATATTGGACTAAACGTCCCTTGGTCTTAACAGTTATTTAGACAAAAGAATGTATGAATAATGTTATCCATTTATATTCTAAAAAAAAAGAAAGGGGGTAACAATCTAAAGAAGTACTAAGAAATAAGTCAAAGTTTTGGATTTGAGATCCACATCCAACTTGTATTTTAAAATTTAATTTTGTTTAGTTCTGATTAAACTGATAACGCTACACATAAATTATTAGCATCGAAACAAATTTTTTATGGATATAAATAATAATAATTCTACTCATTGATCTATAATAAAAAGTAATAAGGTTAAAATGATTAAGTATTTAAAGGATACAGAAAGTGTTGTTTGTTCATTATAGTTCCTTAAAAATAGGTATATCCTAATTCTGGAAGGGATATGTCAAGATTTGATCTCATCTACAAAGGTTTCCAACTAGTACTACTGTCTAAAAACTATAATGTCAACTCTAAAACCGGCTGACCTAATCTTACAATGGAACAACAAATGAACGGAAAGTAAGGTAATATAACACTATACCATAATAATACTAATATAATACTATAACACTCAAGTTACATCTAAACCATAATCAAAGTTAAAAATACCATACAAATCTGATCCGACTACCTTCACCGTAATGATTCAAGTTTATATTCAATATGGGTCTGTAAGAAGACAATAGGGAAAGTATAATATTAAATCGATATTCCTTTTTATTTTTCGAGAGTTTAAAAGAAAGGTCAGTATAATTCCCTCTGGTTGACGTCAAACCGATGTATTTGCCTTAGACCCGAGGGATTTATTTACCACGATACAAAGCTTTAGTATAGGTCACTTCATTGAATTTCAAAGAACCGATTTTACATAAAACATCGTATTCTGAATATAAGACAAGAGTCAGAATCATTATTAAATCAAGTTTCTGAAAGGACTTAGTATCGCAAGAAAAATCAAAACACCCAGAGCCATTTCTCTCTTAACCCGATTCTAAACAGAAAAAAAAATCTAAGAAAATAAACAAGTATAAGTTCAACGGTTTTTTTTACACTGAATAAATAAACATAAATAATTTCAATTTAATTAACATCGCAATAACGAATATTGTAAATATTGCTATCTATTTCTTTCAAACATTGTTTTAAAAATATAATTATTTCATAATATAAATATTAAAAGCATTGTATTAGTCCAGGAGATAGCGTGCAAAAAAGTGTTTGACAAACATCAAGCTATAACTTTTTTGTATAAGTTATTCTTTTAGTAACTTTTAAGAATATGTGGTCGGCTAAGTTCGTCTGCGGGACATACCTTGACAATAGGCATTTGAAAAAAACAAACCGGTAAAGAGCGGCCATGTCCCACCCATTATGGTGGACAATGTGATTTTCATGATCCTGAGTACAAAATTAGTTAGTAAACTTAAATTCAAGTTGATATTAGTTTGTTACTTGATGGGAGTTATTAAAGTATTAATCCACATCAAAGTGGTCACCTATCAAGTGACAAAGATACACCAACTTGATGTCCGGTCTACTAACTAATTTTGTACTCAGGATCATAAAAATCACATTGTTGAGGGATAGGACCGAACTCCATATTTCTATTTTTTTTAAAAAATGCCTATTGCCAAGCTAAGTCCCGCAGACGAACTTAGTCGGCCACATATTGTAAAAAAGCACTAAAAGATTAACTTGAACACATAATTCTAGCTTGATGTTAGTCAGTCACTTTTTTGCACGCTATCTCTTGGACTATATTATTATTAAATATAATTATTAACTTATTATAAATTGACTTGTATAGTCAATTTTATGCAACGTATAAAAAATCAATTTTTTCCGTGGTAGGCTGTGAAATAGTAACTTTAGAGCCTAAAAAACATAGCTAAAATCCATTTTTACATTACGTGACCTTAGAAAATCTTTTCATTACTCCTAGCTGTAAAGAAAAAATCTTTTACGTCCTAGGAACTAAAAGATTTTTATTTTCCGGCGGGTAGTTGTCAAAACTTCCGTTAGTACCGCCATAATCTCTCATCTAATTGATTCATTTTACCATGTTTTTATTAGCTTGCTTTCTTGTTTGTTTGTTTTTTTGTCCAGTACAAATCTTACAATCGATTTTTAACTAACATTCCGAATAGCTAGACATTTGAAACTTTTAGAATAGCTCAGAACACGATGACAATGCATTATTTTAATACGTTTAGCCATATTTCAGCAGAATTTAATTCGTTTTCAGCAAATTTTGCTGTATAGAAAGTTAGTTTAAAAAAAATCCGCAAGTTATTTTATTTGTTATGACATGTCCCATATTTACAATCTTCATTTTGACGGGTTTCAAATTTTGTGATTTTTTATTAACAGATTAACATTGAATGACAGCGAAAAGGGAAAAGTAAACAAATAAATAAATGAATTGATGTGTGACAGCCAGGTTTGTTTACACTTGTGTCCTAGGTATGGGTTTAATTTTTCTGCATCTGCACTTCTTTACTTGTACACATTTTTCTTTTTCTTCTCTTACTCTTACACAGGGGCATATCAATGGCACGGTTTAAATTCGGTGTAGGCAAGATCCGTTGTACAAAGATTTGTCCTTTTATAGTGTTAAGATCAGCTCTCTAGATGGTTTTATGTGAAGTAAATAAATTCGGAACTATTTTTTTTCACTAACATTATATTATAACAATGACAATTATATTATTATCATTACATTATGATTCAACAGAAAATTTAAAAACGTAGTATATAAAAAGTTCTTTTTATCTTGTAATTATTAAAACTTATTTAATAAGTGTTCAACCGGTGGTTTGTTTAAGATATTTAATAAAATCAGATTATTTTCATCAATATATCGGCAACTAGATACTAGATTTATCCCGGGAAAACTATTAGATAGATAAGATAAGATATATCTTTATTCCCATTAACATTTTTTACATATAATATTTTTTTACATAGATACTACATACCTTTACATATATTATACAATTCTACATGTATTTTTTATTGGTATGTTTAACATTAATGAGAGCCCTCAATAGCTTATCCAGCTAGAGCGAGGGCTCTGCCATGGACAAAGTAACACTATCCAGAAAACATGTATTATAAGAGTGCTACTAATAATAATTCAATAAATAATAATTATTATTAATTTTAAGTAATGTAAGACATGTTTCACACTGATGATCTCATCGATTAGATGAGTAAAGTGGCCGGATAACCCCCGTCCTGTAATGACCTAATGAGCTGTTGAACGGGACTAAAACTACAACCAAAAAAAAAAAAAAAAAAAAAAAAAAAAAAAAAAAAAAAAAAAATTATTCCTCATTACTTTTGTTTTGAAACAAATTAAAAGAAAAAAAAAAGAAAATAAAAGATTAAACCTATTTAAATAAGTAAATAATTAAATAACCTTCTCGTGAGTAAAAAAATAACATAAATAATACAGAATAACATACTTAGACATAGTTAACAACGAGTTTATGGACTTTGGCTCGACAGATTTTAAATGTAATCCAACAAGAAATAAATGTTTAAATCAAAAAATTATAATATAATATCGATATTGTTATTATTAAATCATATGCTTATACCAGGAGTTATTTATATTATAAATAGTATTTTTAAGTGAGGTAAATTATGTTATGGGGAATTACGCTATAAAAAGGTTTATGTTTGCAAAAGGTTTAAGGTCTGAGGTCTGGAGTACTCCTGCTTTAAATATGAAATTAATGCCCTTTTAAAAGATTTAAAAGACTCGATTTGCTTGAGGTGGAGTGGTAACTCATTATATAGAATCTAGGTCCCAAATAGCAAGCGGAATTTTGTTTCTTAGCAGTTTGGCAGAAGGGAGTGTCAACTGAAATATCCTCTTTAGCGCGGGTAGGATAGCTGTGCTCTCTAAATGTTCTTCTCCTTGTTGTGGAAATTTAACAAAACCGATTTTTTAAATAGACTAGTTATAGGAAGAACTCGAAAATCCCTGTAACAATGCTCAGATGAAAACCTAATAGATTTGAACAAACATATTTTAATAATCCTTCTTTGGAGTACAGCCACCCTGTCCAGATGTGAGGCTGAGGCGCTTCCATAAACAAGTAATCCATAATTAATTATGGATTCTACAAGTGCATAGTACACCGTACGCAACATCTCCTTGTTTAAAAATTTCCTTAATAACAAAAAACTATAAAATGTTTTTCGAATGCTTTTAGAAATTGAATTGATGTGTTGGTTCCATACTAAGTGCTGGTCTATCATTACTCCTAAATATCTAGTTTTAGTAACTTTATCGATCATAGTTGTTCAATTTATACTGTTAGATTCGATTTCAATGGAATAAATGTTAGAATGTTTTATAAAAATTGTTGGAACCGTTTTCGAGACTTATTTTACGTTATTTCAGAGATTTATGTGGTAGCAACCCCAAATTTAACACTTTAATTCATTTCTCGATTTCACCTCGGGGTATAATTTTTCTGAATCTGTAAGCCAAATTTCATCAATATCCCTAAATATTGCTTACAAAAAAACAGTATTTTTTAAAAATAAATGTTAATGGCTCATAATCTAAGAACCATGGGCGAATTTTGACCAAATTTTTGCCCCTTCGCCATTTATATAGTGCTTAACATATTGGGGCAGAATTACAAAGAAGCTATAAATTAACTAAACTAATGTAGGCATCTTAACTCCAAATTATAAAATTCTCTTTTAAAAAATAAAATATAATTTGTGGCTCAAGTACACCTATTTAATGATTTATAGTTATTGTTATTTATTTATTTTGTACCGTTAAACACGTTTATCGAGCGAACATAATTTCTATAAGTAATTAAACTAAGTTGCTTCTGTCATATATTTAATCTTAATAGTAAATCGGTTAATAAATCACTGTAATATATAGAAAATGAAAAGCGGTTATATATCAGACTAGTGTAATATAATATTAAGGTCTTATATTTAAAATGCCAGTTGATCAATCATGTATAATTACTTAATATGACCTCGTACCAGTTAACCGACTTGGACAGAATATCCAAGCCAAGTACGGTCAGTCCGTCAAGCACAGCTTCCATCCGCTTTGCTTTAGAAAGGCAACTGGTTCATTAAATATATCTGTTTCCTTTTTCGTCACTTCTATAAAACGACAAAGAGAAATTATGAAACCAGTAAAGAAACCGTTGACGTTGTCTACTAGATATTTAGAAATGGTTTGTCTAGAGAAGAAGTAGAAGTTTTAATTAGTAATGTGAACCAAGCTGATCTAAATTCACAAATAAGGAATGTTTAAATATAATCATTAAAATAAAATTTAAAAAAAAAATTGCTCCATTTCAATTTCCAGAGGTATTACGATGAAAGTACTCAAGACAAATCACTTTTTAGCATGCTACCACTTTAGTCAGTCCTATACTATTCTAATATATATATATATATATATATATATATATATATATATATATATATATATATATATATATTAATTCTGATAAATAATGTATCTATAATATTCGGAATACATATTGCTTCCATATAGGCCAAGATAGGGAAAGAATTGTTATCACTTTCGTGGTGAAAATTTGTTACAAACTAGAATCAAAATTTCCATTCGCATTTTACGATTTAGGCCTCCTGAAGAAATTTCCCACGAATCCTTGTCCACGAACCACGAATCTTGTCACACACATAACTTCCACAATTTTCATCCAATTTCAATGCATTTTTCAGGGATTGTGCAGATTATGGCCTCTATAATCCCGTATGAATGTCATTGTAAATGGATTTATAGTAGCTACCGCGCATGCTTAAATACCATGTATTTTAAATACCATGTAAAATTCTTCCAAACATAAATTTCTCCAGATCTAACGAACCAATTCTGCTCAGAATTGGTAGATAGTTAGGGACTGACCCATAGATGATCCACATGCATTTTTATTTTTTGGGAATCTATGTGCCACACTAATTGACAGTCTATTTATTTGTTGTTTAAAGTCTGAATATACATTGATTTTGAAGATTAAGCTGTTATAAAGATAGTTATATTGAAAAAATGAGACCTGGTAATATTTATGCATAATTTTATCGTAGATAATAAAATGTTTAATTGAATTAACATCTCCTAGACTCTAAATATAATTAGTTAAAGAGCATTAACCTTTAAAAAAAAATAATAAAACATACGTATATAATTTAAGAAAATTGCTTAAAATGATTATTAAGTTTCGTCTGCTACCCGCATCTATGCTTTAAATTGCATGACCAAAACAAAACACTTAGCAATGGAAGTTATTTGTAGACATTAAATTAGTCTTTCTTACTAAAACTGAGCTGAGGTTTAAGTAGGAGGGTGTGACTAAACCCGCCAAAATATCCAAATAATACTTTATAGGGCAAAACTTTTTTATAATATGTATACATATTCATACATACATACACACACATAAATATAAACCCGTATTAATTATGTAAATTGCTATTCTATAGTACATCCAGTCCTAAAATACGATAAAGCATTAAGATTTTATACTATACAAATAAATAAATAAGTACTATTGCTGTTAAAAATAATTTTGATTGGCAATAAACTTCTTATTAAATAAAGATGGATAGTTGGCAATAAAATTTTACCAATTATTAAGGTCTACAAGCCTGACATTTATAAAATAAAACAGTCAAAGGTGTTTCATATTATACGTTCTAACTACACAAACTCAGAGACAGACACACAAATATATATATATATATATATATATATATATATATATATATATATATATATATATATATATATATATATATATATATATATATATAATAAATATTATTTATTTTTTGGCCCTAGCTATTAAGTTATATGACATTTCAGTAAAAACATAAAACATATTATCCCTTCATTAATACTTCATTAATAACCTATAAGTTATTTTAACATCAATTATATCGAATAAATGCATTTGTTATTTAATACATGAGTTGGTTGCATAAAAGCTTGGTAAAAATATAACACATCGCTTCCTTAAGTTAATAAGGAGAACAGCTGGGGACGGTATAAGAAGTATATTATCTGTCTTATTGAATTCTCTTACAAGTTTTATAGGGGATATAATGATTGCAACAAGGCATATATTTCTATGCATTTGTTTTATATTCAGTGTCCTTAACCCGAACAGATGTAGGAGGATAATTTAATTTGGAAGATAGCCATTTACTTGTGCGTCTTTCATTAGAGCATTCTTGGTTAATAATAATAATAATAATAAACAAGAAATATGGCGCACTTCCAAATAACATTAAAAATATGTCACTAACATATGTAAACTTTCCTATCTTCTTTCTATCTATTTTTCTTCTGAGTAAACCAAAGGTAACGGAAGCTATATGAACTTTTTGAAGAACTAATATTTTTTTTATCTCTCCGATTTTAAAAATTCCATGGCAGAAATCCGTTTCAGACATTAGGGAAAGGTTTTTAGTTCCGAGTCAGTCAATCTTGCTGTCCGTCTATAATTAGCTTAATTTTTGCGAACCAACATATATCTTAAAATTAATCGTCCATTTCTAAATCTAAAGTAATTTGGAAAGTAGGTCATACTTTACCCATTGTTGGTCCCATATAATTGAGCGACAGACAGACCGACAAACAGACACGGAACCAAAAATGTTCACTGATGTCTGAAATGGATTCCTGTCTTGGAATTTTTGAAATCATTAAAAAAATCCCACTTCAGAACGATCACATAGCTTCCGTTACCTTCGGAAAGCTCGGAAGCAAAACTAAATGTATTCACAAAATTAATATAAATATACATACACACACATATTTTTTTCTTTTTTTGTAAAGTTTTTTTTTTTTTTTTTTTCTTTTGGGTTTTAGTCCCGATCAACTGCCAGGGTTATTACAGGACGGGGGTTATCCGGCCACTTTACTCATCTACTCGATGAGATACAAATGTAAATTTTGTAAAGTTTATCATCAGTATAGATTTAATTAATTATTGTTAAATAATTGTTTAAAGGGCAAATTAATTAAATTTAAAAAAATTAAGTGACAATTAACTTAATTATCAAATTATCAAATATAATTTACTAGAAGCTGAAATTCATTTAAAAAAAAAAAACTTCCCTCGAAAATATGTAAATTTTGTAACACTAAAATCTTTAACCACTCTGAATATAAAAATTAACAACACTTAAAACGTTTTATAAAATCTGGAAAGATCGATTCCTTTATTTAATTTAATATAATTTATAGCGTGACGCTCACCTTCAGACAACCAATAATTTCATATGAAATTTAAAGTTTCAGAGAACATGTTTTTTCACTTAATGGCAAAAAATTTGATAGCCATAACGCCGATAATTGGTGAAAGTGGAATGGCTTATTTGATTGGGCTTGATAGACGTCGGGACGAGGGAAGGCTTAACTTAGTTTATACATACAACCCATAGTTAAAGGAACAGATCATCTTAAGAGCCTTCAAAAGATTTAAATTACAATCGAAAAGGCTGGAAGTGAAAATGAAGGAGGCAGTTAACGGTACTGACTGGAGATCAGAGTTGAACCCGTTAATATCAGGATAATAAAAAGAACTTAAATAGTCTATAAGTTTATACAACGTTACCTGCTTCTAGTCTTAAAGATAAGCAAGGATTATTAAACGACCAATCAAATTCCTGAAAAACTACTTAAGATTATTAAACAAAGTAGTAAATATTTTTACCAACAGGTTTTTCTCCGATAATAACAAAAAAAAAAACTATTAACAATCTATAGAAGAAGCTAGAACATTTATTACTATTAAAATAATAGAGTGGTAGCAATGATAAATATGAGAAAGCAGACACTAAAAAGATTATAGCAAATTGCCTTTTAACCCACTTATAGAGTAAATGTTTTTGCTCTCTAAAACGTAACTTTACTATCTAAAAATTACTAGCTCCAGCACGCTTTATTATGTAACTTGGAAGGAGCACCTTATGAAAAAATAAATTATGTATTTCAAAACTAATTCATTTAATGAACAAATTATCTCTTTCTGAATTAATGTTTAATGCTATTAATATATAGTGAACGTGAACATAATATGTAAATATACTTAACTGTGGTACCTGGTAATTCAAATACCTTAAAAATATATATGTTTATCCAATCCAAAAATAGTTCATCATTTTTATTTAGTATAATTAATTAACAAGTAAATTAATAATATAATTAATTAATTAGTATAATTAAAAATACAAATATCTACCTTTATATACCGAGTAACTGTATGTAAATATATTTTAATACTCAATATAATGATCAGGAATAAGAATAATGATGGTTTTAAGTTTATATGAGCAGTACTTATATAACGAGAGAGTATTGATTGTTTACAGTTTATGAGCAGTATTTAATAAAGAGAGAGGAACGATAGTTAACTGTTCATATGAGCAAAGATAGTAATGATGGCTTACTGTTTATATGAGCAGTATATACAAAGAAAGGATAATGATGGTTTACTGTTTATATGAGCAGTACATTATAATACAGAAAGAGAAAGTAATGATGGTTTACTGTTTATTTGAGCAGTATATATAAAGAGAAAGAGTAATGATGGTTTACTGTTTATTTGAGCAGGGTGTATAAAGAAAGAGTAATTATGGTTTACTGTTTATATGAGCAGTAAATAATAAAGAGCAATGATGATTTACTGTTTACATGAGCAGTAAATAATAGAGCAATGATGGTTTACTGTTTATATGAGCAGTATATATAAAGAGAAAGTAATGATGGTTTACTGTTTATTTGAGCAGTATGTATAAAGAAAGATTAATGATGGTTTACTGTTAATATGAGCAGTACATATAAAGAAAGAGTAATGATGGTTTACTGTTTATATGAGCAGTATATATAAAGAGAGAGTTATGATGGTTTACTGTTTATACGAGCAGTATATATTATAAAGAAAAAGTAATGATGGTTTACTGTTTATATGAGCAGTACATAATAAAGAGTAATGATAGTTTACTGTTTATATGAGCAGTATATATAAAGAGGACGTAAAATATCGATTTAGATTAATTAACACGTTTGAAGGAGTTAAAACAATGTCGATTGTTATAGAAACTGTGTAGAAGCGTGGAACCGTATCAACCATCTTCATTCAATGGAATTCAGGATAGTAGCGTCACAATATGAGGCAAAATCGATAAATCAATTTTAGCCCTACATTTTGAGGCGCCACCATCTCGAAACAGTATTTATTGATAATAACAATAAAACTGTTCACTTTCAATAAATAAAATTAGTTACAATCGAGATAAATTAGAAAGGTCTTAAGCTAATAATAATTTCATGCACATAAACTGCAATACAATCAGTATATGCTGGCGGTAGCCATCATGATTGTTTTTCTAGTTGTTTCATACAAAATAATTATTCATACAAAACCGGCGAAAATCATTTCCAACTGATCAGACTTTAAAATCAGTCTCTACATAAAAAAGACCGATGTTTCCGGTAGTCTTGTACCATTCCCAAATGGCTATTACTTTAAAAGGATAGTCGCGTAATTGGAAGTTTTAACGATTCTAAAGTTTACGTGATTTCTCGAGACGCTATTTAAACAAAACACACAAAAAAAGAGCACTAAATTTTCAAATAGGGTACTTAAACATTTACAAAATCTATTTAAATCCAAGAGAAATGCAACAGCGTCGATAAGGAGGGGTGGAGACAGGCATGAGGCTAAACTGATTGAATTCAATAGCAGGATTTTATAATGCCGTCGTAAAAACTACGTAGTGTGGGACGGGAGACAGGTTTATGTACTTTATTCACAGGATAAAAGCATGTCGAGAACTTTTTTTTATAACTGAGCCAATCTTTTTAAAGAAATGTTAATAAAAAGAACAGACAAAAAAAAAAAAGCAAAGCAAGTACCTTTTTAAGATCGTAACATAAAATTAAAGGACATTAAAAGTATTGTGAACGAGTTTTAATAAATCCGTCCTCTTTTCTAAAACGGGGAAATGCACACATTTTCACATTTTATAGAAGAATGTTTGGTTTCGTAGGTTGAAAAAAAGAGTTCACCACTCAAACCTAAAGTCTTAATTCCCGAAAAATGTTTTATCTCAAAAAGATTTCTTATAAAGACGGAGAAACTTGTTTACCGGCTATAAAAGAGCTCCCGTTCCAGCGTATTTATTCTGGTTCTAAATAAAACACAAGTCTCTGATTAAACACACAAAACCGGTTTCTTTAAAGCTACGATCGAAAACCCAGCACAAAGATATAAATAAATATATATAAACTTCAAATAAATAATAAATAAAAAAAAAACTAGACCAAAATAAATTTCGAAATGTAATCTAGTTTATTTTTATAAATTCAATATTAATACGAAAGCATTTGATTTTCAAATTATGTCCAATTTTTAAATTAACACTAAATGCAAATTATTATTTTTTAAAAAAAAAATTACATTATTTTAATGAGAAAAATACCCAAAATTAAAGATTAAAAGGAAGTCTAGCTAAAAAAAAAAATAAAAAAAAAATATATATATATAACTGTTGATGAAAATAAATCATGTTAAAAAGTTGATTCAAATATTAAAATAATAAATTAAGGTATAATTCAAAAGAATCATTTTTCTTTTATTGGATTTGTTTTTTTTTTTATTAAGAGACTTTAAACACGTAATCCTTTTTTAGAAATATGTATTAACATATATTTAAATTCAGTCGAGTATGATGCTCTTGTTAACACATCTTTATTTTTTTCAGAATTGACAGGAATGCACCGGGCTAATAATTTTTTAATATTCAGACTAAAAAAAAGGAATTAATCTAAATTCTGAACATTTAAAAAAGCGTGTTAAACCTGCTTTTATAAATTAAAAAATTAACAATACGTACAAAAAGTTATTTGTGGATCAAAAATGTAATATTAAATAAAAATTAAATAGTAATAAAAAGTAACGGTATATCAGAAATAATAACAGTTTTCCAAAAGCCAATAATTAATTTAAATTGGTTTTGGGGACTTAAATTCATCATATGTGGAGAAGTTAATAGAAAGTAACACAACAATATTGTTACTATAATTTTATAATAATAATGGAAACTGAACCAATAGTTATTTATGCACCTAGGGAGTCAAGTAAGCCATTATTCCCTGAGCTAAAAAGTTGGTTCTTGAGGCGAAGCCGAAGGAACCATGGTCCCTAAATCCCGAGGCCGAGGAATAACCCAAATTAGCTCCTGAGGCGCAGCCGAGGGAGATAATTATCGCGAGGGGAATAATGGCACTTAACTTACGAGGTACATACAATATTTTATCTCCAGTAGGGAGAAAATACACATTTTCGTCCATTGCACAGTTTTTATTAATTATTTTAATAAATAACAATAATTATTAGCACTTTTAATAGCAGATATAAGAGATTCAATATTAAAAACAAATAAGAATTGGAATTAAACTCAAATAGAAGGTTATTTAGATGCAGGTTATAAACAAAGATAAACATGGTCGAAAAAGCAGTGTCGCCAACCTGATTTCAACAACTTCATTACATTAGCCATTCATTTTCCACTATTTATAAAATAATTAAGTTGCAATCTTTTCTTTTTCGCTCTACTTTTACTTTTTGGGTTCAGGGATGAAAATACTTATACTTTAGTCCCACTAAACTGATTCAAAATCATAACTTTTTCTCCCTACTGGAGATAAAAATGTTTTTTTATGTCTGAAACGGATTCATGTCTTGGTATTTTTGAAATTAGAGACGTATAATATTTTCATTCTACAGAACGATCACATAGCTTCCCACATTATCTGTGGTAAGTTTGGTAGCAAAAGAAAAAAAGAAGAATAAAGATTAGAATTACCTAGTAATATACAAAAATTAAGAATATAAATATGCACCAACAATCATCATAATAATGCAAGTATTTCTACGCGTTCAAATAGGCGAAAATAGCTCTGAGTCGAGTTAAGATATTGGATTTTTATAAGATGTAGGACTCCTAGGCCTGATGCCAAGATAAAAACTATATTTAGATATCATCTCTAAGTCTACTTCTACTTCCAGAATACACGAATAATCATCTCTAGAAGCGAACAAATATTATACAATCCGATGAGAAACAATACTGTACAACTTACAAGTCAATGAAACATTTATAATTCTTATAGTCGGGATAATTTAACATAAATTTTAACAATGTTAAATATTTTAACATAAATTTAGCAGAGAACAGATGCTGGCCTTTAGCAATATTTCAAGATAAAAAATTACTTTATTAAAATAAATCTCTATCTTTATTAGAATTAATTTATTTTTATTTTATTTTTTTTATTTTCAATCTTACTTTAAAAAAAAAAAAAAAAAAAACAACTTATTGCCAATTTTTTTTTTTTTACATTTAATAATACAAAACTCACTTTATTTAAAATTTCAATTAGATTCGCATTAAAAGTTGTATTAATTGAATAGCACCGGTTATACAATTAAAAACTTGAAGCATTCTTTTATAATTGAAGTTTATATAATTGTAACAGAAAATTGAAGATTCTTTTAAAATTAATAATTAATAATAAGACTGGAATAAAAATTTTAAAAGAATAAAGGAAGAAGCTAAATTAAATATGTTATCGACGTTAAAATGTTATATTGCATATCACGTCAATAAATAAACTAATACTAATATATATTAAATCACTATATTAGATGTATATCAAGTTTTTAAGGACTTGGTCATTGTGAATGAGATTTCAAAGAATAAAATTTATATATTTACTGCTTAAAACATAAATAAATACCAGCAACAAACAACAATGACTCGAGCCTTACAATATGTATAATTGGCTTGTATACCATATATAATTACATTATAAAATTCTGACCGGTTTACAGACATACAGCAATCATCAATACTAGTTATCATATAAACCGAATTGTCAAGGCTATATCAATATCTTGTCACAAAGATTAATAATTATGAAATGTTTTATTTTAATGCGAAAAGCCCCACAAATTATTATAGCATTATCCACAAACGTATGAAGTCAAAATATAATAGCAATGAAGACGAATTTAATGGCAATGAAGACGAATATAATAGCAATTAAGATGAATATAATAGCAATGAAGACGAATATATTAGCAATGAAGACGAATATAATAGCAATGAAGACGAATATAATGGTATTGAAAACAAATATTATAATGGTGATGAAAACAAATATAATAACAATGAAGACAAATATAATGGCAATGAAGACGAATATAATAGCAATGAAGAGGAATATAATGGCAATGAAGACGAATATAATTGCAATGAAGAGGAATATAATGGCAATGAAGACAAATATATTAGCAATGAAGAGGAATATAATGGCAATAAAGACGAATATAATAGCAATGAAGAGGAATATAATGGCAATAAAGAGGAATATAATAGCAATGAAGACGAATATAATAGCATAGCAACATACTTGTATAAGAGCATGACAACGTGAACCAGTCAACGTTCTCCACGTGCATATGATGTCGAGTTCTATGAGTTTTCGAATTATGTTCGATGTGTTATCGACGTTTTGCCTCCTGCTGGACTGGGTGTGACATTATGGACTGAGTCCATTCAGTCCGCCATGTACACTTAGTACACTGAAGATGTCTCCAGCATAGGAAGCGAAACGTCGGAACACAACAAACATGACCCGGTCACGACCGGAACACCTTGAGCTTATTAATGGCATCAATCGCGGAAGCCTACCCACTAAGATAAAATAAAATAGCATAATAGATAACATATATTATAAGAGCATGACAAGATAAAATAGCAAAGCAACATATAAGAGCGCATGACAAGATATAATAGTATAATAGATAACATAATAAGAGCATGACAATATACAATAGCATAGCAACATAATATAAGAGCATGACAAGATATAATAGTATAATAGATAACATAATAAGAGCATGACAATATACAATAGCATAGCAACATAATATAAGAGCATGACAAGATATAATAGCATAATAAATAACATATAAGAGCATGACAATAAAATTATATAAGGGCATAATAATTTCAAGATAAAAAGAACTTTTTATATACTACGTTTTTAAATTTTCTGTTGAATCGTATGTAATGTTGATAATATAATTTAATTGTTATATAATATATAATGTTAGTGAAAAAAAATAGTTCCGAATTTATTTACTTCACATAAATGACAACCATCCAGAGAGCTGATCTTAAACCTATAAAAGGATAAATCTTTGTACAACGGATCTAAAGCATGCCATCGATATATTTGAAATAATATAATCGATAAATAATATAATCGATATTTCATGCTTTGCTGTCATTCAATGTTTATCTATCACAAATTTGAGACCCGTCAAAATGAAGATTGCGTAAATATTGGATATGGCAAAACAAATAAAATAACTTGCGGATTTTTTCCAAACTAACTTTCCGCACAGCAAAATTTGCTGAAAACTAATTAAATTATGCTGAAAGATGGCTAAAAGTGTTAAAATAATGCATTGTTATCGTGTTCTGAGCTATGTTATAAGTTTCAAATGTCTAGCTATTCGAGAAGTTAGTTAGAAATCGATTGCCAGATTTGTACCGGACAAACAAACAAACAAACAAACAAGAATGCAAGCTAATAAAAACGTAGTAAAAATACATTATAGCATAAACTCATATAAGAGGTGACGATGTAAGAATGACAAAAAGTAAATTTTTGATATCACACTTATCTGATCATAAAAGATGTAATCTTAATGTACAATATTTATTTTACTTTATATCATCAACCCTGATAAATCTAGATATATTTATTTTAACCACTCGGAAGACTTAAAATTATTTTTACCGCAGAATTCTTAGAGGTACTTTTAATTAAGCAAATTATTAGAACTGATATTTTATTTTTGCATAAAAATACTAAAAAAAAAAAAAGTTGAAATAACTTTAAAGTCTAACCTTGAAGCCTAATGCACTCTTATCTAAGTACCAGGCGTTTAAGTTAATTTTTTTCCCCTCCTAATACAACATAACTAGATTCGACAAAAATTATTATATTTAGACAAGGTGAGGACGCCGCGCCGCCGACAGAAGCTTTAAAGAAGAAAATTTGCTTTAAATAACGGAGCTTCTTTCACTAAATATTACCTTATTTCAGTTAATTTAATTTGGATAAAATCTTTTAAGTTTACAAAATAAAAGGGCGGTAGAGGTAAAAACAATTATCTGACACTTTACCAAACAAACACATACACATAAATAAATATTTATATATGCATACATATAAAACAATACCACACATAAGAGTGCAACAATTGTCTTTCATTTATTTGAAACATACTAAGACCGCAGTTTTAAGTATTATTATGTTGAAGAACGGTGAGGTGTATCCTTATATTTTCAAATTTAAATATTTTTTGATTAGATTTTAAAATTAATTTAGTAGTGAAAACATATATATAGATTTATAAATAATTATCAAAAGATAAAGAACAGTTAATTACTAAGTTTTATTTTGATTAATTACAACTATATAATTTGCCCCCCCCCCCCCCCCTTAAAATAGTTATGTCTTTATAGTTTTCGTTATAGTCATTAATTGCCATTTATTAGGTATTCCTATTCCTTTGACGATTTAATCAAAATATGTCTTTAAAACGATACTAGAAGAAACATAAATATAAATAATTATTCCTAATAAAGATTCATCTTAGATGATTAAAAAAAAATTTGGATTAAAAAAGATGAAATAATCTTCTGAAAGAATTCGATTTAGTTGATAATCAAATGTGGTATTTCTACCTGATTTATATCAAAACAATCGAAAACATTAATAATTTTCTTCAACGTAGTGCTCATTCGAAAGTTAGACGACCAGATGAAATACGGCTAACAAGAATTTGTAGAAATAGATACAGCTTCTATAATTAATAACTTTGGGTCTAAAAAAAAAATTATCATTTTGTTTTCGATAATTTGCTTATAAGTGGGTTCGGTCGAGTTATAAGAGGTTAAAAACCTGTACCATATAAATGCAAATTACGGGATCGTAAGAAAGAAAACCAGATGAAAAAAAATATCCGGATATTAATAATAAATTTAACTGAATGAAAAAGTTCAGATGAAGAAGAAACCGTTAAGACAACATCCAAACAAGGCGGTAGAGTAAGAAAAGCAGAATTTAGAATACTAAGACAAGTTTTATCCAAGATTTATTCCAGTATAATACGGACGGCTAGGATACAGAATGCATATTAATAACCTAGATCCGAGATAAAACCATATTAATATTTCGCACGAAAAATAAAGAATAAAAAGAAAGAACCCACAAACTTCATGACTGACTAATTGTAAAATATTAACGCACTAAATACCTAAAAAAGAGTTCACGAACCAAGAATCAACGGGATTTCTTCCGAAACTACGAAAAATATAACCTAAAATGGACACAAAGGTGTAATTTCCAAATTTTCTTCTTTATGTAGGTCTAAGTTTTAGGTAGACAAACATCTATAAAAATTGATAGCACTATAAAACAAAATATATAACATAAAATACTCGTATAACAATTTATTTAAATATATTAATAATTTCACATAAATATTAAGAATCGTTTATATCACTAGTTAAAAGAAATAAAACTCAGTAGTAATAATAATAAAATATAAGTTTATTGGTGTGGCACAGGCACATAGCTTCCTCGCATCCTATCACATACTTTAGCCATTATTGTCTAATTTATTTAATTGTTTCCCCTGTTTTTTTAATCTGCCAAAATTGTTTTGAATTTTTACTTGAATAAAAGTATCAATTAAGCAAAAGTTAAAGAGCGCAGACGGTTGAAATTAATCTGAGGCTATTTGCGGGATACTACTCGATAAACTATAAAAGTTTCATACAAATCAAATAAGCACTTTTGTGGTGTAAATAAATGTATGTTTGTGCGGTTGTTGAAGAAATACAAAAGGGTGCAGACGGTTAAAACTTATATGGGACCAACAATGAGCTACTCATGACCTACCACCCAAGTTTCATTAAAATTGGACGTGTAGTTTTTAAGATTGTTGGCTCGCAAAAATTAAGCGACGTTCTTAATTTTTTTGTCGGTCTGACAGACAGACACGGAACCAAAAATGTTCCCTGATATCTGAAACTGATTTAATCTTGGAATGTTTGAAATCGGAGACATAAAATATTTTCGTTCATCTTAACGATCACATATTTTCCGTTACCTTCGGTAAGCTCGGAAGCAAAATTATTTTAAAAGTAAAATTGCTACATCAATTTTAGAGCGCAGACGGTTGAAATTAATGTGAGGCTATCTGCGGGCTACTTTCGACAAACCATACAAATTTCATAATAATCAGTTAAGTACTTTTGAAGATATAGGTCTAAATAAATGTATGTTTGTGCGCATGTGGAGGATAATGGGCGCAGAAGGTTGAAACTTATATGGGATCAACAGTGAGCTAGGTATAACCTACCATCCCAATTTCATTAAAATCGGATGTGTTGTTTTTTAGATATCTTGGTTCGCAAAAATACGTTTTATCTCTATCCAACTACAATATCTCGAAAACGGTGTGTCCCACTTCAAACATGCATAGGACCTTTTTTGTGCAGAATGATGTGAGGAATAATTTTGGTAATAACACTTCTTTTCAAAAAATAAACCGTTTTGCGTAAAAAGTGAAAAATAAGTATATTTTGGACTATAAGGTGGGGGAGGGGGGGACGCGCCCCCTCAAGAGGGGGGAACTTTACTGTTTCTTACTACTACACCCCTTAAAAGTGTTTTCACAAAGTTTCAAAACTATATAAATTATTTCCTCCATTTGCTGCTTTTTTTACTAATTTGCCTGGACTATTAGGCCTCATAGAATAACTAGCTTGAAGCGCCAGAGATTTGAGATTTCTTGTATATTGTGCACAATATATTTCTAGTTTTGTGGTGAAGTCAGGTTGTATTTCTTTAGATGTGGCACCATCCCCCTAGAGGCTATAACTTTATCGAGTTTATTAAGCCATCGTTCAAATAAAACTTTGAAGAAATAAAAATTATTTTGTAACTCGACTAGTACGTGACTAAACTAGAATTAAATTTTTAACCAGACTATGTTACTTATACAAGAAATTACTAATAAAAAAAACTACAATGAAGAAAGAGGTAATGAAAAAAGAACTGTGATAAGTGATAACTGATAACACATAATGCAACTACAAACTTTAATTTATTTAGGATTTAATAGTCCTAAGCCATTTTGAAAATAAAGTTATTTTTTTGGAGGTAGTCATAATTCATAACTAATAACGAAAATTAATTTTAATTAAAGTAGTCATCAATGAACTGATAAAAACAAATTTAATCTTACACCAGGTGCCTAATAAAGTCAAATTTTATAGCAAAAAGGTCACAAATTAAAATAATCTTTTGAAAATGGGATTAAGTTATAACGAAGAAATGATCTTTTTTAGGAAATAATTATTCTTGAAATTTTATATAAATACACAAAAGTAATTTCAAATAAAGAAGCAACTGGCTTCATAATATTTGCAATGCTCACGTACAAGCTTGTAAATTACAGTCAAAGTCTACGTTAATTATACGACTGTCTCGAACCAATAATTGAAAAATAGTAATTACATGGGGTAAAAAAAATAAAATAAAAATAAAAACCTAACAAATACGGGTACTACCTACCGTCTTTTTATTCTCAAAAAAATATTTTTAAGAAGGCATAAGGAAAAAAGACAAGGAGATTGAATTGAATAATATAATAAAAACAAAGGAAACCCCTGAATTAAAGGTATTTTTTCAGTCACGTACAACTGAATACATAATATAGAAATATAAGGTATCAATATGAGAGTGGTAGTATAAAAGACAGCGTATATGTTGAACTGTGAGCGGGCTAGGAAGAGAACGCGTGTCCGAGCAGTAAACCGGTTTCTATAAGGAGTGTTCCTAGTGGCTTCGTACACACGTTCTGTTCCCTTCCCCTCCTAAGACTTCAGCAGATGAGAAAAACTTCAGCTGGACTTACAAAACTTGAAGCTTTAGCTTCGACCTGATCCAACGACTCCTTAGAACCTAACCATCCATTATCTTACAGCTCCCGGTTCGACTTTTTTTTCCCATTCTTTTCTTTTTATATATTTTTTCATCTCCTATCTCTCCTACTGAATACTTATTATTAATTTTTTTTTCTTCTCCTCCCCCATTTTTTTTTTTATTTCTCCGTGTGTTCGAAACACCAGCATATTTTTAATTTTAATTTAGTACCTACCAGTTATCTTTCAGCGTACAACAAAAAAGGGGGCACAAACCACCCTGTTACGACATCGCTCATTTTTATTATATATATATATATATATATATATATATATATATATATATATATATATATATATATATATATATATATATATATATATATATATATATATATATATTACGAGATCCCTTTTCATAAACTTACACGATTACTCGAATATGCTAAACAAATGAAAACATATAAAATTATTTGTTTTAGTATATTGCTTCCAAGCTTAACGGAAGCTATGTGAAGTTGGTAAAAATTTTAAGTTATGACAGATAGTCAATTTTATATTTAATCGCCCAGCTATGATTTTGCTTCCGAGCTTACCAAAGGTAACGGAAGCTATGTGATCGGTCTGAAGAACGAAACATTTTTAGGTCCCCGATTCCAAAAATTCCAAGACAGAAATCCGTTTCAGACATCAGGAATCATTTTTGGTTCCGTGTCTGTCTGTCGGTCGTTCACTTTTTGTGAACCAACGTATCTTAAAAACTACACGTCCAATTTTAATGAAATTTGGGTGGTGAGTAGCCCATTGTTGGTCCCATATCATTTTCTACGCTCATTTGTTTCTCTTCCACATGCGCACAAAACATACATTAATTTACACCTATAGCATCAAAATTACTTATCTGATTTGTATGAAACATTTATAGTTTATCGAAAGTAGCCCGCAGATAGCCCCAGATTACTTTGAACCGTCTGCGCTCTTTAACTTTTGCTTAATTGATATACTTTTATTCAAGTAAAAATTCAAAACAATTTTGACAGATTAAAATAACAGGGGAAACAATTAAACAAATGAAGACAATAATGGCTTGTAAAAGCATAAAATCAAAAAAGTATGTGATAGCATGCGAGGAAGCTATGAGCCACACTAATTGACAGTCTATTTTTGTCCCACGGTTTTTATAAAATAAAGTACGATGACGAATAAAAAACTATTAATTATTAAAGAAACAATTTGTACAATTCTATATAGAATGATGGAAAAATTAAAAAAAAAAAAAAAAAAAAAAAGCTAACAGAATATAAAATGGAAATAAAAATTTAAAACAAAAAGAAAAAGGCAACAGAATAAAAGAAGAAAAAAGGAAAAATAAATAATTATTTACATACTACATGATCCCACGGTAACTAAATAGCTAATAACGATAAAATTATTATACTTCGAGTATAATATTGTACATAATAGCACAAGAGTTTTAACTTTTTACAATTCAAAACATTATTTTGTAAAGGTTTAAGATTTAATGACCTTCATTCCTAAACATATAACTTATGGAAATACGCCAAAACGTAATGAGCACAAATATCAATTTTTCTTATTTATAGAGGTTCAGTTTTACATAATTTTCATTTCTTTATAGAGGTAAGAGCCTTGGTAGTTTTTTCTCCAATTTAATTTTAAAATAACAATTTATACCACTTTAGACGCTAAAAAAATATAAGATACGATAATATTACAAAAAAAAAACTCATTTTAATTCAATATGAATATAAATATTTTTGCTTTCAAAATATACTTTCTTATAAAAAATTTCTTATTTTATGAAAACGATTCAATTGGGGAACAGGAAAGTTATAGATACAAAGGTAAGTATAAGTAACGAAAACTGCTCTTTGAATGAATTTATGGCTAATCTTCAGTTATCCATAGAGTCGTGAATCGCTTGGCGGCACAATCTCGCTTGGTTTATACTTTTAAGAGATTATATCCTTTTGTCAAAACAGTTAATTTTTAAGATTTATACATTTTAAATATTATAGCTATATAATTAATACATTTTATGATGATTAATAATGATGATTTCTCTCTGTCTAAACAGTACATTCGAGTGAGGTCCCTCCAATTTTTTAACCTCTTTTCCTAGGTGGGATAACTGCAGTTTTGCCAAAGTTATTTTTAATTATTCACATTTTATGATATCTTAAATTATTTTACAGTGTACGAACACTTATTCAGAAGAATTTCGGAACAATAAATTCATTGAATGAAATAAATGATACATTTTTTTTTTTTATGAGAATTTTTATAGTATGTAAAGGTTACTTTGACTGCAGCCATTTTGTCCATATTTGAGCAAAAAGTTGATTGTTCCAAATTGTTTTGATTTACTTGCGTGTTCTGACAACAATTTGTTATAATTATAATACTTTAAACTGTTTAAGTACAATGTACGTCGAAAAATTAATCAGAATTTTGTTGACCAATAAGTTAATTTGGGACATGAAAAACAAACATTACTACAACAGAGACATTTCTTCTGGCGATATTTTAAAATAGTCATAAAACTTATTGAATTCCTTAAAAGGTGTTAGAATAACATTCGGTACTCTTCATAATAATCGTATCTTGCAGCAAACAATTCATTCTCGTGTTCTGTTTTTTTTTCATAGTTCAACAATTACAAATTTAATAACGAACTATTAAGTAAATAATAAAATGGTTATGCGTGAAGTCTCGAATAAAAAGGGTTTAGTTTGTATTGTGAACATCAAATCAGTTAAAATAAGGAGGGAAGGACGCAAAATTTATATGTTTATTGAAACAATGGCATGGAAAATTAAACAATTTACACTATTATTATATATTTTTTGTAATCTACTCTTCAATACCTTTCATTTGATACCCAACTCAAAATTAAAAAAAAAAAAATAGATAACATGAATTATCTTCCAATTTGAATGTGAACAGCAGATAATTTTGAGTCCGCCGTATTTTTCCTGTGTGCGCGTCGAAACTACCTTTCATACTGCAAATTTTTATGTTTTTATCTCTGTTGATTCACAAATATTTAAGTTATTGGAACCGTACAGTGTGACAGACACAATAACGAAACTAAAAGGGTTTCTTTTTTTGGATTTACCCAAAAGAAAACCTAAAAATCATCTATGCTTTCATCTTCGCTGGTAGACAGCACAAACTGGCTGACAGAATAAGCAACACTTATTACCAATATGTTCTGGACGATTAAATCTGATCAATTAGGGCGGAGATACACATGCCTATAGCTTGAACAAAAACATGCCAGCTACTTGCACATGGATATGTTAAATGGCATGCCTGTAGCTGGCAAGCAAGCAGATAAAAACTTATTAAAAATCCTTGGTATGCCAGTTTCTGGCAAATACTCTCTTTTGGCATGTAAGCTACTTCCCCAATTTGACGGCATGTGTGTTTCCGCCTTTAGGCCAAACAATTTTGTGCCAAATTCGAATCTACTGTAACCGTAGCTTCAGGCTGTAACTACTACCGTTAAATCTAAACTTAAAAACTAAAAAGCTAATCTCAACATGAACCTACTATACATTATATCAAGCGTAAAATAAACAATTTTGAAATAAGAAAGCTAATCTAATTACAAACCCTTATCTACTTTCCATCTGCCAAATCTACTGTACATAGGCTATTAAAATAATACTATTTCATTATTTCTCAAACTGCTGAGAGAAACTTTAAGCATTATAAACATTACAACTACATAAAACTATTTAGTTACATTACAACTAGTTAGTTGTCAATGTTAATTAATACTTAACAATCGATTTGATTTAAAAGCTATAGCATAAATAAGTGGTTAACATTGAAGTAGATAAAGATCAGTGATGTCAGAGAGGTCAAGCTGGGTAGAGAAATATCTTGCCTTCCTTGAATACTTGAACCTAACAATTATCGTCTCTCATAGTCTACTTGCTAATGTAAACCTTAAATGATAGAATTAACTGCCTATATAGCTATTCAAGTACCCGCACAAATTGTTAACTACTTTTTAACCATTTTAGCCTCTTTTACAAAATCGAATGTGGTCAAATAATTCTCAGAAACTAAATAATGCTATTGTTAAAACATTTTATACTCTTATGGAGCCAAGTTATTTTTAATAAGATGCAGATGCTTATACAGTTTTCCACTTTGCATCTAAACAAGATTTGACTATTTTCCTGCCTTCTGTTTGTTGGTCTGACTTAATATGCTTACCTATAACACCATACTTAAAAAAATATTCTTTGCTTATTTGCTTATTTGCTTATTATGCTTACATAATAACAAATACCTCCTTTAATTTTAGTCCTATACCAACCAATTTATTTATAACGTATATTTTCATAAAAATCAAATCTATTTTAGACCTTTAAGTACTTTTTTTATTAAAGTAAGATAGAATAAAGATATTGAAAAAAAAGAAATAACTAAGGTAAAATAGAGATATTAAAAAATAGACTGCCAATTAGTGTGGCACAAAGCTTCCTCGCATCCTATCATGTACTTTATTGTTATATTAACATTAACATTATTGTTATATACTATATTACTTAATTGTTATACATTGTCTATTGCGTAAAAACTATTAATAGTTTTAGCGATCTTTAACACTTCATAGCGGTGTATCTGTTTGTTTTATTAAAAAATTCTATTTGAAAACAATATTTGTCTCATTGAATAGATGAAGTTAGATTTTTTTCCCGACCTAAAATTCCAATTTTAAATTTGAAGTTTACGTTTACGCGAGCGTTGCGCGTGAAAGCTTGGACGGAAAACGTTGTTCAACGAACTCGTCCTGAGCATTGATAAAATGAACGTGTCTACCAAATTTCATCAAAATCGGTCAACATTTACTCATCGTCACACGTTTTAAGGATTCGCGGACACGCAGACCGACAGACAGAAAGAAAACAGACAGACACGAGACCAAAAATGTTCCCTGATGTCTGAAACGGATTGCTATCTTAGAATTTTTAAAAATCGGAGACATAAAATTTTTTCGTTCTCGAAAGTGAACACAATGCTTCCGTTACTTAGGTAAGCTAGGAAGCAAAAGCTATATAAGACGAATGGTGTAGAGTTCTAAATAATTAAATAACACTATTGAATAGTCTGTAATAAGCTCTTAAGATTTATAATGTTAATAACAACTTAATAGCTTTGTCTTCCCTAATAGCCAATTAACGGGTTATAACTCCAATATCATAAACACAGGCTACAGGCTAACACAGGGAAAACCATTAAAAACCACTAACAATCCTTATTTATAACGCAATATTTATATAGTTTATAAGAAATTTTAAAATGTATAAGTTCATAATTATTACAGCTAGAAGACAATATCGATAGATTAACGAAAACACAGTTATGTATATAAAATCTTTGATTTTTAGTCCCTCTTCTTTCATAAAAGATAATGAAATATTAATATCTAGTATCAGAAAACTGATTACTAAATAATAGCTGTGAATATTTAAATTTTATTTTGGTGATTGGAAAATAAAGCGGTCTAGTGAACACTTAGGGTTCAACCCCTTTGCATATTTAAATATATACGAGAATACTATTCTACAAACTCTCAAACGTTTTGATCATTTTGTAATTTTATTAGAATATTAAGTTGTAGATTACCAATACCTTGAAGTCTTAATCGATGATATATTACAATTTAACTTGCATACTAATCACGTGCATCTGTTAAGCGGGTTTTGATTATACTGACATGATTTAGTGTACTTCAAATAACTAACGAAATGATAACAGGAATATTCTAATACAAAATTTACTCTACGCATATTTTTTGGATCTTATACAATTATATTTTACACAGACCTTTTTACTGCTCCTATTATATGGTCTGTTAAATGTTTTAAATATAAGCGATAGGTGGACATATAAGTATATTCATCATAAAATACATCTAATAAAATTATAGTAAAAATCTATTACTTTTCATATTAAATATTTGAGATAATTTTGTAAATACATATATTGAATATGTAACAGCTATTAGGATAAGCAGTGGTGTTTATAAAGAATATTAGTCCACCGTCCACCAGGAAATCGAAATGTTTTATGATAAAAATATTTATTTACTATGATATTTTGTGGTACCACTTCATAATTGTGACTTAAGTCCTGTTTACACGGTGATAGACTCTGTCACGATAGACTATCAACTATCACACTATCTCATCTGATGAGATAATTGAGTTCTATCACAGCAAGTCAAAGTACTCACGCGGCAGATTTAAGAACTACCACGTTAGATACAAGCAGATGCTGACTGGCTTACTTTTTGACATTTTCATGTCTTTACGTTGGCACATAAACTCGAAAATCATTACTAAAAAACGACACCAAAAAGCGTTACACAAGTGTTACCAAAAAACGATACCAAAAAGCGTTTCATTGTTTATACTATTATATATCAAATGATAACAGTTCTAAAAGGCAGCAAGTGTGATAGCTTGCTTCATATTTGATATTAGATTTTGTTGTTTTTAACAATATAAATATTCCCTTAGCTGCATATGTATTATAATTTAGCATTATAATATAAATCAAATTATAATTATTAACAACTACGGGAAACAACCAGAGAAAAATACACTCCAGCGCTTTCTCTGGTTGTTTCCCGTTGTTGTTAATAATTATAATTTGATTTAAATTAAAATTTAATCTTTCCGTAGTATGAATACTACCAAAATCGTAAAATATGACATAATATATTTAATGCTTTATTTCAATATCCAAGTCAGAAATGTTGCATATGGATATAACTTTGAGAATAAGAAAACAAGTTTTGACGTATGTTAACTCTCGCCGTGAAGACTGTACACCTCCGCGATAGTTCTATGATGTAGACTGACATGATAGATGGTTCTATTGTGGGAAAACTATCACCATGTAAACAGGGCTTAATAGAAAGGAAGAACAATATTGTCACCATCTTCACCATGTTCCCGCTTTGGATCTTCATTTCATATCCCTTACCATGGTTGCTTCTATTTACACTACCCTAAGATATATTGTCACCATCTTCACCAGGTTCCCGCCTTGGATCTTCACTTCATATCCCTTACCATGGTTGCTTCTATTCACACTACCCTAAGATATATTGTCACTTCCTTCACCAGGTTCCCGCCTTAGATCTTCACTTCATATCCCTTACCATGGTTGCTTCTATTCACACTACCCTAAGATATATTGTCACCATCTTCACCAGGTTCCCGCCTTGGATCTTCACTTCATATCCCTTACCATGGTTGCTTCTATTCACACTACCCTAAGATATATTGTCACCATCTTCACCAGGTTCCCGCCTTGGATCTTCACTTCATATCCCTTACCATGGTTGCTTCTATTCACACTACCCTAAGATATATTGTCACTATCTTCACCAGGTTCCCGCCTTGGATCTTCACTTCATATCCCTCACCATGGTTGCTTCTATTCACACTACCCTAAGATATATTGTCACCACCTTCACCAGGTTCCCGCCTTGGATCTTCACTTCATATCCCTTACCATGGTTGCTTCTATTCACACTACCCTAAGATATAGTGTCACCATCTTCACCAGGTTCCCGCCTTGGATCTTCACTTCATATCCCTTACCATGGTTGCTTCTATTCACACTACCCTAAGATATATTGTCACCATCTTCACCAGGTTCCCGCCTTGGATCTTCACTTCATATCCCTTACCATGGTTGCTTCTATTCACACTACCCTAAGATATATTGTCACCATCTTCACCAGGTTCCCCCGCCTTGGATCTTCACTTCATATCCCTTACCATGGTTGCTTCTATTCACACTACCCTAGTCTACCCCCCCCCCCCCCCCCCCCCCCCCTGTACTATAAGTTATGTCATATGTTAGCTAATAGAGATTTTACACTTACTATACTATGTTAACACTCAATACTCAATACATCAGTAAATTATACAGATGTACTTTCTTACATATAAACATTCATTTCACTGTATAAAGTTCTAACAACTAAAATAAACTATTCTCTGCAGAAAAAACATAATGAAAAAGAAGTGTGTAGGATTGTAGGATATAAATAAAAGCGTGATCGGAGCCACTTTGAAAAGATTTATAGGGTCTTATATAATAATTTCTTTAAGGTAAAATGACGAAGGAGATGTAATGGGATAAGGGAGAATCTAGATGAGGGCCCTTTACAGACCTAAAGGAGGCATGCTTAAATAAAAGAACCCCCCAGCTGATTAATAGGACCATCACCCTTTCTTTTGGTTTTTGTTTATTTCTAAGTCTTCTTTTGTCTTTTTACTTCGTTTATATTTTTTTCTTTTTTCTCCACGATATTTTTTACCCAAAGGATGAAAGGAACGTATATAGGAAAGGAAAAAAAAAAAATAATAAGGGAAATGAAAGGACGCTTACAGAATAAACGTAGCTTCTCCGCCCCAATTAAAGAGAGAGGCTGACTTATTAAGTGGCAGCCCTTTTCCAAAGGCGCTTCTTTAACAGAGGCTTCTAGGCCACTTATTTTTCATTTTTCTAAGTGACGCTCGAGTTTAAAAAAAGAAATAAAAATATATAAAGAAATACTTGAAAGGAAGAAATGTAGACAGACGCTTAATAACGCTTTAAGGAATCCTCTTTCTTAAAATAGCCAACATATATTTCTTGATTAGACTATAAAAGAAGAAATTATGCGGACTGTAATACATTGATAAACGCTATTCTATATTATTAATTATAACTTGAATTATAATATAATTCAATCATGTTGTAGAGAACGAAAATAATGGTTTATTTATTTGTCACTATCGTGACAATATTATAAAATAATTAAATACAACACTGTAATAAATAATACATAAATATCTAAATTAAGATCAACAAATCAATATATGACATCTTTCCTTTCAGTTAATACACTAAACTAATAAGACAAAAGAATAAATACTACACAAAACAATATATGACACGGACAAGAGTCTTCACTAAATTTCATTTTAAGTCTGTCATTTATCTTAATATTTAAATCCAATTACGAACCTATAATATAATATATAGTCAGGAATCAACGTATCATGTGTATATAATTTATATAATAATCGAGAAGTCTCCCGACGAATCACCTCGTAATGATATGTTATTGCTAAGCTAAGACAACGACATTTATTCCAATAAAAATTAATGTTTATTTTTTGATTTGTTGGTCTTCAAATAGATAATAATAACTTATCAAAATTAATTTAAATAATAATATTTTTTTCTAAATATAAAATCAAGCCACCATGGGCTTAACGGCTCGTACTACTAAAATGCACCACTCACGCCTTAACTCTTCTTAAAGAGGGAGTAATAAGTTTAGGAATAACTAACATTTGTTAATTTTCGTTAAAACATTATAGTTAATATGTAGTTAATAAAACTTACAAATCGTGAAAAGAAATTCCAACATACCTGAAACACAAGTAAAAAAATTAATTATTAAAACTATAAAATATATATTAAATACTATATATAACATATATAACGTGGATACAATATTATGAGTATAGTAATAAGTACATTTACTTAAAGTACTAGTTCTTTTATATGTACTAGAATGAATGTAGTTAGCACTATCATTTTTCTTTATAGTACTTTAAATAATCTGCAGTTAAGTTTGAGATTTCATTGTATTTTTTCATAAAGAAGGTAAATTATCAGTATACTGACGATACGACGACTGGCTGCAGTCCAAGCCGTTGTCCATTAATTGCACTAGCCTTATATTGCAACGAATATTAACTGCACGTATAGTGGCTGTGTTTACTTTATCATATATGTAGAGCATATATAAAGTATTGTGATGGATTTACACATTTTGAGGTCTCTTGAACCCAAATAAATTGGTTGGGCATGAAGTCTCATGTAAAAAGGGTTTCGTTGGTATTGTGAACATGAAATTAGTATAAGGGGGGGGGGGGCGCCAAATTTTGATGTTTTTTTTATAAAATGGCATGAAAAATTAAACACATTCCACAAGTGTTATATATTTTTGTAATCTACTCTTCAATATACCTTTCATTTGATACCTCACTCAAAATTTTTAAAAACATTTTTTTTCCCCCGTAACAGGAACTATCCGCCTTTTTAGATTCCCAGTTAATCCTATCAAGTTGCAATTATTATTTTTCCTTTGGCCCATCAGACTGCTCATTTTGCATATTTTTCATATTTTTAGTAACAGCAGAAATATAGTTTAAGGGGGGGGGGGACACACACACAATATTGTGATGTATTTTTTGACAAAAAGGCACGGAAAATTAAATACTTTCCACAAGTGTTATATATTTTTGTAATCTACTCTTGAATACCTTTCACTTGATACCCCACTAAAAATTTAAAAAAAAAATTTTTTTTCGCATAGTGAATTATCCGCCATTTTGAATTTGAACAGCTTATAATTTTGAGTTCGCTATATTTTTCCTGTGTGCAAAACGATCTTTAATTCGGCAACGGGAAAGTTTCATGTTTTTATCTCTTTTGATTCAAAAGTTATTGGAACCGTACAGAGTGACAAACAGACAGCCACAGGAACGAAACTTTAAGGTTTTTTTTGGTTTTACCAACGAAACCCTAAAAAAGGTTATAAAAAAGTCTGTCATTTGTCGTCTGTCGTCTGTACAGAGGCGTGGTCACTAATCTACTGGGCCAATTTTATGAAATTTGGCATAAAGGTTCAGAAAAATTATACCCGGAGGCAAAAACGAGAAATGAATTGTAGCTCTAAATTTGGGGGCGCTACCCCCTTAAAAACTTTTAAAAGCGAGAACAGGAATATCTTTGAAAGTAGTAGTCCCCTGTAATTTATGATTCTTTTTCTTGTTGGGTCTCGGAGTGAAAAAAAGTTAGTAGAAGTTATAACTTTTTTAAAATGTTAATTTTTAAAAATGTAATAATTTTTCCATTTTAAAAAAAACAAAAAAATGTTACAACTTCAACAAAAACTTTTTCACTCCTTCGAGATACAACAAGAACTCGAAAATGGTTCCGACTAATGTAATTATAACAAAATTCTAAAATTTAATCACTTTAAATACGACACTAACTATACATATGTATACGATACTAACTATATATAAGTTGTTTTTCCAGGGGAAAATATAGTTCTTAACAAAATAGCTTTAAACGCGGACTCTGAGACTTATTTTAATGGTAAATTTTGATAAAAAGTATAAATAATAATTAAATATAACTATGAAAACTTGAAAAAACTAATAAACAGAAAACACCGGACCAAGTAATTACGTACTCGAATATGGGAAAGTAAGCCTGAGTTGTTTCGGACCTTCATCTGTTTAGCTTTATTTAATGAATCTGTTTTGTTTATCACATATTATCTTAGTAGAATCCTGAAAGTAATCAAGTCAGTTACAGACGGAAATATGTTAAAGTTAGTTAAATCATATATAAAGTAGAGAAGTTGGGTCGGTCTTTAGAAAACCTTTATGGGTTCTTTATTCATAAATAATCATATTAAAAAGTATAATTAAAACAACGTAATATGGTAACGAAATTCTAATTTCAGTTCAGTTTTACAGAGGTTAAAATGATAATTAAACACATGCACGTTTGTAATAAAGTGCCTAACACAAAGTCTCTAATTGAAATACCACAAGTTGAAGTCCTAAGTCGTATTTTACACCTAGTAGAACTAAGACTTGGTTAATTAAAGATATGTGATACCTCTAGTAAAAAGTGCAAAATAGTAGAAAACATAAATACTTGTTTAGAAGGGAAACAAGACGAGGGTGAGAGGTAAGTGTTAACAATATACCAGAAGGTTTGTAAGATTAGGAGCCGTACGAGAGAATACCGTTACAAGTAAAGAAATGCTACGTAAGCCGAGATTAGAAGGTAGCTAGCACGCTAGCCTTTACCTAACTTAGACTTTAGGACTTGCAAGTCTTTCCATACAGGCTTTATGTGCAAGCAAGGTTACGAACCTTGTCTCCTTACCAAGCCATGTCTCTTAAAACCCAGCAATACAAAAGTTTAAATAATATCACCGGGTCAGAGTTCGCCCACATGGTAAACAATGAGACCTTTAAACATAAACTTTAAATAACTAACAATAATGAGAAAACAGTTACAAAAAAAAATCAAAGAAGTAAGAGGTGAGAGAAAAAAATACAAGTAAAGTTCAAAAGTAATCTGTGATGTTAAACCAAACAATTATAACGTCCCTCTACAAAACAACCCCTCTGTCTTAGTATAAAAACCTATTATATTATGCAAACTACAAATGCGGTGTAATAAACACTGCTATAAAATTCTACAGACTAAGACATTTCCTTAATAAAGGAACCAAAGAGGGTGCTTTGAAGCCCTTAAGCATTACTAATTCCCGTAAATAATCATAAAAACCATTTCTACGTGGCTTTAAGATTTATGAAGTTCCCCTCTTGCATTTTTGTTAAAACGTAGAGATTGGGATAGGCTCTTCAATTTAATCTAACACAGCTCAAATTAAGTTATATTAATACAGTAGAACCTCGATAAGAAGAGTCTCAAGGGGATTAGGGAAACAGTTTTGTTATCGAGGTGCTCTTTTTGTTGAGGGTCGTGTTATCAAGGATATTTTGGCTATCAGTCGTGTTATAAAGGTTAATGAAATGTTGGGAGCGGGGTGGGGCGGGGTTTTTCAGTCTAGACTTGTTCAAGGTCGTCCCATTCCTGTAGAGTCGCGTTATAGACGTTGACTTCACAAAACGACTTGTTATAGAGGTTAGTTTAAAATTATGTGTTATGGCAATATCAAGGGGATTTGAAAATAGCACTTATCACTGAGGTTTTCGTGTTATTGACGGTCGTGTAAGCGAGGTTCTACTGTATATCTATAATATATAAAAAGGACAAATCTGTGTACAAAGGACCTCGCTAAAACCGTGCCTTCGATATGCCCTCATATAGGAGACGGTGAGAGAAGAAAAATCTTGATTCAAGATGGCGGCCAAGATTTAAGATGATCGTCAAAAATATGTTTAATGAGCACTTACGAGATGCTTTTATTAGAGTATAAAATGAATATGTTTAAAAAATATATGGGCCCACATTACTCAATTTTGCTTGACCCTACTGAATTGTACAACAAATGGCATGGAAATCGTAGTATAATAGGCTTACAAGCTATTCACGGATCACAGACTACAGACAGACATAAAAACCTTTCCTGCGACTCACAAAAATACTTTAAATAAAAAATAGACTGCTAATTAGTGTGGCACATAGCTTCCTCGCATCCTATCACGTACTTTATTGATTTTATGCTTTTACAAGCCATTAATGTCTAATTTATTTCATTGGTTCTATTGTTTTTTTAATATCCATATTGATCTGATTTTTTACATGAATTAAATTATTAATTAAGCAAAAGTTAAAGAGCGCAGACGGTTCAAATTAATCTGATATTATCAGCAGTTTACTTTCGACAAAACATACAAATATCGTATAAAATCAGATAAAATTACTTTTGAAGGTATAGGTGTAAATAAATGAATGTAAATAAAAAAAATGGGTCCATAAGGTAGAAACATATATGGGACCAACAATGAGCTAATTATGATCTGCCATCCAAATTTCAATAAAATCGGACTAGCAGTTTTTTTTAAATCGGAGACCCAAAAATATTCTTTCTTCAGAACGATCACATAGCTTCCGTTACCTTCGTAAACTCGGAAGAAAAAAATTGAGTAAATTATGATTAATTTTTTTGGAATTATTCAATCTATCCTTAGAAGTTTGGTTGATATCACTAATTTTTGTGCTAACTACACATTAGTCGTAATCAAAACCCGAAATCACCTTCATATTCTACATCTGATTCCCATGGAGCTATTTCCACAAGGTTTTGTTTACTTGAAATCTACCCAGAAATATATCTTCTTCTGGTGTATATGCGTGAGAAATAACTTTTAAAACTATCCACTAAGTGTGAATTATTTCACACATGATAACCTATTACGGTGATCACATGGTAATCTATTACGGTAATCACAGGATTAATAAACAGATATAAGATGGGATTAAGATCACGAAACTTTTAAACTTTTTTTTAACTTTAACTCAATTTCACAGGACCTTGTTTTTTTATTTCGTTCTTGTAACTGCATTACGGAATTTTATTGTTGAGTAATAACTGAACTGGGTTTTCGTATTTTATTTTATAGTTGTTTTTTTTTTTTACTTTTTTTAAGTTCACAATATAATATAGAAAGGGTATAAGAGTTGTGTCTCCATTGTTCTTTGTTTCAGTTTTATTTATTTATTGGTATAAATGACACAGAATGTTTTTATGGACTTTTAACAAGGAAGTTAAAGATGAAATAAAAAAGTGGAAAAATTACATTAACTTTATTGTTTTCAATGAACTCATTGTTTTTATGCTAAATATATAATTATAAAGAAAATTGTATCGAACTTCCTAATAGTTACGTAGGAAATTGAGCATTGTCTGTATCCAGATAATAAAAATAAATCAGTAAACATAAAAGACAAGGTAAAGAAAATAAGCTCCTTCGTCATATTAGACTGTGGATGTCATTGTATATATTCAGTGATGAAAATCCATGCTGAGTTAAAAAGTATAAAATTAACAAACAAATTTAACCCATGTTATAACCCACTCTTAAGGCCCCCATACACGGTCAAAATGTTTGCGCAAACATTTTGACCGTGTATGGGGCTGTTTGATGTTTGCGCTAAAATGATGTTATGGTTACTTGTATGGCCTAAATATGCCCGAGATCAGGTTTGCACAAACATTATGTCTGCGCAAAATGTTAAATCGTGTATGGGGGCCTAAAGTTTTCATTTTAAAAGACAACTTGTGCTGTGTTTTGTGACAATAACAAAAGAATTTAAATTTGAAAATATATACGGGACCGAAACAATTAATAGATACCAAACTAACATAATTCTAACTTTTGGAACGAAGTTCCTTATGGCACGTTCTAGAGCAGTGGTTCTTAACCTTTTGGTAACCACGGCCCCCTTAAAATCTCCAATTATAATATATATAGTACCTAAATACCTTTCGAGACCCCCTGGGGGGCCGCGGCCCCCCGGTTAAGAACCACTGTTCTAGAGCACGGGAGTGAATCCAAAAAAAAACGACCAAAATCACCGTCAAACGAAAACCGTCACGAAATCTACCGATGACGATAACTTGAGTAAAAGATCACCGAGTTAGTTGAAATTTGGTACACATGTTCATTTTACCAATGCCCAGGCTGAGTTCGTTGGAAAACGTTATCCACCCAAGCGTTCACGCGCAACGCTCGTGTAAACGTAAGCTTAAAAAATACGGGGGAAAATGTTATTAAGGAAGAAGCCTGCCTGTTCCTTGACTTGTTTTGTTTATTTTTGTTAAAGGTCAAAATGTCACTTGGTTTTGTAAATATCGAAAATATAATCACGGTCTTGTAAAAAGAAAAATTGATCTGTGCTAACCCTTATTTCAATATATTAGGTATATTATTATAATACTGCGTATTTAATCCAAGAAAAAATTCTAACTTCATCTATTTAATGAGACAAACCACCTTTTTAATATTTGTTTTAGTAAAACGAACACAGACACTGTTATGAAGTGATCGCTAAATTTATTAAAGTTGACCCAAACGTTTAAAATAAAGAAAACAATGTTTTTACCGATATCTTCCGTTCTAACTGATAACGATTTTAATAAAACTTCTTACACATTGTCTAAAGTACAATTGAAACAGGCATGTAAAATTTCAACCGGATTCAAGCATAATTTATAATATTTTTAATTAATAGGTCGGGTAGGTAGAAAACAGTCCTATTTCAATCCAACATCCTTTAACAAACATACTCTTTAACTATAAACTCATCATGATCAACTTTTTTCTTATATTCAATATATATTTATAGTAAGACGCTTGCTTTAATGATACAAATAATGATTTTCTTTTATTTTTTCCTTAACTGTTGCTAGGTACAAACAGTTCATTACTTTTAATTTTGTCTCATTTCTATCTCCGCCATGTATAAGTCGTTAGAAATGTATACGTACTTAGCAGTGTGATTTTATCATTTATATTTAATGAAAAATGTAAGGAACTTCGTTCCTACCGTGTGTCCCGGAACACCAAACGTATTTTTATTTAATAATTGCACTCACACAAATTCCTTGCCGAAGGGCTTAGTCTTACGCATAAATCTAAAAAAATTAAAACTTTAATTTCTTCCGAACTTCAAACCTATAATTAAGATGCATCTCTGACCGATGTTAATCAACAAGTTATATATAAATATTATGGAATAAAACCTAATCGAACTGTAACAACTATAAAACAAACTAAAACCGTTATCCACATTTAATCTTAAATTGCACTTACATATTATTAAGCTATATTGATTCGCTAAAAATAATTGGTAGGCAGGACAATTACCAAATAGATAAATAATCATACGGCAATTTATTTATAAATATAAATATAATACTAACTAAAAAATAAAAGGAAGAAATTGGAAATGTAACTTATTAACAACAAACCGATATTTTATGTAATAATATTTAAAAAGATTACAATGAATTTTTATTTATTATCTTTTCCAAAAAAAAAAGAAGATATTTATTACATGAGTGAGTCTGGACATGGTTGGATTTTGATCAAAGAAACTGATCCGGTTTCTTTCTCAACGACTAACTGGTAACCGGTTTTGATTAAGTGCAACAACCAGTTAGATGGTTTTTCTTAAGAAGCACTTACCAACCAAGCCTCTTCTTACCAACCCAAGCATCAAGTCCATAATTCTGAGAAATTAGTAATGTTTTTACCTAACGTTGGCCTCTCCTACATTTTTTTTTTTATCTGGTAAATAAAATCGCATTGAAATTCCGTAAACAAATAAACAGTTTATATATATATATATATATATATATATATATATATATATATATATATATATATATATATATATATATGTATATATATATATATATATATATATATATATATATATATATATATATATATATATATATATATATATATATATATATATATATATATGCATGAATGACTCACTTTTGAATACTCAATAAATAGAAATAAGGCTATATTATAGATTGGCATCAAGGAATTTGCATTTTCTAATTTCTTAGATACACAGAAAATAAATATCATTTAAAATTTCGAAAAAGTTTCTAAAGACATTTTTGTCGAACTTCTTATCAATAATTACAACTCAAACGGTACCTTCTGTCAGTAAACCTTATAAATAATGTATTAATAAATGAGTAGAACCGTTCATGGAGGTTATCTTAAAGGAAATAATGTATAAATTGTCTTTCAAGAATAATTATTTAAACGCGAGTCTTAAGTCTTACGCAGATCTTCGACATGAAGTATAAAAATAATAAAACTATTTCTTTCAAAATTAACACTGATAATATGCGTCTTATAAAGGCTGATTACCTGGCCTTAATTAAATTAATAAGCCTCATTTTACGTTGGGAGACAATTTAAAACTATTCCTTTAATAATTATTTGAATTCCCAGTCATGGTTTGAAGTTAACTTAACTTTCTTTAATAATTAAACAATTCTAATTAGATTGCTTTAGACAGTTTGGAATACATATTTAAAAAAAAAAAAAAATAATAATAATTCTGTATTAAATACAAAGAAACAGTCTCTTCACGGAAAATAATACTTGTTTATTTGTTAAAGCAGCTTTCGGCTTTAATAAAGCCATTATCAACATACAAATAAACCGACATTTAAAAAAAGGATAAACTTATAAAAAAAATCTATTTAAAAATATGATAAATATTTTTTTATAATGTAACTCTAGTTCTTCCAAAATCGGTAGGCACTTTTTTAATTACTTTTATTTACTTTTTTTTACTTTCTTATATAAATAGAAAGTATTGTGATGGCGCGAAAATTTGATTTTGAGATTTTGATGGATTTACACGTTTTGAGGTCACCTGAGTCCAAAAAAGTGGTTTTTAAAAAATGTCTGTCTGTTTGTAGTCTGTCTGTGCAGACGCCTGGAGCCTAAACTACTGGGTCGATTTTGACGAAATTTGGCATAAATATTCAAAAAAATTATACCCCGAGGCGAAATCAAGAAACGAATTTTAGCTCCAAATTTGGGGGCGCTGCCCCCCAAAAACTCCGAATAAACGTGAAAAAAAATTATTTCTCAAAAATGGTTCCGACGAATTTGATTAAAAAAATTCTAAAATGTAACCCCATTTAAATACGAATTTAAACGTATGAGAAAAAAGCTTAAAACGTGGACGGAGAGAGCCCGGGTTCAATTCCCCACCCAGGAGATGTTATTTTTATGATAAAATTTTCAATAATAATAAAATGTACATACGAAAACTAATAATGGAAAACACTGGGCTAAATAATTATGAACTCGTATATGAGAAAGTTTGTCTGAGTTGTCTCGGACCGATATTTAATATTTAATTTTGTCTCTATCTTTAGCTTTCGTTTTTATTATTATTTTTTTATCTCTAGCTCTAACTTTTATCAATTAGTTTTTTGTATTTTTTTTTAAAATTTCTAATTAACTCTTATTTGATTAATTATCTTCTTATTTATTTACTTTTATATTTTTTCACCTCTATATTTTTTCTTAGCTTATTAGTTATTAATTATTTATCTCTTATTTTGGCAGATTTTGTGATAATTTTATTAATTTTGTGATAACTTTTATTAGTTATTTTTTTAATTTTGGTTTATTTGTATATTAGTAAGTTTTATATAACACTTACTAATATAGTATTTTATGTTAATAGGCATAATGGCTTAATAGAAGCCGAAAGCTGCTTAGATAAATAAACAAGTATTACTTTACGTATCGTAGAGAGTCGGTTTCTTTGTTTTTATTAAGATGACCTCCATCAACGCTCTAATTTCTTACCTATTTGCATTAAATATTGGCTACCTATTAGTTGTTATATTTTTTTAACACGGATATGATTTTGGGCTGGGAAATAGTGGACATTTTCCGGCAGACAAAAAAAATGAATAGCACCAGAAAGTTAGGAGGTAGCTCGGTTTTCACATTTTTAGCACTATATTTCGCCAATAGGAGCGCTGAAGTAAACATATTCGGAATTTTATATAAAATTATATCAGAGCTCCTAGCGGAGCAAAACCGAATTTCTTCTATTCTGGAAAACAACTGTCTTTCGCAGGTGAAAAGGTTGGCTACACTGGATTTAATGCCTAAAAAAATATTCATGATTCAATTATTGTTTTTCCATGAAGTGGAGAAAATGAGTTTTTTCTGTTTTATTTTTTTTAAATAAATGGATACATTTTTATCTTGGAGTCTAATTTTCAAATTGAAAGCACTATCTGTTATAAAATTAATATGAGAATATATTATTCATTACTCTAATTGGTCCAGAGGAAAATTTATTTTTTTAAAAAGTAAAAATTTATATGAGAGGGAAATTTTATTTTATAAAAGCCAAGTACCATGAACATAACTTACATACTATGAAGGAAAACCATTAAAATAATTTAACAAGCTTAAATTCAAGACAAAAACCAGATAAAGACTACTTTCTTTTCTGGCATACATTATCTGAGGCACTCAAAAGCAAAGTTAATCTTTCTAAAAGCTAAAAAAAAAAAAAAAATATATATATATATACGCTAAAAAGCTTTCGTAATATAAAATAAATAAAATTTAACAAGAAAAAATAGAATATTTAATTAAAATTTGAATCAAAATTGAGCTAATTTTACAGTAATACTAAGTATACGTAATCACCTGCTATATTCTATAACAAAAAAAATTATAAGCCTTAGTTAAAATATAAATATTTTATGGTAAACTTGTGTTTAGATGTATCATAGTTCTCTACAGATAAAGTCAGCCTCCCAGTTACTTTAATATTGATTTATAATTATTTACAAATTCTCAAATCAACATAACATTTTGGTAATTTATATTGATATTTGGACTAAGACTTCTAAAACAAGATTTAAAATACATCGCTAACATGATAGTCTAATTTAAACTTTACTATCCATAATATGGTTACAGCTTTATTAATTGATAGCTTAATTGATAACTTGTACGAGTTCAATTCAAAATTATTGCTGTGCTAATGATAAGGGACCTTGTGAGGCTGAAAGAGGTAAGTGAATAGAGGTAAAGAGCTCACCAAATAGTGAGTTCGAATCCAAGAGGTGAGACTGTGAGACATGTTTCACACTGGTGATAACATTGAGGAGATAAGTAAAGTGGCCTCTGTCCCTCCTTCTGTAGTAATGTGTTGACTAAACATCGCGATGTAAGAAAACTTCATAGCACTAAACATCGCGATGTAAGAAAACTTCCATATTCCATAGCACAAGGCATCGAGATGTAAGAAAATTTCACAGCACTAGCCATCAAGATATAAAAAGTATGAAGCAAAGGGCAAAATGTTTTACAAAAACAAAGTTTCAATCACGGCATGTATACGGTCATAATATATGTCGAGCCCAGGGGGAGTCAAGACCCCTTGGGACATCTACGTCTACATTTGCCCATATTTTCTCATACAAATATCCAACCCTCAGGGCTGGAACGACCATCTAAAAACATTATCGAAAAAAAAAGCAAATACACTATCAAGTATATTCGAGCCTGCCAAAGACCCTTCCAGGTCATAACTTGACCACTTAGAAACACCCTCTTTAGAGAAAAAGAAATTTCTTGTTACCGACAAACCCTCCTGAATAACAAACGCCTTCATTTTTACTTCAAGAATATAACATAAATTAGAATGTATCTTGTAAACTTGTAAGATTCATTAATCACTGTCATGTTTTGTAACTTGTAATACAAAATCATTGTTAGCTAAACCTTAACAAAGGACCTTGATTCGAACAGCTACAAAGTTACATCACAGTAGCTAACAACTGATCCAATTAAACGAATTAAGATAAAATAACTTTATTACAGCGAAACCTGACGTAGAACGGTATAGACACAGCAATGAGTCTTATACAGATAAGAATGTATATAGACATCCTTCTTAACTTTAAGAACAAGTCTTGTTAAGCACTCTCTAAGTCCAACTAGAGAAGGCAAGTACCATACTCAGAGTATTGACTTGATTCAATGATACATACACTTCTTGTTTTAAATGCGACAAATTAATTGTTGTTCGGAGACAGGACGGCTGAGAAAGAATCAACTTTCACTGCTATTACGAACATGATACAACTCCACCTTGAATCAAAACCAGCTTCCAGTATAATTATAATAGATTACTTTGGATTCGGGCAGTGAAAAAAAAATATACCGAAACTCGTTCTACCAGTATCTGTTTCCATTGCAAAATCTCTATTTTCACTTAAGAGGATCAAACCTATTTAATATAAAAATTATTAATAGAATAAATTATTAGAACAAATTATGTTCTATGATTTCTTTAGTACTAATAAGGAAATATTAAACAACCTAAACTAATAATAATTAGGTATATAAATCTTAGCCAGATACCCCCATCACATAACGTTCATAAACTTTTGCAAATATGATGCTTTTCTTTACTTGGACGGTATGAATGTTCGATCGCTTTCGCCGATGTTCGAGGTTAAGTTGAAAACATGGCCAAAAGTTCAGGAACAACTGCTTATTAGTGAATATTAGGCAGTGTGGAAGATATTTCGAATTAAACACAAACACTCGCAAATGTGTGTTTAGTGTACACTCGCTTTGAACGGTAAAAATGAGTGTCTCAAAAACAAAGACAATGTTATATTGTTAATTACAATTTTCATAAATAATTTGTGACAAAATAAGTGTTCAATTTATTAGTTATTAACTAGAATTGCTTGTAAGTTTAAGTTAAAGTGTAATATTTCAAGATCCACATACAATTAAACCGTTTGGTTGGCCGTGACAAGTTAAATAGGACTATGTACTTGGAAAAAGACACTTAACTGAAAAAAGGGGCATAAAGTGGTTCTCAAAAAGCTTCTACTGTCACAGACACCTGCGTGTAAATTATAGAGGTGTTTGCAGTGGAAAATATTCAAATTGTAACATTTTCTTTCTTCCATATTACCATAGAATTAAATTTACTACATCCCAAAGAATTTGTTAGACTTGGTTATTCAGACAAGAATTTTAAATGATGATCACCATTTAAACATCTAAAAATGATCCCAGCATCATCTTGATCCAAATCTGACAAAAGAGGACACTTTTTTTTTATTGCAAGAATAAATAAACAAATCGGGTACAGGGTACCTATGTTGTTTACCTAAGATGTAAACAAACTTCGACGTCATCAAAATTATCGCACTAATAAATAATTATATTCGCTTATAACTTTAAAACTAATTAATGGAATTTCATCAGGGTTTTTTTATATTTGTTCCTTAATTTTTCCCGGTTCCAACGATATCTTTACGTCAAAAACCTATTTATACTTTCGGTATTATTAACCGTCAAAGTATAAAATTCAAAAATTGATAACTTCAAAATGAAATTTGGGGGGCTTGTTTGTCATACAGAGAGGTATATTCGAGCCAAATTTCAACTAGATCAGGATCATTGTCGATTTATTAAGATTTTTAAAAACATTTGCTGACTCAACAAGCTGGGTTCAAGATGGCGGAAAAATTTGATTTTCCGGGCGGTACTACAGGAAAGGACTGATTTTTCTGCCAAGTTTCAACTCTCTAGGATAAATACCTTGGGCACTACGATGATAACACACACACACACATACATACATACATATAGATGTCATGCTGAAAACCACTCGGGAGGTCTTAAAAACACCCAAAACGGATAATTCCGTAGAAATCTCGAAAAAAAGTTTTGGTGAAAACAGTACTTTTCCTACTACAATAGGTAGTGAGGAAAAGTAAAAATAAATAGCTTCCGCATCCTATTTCATATAATTTAATGATTTGATTCTTTTAAAACCTATTATAGTCAAATTTATTTAATTTTTCTGTCAAAATTGTTTTGAAGCATCGATTTAGGGAAATTCAAAGAGCGAGACGATTGAAATTAATCTGAGACTATCTTCGGGTTTCTTCGACTTACGACAAACCATTCAAATTCCTTAAAAATCAGAATGACCTCGTTTAAAGGATATAGGTGTAAATAAATTTATGTTTATGCGCATGTATAGAAGAGAAACAACGGGTGCAGATGGTTGAAACTTATATGGGAACCGACGACGGGTAATTATGACCTACCATCCAAATTTTATTAAAATTAAAGTAGTTTACAACAAGATATGTTGGTTCGCAAAAATTGAGCGACAGACACACAAGGAACCAAAAATGTTCCATGATGTTCAAAATGGAAATGTCTGAATTTTTGAAATGGGAGACATAAAAATTGTTCGTTCTTCAGAACTATCATAAATATAGCTTCAGTTACCTTCGGTAAGCTCGGATGCAAATATAAAATAATGGTGTAATAAAGTCACAATCTAGAGAAACCCGGAGAATAAAAAAGAAAAATATAAAAAAAAACCAAAACCGGAAAACTTTTGTTTCCCATTCTTTACTTTGTCATTCTCAAAAAAACAATAAAGGAAAAAAAATTGAACTATCCACTGGAAATAAATCGTCTACAACGGAACTACTAGAGCGTAACGAGCAGGAAAAAGAAGAAAAAATAACATCAAATTCGAGGTAAAAAAAACCCAAATCAAATCATCTATGGTGGAAAATTCGCAGCTTTTTCCAATATAGAGTATTCACAAGAACTACATTTTCTTAAATAAATATGAACATGTATTATATAAATCAACGTTTTATGAATAAAAATGAAATGTTCAAATAATGATAAAAAAAAAAGAAGTTAATTATTCAATATCACAACAAACAATGTTTTGACAATAGTTCACTGTTATAAGTTTACTCTTTGGTTTATATTTATTGAAAATAATTCTTTTAAATTCCAGTAGAAATAACCAATATAATAATTATGATAAATTAACAATAAAGTTATAAATATACAGAGTATAAAAGATCAGAAACCTACCAATTTTTAAGTATGTAATGCATTAAAAAAGAATCGAAAACCAAGGTTATTTGAAAGTTAAGCTTTTTTTTATATACAGTTTAGGGGGAAAAAAAGAGATAGCCTTTATAAGTAATTCAAAAAAAAATGAATTTTTGAAACTCTCTGAACTGGCGATCTCAGTTTTTTTTCTTTTACTGTTGGAATTCATTTTTTGACAAAGAAAAATTGCCATTTACATGACCAGCAGTGGGCACACAGAATAACAATCAAATTAATTTGAATTCATAACTAGAGAATACAGAAAGGTATTGTTGGATAAAAAAACCTAATTATTCTTCTTTTTTCATTAACCAGGGGTTTCCTAAATTAAGCCCGAAGGAGGGGTGACCCGGAGACATAGGCCACGTTGGTGGGACCATTGAGCAAACCCGGGGGGGGGGGGTGGTTAGCAGCATTTCATAATGAAATTTGAATTCGTACATTTTTTGCTTCCGAGCTTACCAAAGAACCGAAGGTATATAACCGTTCTAAAGAAGGTCATATTTTGTTTTCCATGTGAAATTGACTCATGACTAAAGGAACGTATTAGGGGCCTGGGTGGCTCGGAGGCTAGAGCGCTTGCCGTGCGATAACGCAAGTTAAGCAGCATTGAGCCGGGTCAGAAGGTGACAGCTCTGGGTTCGATTCCCGGACCAGGCCCCCCGCTCAATGTCCACCCAGCATTGTTTAAACAAATGGGAAGCTCCTCGAAAGAGTGGCGCCACCAGGTTTCGGCCTGGGTACCATGATGATGACACTCCTGACTCCTGATGGTTGTATTACAACCGGGACCCCTCCCGACTTTAACCACTAATAACCACTACTCCCCTAGACTATTAACCATGACTCCCCAGTCATGGTTAACGACCATATCTTCACTATCTATCACCTATCTTCACACGAGTGTGAAGATTTCGGTTCCTAACCCGGGTTTGTTCAATAGGCCCACCTAAGTGGCGTCTTCGGGTGTAAAAGCCCCCGCAATTCCTAGTTGCGACTCCAGTGATAGACCCTCAGCGATAGTCGGCCAACGACTATAGTTCTTCTGAATTTGCATATTAAGAGTCGCTCAGCTAGGAAAACGGTAACATGAAAACTCAAAAGAGGAGTCGCGTCTAGGAAATTAAAAGCTTAAAATCCGTTTCAGTCATCAGTGGTACTTTTTTCTCTCATATCTGTATGTCGGTCTGTCAAATATTTTTTGAGAATCTACTTATCATTTAAACCATTCGTGCCACTTTAATGAAATTACGTTGGTAGTTCATAATTAGCTAATTTCTGGTCCAATCTAAGTTTCAATTTTCTGCACCCATTGCATTGGTTTTCTCTTTAACTTGTGTACAAAGTATTTTTTTTATAAACATAATACATATATATTTAAAAGTACTCATCTGAATTTTCAAGAAATTTGAATAGTTTGTCGAATGTATCCTACAGATGGTCCCATAACAATTTGTAACCGTCTGCGCTCATTAAATTTTGAGATTTTCTTTTTTTAAAAAAATGGAGGAAAACTTTGGATTTCAAAGGGTTTGAATCAAAAGTCGGTTTGTCGTTCTAGGAGCCTATTTTATTTGTAACTTCTTCAGACTGTTACCCCCCCCCCCCCCCCCCCCCCTTATGAAAAACAGAAGGGAGTAACAATCTAAAGGAGTTAGGAATGTTCTTCTTGAGATAAAAAAAACACAGGGGAGTAACAATCTAAAGGTGTACGGAATGTTTTTCTTTAGACTGTTACTCCCCTTATAAAAAAAACAGAAGGGAGCAATAATCTAAAGATGTTAGGAATGTTCTTCTTCAAAATGTTACTTCTCTTATAAAAAGGGTGTAACAATCTAAAGGTGTTATGAATGTTCTTTTTTTAGACTCTTAATCCCCTCATAAAAAAAACAGAAGTGTGATATTCCTTTATCCCAAAATAACTCATTGGAATAAACATCCCTTTGTCTTAATAATTATTTAGACAAAGAAATGTATAAATAATTATATCCATTTATATTCTAAAAAGAACAGGGGAATAACAATCTAAAGAAGTACCTATATAAGTTTTGGTTCTAGAGAGATTCCTTAAGCACATTAGGCGTGCTATCCTCTCCATTCACAAAGCTTTTCTTATTAAATTTAATATAACCAACAAATAATTAAGACTAACGCAGAAATTAATATAATAACATATTAAACTGTAATATTCTTACTTCAACTCTATTAGAAAATAACTCTATAACTTTGATTGCTAGAGTGGTCAAACATGTTCCACTCAGAGCAATGGTAGATGCGTGAAGTGGTTAATACATCCGGAATAAACTAACGCTATCTCTCAGGAGCTAATACAGAGAAAAATGAAAGAGAGATAAATATATACAAATAATAATAGTCTCTTCACGCTGCCCGGGGAAATTAATTTGCTTCATGTGTACTGTGTACTACATTTAGCTACTATCTTTATGATATATCTTCAATTGCTTCTTTAAGCATTCTTTTATTTGCATACTTCAGATGCCATTATCACAAAAATCTTAACTTCCTCGCTTATGCGCCACTTAGAACAGAGATAAAAGTCATTAAGTATAATATCACTAACATTTATAAAAAATATTTTAAAATTCTTGTTTTTTTTTTTGTTCACAGAATAAATATGCAAGATGATTAAAAATGATTAATTTGAAATTAAATTTGGAATGGATTTAGTTAATTGGACTTGTCCATTATATTTAAATCAAATCAAATTTATTTAAAAAAATAACATTTAAAAGTCTCATCTCTCAAATATAATTTCTAATCTAACCTTTAAAGTATAATTGATTAAAATATATAATAATTGATTGCTTATAACCACTTTTTAATTAAATTATCAAAATCATAAGAAAAAAAATTGTATAATTGATGGAGAAACTAGGCTTTCTCTACACGAACAAACTGAAAGGAGGATGTGGTTAGTAAATGTGGTCGTTTGAATAAAATAATCAGTCAATACACAAAAATAAATTAGTTTTAAGGTTCTGAATTTATGGTAGAGTAGACACAGTTATGAATGTAATCTAGTAAACGGAAAAAAATAATTAAGTAGAGATTATCGATTTCATGGAGAAAAAACCAGAAGCAGGTAAAAATATTTGGTAACCCGAAACCCCGACAAAATAAATCGTATTATTATTTTCACTTCAAAATATATACGTAAAATACGTCACAACATAATACATACATTATATATTGTTCGTTGGAGAATACCTCTTATAAGTCAATTTTAGTGAGGTTTTGAGTGGTTCTTATCAAACAGTAGCTGGCCATACACGGAGGCTCTTTCATTTCAAAAATCGCGGCATGTGCAAACGGGAGAGGAAAATGGAAAGGATAGAACGGGAAAGGAAAGTGTGGAGATAAATTTACCCCGCAAGTGTTTCCCTTGGTAAATCGTGTCGAGCGAAAACGTGAGAGGATACGGGAGAGGAATGAATGGCAAAGGAAAATAGGGTCAGATTTTTCGACGAAGGAATTTCTCAAGTGATTGTGCGGCGCTTTATCGTTTGAAAGGAAAAAACGTTGGTTTATGTGTAAAACCTTAATTTATCGTTTCATTTGCGGCGCCGGCGCGAGCAAGACCCAACTACTATGGTGCGGGGCGATCCAACCCGTGGCGTGGGGCGAATCCCCCCGTTTTCCTCTCGTGTATTAACGCCCATTAACGCAGATGATAATCAGAAGGATATTTTTTGTGAATCGTTCGTCAAATCATTTCCCGTATTTTCATGGCGTGTGCTACAGTCCACTAACACACGAGCTTTTAGAAATGATTCGGAAAGACGCCGCGATTTTCGAAATGAAAGAGCGTCCGTGTATGGCCAGCTAATGTCTCTTCTTTTAGATGGTAAAATCTTCAATGTGATAAATATGTCCAAGAAAAAGGTCTAATATACCTCCTACAAGAGTATTCATCAATTTGAAACTTTCTTTTGTCTCTCCTGTAAAATATCAATTTCTGCAAGTAGGAGGTATTTTCTCACGAGCGACAATATATAAATAAAAAATTTAACACACGAGTTAGTCGACTAATTGTAATAACTGTAAAATAAAACTTACTATATCCTGAAGAATAGTATTTCAATCAATTAAATACTCATTAAGAATTATTAAAACAAAAAATTAGATTGGATACGTTAAATTTAGTTATTAAAAAACTAGACGATTTCATTAAAATTTGTATAAGCAAAGAGTTGCAATAATCAATATGAGGCAATAAACTATGATTTATAAATAAGAGTAATCAAATTGATTGTTAATCCAACATCGTACAATAGAAAGGTATGCTTCAAATCATAAATTCAAGGGAAGTGTATACTGATAAATAAATTTACAGATTTGTAAAGTGCTTCTATATTGAACATTACTAAAGATAAGAGAGACCACCAAACCAGTTTTGAGTAAGAGTAAATCTCGGAAATGAACGGGCTTGTAATGAAGCACCATCTGTTCAACACATGTTCCTATTTCTTGACCTAATGTTACAAACTAAAACTCACACCGCAATAGCACTCATAGAGTGCAACTGTTTAACTCCGGAAATTGTATTAGAATCCTTCAAAATCCCGACAAAGGTTGTTACTACAAATATGTCCTTATCTGGTAGGTGCATTGCACAAAATACCATAATCCAGCGAACTATAGGGTCGTTTTGAATAAGCTATGAAATCAATAATGTTAAATGATTCTGATAAACCCTAATTTATAGTCACTATAGTGTCAAATTGAGTTGTTTATAGTCAGTCTTTATCCGATTCTATAATAGTTTAATATTGAGTCTAATATTTAAGCAAACCATCCTCCTATATGATAAAATTCAAACATGGTCAGAATCTAATCGATAAAAAAGATAAATCTTAGAGGGGGGTGGATGATATTCCTATTGGAGGATCGGGGTAGTTTATATTCAATATATGAGTCAGGTGGCCCTCATATCCCCTATTTACCATTTGGGGGGGGGGGGGGGGGAGTAACAATACTAACGATAACGTGAGCGGAACTTAACACTAGCAGGAGATCGAAACGTTAGTATCAGCTTTAGCTCCATTATACATTTCACTGTTCCAATAAATCAATGATTTCTTTCTATTATTATAAGTGTATAATGGCTTGGACAAAATATTAGATTAATATAAATTACGGATAAATAGAAATAATTACGGATAGAAATCAATACTATAAAGTGAATCACCTCTCCTGCGACAAACTTAAAATGAAGAAATGCGACTCTACAAGGAAAGTAAGCAATAATTAACATAATTATTATTGTTTCTTGTGGGTATATAGGGATAATTAATATAATCAAACTCTCCTACATCATTATGCTATATTTCGACTCCTCTTTTGAGTCATTCTCAAATAATTACGACGTGTCAAACACTTATTCCTATATGAATAGTTTCTACCACCATTACTGTCGTTCCACAAGTTTTTGGAAAATAGTTATTCTTATCGTATTCAAGAGCTAAGATCTTAAATCTTTTGTTATACAAAATCTTCATTAAATAGTAGGTACATTTATCTACGATTGATACGAAATACAAACAGTATATCACTGTTTAGATGCGTGGAAAGTAATTATTTTCGTAGCTGTATTCATTGCGCATGCTCGTTTCATAATCATGCGATAAGGTGAGGAATTCCTCTTTTCTTCCGCCCTTAACGCACTCTTTCTTCACCTTAACGCACGATTAACGAGTTTGTTTACATTTAACAAAACTAATTTCCTGTTTGTTTAATTAAAGTAACTGTTTATATGGAGTTTTTAGTGAAAAACAATGAGTGATTTAAGTGATTATGACGAAAATGAGGAGAATAATACGCCTCCCGAAATAATTAATTCAATGAATTAATGTCATCTTAATCAAAAGAGAAATACAAACTTAATAATAAACATACAGTAAGTTTATTACATTATTTTCTGTATTTATTATTAAAATCCACAATCGTAGATAAATTACGGTACGCAACTCGTGCGAAAACTCCATTTTGCTTTGCTCGTGTGGTTTTACTACCCTCGCTGTCGCTCGGGTGCAAACTCCACACTCGCATGCAAGATGCTACTTTCCGCACTAGACGCGCAATGTACTATTTAAGTGCTGACACAGCTACTTGTCCTAAGGAGGAAAAAACCTCAAATAACAATAATTATAAACAACAATAATTATTATTGAGGGATCACCAATAATCTATAATTAACATAACTATTAGTTAGTTTCTAATATAATTAATTATTAACAGGTTCTAATCAATTAATAAATTTAAAATTTTGTAGAATGTTCTATTTTAAATTCTCCACTCAATTCTAACAGTAATATTTCCACACAGGTTTTATGAGGCACTTAAAAAGAGAATGAATTTAAAATGCGTACGCAGGTCAATATTTACTACAAACGGACAATTTTATATCAAGCATGTGAATCATAATTTAATAAAAATACATGTGAGTATAAATATATTCCAAAAAATAAATTGACTAATATATTTTAAAAATAAGAAAATGCATGTAATATTATCTTTTAGATCATTTTAACTGTAGTTAGACCAAGGTTGAAATTAAAGATTATTTTTGGTTAAAATTAAAAAAAAATGAAGTGTTTTATAAGCCCCCCGAGCGATGAAGGTAGGAGTGAAAGTGAAAAAGTGGGGTGCTTAGAAAGGACTTGATTCTTAAAGAAGTAAAGAAAAAAAAAAGAAGTCGGAAAGGACGCCTAACCGGTCCTGTAAGTCCTGAAGTCGAGATACTTCTTAGCCTTCTCGACTTCTAGACTTATTGAACTGTCATCATGGAATACGGCCTAACCCTGCCTCCGCACGACTTAAAAACCTTCCAACCACATACACAAAACCCTCATTATTACATGTACATGCATTAAAAACAGTCTCGCCTATTTATAAAAGTCATATTAATTATTGAACTTCTTTAATCATTCGATCTAATACTTAAAGACGTCGAAAGAGCACCATTTTTCTTTAAAATGAACCTGTATTCGACGAAATGCTCTTTTCTTAACAAGATGTAGAAATATTAAGCTTTAAAAATATATATCAATATATTTATAACAATTTAGGGAAAGATAAATATTTAAAAAAAAAGTTTGTCATATTCTTTTCTTTGGGCAAATAAGCCTTACATTCATATAGTTCTCATGTGCACATTTTTTACTAAGAATTTGAGGGAACTTACTCTATAAATACTAACTAGATGCATATATTATGCAGAGCTTACATATCTAATGGCATTTAAATGCTTGAAAAAACTTCTACCCGATTAACTAGAGGTAACAATTTGTTGGGCTAAGCTATGTTTTCATTTTTTTTTAGCAAGAAAATGTTTTTAGTAAAAAAAAAAAAAAATTATTTTTGCATGAAGTCTCACGTAAAAAGGGTTTCGTTGGTATTCACAAATGTTATATATTTTTGTAATCTACTCTTCAATAACTTTCATTTTATACCCCAATCAAAATTTTAAAAAATATTTTTTTCGCGTGACGTGGATTACCCACCATTTTGGATTAGATCAGCTGATAATTTTGAGTTCGCAATATTTTTCCTGTGTGCACGTCAAAACGATCATTAATACTGGAGAGTTTCATGTTTTTATCTCTTTTGATTCAAAAGTTATTGGAACCGTACTGAGTGACAGACAGACAGACAGACACAGGAACGAAACTATAAGGTTTCTTTTTTTTGGTTTTACCAAAGAAACCCTAAAAAATAATATACTTATAAGTAGGTAACTTACTTTTTGTAGAGAGAGAGAAAAAAAAAACAAGCCAACATACCTGAAACAAGAGATTAAAATAAATATTGTGAAGTCGATAACAATACTTCTCACATAGTATGACCTTGTGGAAACATTTTGGGAAGAATTATAAGTAACAAACGATACTACAGTATAAGTTACACTAATATTACACAATGTTACTATATTAAACAAAAAAAAGCATAAATATTCATTGGAAACAGGGTGAGCCGAAAAAATTGACACATTTTTTTAAGGAGACAAACTGCACCAAATGTAGCGTAAACAGGAAATAATAAATCACATTAATGTTGTTCGACGTACAGATCCATTATTGAAATGCATTACTCAACGTCAGGACAACATGGTTCATACGCAACAGCGTCATTTCCCTAATCATGATGGTTTAATGAGGCAACGCATCGGCCTAAAAAAGGACCCTCCTCCCTCCTACAACATGTTTCCACACTTTAGAATATTTAATACTTACACGTAAGTTATTCTTCAACAAATTCGATCCTATAAAGAAATGAGAAAGACAGATTATTAAGTCAATTTGCTTAATGCGAGGAAATATTAACGGCACTTCTTTAGATTGTTACTCCCCTTACAAAAACAGAAATGTGAAATTCCTTTTTCCCAAAGTACATTGGACTAAACATCTCTTAGTATTAATAGTTATTTAGTCAAAGAAATTTCTATTTTAAAACACATAGGGGAGTAACAATCTAAAGAGGTACCTTTTTAACATGGATATGTGTTAGCTTAGTTAGGGGGACAGAAGAAATTTCCGTCACGAAAAAAACAACCTTAAAAATGTGTCGCTTTTAAATATATCGTTCAAGAAAATTAGGATTTTATAGATAGGAGGTCGATAAGTTTCCATTTATAGTTCAATATTTTGACGATAGGCGAGCAGAAGTTTCAATAAACGACCTGCAAAATATAATTCTTTTAAATATGTTGCCAGGAAGTTAGAATATAATAGGAGGTAGATTGGTTTTCACTTGTATTCATTGTAGTACTATATTTCGCCGATAGAAGTTCTAAATTTGATATAAAATGATATCAGAGCACCTAGCGGACCAAATGGTAATCAAAATGGATTAATGTTTATTAATTTCACACCTTAAGATTCATCTTTCATCTAATATATCAATTAGACAAATTTGTACTGATTTTCTCAACTCCATGGAACAAAAATGAAATGTCGATAAGCTTTATTTTCTTAAAACTATTTTTAGTAGTTTCTAGCTCTAGCACTTTAATAAATTTTATGTATTCTATCTCCATTAGTTTAAGTTTTTGTGGAATTGGAATCATCTTAGCACAGAAAAAAGACAATTTTAAATCATAATTGAATACATTGGAATGTTTTACAACATACATTTTTTATCAAAGTTTTGTTATTCTTTACAATTTTTATGTATAAATATGTAAGAATGTATACACCATTAAGAATATTTCTTTTTTAAAAAAAAAAAAAAATTATGTAACGAAATCTCTATAAATCGCAATTTTTTTCTGGAAATATCAATTTCACTGTATAGAGGAACGTCTCTATATGCATATTATATAGTGTAGTAATTATTGTAAAAGAATTTTTTTCAGATCATCACTCGAGAGCTACTATGCCAGACACTTCAACTTAGTCATTTGTCACCACTTAAGAAATTTGTATTAATCGAATGCTATGTTTAAAATATTAAAAAAATTTAAATTATTATTTAACGTTTTGGTGAATAAAAATAATAACTTATTTATACTCACGTTCCAACGTTAGTTTCATGCCATGAAATAAAAATTCCAGCAATTGTGATTTTAAATTCTAACGAAATATCCAGGTTTCTTTAAAAAAGGAAAAGTTTTTAAGAAAGGAAAAAGTTTAAGAAAGAAAAAGCACACAAGATTACTCAGATAAAGGTAAACCATTGTTTTCTTTAGTTTTTATTTTTGTTTAACTTTTTAAAATTTGTTAAATTGTTTCGTTTTTAACAAATTAATCATTTATGTTGTAATTATAAATTGTACATTAATAGTTGTTAGATAAAAATGTATCATTGTATCATTATTATTTTAGGCCTGATGATGCCCAGGTATGGGCGAAAATTCGCACCAATTATATTGTTTTTAAAAAAATAGAAATGTTTCTTTAATGATCATCCCTAAAAGCCCAATAAGTATGAAGAATTGTGAAAAAGTTAAAGTTTTTTAAGAAATGAATCAAGAGTATAGATAACTACAATTGTATATTAAAAACATTAAATTAAAATTCCAACATTTCCACGCACTTTGCGCTTAAAAAATGCGCAAGAAGAAATGATCTAATAAACAGTAAAAAATAGCCATAATTCCCACGAATATTTGCCCAATCCAACACACTGATTACAGAGCTCAAGGAAAAAAAATACATGCGTCTATATAATAAAGAAGAATAAAACCAAACGAGTGTGAAGAAAAATAATAAAAAAAAGAAGAAGAAAGTAATAAGGAAATTATTAAAGTGTAAAAACTATATTATTACCACCAATGTAACTAGAAAAATACTTTGCATTGTATGTAGATTGTTGATTAATTTGAATTCCACCTCAGAGTACGAATCTGAATCTATCTACACCTCTTATTAGTTCTGTAGATTTTCGTGAAAACACAACTTTCGCTGTTATCTGACATGAAATTGAATCTTTATTCCAAAAATATATAAATATAAATTTTTTTAGAGGTGAACCCTTCTTATTAATTTTTGTAAAATATTTTCATTTTGTTTTCTTGTAGCCTATGTAGTGTTATTTGTTTTATTATAATAAAACAAAAAACTTATTTCTTCTTTAAAAGTAACAATATTTTGCCCTCCCACGTTAAAATAATATACATATTATTAAAACAAATAACTATACACAGACCAAGAAAAAGACAATATTTAACAAATATAGACTACCAATTATTGTGGCACATAGCTTCCTCGCATCTTATCACGTACTTTATTGATTTTATGCTCTCTACAAGCCATTATTGTCTAATTTATTTCATTGTTTCCCCTGTTTTTTAAATACGTCAAAATTGTTTTGATTCTATACATGAATTAAAGTATAAATTAAGCAAAAGTTATTGAGAGCAGACAGTTGAATTACTCTGGTGTTATCTGCGGTCAACTTTTGACAAACAATCCAAATTTTATAAAGTCAGATGATTACTTTTTGAAGATATTGGTGTAAATAAATGTGTGTTTGTGCGCATGTTGAAGAGAAATAAATGGGCGCAGAAGATTGAAACTAATATGGGACCAACAATGGCCTAATTAAGAATTACCATCTTAATTTCAATAAACTAGAAAAGAATAGTTTTCAAGATATGATGGTTCGTAATAATTGAGCGACAGACCGAGAGACATACACGGAACTAAAAATGTTCCCTGATGTCTGAAACGGATTTCTGTCTTGGAATTTTTGAAATCGGAGACATAACATATTTTCGTTCTTCAGAACGATCACACAGCTTTCGTTACCTTCGGTAAGCTCGGAAGCAAAAAATCATTATCTAGACTTGGGAGAGTATATTAGTTTAAACTAATTATTTCATCCATCCAACAAAGGCATTTAAGGCTACTGTCTGTCTCTTAGTCAAGAAGAATTCAAAATGGTTATTTATGATTCACCCACACACACACACAAACATCTCGTATAATTGTAGTAAGGTTGATTAAACACAAATACTACCTGTATCTTGGTATTTAATATTCTATTACACGCTATTCGCCTGTGTTCGTTTAATTATTCAACTGCTTCGCGACTCTTAATTAATTTATATTCAAACAAGCATTTCCTTCAGTTGATTTAATTTTATCAAAGACAATTCCTAAAAACATAGATAAATCATTTTGGCAAAAGCATTATTTGAAAAGTGGATATTAAATATGCATAAAACAAACAAAAAATGATAAAAATCGGACAAATTATTCCAAAATGGCGGCAGATATTGAGTTTAAGTAAAGAGGATTTATTTATCTTACAGATACAGAAAGGTATAATTGGAGCGAGTTTCAGCTCAATCGGCTAAATAGTTCCAACATTTTTTAAGCGTTAAATGTTTAAAGTTCAAAAGTCGAAATTTTCAGAATGGCGGCATATATCAAAATTAAATACAGTGGAAATGTTTGTCTAATCAAGTGGTATAAATTAGTGCAAATCTAAGTGCAATAGGAAAATATTTCGATATTTTACGACTCACATCCGGCTTAAAAACCACTCAAATTGTCTTGAAAACACCCAAAACGGATAATTTCGTTGAAATCTCGAAGCAAAAAAGAAATATCAATATTGTTAATTAACGACTTATTAATATTGAAGAAAAAAGTGTTTTAACTCTCCCATTTCTATTTTCGTGTGTTAAAGAAACATGTGTGACAACTTAGCAGAAATAGATCTAGGTGAGAGTGACACTAATCCCCCTCTAACTGTAAAATAAGAAACAAGCAGTTGTAAGTCTCGGGTTTAGAGTTACGAAAATCCTAATTTAGGGGAAAGTAGTAAACTACTTGCGGTTGAAAGACTCATCAAACTCTAGGTGTTTCGGAACACTAATTAAATTCTTACACCGCAAATTCGCTCTCAAAATCATATAATGGTAGAATCCCCAACATAGCCAACTTTCACTTTTGTTAAAGACAATAACAAAGAAGTATCGATTTTCTCTATTTTTATGATAAAAACCTTCGAATAATACATAAACTACATACAAAGTAATACATGATAAAATACATAGTAAGTAATACATAAAATAAATACGAAAAATAGACTGTCAATTGGTGTGGCTAGCTCCCTCGCATCCAATCACATACTTTATTGATTTTATGTTTTTACAATCATTTATTGTCTAATTTGTTTAATTGTTTCCCCCGTTTTATTAATTTGTCAAAAATTGTTTTGATTTTTTACATGAATTAAAGTATCAATTTAGCAAAAGTTAAAGAGCGCAGACGGTTCACATTAATCTGGGGCTATCTGCGGGATACTTTCGATAAAAGTTTCTTACAAATCAGACAAGTACTTTTGAAGCTACAGATACAAATAAATGTATGTTTGTGCGCATGTGAAAGAAAAACACAACAAATGGGCAGAAGGTTGAAGCTTATGTGGGACTAACAATGAGCTAATAATGACCTTCATACAAATTTCAATAAAATCGGACGTGTAGTTTTTAAAATATAATACTTCTGAACGATTACAGCTTCCGTTACCTTCGGTAAGCTCGGAAGCAAAAGTTAGTATGAGTATGTCACAACAGAAATATAAGTCAAAGACGGAAATAAAGTTTGTACTTTTTTACGTTTTACAAAAGATTTCACAACATTTTACAATAATGATAACAACAATAACCTATAATAAGATTAAAAATAAACTTAGAATATATATATATATATATATATATATATATATATATATATATATATATATATATATATATATATATATATATATATGTGTGTGTGTGTGTGTGTGTGTGTGTGTGTGTGTATGTATGTATAAATATCAATTTTATTTACAATGAAACAATAATAGTTAAATATATGTATGTATATGTAAATGTAAATTGTAAATATATAACTAAGTCTGAGCATGTAGATAACATGCTAAGAGAAAAAAGGAAAATTTAAAAGAGGAAAAAAAAAAAATCGTCTAAATAATATGTATTTGTTATAAAGAGACGGGTACCTCTGTCTAGTCTTATTTGAACTACTGAGGGACCTCACCTTAAATATAATGTACAACTGATATACATAGAAGTAAACTTAAAATTTGAATCATAACTGTAACTATTATGTATTGCATGTATTGCAAGAATAATCAGAAAGGTGGACATATATTTATTATAATTATTATTATTTGAATTAGTAGATTGTTCCTGGTAGTATAAATTCTAGATTAGTTGGGTCTTTAAAGGAAAATTCAAACGTCTCACATTTGCGATATTTCGATCCCTCCTTGGATCATTCTCAAGCTGGAATCATAGTTTATTTAAAAATTACACTTCACCACATATAACCAATGTACAATGCAAAATGACAAATTAATTTAAATATTAACAATGGTAACTTGAATCCTTACTAACCTGACTAACTAGCTGACTACATTGTCAACTTATTGTTTTCTATAAAGTGTTAAGAAAAGTTTAATTAAAATCGGACAGATTCTCGTCAATTCACCCTAAAATATTGAAAATAAATTAATAATAATGATTGATGATACCCCACATGTATGTAGGTTTTAAACATGATTATCAAAAAATCAATGCTTATAATTAGATTTGTACTTACTGAAATACAGGTACTGTCAATTACACTATTAATTAATAATATCTTAGACATCGAAATATGTATATAAAAAAACCACCAAGAACAACACATATCTACTACATACTTCAACTTAATTTCTGTACATTTTGACCTTAGCAACTCAGGTTTGGTTTATTGATTCATGTAAGGCTCTTACAATAATCCAGTTTAGTTTAGCTGGTCTTTGTGTGCTGTGTGGTTTAGACTTATACTATCTACATAACAAACCAAAATAACAATTTAATATCCTAACAATTATAAATAAATAACTTAATAAAATTTAACAATACAGGACTTATATATATTTCACAAACCCTTTGTTCACAAAAACGTGGGCAAATAGAAAAAAGCAACACGAAAGTAATGTGAGGGCTGGAGATGACAAAACAGCACTTGCTGTCCATTCCAAACAATTGAGCCACCAATTTAATTTCGATGAATCCAAAATACTGATAGCAGAAAATAATGACAAAAAACGATTACTGCTAGAGGCTCTGCAAATATCAAAGAAGGAACAAAATATCAACTTCAAAAAAGACTGTCGTGAATTAAATAAGCATTACGCAGGAATAATACACCAAATTAAATAATTTATAATAATATATAATCATAACATAAATTAATAGTGTCAGTAATAATTTTTTTTTTTTTAAACTGGAGGTATGGAGTTACCATTTTATTAATTACCTCTTCATAAATTTAGACCTGTTTTGTATTATTTATTAATTCATGTTGAAATTCAATTTTAGTAAGTCCTGTATTGTTAAATTTTATTAAGTTATTTATTTATAATTGTTAGGATATTAAATTGTTATTTTGGTTTGTTATGTAGATAGTATAAGTCTAAACCACACAGCACACAAAGACCAGCTAAACTAAACTGGATTATTGTAAGAGCCTTACATGAATCAATAAACCAAACCTGAGTTGCTAAGGTCAAAATGTACAGAAATTAAGTTGAAGTATGTAGTAGATATGTGTTGTTCTTGGTGGTTTTTTTATATACATATTTCGATGTCTAAGATATTATTAATTAATAGTGTAATTGACAGTACCTGTATTTCAGTAAGTACAAATCTAATTATAAGCATTGATTTTTTGATAATCATGTTTAAAACCTACATACATGTGGGGTATCATCAATCATTATTATTAATTTATTTTCAATATTTTAGGGTGAATTGACGAGAATCTGTCCGATTTTAATTAAACTTTTCTTAACACTTTATAGAAAACAATAAGTTGACAATGTAGTCAGCTAGTTAGTCAGGTTAGTAAGGATTCAAGTTACCATTGTTAATATTTAAATTAATTTGTCATTTTGCATTGTACATTGGTTATATGTGGTGAAGTGTAATTTTTAAATAAACTATGATTCCAGCTTGAGAATGATCCAAGGAGGGATCGAAATATCGCAAATGTGAGACGTTTGAATTTTCCTTTAAAGACCCAACTAATCTAGAATTATTATTATTATTATTATTACTTTACTTCAATGTTAATGAAAATAGCATAAATTACAGAAGAGGAATTCGTGTTAACAATAGCATAATTTACAGAAGCGGAATTCGTGTTAACAATAGCATAACTTACAAAAGAGGAATCCGTGTTAACAATAGCATAACTTACAAAAGAGGAATTCGTGTTAACAATAGCATAACTTACAGAACCGGAATTTATGTTTACAATAACATTTAAGATTAAACTACCAAATATTTTAGAAACTTAAACATTAATGGGGCCTGACAATAGAAGGAGAAAACACATTAGAAATGAAGCCAAATAGAGTAGCAAAGCGATTCTTGGGTAAGATCCAAAGTATTTCTTACGAGGAAGTTAGCTGACGTTCAAGCATTTACTTAAAGACCTTGGGTTTTAGTAGTTCAGGTACTAAAGACACTTCATTGGTTTCGCAGTTAAATAAAAAAACTAGACACCTACTGGAATCTGGTAAAATAATAGAAACTGACATAGAAATATTAAAGAAATAGTTATTTTAAACACTGAAAAATAATCAAGTATATATATCTAAGATAAGATTTATTACCTGAATATTTTGTAACAAAAAAAACAACAACACGACAAAAGCAAAGGTAGCCTTTGCTTTATAAATTGAAGGGAGTCGCGGCTATAATTCAAGCTAACTTGTGGCCCAATTAAAGAGGTTGTTGAAGGATAAAAATGGCAGCCTTTTGTTATGTGGACGCATTATGAAAGAAAACTAAGTCTCGGGCTCCATTCCGCCTTCATGACCTTTTAATTTTACCTTATTCCTTCAATTATTTCACAGAAAATACTTCATTTGTTTTTCAATTTCTAAGACTAAAATTATATTTCTCAAATGAAAACATTTCCACCCTTCTAAAAATACTGAAACCTTTAAAATACATGATGTTACCTGCAATTAAAAATATATATAATCTTTTTATATTAATTTTTATCAACCACAAATTAATGCTTAAAATCATAAGATTTCTTTAATGGCTAAATAAAGTCCAGAGTCCAAATCTCATTAAAATCGGACGAGTATAGTTTTTAGAAATCTGTTTCAGACATCACGAAACATTGTTGGTTTTATGTCAGTATGTCTACTGCTCAATTTTTGCAAAATAACATATCTCAAAAAAGTACTCGTCCGTTTTTAGTGAAATTTGGATGGTAGGTCATGATTAGCCGATTGGTCACATATAAGTTTCAACCTTCAGCGCCCAGTTGTTTCTCTTCCACATAAACAAAAATACCATAATACATTTACACCTATATCTTTAAAAGTACTCATATGAAGTTTGTCTAAATACCCCGCAGAAAGCCCCAGATTAAATTCAACCACTGTGCACAATAAATATTGCTAAATGGATTCGTGTAAAAACATTTTGTGAGATTTAAAAAATAGTCTGCCAAAATCAAAATAATTTGGTTTAGCTTCCTAGCTTACTAAAAAAGATCTCATATCTGATCTTCTTTATATCTAATGTATAAAGAAGGTTTAGCATCATAATCTATAAAGAATGCTCTTTATAATGCTTTTTTATCAATCAAGTAGAAATATAAAGTGGCAAGCGAAATCGATCATTTTGGTGCTACATAATACAAAGAAACATAAATGAAACATTGAGAAACAATCTAGAAATAATATTAAAATAAAAAGTCCAGTCATGCACCATGACTTAATGAGCGAATTTTGAAAGAAATCTGCGGATTATTGGCTTATGATAATATAGGAAAATTTTGGTTTAGAATTTGCATGGGTGAAAAAAAAATTTGGTACACAGGGGTACGAGGTACAAAAGTCAAAATCGTATTTACCTTTCAAGATGCATGTCGTTGGAAAGCTCTTTAAGAGTACAGTAATTGTTGTTATGTACACTTTTATCATATTTTCACATAAAAGGGGGGTAAAATGGAAAAAACGTTTTTTGACCCTAAATGGTCAAAATTTGACCCCTAAATGGACTCTGAAAATTCTGGCCAACGAACTCATCCTTTCATTTGATATTATTGACATTTTAAAATTTGGTTGAAATTTTTAAGTGCATCCTAAGGGGAGATATCGTCTGGAGTGACACATATATACATATATACATACATATATACATACATATATACATACATATATACATACATATATACATACATATATACATACATATATACATACATATATACATACATATATACATACATATATACATACATACATAAAAAAAAGTGTTAAATTTTAGGAATCGATTCAGAATGGTCTAAAACGAATTTACATGGAAAAATTTTTCAAAAATTCGCATTACAAAAATTTTGAAGCCATTGCAATAGCGTAATTTTCTTTGAAAATTCGCTAAAACGAGGTTTTACAGTAAACAAAGAATAAGGTAAACATAAAACGAATAAAAAGGATCATGACGTTTGCAGTGAAAAAGTAGGGTTTTTCCAAAGGTAAACAATGGCATTGTCAAAGAGTACATTTGCTACAACAGGAGGGGGTATAACCAGCACCAAAGCATAATATTTGGTAAGAAAATTAAAGAAAAAAAGTGCGGGAAAAGAGGGTTGGTTTAGTGTCGCCTGACCACCCTCCAAAGCGATGTAGGTCGAAGGGGGGAGGGGATAAGAGAAGTGTCAGAGTCTGGGCACCCTCTCCCTTCCGAGTATTAATATACTTGTATATCTATATCTCTCTATGCACACACCGGGGTGGATCCCTCAATAAGCGGTTCACTGAGTCACCCCCTACACGGTTACCATGACAACATGGCGCCCCCCCCCCCCCTTCCTAAACAAGTGCACCGCAGCACTGAGTGTTTTTCCCTTTTACCTCTTCTCCCTTTCACCGTCTAATTGGTCCAGTACATCTAAATCCATACCAATCGACTCTTATATTCTACTTGAGAAAAATAACTGAAATAATGATGAGATAAAAACAATAAATAAAGGAACTTTTAGACGAAACTTATCAATTATGTAAGTATGTAACTACACTACTCCAGGGCAATGACCATAGAGTAGAATTTACCCAATGTAAAGGGTAATGTAGACTATGTTTAGTTCAATAACCAAACAACGTCTTCACACAAAAATTGTAATTGGAACAATTGACCGGTTTCGGCTGTTCCAAAGCAGCCTTCTTCAGATAATCTTGAGGTTACTGGATAAACTTCACGAGTACAAGTCACTTGTACTCGTGAAGTCAATCCAGTAATATATATTTCACAAACCCTTATAAGGATCCATTACTAGTCTATAAGATTACTACAGGGTATACCGACAACCAATATTCATAAAATAATAACATTGTAATAGTACATTACGCGTCGAGTGTGGAAAGTAGCATTTTGCATGCGAGTGTGGAGTTTGCACCCGAGCGATAGCGAGGGTAGTAAAACCACACGAGCAATGCAAAATGCCGTTTTCGCACGAGTTGCGTACCGTACTTTATCTACGATTGTTAGATTTAAATAATAAATACAGAAAAAAATAAACTTGCTGTATGTAAGTTTGTATCTCTTCTCTTGATAAAGATGGTATTAATCTTGAGTTGTATTTTTTGCCGAATTAATTATATCTGGAGGAGTATTATTCTCTACATTTTCGTCAAAGTCACTTGATTCATTCATTGTTTTTCACTAAAAACTCGATATAAACAGTTACTTAAATAAAATAATAGCAAATTAGTTTTGTTAAATGTAAACAAACTCGCTAATCGTGCTTAAAGCTGAAGAATTCCTCTTCTTTACCGCGCTAGCGTGGTAAAGAAGAGGAATTCTTCAGAACCATGAGACGCGCATGCGCAATGAATACAAGCATGTAAATAATCACTTTCTACGCATCTAAACAGAGAAATAATGTTTATATTTCGTATCAATCGTAGATAATAGTACATTACGCGTCGAGTGCGGAAAGTAGCATTTTGCATGCGAGTGTGGAGTTTGCACCCGAGCGACAGCGAGGGTGGTAAAACCACACGAGCATTGCAAAATGCCGTTTTCGCACGAGTTGCGTACCGTACTTTATCTACGATTGTTAGATTTAAATAATAAATACAGAAACAAATAAACTTGCTGTATGTAAGTTCGTATCTCTCTCTTGATAAAGATGGCATTAATTCATTAGTTGTATTTTTTGCCGAATTAATTATTTCTGGAGGATTATTATTCTCCACATTTTCGTCAAAGTCACTTGATTCACTCATTGTTTTTCACTAAAAACTCGATATAAACAGTTACTTTAATAAAAGAACACCAAATTAGTTTTGTTAAATGTAAACAAACTCACTAATCGTGCGTAAAGCTGAAGAATTCCTCTTCTTTACCGCACTAGTGTGGTAAAGAAGAGGAATTATTCAGAACTATGAGACGCGCATGCGCAATGAATACAAGTACGTAAATAATCACTTTCTACGCATCTAAACAAATATATAATGTTTATATTTCGTATCAATCGTAGATAATAGTTATTTACGCATCAAGGGAGGAAAGTAAGTGATTGCACCCTGAGCGATGAAGTTGGTTCCTGAGGCGAAGCCGAGGGAACCACAACGTTCACTCCCGAGGCAGAGCCGAGGGAGTAAATTATCGCGAGGGTGCAAGTGATTTTTACTCCCGAGGTACGTACAAGATTTTACCTCCAGAAGGGAGAAAAAAATATGGATAGATTTTAATTTTAAATTACGTTATTCAACAAAACATACATAGGTTTATATTTATTTTTAAAAAAATATTGTTAGATATAATATCAACAGTTCTCTAAATAAGTTTAATCAGGTTAAAAGTAAATTATAGATAATAATTATTTGAATTTTAATGCTATAATTAAATGGGAGAATCAGCTGGAAGCTAAGTCGTGTATTGAATGGTGTTGACAACTGATGTATTTAAATATGGATTAGTTAATCTACATATAGAAATTATGTTTCCACTTTTAACTTTCTTTTTCTGATGATTCACTATGGCAACCGTTGTGGAGGTTACATGACATGTGTGAAGATGACATTATAGATTTCGACATTAAACAAAAGTTAGTAAATGAAATGTGTATTAGCACCAACCTTATTTAGGTGTGCTTTATCTAGGGCAACACTGGAGGGAATCATGAAAGTTCATGATTCCCTTATTTTTCATTACTCCCTGTTTAATCCAACCGGGTGCAATGAGTAACTTCCCTCCCTGTAAACTAGAGAGGAAAGTTCACTTTTTCTCCCCGCTGGAGGTAAAATAACAATTGTACAATACATAATTAATCCCTAAACTCTTAATTTTTATATTTTTGACCTTGTTAATTAATCGTAATCAATATTTCATGATAACTTTTGGATATACCATACAATTTATCTTGGTCTGGTATGAAATAGCGATTAACTTATTAAACCTCTTACTAACCTTATATGTCAACCATTATACAATATACAGTTGCTGCCAAAGCCCTCCACGGGAGAGAGGGGGGACCACGGAGATATTTCGTTGATATTAGTAGGCCTATAGTCCAGAAAAAATAAATTTGGACAATCGTTATAGATCAACTTTGTCCAAAAATTCCCAAAAGAAACTGGTTTTTTTCGGAAGTTTTTTTTTTTTTAGATGAATAAGATTGAATTTTTGATGTGAGCGAGTTCACAATGACCGGAACATTATACATTATACACTGTCTAGGCTTTTATTAATGTAGTTCCAAGCAATTAATTATAAATTCAGCATGTTTTCCCCTATAAAATATAATATTAATTTTACCCCTAACCTGAATTCCGTTAACTTCACTCATTTTCATGTTAATTCAATATCTTGAGTTATACCATCCTAACAACACTGAAAAACTGAAAAAAAAAAATCTTGTAATTTTTCTTTCTTTTTCTTAGTTGCTTTTAAAATAAGACTGTATATAATTTTATAACCGTGTTTTGCCAACTGTTTTCTTTGATTCTAGTTCATTTAAATAATTCGTTTTTTTTTTTTTTTTTTGTTTTTTTTTAAATAAGAAAAACAAGGGAATATTTTTAGTTTAACCTTTTACGTTTCGTGAACTGAAGATTATTTATATAATCACGACTAAAAATCTTCGACATTACGTCTTATTTTTTCTATTTATACATTTGGATAGGATTTCTAACTGATTCCAGGGGTCTCAAACCAGATTGTGGAACTTGCATGAAATCTTATCTTGAACTCTTTAACAAGGCAGCTCCTGCCAAGCCAGCTTTCTTTATTTTTCTATTCCCCCAACAAGGAGATATTATAAACAAGGTATTTCTTAGAGACAGAACCCAATAATTATTATCATCTGTTAAATTGCCGCTTAAGAGGTTGTTATCGATAAGAAGAGAGGACGTTGACCGGTCACTACAGAAATAAAGCTTTCCCTTTTTAGGCAAGATTTAAGTCAAACGTGTTTATTTAGATGCTTTCACAAAATAATCATCAGAACTCAAGGAAGATACTAAAGCTAGTGATCTTTTAACAGCTTACTTAATAGATTAATTTGTTGAGGACATTTTTGACGTAATAATTTAGTTATAAAATCCTTCATTATACATGTTTTATTAGTGAAAAAGTAAATATTATACATGTGCATTATAATAAAATTTACAAATATAAAATAATGCGATTAGGTTAAGTCTAACCACACATGTATTCTAGAGAGATTTAAATAATTTAAAATAATGCATTATATATATATATATATATATATATATATATATATATATATATATATATATATATATATATATATATATATATATATTCCCAGAAAAACGCCTTATATCGTTAGATTCATATTTAAATGGACTAAACTTTAGATTTTTTTAAATCAAAAATATCAGAGCCATTTTCGTAAGTAGTAGTTTAGGCTCCACATACAGACGAAAGTAGTTTCTTAAAAACTACTTTTTTGAACTCAAAACAAGCAAATCCATTAAAAGCTCTATAGAAATTAAAGATAAATAAGTAAAGGAAGAAAGAAGTAAGGGAAGAAAGAAGAAAAGGCAGAAAAAGTAAAGGAAGAAAGAAGTAAAGGAAGAAAGAAGTAAAGGAAGAAAGAAGTTAAGGAAGAAAGAAGTAAAGGAAGAAAGAAGTAGGGAAGAAAGAAGTAAAGGAAGAAAAAGTAAAGGAAGAAAGAAGTAAAGGAAGAAAGAAGTAAAGGAAGAAAGAAGTAAAGGAAGAAAGTAGAAAGGAAGAAAGTAGAAAGGAAGAAAGTTTTTTTTTTAATTTATTTGAATATTGCAACTACATTACCACATGTTATAAGCAATAAAGATGACATTTGTTTGATATGGCAAAAGGAAGAAAGTAAAACGGAGTATCAGTATATAGGCATAGTCTTACATGCGCATAGAGAATATATCCAGTAAAAAGCAAACTATAAAAAATTGAACGTCAACACACGAATTTCGTTTTCAAAAATTATTGGTTGTACACTAATGCAGAGAAAATAAACAAAATAAGGAGTAATAGGAAAACAAAAAAAAGATATTAATCTTGGAAAAAGGTTTTTACTTTTTTCAATCCCTCTCATGGCATTCATAAGGTCAAATTGTTTGTTTTTTATTTGGACGATATCAATTGATTATTTTTGTGAAGTGGTACTATGATAGAAAAATATAATGAAACTTATATAAGTAGTTGGAATGAAGTTGGTGTTGAGGGGAAAGTTTCTAAAGAAAGAATCAAAAATCTATTTCAACTTAGAAGTAAATAAGCTTAGAAACTTTGGTAAAGTGATAAATCTTAGGATTATAAATGTCTTTTTACTTTTCCTTTCACTCTTGAATGGTCTTGGAATATTTATTTAATTAAATTTAACAGGTTGATTAGGTCGATATTACGTCAAACAGTATGTGTTGTGGAAAAAAAGTGGTTTTAAATATTAGCATTTGTTTCTAAGTTGGCTTTCCAAGATTTTACATAAGTACTTTTTTCTTGAAGCATTTTATATTTTTAAAACACTTGATATTAGAGTATAGTTAATATAGTTTGAAGTAAAACAAAACATAAAAAGGCGTTATATCGATTTTGAGTTTAATTTTGTAAAAGGGCGTTCTTAAACAGTGAGCCGTAAACCTGACCAGAAAGGGGTAAAGCCCTCACACAGCTTTAATTTGTCACGCAAATCTTTGTTTTTTAGCCCCTAAGGGTGAACACTTTAAGAGCCTTCTTTTACGGTCCTTCTTATAAGAGTAAATTGCCTATTTTCCGAAATCGTGAGGCCATTGTTATACAGACCGAAATTCAAGTCAGTATTCTTCCTCGTATTAGGGCGAATTCATTTCAGATATTAAGTTAACGTCGCTAATGTATTGGAAGTTTGATTCCAGAACCAGGGCGAAACTGTCTATTTCAGATGTCCTTATACAACAGAGAGATTGATCACTCTAGAACCCTCATTGTTAGAGTTAACGTGGGGTGGTAAGTACGTAAAGTTCAGTTCGAGTTTCAGCAAGGTATTAAGTTTCCATAAGGTTGTTAAGCGGCCTATAGACCAGCGTTTCCCAACCTTTTTGATGCTGCGACCCTAAAAATGTATCCAATATATTTTCGCGACCCTACCTGGAATATGGTGTATTCCATATTGCATACCCTAAAGATTGCAGGGATATACATGCTGCCTAAAACCTGAATGCTACTAAAATTATTACTGGATTAGGGAAGAGGGGCTGTAGACTGATTTTAAAACAAACGCGCAAACTCATCGCCTTAATTCGGTTAAAGGCAATTGATTTGTTTATTTGCTTGATTTGTTTATTTTTTATAACTGTTTTTTTTTTTTTTTTTTTTTTATTTATTATATTATAAAGTGCCTTCCTTAACGTTCCCTTATGTTGGTGAGCTGATGACTTTTTGTAGGAAGATTAATGAATGGAATTAAAGCTTTTAGAAAATACTTTTTTAATATTTTCTTATTTGTTATATTATTTAATATTTTGCCGCTTTATTTTTATTAACGCTTCAAGTATTTGTTTTTGTCTTTTCCCAATAACATTCCTTTATCCTTATGAATTTATCTATATCATTTTATTTTATTTTTTTACTTTGTTAAATTAAATTTACATATTTTAATTCTATTGAACTTATTTATATTTTATGTATTTTTAAGTATTTTGTATTTTTGTCTATAATTACAAAACTTTTTGGTGACCCTAAAATATTTTTCTACGACCCTATTTTGGGTCGCGACCATAGGGTTGGGAAACGCTGCTATAGACGATCAAACATAGTTTTCATTGCAGACCAAGTTGACATTATCTAACACAGAAATTGCATTTTACAAATCTACGGTTTGTTCCAAGTTCGTTAGGTAAAGATTTTGGGTTTAAAATGAGTAAAGAATTGCTATTTCTCGTAATTATTATGAATTATGTGCTAAAGAGGCTCCTCCCAAAAAAAATATGTTTAATTTATTTTTTCTCCAACCTGCGGATCAATAAAAAATTTCAACTACCAACCTATCCACAGACTTCAACATAGCTCATTACATTGTCTACCAAATTCATCGTTTAAAGCGGCCTTTAAACCAACAATATAAAACTGAATTGTGACTGAATAAGTTGAAGATTTGTAGAACATAATGTGTACATTAACTCAATTTATAAAACAACTTTTATATTACCGCGTTATTTCATGTATTATATATATATATATATATATATATATATATATATATATATATATATATATATATATATATATATATATATATATATGTGTGTGTGTGTGTGTGTGTGTGTGTGTGTTTGTGTGTATTATTATTTACTATATATATATACTATTATATTACTTAATACGCATACTTAATTAATTAAGGAATGACGCGAGAGAAAACAAACTCTTTTCGTAATTAATTTTTAAATTCATGGTTGGTCTTAAATGAATGACTGAATAATTAAATAATAAAAACGGAAGCCTCTCCACAAAATAAGTTTTATTGACCAAAACTAGCTTTCGGCCTCTCGGCCATCATCAGTGCCTACAATGACAGTAAAACAATGATATATAAGTACTAACATATTATAAAAAGAAACAAAGCACTGTAAAAAGTTAAAATAGAATAAAAAAATAAATAAATAAAAATAAAATATAAAATATTAGGTAACAATACATTTTATAAAGAGTAAATTTAAAAAAAAGGGGGGGGGGTCATAAAATTTAAAATGAGAATACAAATTAATAAAAATAAAAATAAATTACTGGTAAAAGGTAAAGAAAAAACCCGACATGGAGTCAGAGTAGAGACAAATAACGGACTGGAGGGCGGAACATCTATTCTTCAAATGACTGAATACGTTGTAGAACAGCATGAATTTAATATGAAAAAAGCTCTAGCTTTAGTACAGTAATTAGTTAATAGCTTTAGTATTTGTAAAAAGATCATACGAAAATATTATTGAAAATTGAGGTTAAAATACAAAAACAAAAATGAATCATTAATTTAGATAAGCAGATTTTTATGATAGCAGTAGTAATCATTATTTCAATATAGTAATCAACCTAATTTAAAAAATTAAAAAAAAAAAAAATGCTATTACCATATAACTATTTAAAAATAAAGATAAATCACTTGCTTAATATAAATAAAGTTTAAACTAGAATTTTTTAACAGGTTCAACTGCACTACTAGACTGTTTTTAAATAGAGATTAACATGGAAAGTGTTAAAATTTAAGGTTTTTATCCTTACTGGATAATCCTTAACCAACCTCAAATGGAATTTAAAATTTTCAGATTACTATAATATACTTAGGTAGAAAAGGTTATCTAATTTACAGTAAGAAATAATGGCGAAGTTAAGAAAAAATAAGGCACAAAGAACAAGCAATTCATGGAAAAGCGGAGAAAAAAAATAGTTAATAACCATTATCATTTGTACAATAAGCAGCTTTCCTTTAAAAGGGCGCGAGAAGCAGGTAGCATTCTTAAGGCCCTTACAGTAATTTCTACTTTCTCATATATGTGGTACTTACATATAGAAAAAGTATTATGATAGGGCAACATTTGCACGTCTTAAAACCCAAAACTCCATAAAAGTGATTTTTAAAAAATATCTTCGTGATAGTGTTGTTTGTTCTGTGCAGACGCAGACACGTGGACCCTAAACTAATGGGTAAATTTTGATCAAATTTGGCCGACATGTTGAGTAAACATAATGATTAATTTAAAGTAATAACTCTATATATAGTAACTTACGCATTGTAACATGTTACAAGAGCCCAACATACCTGAAACAAAATTAAATAATAATTAATAATAAATTCATTATAAAATTGAATCTATAAATGGTAAATAGATAAATTAATATACATGATGAATGATTTAGCATCAGAATAATCAATTGATTCATTTTTTTTTAACTGAAAAAATGTAGATTTCATATAACAGTTTAGGTTTGTAGTAAAAACACATTGTATATGATAGCTATAAGTTAAAGTTATGATTATAGTTATTAGTTATTATAGTTAATTATAAGTTATAGTTATGATATTATAAGTGGTAAAAAATACTATGCCAATTATTGTGGCACATAGCTTGCTCGCGACCTATTTCGTAAAATTTAATGATTTTATGCTTTTAAAACATATTATTATCTATTAATTTCATTTTTCCCCCGCTTTTTAATTCTGTCGAAATTGTTTTAACTTTTTACATGTATTAAAGAATTAATTTAGCAAAATTTAAGGAGCGCAGACAGGAGAAATTTATTTGGGGCTATCTGCAGGTTACTTTCGAAAAACCATCCAAATTTCATAAAAATCATATTAATTAAGTGCTTTTGATGATATAGGTGTAAATAAATGTATGTCTGTGCGCATGTGGAAGAAACAAATAAGCGCAGAAGGTTGAAACTTATATGGGACCAACAATGAGCTAATTATGACCTACCATATAAATTTTATTAAAATCAGACGTAGTTTTTAAGATATGTTGGTTCGCAAAAATTGAGCGACAGACCGACAGACAGACACGAAACCAAATATGTTCCCTGATGTCTGAAACGGATTTTTGTCCTGGAATTTTTAAAATCGGAGACATAAAATATTTTCGTTCTTCAGAACGATCACATAGCTTCCGTTACTTTCGATAAGTTTGGAAGCAAAAGCGTTTAATTAATAATAACATGAAGGGGAGAAAAACTATATTCTAATTTTAAGTTCTAGGTGTTCCGGTGGTGACTGCGTTATGTTTGATTTGTTTTCCGGCGTTTTTCCCCTTACGCTGGAGGGATCTTCAGGGGTGTTCATGTTGTTTTGAGCGAGGGACAACGGACTAGAAAGGATGACCGGGAGATATCTGTTGCTATATTATTATAATTGTTAAAATAATAACAATTATACGTTTATATTATAAATTAAATATGATAATTAAACACAACCATCTCTGATATAAATTCTACATCTATAAATCGTAAGTCGTAATCATCAAAATGATGAGTTCATTCTACCTCTAATGCCTCTAATATAAACACTAAAATAGTTCCGAAATTCGCGTATACGGACAAGGCAAAAGTGATAATTCCACCTAAAGAGAAATTCTTTTAATTAAAGAGAACCCTGAAGGTACTAAAAACACCGTATAATCATATTTCCATAAATTAAAACTAATTAAGGTATAAGACCAATTAAGGTACAAGACAGCGAATGACAATTAAAAATAAATACAATTGAAAGAAAAAAAAAAAAAATAAGCAAACGCAACTCTAATAATACAATTACGTTTTAAGTGTTAATTGAACAATGCCAAGATAGTTAAGATGGTAATTCTGCGCTATAATCTTCTTAGTGCCATTAACAATTAATAATTCAGATAAGTCGTAATTGTTTACGCAAGACTTGCACACATTGAGCTCATAACATCGTAATACCGTCTTATGCAAGAGCATAGAAAAAGGAATCTTAGTTATTAAGCAATACTAAAAATACACACTCCTACCGGGTTATGCAGACGCTAAATCAGCATCCAATCTAATTGAGGTTAAAATATGAGATTTAGCAATCAAGTGTTCCTACATAAAAATAAAAGATACTTGGATAATTACAATGAAATAGAATCATTTCACGCAGTTTGAATTTTCTAATCATTAAAACACATATTAAATGTTTAAAAGTAATTTGACCAAGTATTGCAGCTCAGATGTAATTATTATTTCGATCAATTTCACGGATGAAGGCAATTTAAAAGTGCCTTTCAAGGTCATATATTTAATTTTCTCGTTCCGAACAGTTTACTTTAGTAAAATATAAATTTCATGCTTTTTTAAAAAATATTTCTTTACTTTCTCATATACGTATTTATATATAAAGAGAAAGTATTGTGATGGCGTAAAAATTATATTTTTGAAATTTTTATGGAACTTACACGTTTTGTACTTACACGAGTCCAAAAAAGTTGTTTTTAATAATTTGGCACAAATTTCCAGAAAAATAATACCCCGAGACGAAATCGAGATATAGGAAGTATCATTTATTATTTTGTCCCAGGAGAAATATCTAGTTTCCGATATATTGATGCAAATAAATCTGATTTTGTCCAGGAGAAAAATCTAGTTTACGAGATATTGATGCAAATAAATCTGATTGTGTCCAGGAGAAATATCTAGTTTCCGAGATATTGATGCAAATAAATCTGATTTTGTCCAGGAGAAAAATCTAGATTTCGAGTAATTGATGCAAATAAATATTTCTTTCTCCCTAGAAAAAAATCTAGTGTCCGAAATATTAATGATATAAATCTCATTTTTATGAAAATCAAACTATGTGTTAATATTTTCCTTCCGAGCTTACCGAAGGTAACGGAAGCTATGTGATCGTTCTGAAGAACGAAAATTTTTTATGTCTCCGATTTCATTTTACACTATAGTTTCAAAATCTTTGATTTGTATGACCACACCAATTGGCTGTCTATTATTATGTTTAAATGACTGTTATTATCTATTATTATGACTATGACTGTGATTATGACTATGATTATTATCTATTATATTATGACTATTATTATCTTAATGTCTACTATTATGATTAAAGTTAATTATGTTATTAAATGTGTTTAAATGTCATATTATGGAATCAAAGTACAGTAATAAAAATATGATCAGTAATATCAGTAGCAGTGAATATCTACTTGAAAAATATTTGTTTTGTTTTATCGGACCGATTTTTATTTTCTAAATGTTTCGAGCGAAAAAAAATAGAACGATTTGTGACAACTATTGTGAAGTTAAAAATTGTGTAGTGTGTAAGTTGATAATAATATATTTTAACATCGACCTTGGAAAATATAACCATACTAATCTCTTCTGATCATCAAGGGGAGGGGCTTGATGAATGTGAAGAATTACATCTCAGAAAAAAATAAATCCAACTATACACATTTCGCATGAATTAAGGATTTTGAAAATGGTTGAGTATCGATATTGATTAATTAGGGGTGGAACATATCTGCATAAAATTTGCTGTCATAAATATTCAGTTATTCTGATCATTGACAAGAATAGTTAAAATTAAAAATCAAAAACTAATTTAAAAAAAGATAAAGAATCGTTTAGAAGAATGTGTTAACATTCTTTCAGAAAAGTTAATAATATTTGAAACCGCGGAAGCGAAAAAAATTGAAATTGATTTAGAAACAACGATAAAGTTAAAAAAGGAGATGGTTTTGCCTTTTTTTTTTCTCCTAATTTTGACGAGTCTAGATGAGGGAGGTAATAAGGGAACACGTACAGGTAGGCAATTTATTCAAAATTAATTTTTAACTCTTTTTTTAAAGTTGTAGGGTAACTGAGAAGTAAGCAGGTAGCAGAGAGGGCGGGGAACTGGTTTTATTTTATGAGAAAGAACACTGGCTGACTACCTGCAAAGCTGAAGAGGTCGAGTAAACCAGACCATCACAAATCACTGTGGATCTAAGAAAAGTAATCCGAATGAATACTAGCACTACGTTCATGCTAACACCCCCCTGGCTAAGTCTAGTTATAAACTTCAGATACTGCAAATCCAAACAATATGATCTATGCCTCAAAATTAATGATTAACTTTAAGATCGATGATCTCAATTCAAAATAACATTAAGGCTATCTTACTGAAATAAATAGATAAGTCTCTAAAAAAATATATTTTAATAACAAAGAAAATACACTAACATATCATGACTGATTTATTATGTAGTTTACCAACCGATGCTTAGTAACCTTGGATATTATACCCATGTGTGGTTTCAAGCTTTAATTTAATTTTTTTTCTTTTTGGCATGAATTTAAAATAAAGAAAGCTTAAAGCCTAAGGCCTTCATAATGCTGAGAAGTCAGCAACAATATTATAGGGCTTTAACAAAGTCACCTAGACAACTTATTAAAACAAAACGGTTTAGATTTTTTTACATAATACGAGTCGTTATGCCTGTGGCAACAGGTTTAATTTTATATTTAGAAAAAAGTAAAATTTAGTAAATTAATTTAGATAATTTATTATATTATCTATTTAGATAAGTTATTATATCTATATAAAGACCAACAAATCAAAACAAACATTTCTTTCAATTGGAATAAATGTGGTTGCCTTAGCTTAGCAATAACAAAAAATCATTTCGAGGGATAAAATGAAATAAATTGGATAATAATAGTTTTAAAAGCATACAATCATTAAATTTTACGAAATAGGACACAAGGAAGCTATGTGCCACATTAATTTGCGGAGTATTTTACTTTTCATAACCTTTAAAGAAAAACTATTGTTTACCTAAAAAATAAACTCTATTCAAATCAGACGTCGCCGTCGGGACACTACTCGATTATTATAAATGATATTCATGTTATCTAGTCCTCTTTAACTATTTAAAGTGCTGGAATCAGAAAATACTAAACAATTTTAACAAATACAAAAAAAAATCTTGAACTGTTATCGAATGTGATAGTAAAAAAGTATCAATGTAACATTTATAAAAGGATTTCCCGCAAATTTCGTTAATTGTGTTAACTAAATTTTGCTTCCGAGCTTACCGAAGGTAACGGAAGCTTTAGGGCTCCGATTTCAACAATTTCAAGATGGAAATCCGTTTCAGACATCAGGGAACATTTTTGGTTCCGTGTGTGTCTGTCAGTTTGTCTGTCACTCAATTTTTGAGAACCGACATATCTTAAAACTACTCGTCCGATTTTATTACAAGTCTAAAGAAGAACATTCCGTACACATTCTTAGGATTGTTACTCCCCCCCCCATGTTTTCTGTTTTTTTTTTATGAGGGGAGTAACAATCTAAAGAAGTGCCAACATATTTATGTAAAAAGGCTTAAATCAAGTGAACAAAAAATATCTGATAAAAATAAGTAATGGAAAGAATTAAACGAACTAACAAAGGGAAGAAATTATTAACCTTAAAACAGACCAAAAAAAGACGACTTTTCACTCTCCAACCTTGATGGCTACTCCCACCAAACATTAAAGATTCTTGTGGTTTCCTAATGCTTCCAAGCAATGGAGATTTTGTCAGGGATTAAAGCCTTTGTCAGAAACGATTAGCATCGGGATGAACCGCTTTAAATTGCAGGGAACAAGAATTGGAGGAGTAGGCGCCAAATGCTAGAGACCTCGGCCATAATCATTAGCATGCTGGTTATAACTCTAACCTTGGAGCTTCATAAAGACTTATAATATGGTCGCTTTCATTCCTTAACTCTCAATAGTAGCATTTCCCCCAGACACGCTCAATTACACATTATGTGCTCACAGTAAACCTAAAAATAATTGAGATTGGCCATCTTCAAATTAAAAAGAAAAAATCAGCTAGGATTCCTCGTATATAAACAGGAACGTGTCATGAAACCTAAAAAAAATTAAATTGCTACTCACTCTTTATTTTAGAATTCACTTCCTTTATTAAGGCAATGAAATGGAAAAATTGCTGGACAAGAATTAATTCAAATACAGAAGAACGAACACTGAAAAAGGGAAGTGGTGTAAATTACAGCTTTCATACAACCAAAAGCCTTGGAAAGTAATACAATATAATCTCTTGCATGTTTAAGATCAGAAGATAAGAAATTATGACCTTCTTCGACACAAGGAATCACTATCAGTAATTTTCATCTACCACAAAATACTGAGATTAATTATACTGTATCTCATGGCAGAAACCTTATGATTTACCTTTACTATAAAAGTATAATTAAATAAAAGGAAAACAATTTTTAACTATTTTAAATACTTTTCCATTTAATCAAGAAATCAAGCATTGGAAAACAACTTAATTGTTATGGATAGATGAAGCATTTATAAATACAGGGTTATTACAAATGATGGTCCTAATTTCGATTGAAAATATTACTGGATTCATATGTTTTAAGACCATTTCAGTTGGTACCACTGGAAAGAAAGAATAAAAAAAAGGATTTGTTTAACTGGTTTGGGTACGATCAGCTGTTTCTTAAGTCAAAGAAATAAATATTTTTCAATCATACATAGTTTCTGGTATGCTTAAAGCTTAAAAAGCGGAAGCAAGATAAAATGAATTATACAATGTGTCATAACAGCAAAACATATTAAAGGAAGCTAAGTTTCACACTAATTGGAAAACTATTTTAAATAGATAAATAATTCTAGACATTTCATAAATTTGTAATACTAAGGAGTTGAATAAGAAAATTTAAATATACGAGTAAATAAACCGAGAAAAAAAACAATGGAATTTAAAATAATAGCGTTCGAAGGATTAATTTTACTGATATTTCCTCCGTTAACACTAAAAATATTGACATCAAAATGAAATGAAAACCTAATTATTATTTAGAAGAATTTGCACAGGAGTAAATCTGTATACATAGACTAGGCACTAGTATACATAGACTAAGCACTAGTATACATAGACTAAGCACTAGTATACATAGACTAAGCACTAGTATACATAGACATACTAAAACAAGTAATACTTAGATTAATACGGCATAAAAAAATTGTTTCGAAATACTACTGAAAAAGGTTGTCTTCTATTTTCAGTGTATTTTTAAGGTAAAAAATATAAAAAGAGAAACAGGGTAATTTGCTTTAGCTCTTTGGCTCTGGCGTTCCCCGGAGTTAAGGATAACTACGGGGTCATTGACAACTAACCACTAACTCCCACCATTTAATAAGGCTTCTGCTAAACTCACGAGTCCTTTAAAAAAAAATTAAAAAAACTTAAATGCTCACAGAGAGAGATTTAAGATTTTTTTTTTCATTAAAAGAAATAACTGTAGTATTGTGACAATCTTGTCACATTGTATTGTCAATATTGGTTGTCAATTGTATTAATAAAGTAGTGAAGTTCCAAGTTATTACATTGGCGACGAGAATAAACTAATATGTCCAGAAGAAACAGGAGGGAAGGCCACAGTGATGAGGGAGTGGCGGAAACACATCATGACTTGACATTAAGAATGGCAAAATTCTCATTCCCCGAATTTGTTGAAGGCAAGTATAACTGGGATGATTACATAGACCAGTTTGAAAGAATGTGTCGGGTCAAGGGATTAGGTGGGGCTAACGAACCGGCCGAAAATGCCCGGAAAGAACTTTTACTGGCATATGTAGGGCCAAAGTCATTAAGGTCTGTAAAAAACTATTTTATTGACAATGACATAGATGAACAAAATTATGACGTATTAAAGGGGGCATTTAAAAAAATATTTAAACCTGAAATAACAATATTCGCGGCACGTTTTGCTTTTGAGAGAGCTAAAAGGGACGAAGGGGAAACATTTGTGCAGTTTGCTGATAGACTAAGGGAATTAAGTGTCCCTTGCAATTATGGCAATACAGTAAACGAAAGATTAAGAGATAGGTTTGCTGTAGGAGTTAATTTTGATAAGTTCGAAATTGAAATTCGTCAAAGATGGCCAAACGGAGTTGATGAAAGAGGGAGAGCGGTTAAATTTCAAATGCTGTTTGAATTAGCCCTCTCAATGGAAAGAGCCGAACAAGAGGTAACATCGAAACCTAAAACTGGGTTTACTTCAAATAGTGAGGTGTTAAAAGTTTCTAAAAATACTGAAGTGAAAGGAGAGGAGAATAATAAATGTGGGTGGTGTGGTTACGAAAGGCACCAAAAATTCAAGTGCCCTGCAAGAGATGAGGTGTGCAGAAGCTGTATGGAAAAGGGTCATTTTTCAAAAGTATGCCGAAAAAGGACAAATCGTAGAGGAGAGAACAGTAAGATAAAAGAAAAACGAGGTGGTACAAAACATGTGAGGGATGTCAGTAGAGGAAGTAGTGGCAGTGATCCAGACGAAGAAAGAGGAGAATCTAGACACTACGCACTAAAATCGATGATGATAAAAAATATCAGCCATAAGGCACCTCGGGCAACTATAGATGTCATTCTAAATGGATTGAATGTGACTATGGAGTTTGATTCAGGTGCCAGAGTATCTACGATTGACAAGGGATTATGGGAGACGCTTGGAAAACCATTACTGAAAAGTGTAAAGAGTCGTATATCGGGGTACGGAAATAATAAATTAAAAACGTTAGGGGAAACAACGGTGAAGGTAGGATTGAATGGTAGGAGTTTATCTTTGCCAGTCATGGTTCTAGATGTAGAGGATGTTCCATTGTTTGGAATGCCGTGGGTGATAGGGTTTGATCTAAAACTTCCAAACGAAGTCAAAGTTAGGTCAATAGTGACGAAAGATAGCGAGAAGGGAATGGATGGAGACGTTAGGCAAATGTTGGACGAATTCAGGGAGGTTTTCAGAGACGAGTTAGGGACGGCCAAGGGGGTGAAAGCAAAAATACACTTGAAAGACGGAGTGGAACCGATAGGGTTTACAGCAAGGAGAGTACCGTTTCCACTAAAAAGGGCAATTTCTGCAGAGTTAGATCGCCTTGAAAAGGCAGGTATTATTGAAAAAATTGACCCCGGGGAAACTCCGATCGAGTGGGCAACACCCACAGTAAATGTTAACAAGGGGAACGGACAAATAAGAATATGTGGAGATTTCAAGGTGACGCTAAACCCTAACTTAGCCATGGACAATCATATGTTGCCGACTTTTGAAGAGTTAACCACAAATTTAGCTGGAGGACAGCATTATACGGTAATCGACCTCAAGGATGCGTACTTACAGGTTGAGGTAGAAGAGGACTCTAGAAATTTATTAGTCATTGTCACGCACCAAGGATATTACAAGTACAAGCGTATGCCTTTTGGAATTTCTAACGCCGTTGCAATATTTCAAAGATACATGGAACGAATACTAAAGGGGATCCGTGGGGTTGGGGTACTTTTGGATGACATAATAATAACAGGGCCTAACAAAATTGAACATATGAAATCATTAAGGGAAGTACTAACAAGATTAAGAAATTATGGACTGAGAGCAAAAATCAGCAAATGTAAATTTTTTCAAAAGTCTGTAAAATACCTAGGACATGAAATTGACCAAGAAGGGATTCACCCAACTACAGAAAAAATCGAAGCTATTAAAAATACGCCGACACCTAAAAACGCAAGTAAGTTAAGAGCATTCTTAGGAGCTGTAAATTACTATGAAAGGTTTACCCCAAACTTACATGGATTATGCAAAGACCTTCATCGATTAACTGGTACACGTGTTAGATGGTCATGGACAGAAAAAGAAGAACGGGCATTTGAAAAGGTCAAACAAATGCTGACAACAAATGTAGTGCTAGTACCGTATGATGTTGATAAGCCTATTAAAATAGCTTGCGATGCCTCAGAAGATGGATTAGGAGCGGTTTTGATGCATGTGATGCCTGATAGTTCCGAACGACCAGTTGCTTACGCGTCAAGAGTTTTAAATGATGCTGAGAAAAAATATGCACCTGTGGATAGAGAAGCGTTAGCATTAGTGTACGGAGTGTCAAAATTCCATCAATATGTATATGGTAAAGAGTTCACGTTGGAAACAGATCATAAGCCACTGGAAAGAATTTTTGGAAATAAACGGGATTTGTCAAAAGTTGCGAACAACAGATTAGTACGCTGGGCGCTAAAATTAGCAGGTTATCAATATATAATTAAGTACAAGCCTGGGAAGGATAACAAATGCGCGGATGCACTCTCAAGATTACCACAAGGACCCAAGGAAAAGGAAGACAAGGATTCTAAAGAGATAAGGGCTTTGATAACAGAGAAAATAGAATCAATATATGATAAATATGAGTTACAACTGGAAACAAGCAAGGATAAGGATTTAAGAAAAGTAGCGGCTTACATTCAGCGTGGTTGGCCATCTGACGGCGTGGACGGAAGTTTAATACCCTATGGGAGACGGAGAGCGGAAATGTCACTAGAAGATGGTATTATCTTGTGGCTAGGAAGAATTGTTGTGCCCCGGGTGTTGCGAGAGAGGACAATGCAGACATTGCATCAAGGCCATCCAGGCATATCGGCAATGAGGTCCATTGCAAGGTATTATGTCTGGTGGCCAAAGCTTGACGAGGAAGTAGAAAAGTATGTGGGAAAATGTGAACCTTGCCAAGAAGAACGGTGTTCGGAACAGGAAGTGCCTCTGTACTCATGGAACGTACCCATAGAACCATGGGAGCGGATACATTTAGACTTCGCAGGACCATTTGAAGGTCATCAGTGGTTAGTCGGAATAGACGCGTATTCCAAATGGGCAGAAGTGGTAAAAATGAACAACATAACATCATCTACGTTAATAAAAAGGTTGCGAGAGTGGTTCAGCCATTACGGAGTCCCAAAACAAATTGTGACAGACAATGGGCCGCAATTCATATCGGGGGAATTCAAGGAGTTCTGTAAGAAGAACAATGTACGGCACATCAGAAGTACTCCTTACCATCCTAAAACCAACGGCCTCGCAGAACGATTTATTAGAACGTTCAAGAGTAGGTTTATAAGCTGTAAGAAGGAAGTAAAAGACTCGGACCTGGCTCTCCAAGCATTTATGCTGTGCTACCGGAACACACCCCAAAGTACAACAGGACAGACTCCATCTGAAATGTTTTTAGGTCGTCGATTGCCTACACTCTTAGATCGAGTTAAGCCTGACCAGCGAGAAAAAATGGAGCTACAGGTATGGCGTCAAAAAGAACACCATGATCGAACATCAAAACCAAGGGAGTTTAAAAATGATGAGGATGTTTGGGTGAAGAACGAGTTAAAACCAGGCTGGTCAGCTGGAGTGGTAAAGGAAAGAAAAGGGGAACTATCGTATGAAGTTGTAGTAGGAGGAGTTGTGAGACGAAAACACGCTGACCAACTGCGGAGGAGGGAAGGAGGAGTCGACGATAGGAGTCAGCAACCAGCATCATCCAACGAAGGCAGGCGGGGAGATATGTAGTATTGTGACAATCTTGTCACATTGTATTGTCAATATTGGTTGTCAATTGTATTAATAAAGTAGTGAAGTTCCAAGTTATTACAATAACAAGGTATTTCAAAAACTGCGGTAGTCCTAATTTGACTGAAATAATAGCCTAAATGAAATTTGAAAGGATTAGAAACTTCCAAAAATAATCTAGCTTGCTCACATTTGCTATTTTTTCGAACAAATTATTTTCCTTACGGTGATTGCTTCTTCTCTATTCTCACATAATTCAAGGATCACTGAACTCGAAAGTTTTTTGATAAAGGTCCCCAACTAAATTGAATCTACCTCGACCAAGATTATCTGACGTTGCGTAAAAGATTTGTGGGAACAGATAACAGTGTCAATTTGCTCCAGAAGAGATATAATAATATCAAGACTTTTTCCTGAGTCTAACTGGAGAAAAAAATATGATAAAAGCATTATTGTGTATAGAAATAAAAGGCTATAGAGGTTACCATCTTTTATTTATCCTATTTTTAGAAAAAGTATATTATACTAAGAAAAGTATACTCTATTTCGCAACAAACCACTAATTATGACTCGAATAACGCGAACTCTAAATATAACAATTTTGGGTATACCTTCACTATTTTCTGATAAAGAACATTATAATAACTACATCGCGTGGCTCTATCATTGAATCGAGCGTGTTGCAATAAATACTTAATATTAAAGAATTTATTAATCATGATGAATCTCATAGTTAAAGATAAGTGGAAGAGGGTAGTGTAGGGTATATACATTGTAACAAATGTACGTTTAACAAAAACTATTTTATTTTATACTTAATAATCGTTCATCAAAAGACTAAACTATATCAATCAAAACATTCATGAAGTCAACATCTTATGTCAGTGTGTCATAACGATGTCATACATGACACCATACTTGACATCGTTACACTACTCCCTTCCTAAATAAGGTCCCTGCTACCAGCTAGCTTGGTATCGATCTGGTGGTCTGCGAATTCTGTCTGGATACCTTCGCTCTTGAGTCACTATCTGCTGACCAGTTTCCTCTGGTTGTATGGCAAGTTGCTGGACAGATTCTTGTGCAAGGTAAAATGTATCTTCCTCATCATCCTGTGCCGGCCCTGGTAAAGATGGTAGAATTTCGGCCGCCACTAACTCCTCTTCATCTACTGGTAGTCCCGACTCCTGCTGTTCCTTTGATGGTAATACTGGCTCTTGTTCATTTGCAGGTAAGTCTACCAGCACTGGCTCTCGCTCATCTTTTGTTAAGTATACCACTTCCCTAGGCTCGGCTATTTCAGCTATTCTTTCTTCGCCTCTAACACCTGTGGCTCCAGTATTAGCCCTATCTCTCCCTAAGTTAACTCCTTCTGTTCCAGATAATGTTTCGTGTCTCTTGTTCTTGCTTTCATACGGTTTCAACCTGTCTACATGCACCACTATTCTTGACTTTTTCCTCCGATTGTCAAGTAGTTCAATACGCATGACAACATCAGACATCTTCTTTATAACCCGGTACGGACCCTTCCAAGGTCTTATGAGTTTTGTACATATACCAGGTTTAGGGGTTTTTTCATACAGCCAAACCAAATCCCCAACTTCATAAATTCTTTCATTTTCAGGGCAACCTCTATCATAGTACTGCTTTTGCCGCAGATGTTCAGCTCTCAAGTTTTTACGAACCTGTCGGTGTGCATCTACTATGTTTTGTTGCAACCTCCATATTGCTTCTTCTTTACAACGTACCGAGCCAGGTGGTGCTGCGTATTGTAAATCAATCGGAAGCCTGATTTCTCGTCCGAATAGCATGTAATAGGGAGTAAACTGGGTAGCTTCATGACAACTAGTTCTATAAGCTAACATTACCAATGGTAGAAACAGATCCCACTCACCCTGCTTCTCATTGGCATACTGACTTAACATGGCCAAAAGAGTACGGTTAAAGCGTTCAACCTGTCCATTTGCCTGGGGATGGTAGGAGGTTGATCTAGTTTTGTTAATACCTAACAGGGTGCAAAGTTCTCCGAACAAGGTCGCTTCGAATTGTCTCCCCTGGTCAGTATGAATTTCCCTCGGGGCCCCATACCTACTTATAAACTCGCCTACGACTACTCCTGCAACAGTCCTTGCTTCTATATTTTTTACAGGATAGGCTTCAACCCATTTAGTAAAGATGTCGGTTATTACAAGGATGTACCGGTTGTCCCGCTGAGTCCTTGGTAAGGGTCCTACAAGGTCTATTTGTACCCTTTGAAATGGCTCACCCACTGGAACGCAGCCTAGAGGAGCCTTTCTCTTTCCCACAGGCATTTTTCTTTCCTGGCACCCAATACAAGTTTTACATCTTAATAGTATCTCTTTAGTCATCCCCGGCCAATAGAATCTGTCCCTAATTTTAGCTAATGTTTTATAATAACCTAAATGACTACCCATAGGTAACTCATGGAGTTCTTTCCATACCTTGTCTCGAAGTGTCCATGGAAGTATAGCCTGGAGAATAGGCTCTTTGATCCCGTTACCTTCCCACTGACGATAAACAACATTGTTGGATAGCCTAAGATTATCCCATTGACTCCACAAGGTGCAGATCTCTGGTCCCAATGCTTTAACTTCGTCATACGAAGGTCGCGACCCCGCTAGTAACCATGATAGCACAAGACTTATACCATTATCTAATTTTTGAGCCTCTGCCAGACCATCATCATTACACTTCCCTATCTCAATAGAACTAACAGCATAATTTTTCCTAGAAAGGCCATCCACATTACCGTGTTTCTTACCTGATCTATACTCAACTGTAAAATTATAATCACTTAAAAGTTCAACCCACCTGGCAACCTGACCCTCGGGTTCCTTGAAATTTTGTAACCATTTTAAAGAATTGTGGTCTGTTCGTACGAGAAAGTGGGTCCCATATAAATAATGCCGATAATGCCTGATGCCTGTCACTAGAGCTAACATTTCTCTCTTAGTCACACTATAATTCTTTTCTGCCTTATTCAAAGAACGACTCATAAATGAAATTGCTCGCTCCTCCCCATCCTGAATTTGACTTAACACCGCCCCAATTCCTACACAACTCGCATCTGTATCTAAAATAAATGGTATATTGGGATTAGGGAAAGCCAAAATAGGAGCAGAGCACAAACTTTTCTTAAGTTGAGAAAAAGCAATATCACATTCTTGGGACCATAAAAATGTCTCTCCTTTTTGCAGCAATTTATTTAATGGGGCTGCAATATCAGAAAAGTCCCTTATAAACCGTCTGTAGTATGATGCTGTCCCTAAGAATGATCTTACACCATCAACCGATTTAGGTGTAGGCCAGTTGTCTATAGCCTTGTTTTTCTCTGGGTCAGTAGCCACTCCTTTTTTTGATACTACATGTCCTAAGAATTTCGCTTCTTGCTGGAAAAGTGCACACTTTTTGGGTTTGAGTTTTAGTCCTGTCCTTCTTAAACACTCAAAAACCTCCCTCAGTCGGACTAGGTGTTCATCGAAACTCCGACTAAAGATTATGACATCATCTAAATAAACCATACAAATTTTCCAATTTAACCCCCTTAAAACAAGGTTCATCAGCCTTTGAAAGGTAGCCGGGGCATTGCATAATCCAAAAGGTAGCACTTTAAATTCATATAGGGCACCTCCCATTGAAAACGCTGTCTTTTCTCTATCTTTAGGGTCTAACTCAACTTGCCAGTAACCTGAAGTTAAGTCTAAAGTTGTGAAATACTGACAATCAGCTAAGCAGTCAAGCATTTCATCTATTCTAGGTAAAGGGTAAGCGTCTTTTTTTGTTATGTTGTTTAGTTTCCTATAATCAATACAAAAACGTTGGGTGCCATCTTTTTTAGCAACCAATACTACAGGCGAGCACCAGGGTGATGAAGACTCTTGAATTACCTCTTTTTCTAACATGTCCTCAAGAATCTTTTCAGCTTCAAGACGCTTGTGCAGAGGTATTCTCCGAGGTGCTTGCCTAATTGGAGTAGTCTCACCAGTATCGATAGAATGGTGAATCTTGTTCGTACGACCTATGTCATTAGCTGTCTTAGAGAATATGTCTGCAAAATCGATTAGTAATTTATTGACATTATCTCTTTGACTCCGAGTTAGGTTAGCATCTTCTAATGGAAACGCTGCCAATAACTCTTTGATTGAACTAGAATTGAGATCAGTGACAGATGAAATCTGTGTGACTCCCGACTCAAACATTCCTATTACCGTACCTTCCTTTAAGGTTACTGCTACCCCTGAAGTGTTCAGTAGCCTTACTGGTACATGCCCCCCTTGCCGTTTCACTAGTAACTTAGCAACTAAGAGACCATATTGCTTAGTGACATTTAAATTTGGTTCTATTATCCCCTCTTCTTGATCAGGACCAGGTGTCGATGCATTTACAACAACCTCCTCATCGATTTTAAGGGTTACTTTTTTATCTAGGGTTATCCGAGAAAAACTATTACTAACCTGAGCTACAAAAGGAGTTATAATATTGTTTAGAATGAGTGCATTTTCTTTAAAAGATATTTCACCTTTATTTTCCTTAAGAAAATCACACCCTAGAATACACTCTTGTTGAATGTCACCCACATAAAACCAATGATCAAATGGTACCTCATTGACTTTAATAGGAAGTCTTACCCTCCCTAATAGTGTTAACTGCTGCCCACTAACGTTGGATACCCTCGTTTCTGTGCTGTTTAAAAGATACCGATCTTTCAATATATCCCACAGGGAATATCCTATTAGAGAGATGACAGCCCCACTGTCAATAAGAATTTTGCAATGTGTTCCCCCCACAAATCCTACGGCATAGGTTGCGCTAGTACCCTGTTTTTCAGAGACCCTTTCTTGGTTTAGTTTGGCCGACCTACGGTGTTGGTCGGCCTTTCTGCGTTTCCCGAATTAGTATTATTAGGACAATTCGCTCTATAATGTGATTTATCGCCACAGGACCAGCACTCTACAGTTCTTACTCTAGGCTTAGGAATAGTGCCCCGTGAAGGAATAGCTAACCTGCTTAATGTCTCAACTACTTTTTCTAATACCAATGTATTATGTTTAATTAATTCTACCATTGGGTCATTAGAACTAGTTGTCACAGCACCTATAAGATGTCTAGAACTGTGAGGTTCGTCCTGAATTAAATTAACTTCCTGTTCCATTGCAATTTGAACAGCATCATTAAGAGATTTCGGACAGGCTTGTCGGACTAATGTTTGTAATTGTCCTGGGCCTAAAGCTCTTATAAAGTTTTCCAATGCCAATTCATCTTGTGTGTGTGGATCCGCTTTTGGATATGCTAATTTCGTTGTTTGAATTATGTCGCGTTTGACGTCATCTATTGATTCATTTTTTAATCTCATACGAGTTCTTAATTTTGATTTATGAACCCCTATTTCAGCAGTAGGTTCAAATAATTGTTTTAATTCGTTTATAACTACAGCATATTCAAGGCAACAACTATTTTGTTCTAAATTTTCAAAATAGTCAGCAGCCCTTCCTTCTAAACTTAGAGACAAAAATTTTAATTTGTCGGTTTCATTCCAACTATTAATTCTAGCTACTTTAGTAAAGTGGCGATACCATTGATTCCAAAGTTCCTTGTTGCTGCCATCAAAAGTCCTTGGTAAAATTATTTTCTTCTCCATTGGACTTCTTTTCTTTTATCACTTTGTTATTATTTTATTAACTTTTTTTTTTTTTCCGCTGCCACCAATGTAACAAATGTACGTTTAACAAAAACTATTTTATTTTATACTTAATAATCGTTCATCAAAAGACTAAACTATATCAATCAAAACATTCATGAAGTCAACATCTTATGTCAGTGTGTCATAACGATGTCATACATGACACCATACTTGACATCGTTACAACATATATATATATATTATATATATATATATATATATATATATATATATATATATATATATATATATTTTTTTTTTTTTTTTTTTTTTTTTTTTAAATATATAACTTATACTTTTATAATGCATTAATTAATTAATTACCCCCAGTAGATTTTACTATATATTATTATAAATGTATCACTTCACAACACAAAAACTACTGCTCGTATCAGGCTGAAATTTTACATGCATGTTTCAATAATATATTAGATGATTTAAGTGAAGTTTTATTAAAATCGATACATTAGATACATTAGAACGTAAGATATTGGTGAAATCTATTTTAGTAAGATATTGGTTTTATACATTTTAGGTTCGCTGTAATACCAACTCTTAGCAATTTTTAACACTTCATAGCGGTATCGCTGTTGGTTTTACTAAAAAAATGTTATTTTGAAAAATGCTTGTCTCATTAAATAGATAAAGTTAGATTTTTGTCCTGTCATAAAATTCTAATTTAAAATAGTGCGCGTGAACGCTTGGGTGGATAACGTTGTCCAACGAATTCGTCCTGGGCATTGGTAAAATGAACATGTAAACCAAATTTCACCAAAATCGGTCACACGTTTCCAACACGCAGACAGGATGCATAGTTTGTTGAATGTAAGAAGCTCGCTTATAAACGATATTTTCTTTTAGTATAATGTAAAACTAATGACTTTTTGTTATAACTATTATTTTATTTGATATATTGCTGAACATTTTAGATTTTAACTTTTAATAGATTTATCGGGTGTTTTTTATATGCATTTTTAAAAATAATTTGCAAAATTAAAACATCCTAGCTTCTAAACAGCCGCTGACTCAAGATAGTGTTTTAGCTATTATACAAGAAGTAATTTCCACGCACAAGTTTATGGGTTAATGTTTACTTTTTATTTATGCTTGTCGATTAAAATAGAGGTTTATTCACACACTAGAATTAGCTAGAATAATTTGTAAGCTGTAAGCACATATTTAAATTTTAATCCATAAAAGAAAGTAAAGGTATAAAATTCAAAAATTCCAGTTTAATGGAAGGAGCGAGGCCACCGAAAAAAAAATTCAAAACCCCCATCACGTTGAATAACAAGCCTTCTTCTGTATAATTTAAAATACATAATAATTAATAACGTTGATACACAGGGCTTCGGAGGGAATATAAAATTAACATTTTTATTGTTATTATCAGCAAGGGCTTCATGGACGCGGCCTTTTACCCAAGAAAGCAGAGCTATACATTATAAAAGTATATAAGTTATATATTTTAAAAAATTATATATATATATATTGAGTGCCTGAAAGCTGTTATTTTGTCAAAATGTGAGGATTAAAACAAAAACTAAGAAAGCACGCCCAGGGAATACATGCAAGTCTTAAACAGTGCTGTTACCGTTACATAATAACACACCTCTACTATTTTCTTGCACTCTACTTTGCCCTATTCTACCGTACACTATATGCATTCTGCAATTACATGCATGCAATTTGGAAAGTAATTTAAAAGAAGATGTTTCTTTATGAGATGATTAAGACAAGGCTGATACTTTAATCTGTTCAGCACCTCTCTTTACATAATTAGCAACAAAAAAATAATTTTTATAAGAAAATAATTTCTTCTGGAATAATCGTAGTGTTGTGATGAGAAAATTATGGTCATATTTAGTCATGCATAAAAATCTAACCCCTGATCACTTAAATTAATAAGTTTAAAGTTTAGCATAACAGTCCATATAATAGTGTGTTTTTAAGAGTTTTAAGCTGTAAAATAATAATTAAAAAGTCTCATCTACACTTCAAATATGTTCCGTTAATAAATAAGCGATTTAAGCCTGTAAAATAATAATAAATAAAGTCTCATCTACACTTCACGTATGTTCCGTTAATGAATAAGCGATTTAAGCCTGTAAAATAATAATTAATAAAGTCTCATCTACACTTCAAATATGTTTCGTTAGTGAATAAGCGTTTTAAGCCTGTAAAATAATAATTAATAAAGTCTCATCTACACTTTTAAGTATGTTCTGTTAATGAATAAGCAATTTAAGCCTCTAAAATATTAATAAATAAAGTCTCATCTACACTTCAAGTATGTTCCATTAATGAATAAGCGTTTAAGCCTGTAAAATAATAATTAATAAAGTCTCATCTACACTTTTAAGTATGTTCTGTTAATGAATAAGCGTTTTAAGCCTGTAAAATAATAATTTATAAAGTCTCATCTACACTTCTAATGTGATATTTAATGAAAGATCTAATTTACTTCTAATGGCTTAAATTCAGAAAAAAATGCTATACACATCAAATACTTATTGAATAAATAAAAACAGATTGACCTCAATAATTTTACAAATAATTTATTATCAATAACCTTTAGAGTTTATATCAATAAGATGGTTTGTTTATTTCATCCTAAATAAATTTGTATGTTTAAAAAGAGTAACTACCTTGAGATCCTCGACTGTGTTTTTCTCCAATGTGTGATAGCGACTCATCATGAAAGAGGTGTAGTTCAATAACCAAACAACGTCTTCACACAAAAATTGTAATTTGAACAATTGACCGGTTTCGGCTGTTCTAAAGCAGCCTTCTTCAGATAATCTTGAGGTTACTGGATTGACTTCACTTGTACTCCTGAAGTCAATCCAGTAACCTCAAGATTATCTGAAGAAGGCTGCTTTAGAACAGCCGAAACCGGTCAATTGTTCAAATTACAATTTTTGTGTGAAGACGTTGTTTGGTTATTGAACTACACCTCTTTCATGATAACTACCTTGAGACTAAACAGTAATTTTGATTATAAAATCATTAATTTTAATATTTTTACCCAGCTATAACTTGATTTAAGGCCCCCATACACGGTCAAAATGTTTGCGTAAACATTTTGACCGTGTATGGGACTGTTGGATGATTGCGCAAACATAATGTTTGACGTGTATGACCTAAATTTGCCTGACATCATGTTTGCGCAAAATGTTTGATTGTGTATGGGGCCTTTACAGAGAATTTAAAAAGGATTTCGTTTAATCTGGACTTTCGGTAAACCGGACAATGCCCGGTCCAATAAAGTCCGGATAAGCGAGACTCTGTGTAGATTCAGTGGCGTACACAGGGGGGGGGGCCAAGGGGCCCTGGCCCCCCCCGAAATGATTACATAACTTGGACCCGCCATACATTAAAAACAAAACAAACACAGTAATGACACATGCATTCAAATTGTCTGTCATATTTTCCAATAAAAGGAATTAATTAAGTATTATCTTATGGTGTGTATACACTTAATCTCCGAAAATGAGCTCGGCCCGGATTTGCCGATGGAATTTAATTCATAAAACACTATACCAGCCCGATTGTCGGCTGGGCCCAGATTTTGCCGATGGAATTAAATTCATAAAACACTATACCGGCCCGATTGTCGGCTGGGCCCAGATTTTGCCGATGGAATTTAATTCATAAAACACTATACCGGCCCGATTGTCGGCTGGGCCCAGATTTTGCCGATGGAATTAAATTCATAAAACACTATACCGGCCCAATTGTCAGCTGGGCCCGGATATTGCCAATGCGGAATTAAATTTATTAAACACTATACCGGCCCGACTGTCGGCTGGGCCCGGAGTTTGCCGATGGAATTAGATTCATAAATCACTATACCGGCCCGATTGTCGGCTGGGCCCGGAGTTTGCCGATGGAAATAAATTAGGTAGCATAAACTAAGTCGGCCCAATTGCCGACTTGGCCAGAATTTTTGTCGATGAAACTAAAACTATTAAACACAATTGCCGACATGGCCAGAATTTTTGTCGATGAAACTAAAACTATTAAACACGATTGTGGCTGGGCCAAGATTTTTGCAGATGGAATTAGATTCATTGGATTAAATTAGGATGTATGAAATAAATCGGCTCATTTGCCGGCTGGGCCCGGATTTTTTCTGATGGAATTAATTAGGAAGCATAAACTAAGTCGGCCCGATTGCTGGGTGGGCCCGGATTTATGCTAATGGTATTAAATTCATTGAATTAAATTAGAATGCATAAACTAAATCGGCCCGATTTTTCGCCGATTAGGATTCGTAAAAATAGACTGCCCCGATTGACAGCTAGGCCAGGATATTTTGCTATAGAATTAAGTGCATTGAATTGATTAGGATGAGTACAATGAATCGGCCTGATTGCTAGTACCCAGATTTTGTCGATAATTACTGCATCAAAATTTCAAAAAAGTTCAATATTAGACTCGATTGCCGGCTCAGCCTAGTTGTTAAGCACATTGAATTAAATGAGGCCCGAGTCAACTCGGACTTTTGCCGATGGAATTAAATTAATTTAATTAAAATATGCACACTAGACTAGCTTAAACGGGAAAAAGATAGCATAAGGGAGTTGTGGATTTCAGTAACAAATTTTTGTTTAGGACCAGGATTGTGTGTAGAACGCTTCGTGGGTACTCTGTACTCTTGTCATGCGGCATTCACCAGGCTTGCTGACTCGGGTCGGACTAGTTAAGTGGGAAAACAGAGGGAATATAAATAAATCGGTTTACCATTTTGTGACAAAACTGTTTCTTATTACATAGTAATAGTAAATTTAAATCTAAAAACTCAAAAAGCGTTCAGAAAACATTTGACGTTAAATGTCCCATGCAATTACCTAGCGAATGAGCGAATGATTCTTTTGTTTTGCAATAGGTATTTAATTTTCTTGAAGAAGAATTCTATTTTAGATACAAATTTGAAATTCGTATGTGCTCCAAATCCACGTTTGTTTTTGCAGTTTGGATCACGTTTTGCTTCCGAGCTTACCAAAGAAAACGGAAGATATGTGACAGTTCTGAAGGAAGGAATCATTTTTATGTCTCCGATTTCAAAAATTCCAAGACAGAAATCTGTTTAACATCAGGGTACATTTTGGGTCCCATGTCTGCCTGTCTCTCAATTTTTGCAAACCAACATATCTTAAAAGCTATTCGTCCAATTTTAATTAAATTTTGATGGTAGGTCCCATATAAGTTTCAATCATCTGCACCTATTTATTTCTCTTCCACATTCGCACAGACATACATTTATTTACACCCATAGCTTCAAAAGTACTCAACTGATTTTTATTAAATTTAAATGATTTGTTTAACGCAGCCCGCAGATAACCCAAGATTAAGTTCAACCGCCTGGGCTCTTAAAATGTTGCTAAATTGAAACTTTATTCATGTCAAATTTACTAAATTTTCCCTCCGTTTTTAAATTAATCAAAATTGGTTTGATTTTTACATGATTTAAAGTATCAATTTACCAATATCTAACAGCGCAGACAGTTAAAATTAATCTGTGGGCTTCTATTAGATAAATTTTATAAAAATCAGATGAGTATTTTTGAAGATAAGGTGTAAATAGATGTATGTGTGTGCACTTGTGAAAGAGAAACAAATGGGACCAGAAGATTGGAACTTATATTGGAACTAGGACCAACAATGAACTACATAGGCTAATTAACTGCCATCTGAATTTCATTAAAATCGAACGAGTAGTTTTTAAGAATTGTTCGCAATCATTGGGCGAGAGACAGACTGACAGCCAGAAACGGGATCAAAAGTGTTCTCTGATAACTGGAACAGATTTCTGTCTTGGAATTATTGAAATCGGAGACATAATATTCGTTCTTCAGAACGATCACATAGTGAGGTGTTACCTCATAGGATTTTAATTTAATTAAATATGACGTTGGAAATTGAAATTAGAGTGTTGAAAGGGGGAGAAATTACAATTATAATAAATTATGGGGTATGCTAAACCCGCATATAGGATAAATTAGGTTGGGCCCCCCCCGAAAAATTTTTCTGTGTACGCTACTGGTGTAGATGTAAAGTTAATTATAAGTAAAGGTTATTTTTTAAAAAAGAAGTTAGAAGAGATAAAATAAAAGTTGTTAAGGGTGAGGATAATACCCAACAGCAGGTAGGAAGTAAGAAACAGCTGTCCTAATATACCTACTCAACTTTAAGATGGGAAAACCAGATGGCTCCAAGTAAACAGCATTCCCTACTTACCGACCTAACAATAAAAAGCAAAACTTATAGAACACTATTCAAATAACTGAGAAAATTGGGCTATGAAATTGTAATATAAATTGATATTATAATAATATAAATAAAAGCAAACCAAATAGTTTACCAATTAGTGTGGCACATAGCTTCCTCGCGTCCTATTTCGTATACTTAAATGATTTTATGCTTATACAACCTTTTGTTTTCAAATTTATTTAAATTACCCCCCGTTTTTTAAATCTGTAAAAATTGTTTTAATTTTTCACATGAATTATAGTGTCAATTTAGCAAAATTAAAAGAGTGTAGAGGGTTGAAATTACTCAGGGGTTCCTTTCAACAAAACCATTCAAATTTCATAAAAATCAGTGGAGTACTTTTGAAGATATAGGTGTAAATAAAAGAGAAACAAATGGGTGCAAAAAATTAAAACTTATATGGTACGAACAATGGGCTTATTATGACCTACTATCTTAATTTCAATAAACTAGAAAATAGTGTAGTCTATAATATTTCTCCCTTTTGTATGTAATTTGTAGTATTTGTGTGGGTCGTTGAAGGGTTGTAAAAAATTCGTTTATACTTTCGTTATTAACTTTGGCTATATTTCGCCTCTCTCCGAGGCATGGACGTCTTTTTATAATGTTCATATTATTTTATTTACTTGCATATCCAAGGTTTAATGTTACCAAACAACTGCGTGAAAATGTATAAATGATGTTTTCAGGCACGTCTCTATGCCTCGGAGAGAGGCAAAATATAGCCAAAGTTAATGACGAAAGTATAAACGAATTTTTTACAACCCTTCAATGACCAAAAAAAATACTTGAAAAGAGTGGTTTTTAAGATATGTTGGTTCGAAAAAAAATTGAGCGACAGGCCGACAGATAGACATGGAACTAAAAATGCTCTGATGTCTGAAATGGATTTCTGTCTGGGAATTTTGAAAAATCGGAGTCATTAAAACATTTCGTTCTTCAGAAAGATCTCTTAGTATTCGTGGCACTTGTACCCCCCCCCCCCCCCCCCCCCGGTTACACAAAACACACACACACTTCTCTGATTTTTTATAAGGGCAGTCCCTTATAAAAAATCAGAGAGGAGTAACAATCTAAAGAAGGTGTACGGAATGTTCTTCTTTAGACTGTTACTCCCCTTATCAAAACAGAAGTGTGATATTTCCTTTGTCTCAAAATACATTGGACTCAACATCCCTTTTTCTTAATAGTTATTTAGTCAAAGTCATTTTTATTCTAAAACAACATAGGGGAGTAACAATCTAAAGAAGTGTCGCATTTGTTACCTTCCGTAAGCTCGGAACCAAAAAAATGTCTCTGAATATAACGATCACCCATAAAATAGCTTATAAAGTGTACTTTCCTACGACTCTCATAGTAAAAACTCTGATTTACAATAATAATTTCAAACATAGATGTTCCAAAGCTAAATACTGGAATGATGATACCCTGTTTTATAAAATTGTCTTTCGGAAACACACCTAAGGACTTAAATTAACGATGAAATGCAATATAATGTCCAAAGAGTTGATAAGTATCACTTACATTTTCAAAGAAAAGGAGGAAATCATATTAAGTTAACTTGAAGCAAGCATAAACAGATAGCAGAAGTTCCTAAATTAAGTATGGCGATAATGAAATTTTCTTAAGATAAAATTTTTATGGACTACAGATGTTCCTTACGCCATTAGTGAAACACTAAAGTGGAAGAGGTAAGCTTAGTAATTTACTTGGTCTAAAAACACTTAAGCTCGTTTTATTAAGAAGAATACAAAAACGATAAAGTCAGTCCTAAGTAAATGTTTAGTTGAAATATATTATACTTTGCGTGTATATTGTTTCCTAATACGAGAAACCGGTATAATCAGTGAATGGTACATACTTAACATTACCTGAGTGGTACTTAATATTATCTGAAAGAAACATAACAACCTATATCATATTTTAATCCCCATTACAGCGAAACTTAATGCAAATCTGAAAAATAAAGGTTTATGTCGTAAAAAATAACAAACGAACGACCTTTTGACTTGAACTAACCTTTTCCTTATTTCTAAGTGCAGTCAAATCGTGTTCTAAGGGGCCTTAAAAACATTCAGACCTGTTTAAAGGATCATAACCCCCCCTCTAGTAAACACCAGGTGTATTATGAGAGAAGAGAGGTTACGCTCCAGGTATAGGTGAGGAAAAGCGGTGTAAAGAAACAGGTAGAACAAGCAAGTCTGTAGAAGAGACGGCAGGTAAGTCTCCGAGTTATATCGCATAGTAAGGTCTCTAAAGAAAAGAGGGGTCACTCCTATGCCTCGTCTGCCTGCGCCGGAGGACTTATTAGTAACGGTTAATATACTTCTCCATATATTTCTTTCTTAACTCTACTCTCAACAATTTTGTCATGATGATATATCGCTTAGAAACGCATCGTAAAAAGCTAAAAAATTGCATAATTAAATCCTCTCGTCTGGAGCGCGAGCCCAAGGACTAAACAATACATTTTTACGATTTCACACATCGTTATATGATTCGTCTAAGGATAATAAAAATTCAGATAAAATAATCAAGATGTTACCCCTGTTATAAAGGTTTCTTTTTCTCCCGGTAATAAGACAACCGATGGGATTATAAATCTATAAGTGACGTTTTTCTTGAATTGTTACATATCCCTCGATTACTAATTACTAGCTATATTGTCAAGGGAATTGACATTAGCGAGAAATTTAAAAAAAAAAGGATTAATTTATTTCCAACAATACTTATAATAAGTTTGCATTAATGAGAAAGAATGTCGACCTTAATCAAAGCTAACAGGACAGCAATTCCATGTTATCATTACCAGGGACAAAATTCTAGCTTGATGTTAGTCAAACACTTATTTGCACGCGACCTCCAGTACTATACTTGTTCTTATAAAACTTCTAAAAATGGTAATATTTTCTTTATTTATAGCTGTGGATCCTTCGGGGTATTAATTAAGAATTAAAAATAAAACAGTTTTTTTTTTTTAAACAGCAATATTTCGGCCTACCCGGCCATTCTCAAGCCTAATATCAAACATAAGGGTATGTCCAGAGTGCTCGCTGATTCCGAATCGGAGCCTCAACCTAATTCCAAATCAGGTTGAGGCTCCGAAAACAGGCTCGTGATATGACAGTTTGAGGAAAGCAGGTGAGGTTGAGGTGATGGCCGAAGTGGAGCCAGGTAAGCAAGGTAATGTAAACACAAGGAGTTGTCATATGAAGATAATAGCGTGCTTATTTATGGCCACAGAGTGTTCATTAAAAATTAAAACATAAAAGAATTGCTGTTTATGAAACTAATAAGTTAAGGAGTGCATATGGGGATGGGGAATACCACCACTTGTTTGAGCAGTTAACAAATTATTGGGAACAAGAAACGTTTCTATATTTAGAATGGAAGTGGAGACATTCTACATTTTTTTTTTTTTTTTTAAATAAGAAAGTCTTTCGTGATATGCGTTTCTTTCTTTATTATATTAATATTAAAACAATAAATCGAAACAAAGAAAATCAAACAAGAAGTAGATATTGTATATTACCAAGAAATAAGCTTCAAAAATAACTACAAACGCCAAAAAATAATCAGTAGATTGTAGTTACAGTACAGTCTAAAATCTTTTAAGTAATAAGTCATTAGATACTAGTTTAGATTTAAAATTAAACGAAATCTACGTCGATTTCTTATATTATAATAACAAAATGAGAATAAGTAGGTGCAGAGTGCTGAGTGTCTGGCCAATATATTAAATTATTTCATATTAATTAAAAATAAAACTATCAATTAAAGGGAAACACTACAGTGGGATATAAATTAATTAAACGTAGTGTGATGCAAATGTTATTTTACATTAACATGGTGTAAAAGAGAAAGAGCATACAGAGAGAAAATAAAATAAGCAAAACAATATTCAGAAAGCGTGATGTGGACCGAATAATACAGAATATAGATCGAGGCAAGTCAAGGGACGAGACCAATATGATCAATAGCATGAAGATATGCTTAGATGTAATATAGTACACGGCAACAAATACGACACAACTCCTTCCTATGATTTCAAACCTTCAATATTGATTTATTGCAAAGGATAAGGGAAACAAATAGATGATATAAGATCCTTCCTAACTCACTGCAACTAAGGAGATGAAACGGTAAACATGATAACCTCAATTTACAGATGAGGTTATCATTTAAAATAACCATAATATAATCTTGTTTCGGAACAAGAACGAATTAGAGGATGTAGATAAACTAATAAATGAGCTATCATATAATCTCCTTAACAGGCAAAACAATACATAAATAATAAAATATACATCTAACCATTATAAGATGGTCAAATTACACGATAAAGTAGACATTCTCTCTAGGAAATCGTGTATTCGCTAGAAGCAAAACCATCTAGTGAAAGGTCTATTAACAAACGGCGCGTCAATACGAATAAAATATCCAACATTGAGAAAATGATGCTAAAATTTACCACCTTAGAATACTAGGGAAGATTACATTCATCGGAAGGACGCGGAGAACGTTTTTATCTATTAATTTTAGGCTTTTTAACTTGCATTGTTCGAATATCATGAAATTAAATTTTTGTCTTCTCATATTGGTTACTAAGAATAAAGGATTTTTACTCAGAGGGGATTGCCACCCTGACACAAAATCGTTAAAAAGGATATTCGCATCCACCAACTTCTGGTATTTATTTAATGTTTAACACAAATTTCACTATGCTCTTTCCTTAATCCTATGCATAATAATTAAATTAAAAATGGAAGCGGCAGAAGTATTTATGTATTAAACAAATTTCTTTCTACAGCTATTCAGCCATTTAGGGGAAGAGGTTAGAAAAGTGAGGGGGCCTCACTCGAATGTATTGTTTCGACAAAGTGATATAATCTCTAATGTATAAATCATATCGATATGATCTCTGAAATTTACAACTCTTACAAATGTAATGTTTTGAGACAAAAGAACGAAATCTCTTAAGTGTATATAAATCAAGCAAATTTGTGGCGCCAAGTGATTCTCGACTGTATGGATAACTGCAGAATAGCCGATTACCCATTACAGCCATAATTCTAAGATTTATATTATATTAATAAAATACTTCGAATCATAACTAAAAGAGCTGAGAGTAATTATAATTTACTCATTCAATGATTTATGTTTAGCATGTTGATAAATTTCATGGAAGTATGAAAATAAACAAAAATATAGCAACGGACATAAGTTGCAACTAGGAATGTAGGAGTGTAGGTCAAGAAAAGCGTGTACAAGAAAACGTATAGAGATGATTAGTAATGACGTCACAAGATGGCGTAAGCTTTCGATAATTTATTCGATTCGGTTTGTTGCTTTTTTGGTTTTACTTTTTTCAAATTGTTATTTGATTCGGTTGTTGTTGTCGGTATGTTCCTTTTCCTTATCACCTGTTATCAATCCCATGCAAAATGAATGGGAGAATTTTCTCAACTTTTTAAATAATTAATTATTAAATTATTATTAATTTATAAGACTTTTCAACCTTTGAACGTTATTATACTAAGTCAATTTTAACAATGTAAGATAAGAAAACATTAAAAATTGCCGTTCTAGTGGTTTAAAAAAGTATTATTGTGAGTGTGTTTTATTGTGGTGATACCGTCCGGGTCCGTTCTTATTTATTGTTTATTTTTTAAATCGTTTTTCTATTTTAATTTGTATATTATGTCTTCCACCTTCTCGAGCGTTATGAAAATTTTATCTATACTTCATTTTTTTCGGAGGACAAAGCTATTCTTCGTAAAAGTATGTCAGAGTACTTAAGTAATATTAAATTAATGTATTAAATTAGTTTTTTAATCAAAATTTTAAACAAGTATACATGCGAGGCACTCATATCATATATTATTATACTCGTTAATATAGATAACAAAAAATACACCAATAATAATAGTAATAACAGTCTGCTCTTTGTCTCGTCGTCAACGTCTTTTTCCTAGGCTGATCAGTGATCTATTGTATAGTATATAATTATGTTCTACCATCGGTTAAATATAATGCACATTGTAAAATTGTAAGTAACCAGGAACAAAATATTATTAGCAAATAATCTTTTATTACCTGGCAGATTAAGTATCACTATCTTTCTACAAGTCCTGTACCCTGAGTATACTTCATTGAGTTTCAAAACTTGAGGAAAATTTATTTTCGGACACACAATATGAACACGAACACACCCTGTGAATTTTTATGGCAACAGGAAATACAAAAAATCAAGTATAAAGATTAATAACTCAAATAGCTTTTTCGATGATATGACCCTTCACACAAATACTCATTTTAAATAACTGAAACGAAAGTTTTTAATGTTTTCTTTGTTACACTCGTTAAAAAAGACTTGGTACAACAATGTTCAAAGGGTGAAAACTCTTATAAATCAATAATAATTTAATAATTAATTATTTAAAAAGTTGAGAAAATTCTCCCATTCATTTTACATGGGTTTGATAAGAGTTGATAAGAAAAAGGAACATAACAAACACTGAGTTAAATTTTCGAAAGCTTTTGTGACGTCACACTAATCATCTCAATAGACAAATCTTTGTACAAAAAATTGCTTGCATGAAATGATCGCAACTCACAACTTACAAAATAGGTAATGTAGAAATTTATATTGATTATCAAGAAACTTTAAATCCTCGTTTTATTTCCACTTAAGGATAATAATAAAATAAAAAAAACTTCGTGCAAAAAATCCAAAAATACTTTTTAAAGTTTGCAAAAAGGCAAAAAAAAAAAAAAAAAAAAAAAAAATACATACAAAATAAAAACAAAAACAATGTACAAGATCAAGATTGTAGAATTATTTATATAAAAAAAATACAAAAAAAAGAGGAAGAGAGGGACTTGACTGCGGAACATCCAACGTGGGTAAATTATTACGTCGGACTTAACGAGATTCCAGGATTTATATTGGGTCTAAAGCACCAAGGGACTTGTGAAGGCTTCAACAGAAAGAAGAACAGAGATAGAGAATTATAAAAAAAAAAAACACGAGGGGATAAATACAAGTCGAACGTGGCCCACGCAGATCCAAAACCCAAAGAATTTAGAGTATGTCAGCAACAACTTAAGAGTTTCCACAACAAAAATCCTTCGTCTACACTTAATTAAAAAAATGTAAAATGTCGAGGATACGTGTTTAATGTAGCTACAAGTCCTGAACACAATCATCCCATAAGATTTTCGGTAATGACTTATTCCAGGTTTAAAATCTAACATCCAAAAATGTACCCTTACCTTATAAAGAAAGAATCGCTACGGAAAGGATAAAAATGATCACGTAATAGCATGAAAATGATGAAATGACTCAAACCCAAAATACTTAAAATCACATTAACTTGATAGCATGAAATCCATTAGTACATACTTAGAACTTAGCATTCATTTATTAAACTGTCAGTTAGATGATCAAGATGTCAGAGAAAGTATGCTTTAAGAGCGTTCCAGAGGTGTACTGGAGCCGGAACGCCGTTCCGGTACTGCTTTAGTGGATGAAAAATTACTTTTTTGGGTAAAATGTGTTCCCAAAACTAAGGCAATTCTAGTATTTTTTTTTTTTACGTTTTACTTGATATTTCAATGTAATTTCATTGCTTGAATTATGTATTGTTTAAGTAGCATACAAATAAATAAATCATGTACGTGTAACTACTGTATATAGGTGCTTTAACCTTCTAGGTCTGCACCTAAAATAACTAAATAAATAAACTATAGATTTATGAATTTCTCGTTTTGGGATTTTGTCATACTCCTATAAATGTAGAGGGGTTAACTTTTGCTTAATTCATGTTACAGTATTATAAAAGCCACTGTTCGTAAATTTCGTTCTATATTTCATTTATAATCCATTAACTAACTTTGTAAATGACATTATTACCATTAACAATGTTGTGAGCTGATCTAAATTCAACAAAACAAAGAAATAAAAATAGAATCAGTACGGTAACTAATTATATAAATACTTTGTTTCTGAATTCTTAATTTGAATAGATAATAGAATAATAACAAACAAGTTTCTTAAGTTTATAACTTTTTTTTGTCGTAAATTTATTTCAAGAAGAATTGCAAAATTTAACTATCAAAAAGTTATAGTAAAATATAGAGTTTATAAACATGATTTTTCCCCTAAAATACATTTTAGTTTTGCACTAATCACCTCATGGGTCCCTAAAATTTTACCTCAAGAATGCATAAAAACACATTTTTAGAGGTTATATATTCCAAAATTTTCCGGACCCCCTCGCTTGCCTGGGCGGTATTCTCCTCAGAATCTCCGGCGTTCCAGTACTGGAAAATTCGTGAGTGCACCTCTGGAGCGTTCAATCTTGAGTATGCGTCAAAAATATTTCGATTAAAATATAAAACGATTTCGGAAATTGATGTCTATGTTTTAATAATTACAAGATAAAAAGAACTTTTTATATACTACGTTTTTAAATTATCTGTTTAATCATATGTAATGTTGATAATATAATAGTCATTGTTATATACAGGGTGGTCCAAAAGTCTCCCCCCCCCTCTTAACTTTTGAACGGTTTGAGATAAATTAATGAAACATAGGGGATCTCTACCATGCAAAGGGAAGTTTGTTTTCATGCAATCACCCACTAGGGGCAACCACCCACTTTGCCCCCAGGCCACTCAACTTCAGAATTTCAAATTGGAATGTATATTTTTGATAGCATATTTGGATTCTACAGTGAAAAATAATAATTTTTTACTTGAAACTATTTTTTCTATCTCCAATATTTTGCCCCCTACAGGGGGGTAAAGATAGCGAAATAACCCTGCCGAAATAGTAAAAAAATAACACTTAAATCGTTATAAAATCTAAACGGTTTGAAATAAAGTAATAGAACTTGGGGGATCTGTACCATGTAAAGGGAAGTGTGTAATCATCCACTCGCGTACTAGGGGCAACCACCATTTTGCCCCCAGGCGCTGAAATCTACAATTTTTATACCTTTGCCCCCCTATAGGGGGCCAAATATTGAAGATAGAAAAAAAAAGTTTTAAGTAAAATATTTTTATTTTTTACCGTAGAATCTAAATCTGCTTAAAATTTTGAAGTTAGGTGGTCTGGGGGCAAAATGGGAGGTTGCCCTTACTGCGCGATTGCATGAAAACAAAGTTCCCTTTACATAGTAAAGATCCCCTAAGTTTAATTAATTTATCTCTAACCGTTTAGATTTCACAACGTATTATCGGAAGGGTTATTTTGCTATCTTTGCCCCCCTGTGGGGGGCAAAATATTGGGATTAGAAAAAAAAGTTTCAAGTAAAAGTATATTATTTTTCACTGTAGAATCCAAATATGCTATCAAAAATATACATTCCAATTTGAAATTCTGAAGTTGAGTGGCCTGGGGGCAAAGTGGGTGGTTGCCCCTAGTGGGTGATTGCATGAAAACAAACTTCCCTTTGCATGGTAGAGATCCCCCAAGTTTCATTAATTTATCTCAAACCGTTCAAAAGTTAAGAGGGGGGGGGGGGACTTTTGGACCTCCCTGTATAATGTTAGTGAAAAAAATACATAGTTCCGAATTTATTTACTTCACATAATAATGACAACCATTTAGATCAGTCCGAACTAACTTTTCATACAGCAAAATTTGCTGAAAGATGGCTAAAAGTATTAAAATAATGCATTATCATCGTGTTCTGAGCTATTGTAAAAGTTTCAAATGTTTAGCTGCTCGGGAAGTTAGTTAAAAATCGATTGCAAGATTTGTACTGAACAAACAAACAAGAAAGCAAGCTAATAAAAACGTAGTAAAAAATACTTTTATTCCAAATAAATACCCTCTTCTGAGTTTGAAATCCTAAAGAAGTCCACTTATACCTCTCTACAATTTAAGTCTATTGGTTCAAAAAAATCAAAGTTCATTATGATTTTATTTTTATTTTATTAGCATAAGACTCTAAACTAGTCGCACATTGTTAGGAGTGCCTAATGCTTTCCCTCCCGCTTGACTAAGTCCCGACTATTAATTATGGCTATTATAATATTAGGCTGTTGCAAAGCCAAAGAGGAAAATAAATTTTAAAATGAAAGGCCTAAAGATCTTTCTGAAAGTCCATATTTCCATGAAAAAAAAACGATACCTTAATTGAAATAACAGCATTTTTTCTTAAATTTAGCGAAAAGAGAAGGCTGCATAAAAATTGAAAACAAAAGTTTAACTAACACAAAATGCATTAAAAAAAAAAAAAAATGCTAAACATGCGTTTCCAAGAATAGAACTGACGGAATAGAGAAAGAGTATAACACCCCTAAAAGGCAGGAAATGTACACACGCAGAGTATCTTCAAAGAAATTCATCATGCACTATTCTTTTGCGGGTAGATTCGTTTCAAGAAGGCTTTAATGCCACTCAGCAAATAGGTGGTCGTGTCAAGAAAACTAAATTCTCGAGCAAGGGACAGAAAGTTCTACAGGTAGACGTAGCTGGACGGCACATCAGTAGCAATCCTCATTAATAATTAAACACACATCCCACATTGCCTTTCAGATGCTTCATACTTACTTATACTGCTGAAGTACAAGACTTGGATAGTCCACTTCTCTCCCATCTCTCTGTTTCTAACTACTCAGTTAAGTTCAAAACGGAATCTTCAAGCTAATAAAATATCTAATGGATAAGGATAACAATTTGTACTTTGTAATTTAATCAACTATACCAGTCTTTGTTTTAGTAGTTTGACTTTGACACGAACTTCATCGAAACAAAATCAATAAGTAACCACAAACAAAAACTTTCAACGATGTGATCCCACGTATCTAAGGATCGATGTTGACCAAGGGTGGGTGAAGCCCTATATACTTAAATAGAAACTTGGGCCCTTCTTATATAATATAATATAAAGGGGTTCTTAGACTCCCTTTTTCAAATCGATTCCTTTGTGGTGATACAAGAAGGATTGCTTTTAGAGTTAATTGAGCTTCAAAAGTAACCCTTGAAAAAAACGCATGATTAACTAAAATGAATGGAAATTACAGATATCTTAAAGTTGGAGTACTTAAATTATTATATCCGTTTATGTATATACAGTAGAACCCTAAAAATCCGAACTCATTGGGACCATGGCCAGTTTGGATTTATAAATGTTTAGGATATTCAGGGTATCTGCTTTTATTGTCTATTATAGCTTTTATAAAATGGTTCCTGGTATAGTTTACAGGTATATTCTTAAGTTCCAGCACGCGGTATTTCTGATAAAAAAAAAATATATATACAGGGTGACCCGCGATAAAATTTCATAAAGAAACTGGGAGATTCTATGGGTCAAATGCAATCAATTTACCAACAGGTAAATTGATGTAATTTATATCAAGTGTATATGTATATATGATTTGTAATAGGATCTATATATATCATCACACAATAAAGTTTCTATACTTACTAAAAATATGAGTACAAAAAGAGACACCCCAATCGCATTAGTATTTAAATACTAAACAGAAGTTCTATACACGCAATTCAACGAACTTTCTCTCATCCAATTATTATTTTAACTAAATCCAGGTTTAATGAGTAAATGGTAAAAAAAGGAGAATGAGGAGGAAGAAAATAGTCCCTGTAATTTTGAATAGGGCTGCACAGTAGAGATAACTACAAAATTGCCAAAGCTAGCTTTTTTTACAAATCTGGCCCCACAATCACAATATTCCAATTTAAAAATCGTATTTGCATAACTATCTATATTTATTCCTTCTCTTTAAGAACTGTTTAGCTAGGGTAAAATTAACAAAACTCTGGCGAATAGTATGAATATTTTAAATATATATATATATATATATATATATATATATATATATATATATATATATATATATATATATATATATATAAATATATATATTATATCTTTTTTATAAGTCTTCCTGGCTAAAATCATTGTTTTAACAGTACCTTTGCCATAATATTTCTATATTATATATTTCGCAGAAATCTTCTGGTATAAAGATTGAGCACGTATGTAATTAAATTTAATTTAAAGATCATTAGTGTGTAGCTTAAAAAATACTAACATTAAGATTTTATATTTATGGACGTACGTCATGAAGGGTAATATTTGACTATTTGGAAAACCATTTAAAATAAAACCACCAAAAGATAGTCATAGATTTAATTCATGCCACTTGTAGGAAGCCCATAGGTTCAATAAATATAAGTTAAACCCTTATAATGTATTATTTTTTTAGCACTATTTATGTATATATATATATATATATATATATATATATATATATATATATATATATATATATATATATATATATATATATATATATATATATATATATATATATATATATGTTATATATATATATATATATATATATATATATATATATATATATATATATATATATATATATATATATATATATATATATATATATATATATATATATGTATATATATATATAAATATATATATATATATATATATATATATATATATATATATATATATGTATATATGTATATATATATATATATATATACATATATATATATATATATATATATATATATATATATGTTATATATATATATATATATATATATATATATATATATATATATATATATGTATATATATATATATATATATATATATATATATATACATATATATATATATATATGTATATATATATATATATATGTATATATATATATATATATATATATATATATATATATATATATATATATATATATATATATATATATATATATATATATATATATATATATATATTTATATATATATATATATTATTTATTTATTGTTTTGCTGCTTAGCCTTCAGGCCATACTAACTATATCCTCAGAATAAACGTATCATATAATATTAAATAAGTTGAGGTCTTTGAGAAATTGTAACAATTTGTTAATATTGGCCTGGTTATCACCAGGAATGTCTACTAGTGAATAAAATTTGTGTAACAAAACCGTGCTAAGTTATTCAAGCAAATCAATACCAGAAACATATTTTAGAGGTAATATTATGAATTGTAATAATCCATTGTTGAAAGAGACAAGAAGTAAGAATATTACGAGAGAAAGAGAGAGGGAGTAAAACGTATAAAAGTTGATTTAATTGAAGAAAAAGTTAGTGAGTGCGGCAGCTGTGATAGGCCCACATAGCCAAGGTAACAAGGCGCAGGCAAGCGTGACAACCACGCGCCACTTCACCACCACTGCTAATCTAAAATACACACTTTCAACAACTCCACGGCATTAACACTGGCCTAGCCTTCTTTCCACTATAGAAAGCACCAGTTCAAAACCAGTCCAACATTCATTTTATTCATTCTTGTACTGATAACATTATGTGTTACAACAAAATTTAGAAACAGAACCCAAATTAAAAGGGGCACTAGACGAAAATGCACTTTGTGAGCTTCAAGTTTCTATAGATACATTGTCACAATGAACAAGCATTGGCTTAAGGAATCCAAAGATACAAAAATACCCTTTTTTCTTTAATTAAAAAAATCTAATCACTTTTGGAATAAGAATTTCGAACACTCCTTGAATCATTCTCAAACCTGAATTCAGGTGAAATGGCGAGAATCAAAACGATTTAGACACAAGAATATTTAATAATAATTATTAAAAATAATAATCATGACAAATGTAATCATCTAGTAATCTAGTCAATCAACTTGAGAATGATTAAAGGAAGGATCAAAATATTGCAAAAGAGAAGCTTTTAAATTTTTTAATAGACCCAACAAATCAATAATAAAAAACCGCAAGCAACAATCTACTAATTTATCAAAAAAACTAAAGCAAGCTTTAGTAACTTCCATCAGGTAAAATTTTTGTTAGTATCTACTTCATTTATCAAGTACGTTAGCGTGAATTTGTCATAATAACTTATCTTAAATGTTAGTAATAAATCATATTTTGTGTACTATAATACTCGTAATTTAGCTGTCTAATTATTTTATTTTATAATTTACAAATGTAATATCTATTGAACTAAAAGATTATTAATTTTTGTAAGTGTCAATTATTCATAATTATGACTAGAGAGGTTGGTTAAAAGTAACACAACAATATTGTCACCACAATTTTACATTAAAACTCACAAACGCGTTTCGACACATAATATCATCTTCAGTGTGCGTGTTAACATAGTAAAGGTGAATTCTGTACAGTGATAAAATTGTGGTGACAATATTGTTGTGTTACTTTCTACCAACCTCTCTAGTCATAATTATAAAATGGTATCACAAAATCTCAGTTAAAACACCAATTATTTGTCAATTATTCATTCTTCGTTTTTGTGAAGTAATAAATATTACTATTAGATAAAATATTGATTATTCTTAAATTTGAATTAGATTGAAATTAGTGATGAGGCACTGTTTAATACTAATTTTAAGAATATTTTTTATTAATTAATATTGTTGATGGATGGAATTAGGTCTGTAAAGGGCCGAAACGTCTCATGATAGAAAGAGAATAATTGTTAATTATTACACCTAATTTTATCCATCAACAAAATTAATTAATAAAAAATAATTAAATAGAAGGGTGTTAATCTCAACGTTTTACAATAGTAATTTTATTAAACCGTTCCTCACAAATTTCATTCTAATTTATTATTTTTTTGACGATACGAATTCAACTAAAAAAGTACCACTATTCCGATACAATAAAGTAACATTAATTGTTCAAACCACATTGTACTAAAACCGTAATTCCCAGAGAGCAAACAAAAAGTAGCATTAACATGTTAATATTATATTTGTTAAAAATATATAAGCAAAATAATAAAAACACTGATTATAATAACAATCTTCTAATTCAGGGATAGATGCATAAAGATAAAAAATACTGTTACCAATTTATTTTGGGGATACAAAAAATCAACTTTCCTTATTGCTGCGTCATGTCACGCACGTAGGCTTTTACTTAACATGCATAACCTTGGTAGTGTCTGCACGCAAAGTGTTTATCTTTCAACTGAATAAGCTAAAAAAAAAACAACCCTCGATAAGGGCATTGGGCCCTTAAGGGTGGCGCAGCAAGCGGATGAGTCCCATAGGGCACTTACCTTGGAAGGGGATGTAAAATCAACGTCTTTAATGTATATAGATCAGTATCCGAATGAAAGGTAGGGCGCAATATATCTACTATCTTCGGCAATGCAAGAGATATAACCTAGGTTTGTTACAATTACTGTTAACGATGGATTGTAGTAAATAAATAACCAAGACTTGAAAACAGAAGGAAACAAAAGTGGGATCGTAAATAGCTTTCTTTTGCTTACTTCAACTTACGAGTTATTCAAACATAAAAAGTAATTTACTAAAGTGTGTGGCCTGAAAAACCTTTATTTCCACCGAAAGAAATATAAGTTCGGTATTAATATTAAAAAACCAATCTGATATGTTTATTTAACCGAAAACATAACATTAATTATTAAATAAGAGAAATCCCACCGCTCAAGTTTATATCTTCCGATCTAAAACTTCTGATTTCTTATAGATGATAAAAATAATTGATTCTGAAGAAAGAATCAAAAGCAAAAATAAAATAAATAAATAAAAATACGGAACAACCTTTTTTCAAAGTATTTAAACAGATTTTAGTTATATTTTTAAGAAATAATCAGTAATAAACAATTAATTTTATCTACTCGCGGCAGCAAAATTAAACATTACTTAACTGTTTTTAGGCCGGAAAGTACTATTTCCCTGATTTGTCATTAAAATATTAAAAACAGGCAGGAAAGTAGTTAAAACAGTCAGGAAAATACTTTCTCTGCCTAGGCAGGGAAATATTTCCCTGCCTAGGCAGAGAAAGTAACAGTGTTTACCACTGCGTGTCATAACCTCTTATTTTGGCAAGAACAGTTAATACTATTATCTCTATCTTATAACATAATAAATTATAATTTAATAAGTAATATTTAATAAATAAACGTTTTAATTATAAAATAATTTGTTTATATTTGTTAATTCTGTTAAAGAAGTTCAATGATTAGTAGATCTTTAATTAAAAACATAGTAGAGTCACTGGCTATACTGCAGCGTCATGTAAACATTGAACATCTATATTATTTTTATTATTGAAGTCATTCTAGATTAGACTAGCTACTTTTCTTGATTTATCCTAGTTATTTCTTTTCTTTTAAGCAATAGAAGATATCTTTAATACTTTTAGTAATTTGTCAGTAAAAATGTAAATAAATATTTTATATTGCGTGCATTATTCATTCAGAAGTTATGTGTGTTATAAACGTGTGTTTTGTATTTTGTTGTTATAGATTCAGTTTGCTTTTAACTTATTGTTATTATTCCCAAGTTTCTTAATTGAACATTAATTTTAGTTAATACATATGTTATTATCTTTATTAATATGATACATAGTTATTAACTATGTTATATTAATAAAAATAACATTTTAGCAGCTTCATTTTTTTGCCGCAAGTAGATAAAATATTGTATGCAACAAGGCAGCAAAGGAAACATTTCTGCCTCGTTTAATTCATTGCCTGCCTCGGCTTCGCCTCGGCAGTCAAATAGGTAGATTTCCTGCCTCGGCTTCGCCTCGGCAGTTAATTATCATAGCCTGTCCTCGCCTTCGGCTCGGAGGCTAATCTAATCACTCGTCAGTAAAATTCCATTTTGCTGCCTAGTTACATAAATAACTATTGTTTAAACTCTTTGAAAATTAAAACAAAAATCACAGGGAAGTACATACTTGCATTCATGTACATTTTAGGGTTTTGTAGATTATTAAGCATATAAATGTAATTAAATTATGAATTAAATTTTTTATTTCCTCATCCTGCTCTATATAAAAATAAACAGGTCAAGTGTGTGCTAGTCAGCACACAGCGAGGGTCCGTAGGCCGCACTGTATTGTTTAAGTGTACCCTATTGAGGGTGTTTTTTAAAATGCTAAAAAGCTTACTTTGAACTATCCTATGGGTCTGATATTCTCAAAACACATAAACAATCTTCTGATAAAGTATTTTTTTGCCACTGAACCGGGATGCAACCATATAAATACATCAAAAAGACCATAGTTATAAAAAAACGTATTTTGTCAATAAAAAATAAAATAATAATATTTTTTTCGAAATTTCCAAAAAGTGGTATCTTTACTTTTGGTCGATGAATGTTTAGGAATTTTTTCAGATTTTTTGCACTTCACATAAGCGAGATAGAGGGGGGGGGGCACGTTTCACATCCACTTCAAACTTGCCTACGCTCGCCCTATCAAAGTTATAACCAAAGAATTATATATTTTTGTAATCAGCTCGACGTACCCTTTCATATGATACCCCTCACGGTGTAGAAAAAAAATAAAAAAATTTAAACCTTTTTTCTAGAAAAAAAAAAGTTTTTCTACCCTAATATTTTTGAAAAATGTTTTTTTTAAGTCGCTATATTTTTAAAATATGTGGGTAGATACAAGACACATACATGCCAAATTTCAAAGTGATCGGACGAAAGGTGTAGCCGTTAGAGCAGGCGACCGGACGGACGGACAGACACACGCAGGAAAATATAAGGGTACTTGGTTTTGCCTACGGACCCTAATAAAAATAAACAAATTTAAGCGAAAGGCCTCAAAAATCAAATAAAAAATTAAAGGGTCCCTGGTTCGATCCTCCGGGGGGGGGTCACAATGTTTTTTATCAGTAATGACAGCAAAGTAAATTCTTTTTTTTTTTCGGGAAATTTTAATCGCCCCATAATAAGGTATTTGCATGAATTATTTCAAAATTTTAGTACTAGCCGTTATAGGGTAGTTGGGGGGGGGGGATTTTTTTGGGTATATTTAACTCATTAAACCAATTAAGAATGCAGCATTTAAAAAAGCATATATATATATATGTGTGTGTGTGTAACCTATTCTTCATTTGATCGCCTTCATTTGTTACCCACTCAAAAAAATATTGCGATCAAATTGCGCATGCGCACATTCAATTTTTATCTTCTATAATATATTTTTCCTACCCTAAACGGTTCTGATAAATTTGAAATAAATTTATAAATCACTTAACAATAATAAAGTAATAACACCTATTGATCAGAAAAAATATTGGAGAGAATACTATAAAAAAGTACACATACAAGTTGTGGTTTTGCCTAATTTTTTTAGTCCCCCCCCCCCTTTTTTTCATTCTTCTTAAAAAAGTAAGGTCAACAGATTTTTTTTACTTTTGATTCGTGATCTTCATATTTTAAAGATATTCAAATGGCGAAAAATTGGGTCAAAAACCTCCAAAAACACAATTTGTCCGAACTTTAGGCGTATTTTCCAGAAAAACTGTACGTAAAGGAGTAATTGTGACTTCAGATTCGGATTCGGATTCAGCAACCACGAAAACAATAAGTTCAGACACAATTTTCTTGGGACCCGAAAGTTAGTTACATTTAGCAGAACAGTGTTATTTTACAGTGAACAAACTGCTCAAAGTTTTAGTCATTTTATATTTTCACACTCGAATAATATATTGTAATAGTAATAAAACAAATAATTGAATAAACAAAGAAAAAAAATTAGATTAAAGTAAAATAAATTAGAATTCAATCTCGGTGCAGGACTGACCATAAAATAAGAAATATGTAGAGTGAATGTAAGTATTTTTTTAAAAAAAAGTTTGAAAGAAAAAGGTGTAAAGGCATTGGCCAGACTTGAGACGAAGGAGTCCAAAGTGCTCAAGGTCAGACATATGAACTTCTTTACACGCACTCCTACTTACTCTGGCATCATGTCTGGCTCCATTCCGTCAATAATAATATAACGCAAGGTTGAAGGGATGCTCTTACATGTTAAGATTCGTCAACGATTAATACACGTATTATATCTATATTAATCCCTTCATTAATATACCGTAAGATTATTAATTTTCAACTAAGCTCGAACTTCGTTAACTATCGCACAGTGACCGTTTAAACATAAACCAACCACGACTGAGCCAGTTAATGAAAAATAATGAAGAAATAGTCTAGGTAAATAATGTCTAACTAACAACATAAGGATTATTAATTTCTTTGGTACATTTTCATAAAAATTTTAATAAATTTCCTGCAAAAAATAAAGATAAATATGTAAGTAAATACGTATACATTTGGTGTGAATTAGAATCCAACGAAGTTCATTTAATTATTACAAGGCTAATCACATCGTAATTCATAACGATTCTTTTCTTAATTCACTAATTCTTATTTCCCACAAAATAATTATATCTAAAAATAAATGTATGAATAATACACACCTTCAACTTTGCCCATGGCTAAAATTGTGATAGTTTTGATGGCCGGAACGGCCCAAGCAGCAAGATGAAAATATTGCGAATTCGCTTCAATTGCTTCATGACCCCATTTAAGACCGGCCGCGAGGAACCAAGTTAATGTCAAAATAACCCACCACACTGACGACGCCATACCGAAGAAGTATATGATCATAAAGAGGATCGTGCAAGGCTCGTGTTTGGTCCCTTGAGTAATCGTAGAAACCATCGGGAGTTTGGGAAGATCTACGGGAGACGGGAAAGGTTTCCTGCAGGATATCGTATCTCCCGCCCAGAAACCGACTATGTACGCAGTAGCGACCATGAAGTAACACAGAGAAAGAAATATAATAGGTCTCTCGGGATATCGGAACCTGTCTGTGTCGATAAGAAACGTAAGGACTGTCATGAGGCAGGAGACGGCACATAGGCTGGACCAGACACCCACCCAAATACGTCCGAATTTCCTCTGCTCTTCGCTGAAAAACATCCCGTCACACGGAGCACCACAGTCTTTCTCGATTTTATCGCCGACTTTAAGAGAATAATCCATCCCTTTAGGAACTTTGAACTGCACCGGACAAACGAATCCTAAATCGACGGCTCCGTCGGGAATATTAGGAAACGGTAAAAATGCACTTTCCGCATTAGGCCTCGGCGTAGGAAACGAAGGTTTAGGAAAGTTAGGAGGTTTGTACTTCGGAGCGGTAGAAGACGTGGTATTGTTCTCCACGCAGATATCCGGAGAATCCGGAAATTTGTCGCAATCGAGGCTATCAGGCCATGGAAATCCGAACGTCTTCATAAGAGTGTCGCATCCTTGCCGCGCCGACAAACAGAGGGATCGACACGGCGGTATAGGCTTCTCGAGAATAGTGCAGACTGGAACGTACACTGAACACAGGAAAAACTGCAAGTTCGGATTACACTTTACTTTAACCAACGGGAAATACTGGTGCACTTCTAGGCCGGCGTCTTCCTGTTTGGTGTGACCCAGAAGATTCGGCATTATCGTATCGTTATATGGCATGTCCTTACATAGAGGTATAGTGACGGGTTCACACTTCCCGTGATGAGGCAAACCGTCCGGAGAAACACCACGTCCCTTATGAGCCTGGACGACTCCGAAAAGAGCCGTCCACAGCCACCACGCGCCCACCATGATCTTTGACACTGTCACTCACGGACCCTTATCATGCCGTCAACACAACCACCACACGCGACGCGATAGACACCGTAACGCTTAACACATATATACTCTCACCGGGGCGATACGGCAGTGACTGAAGGTACTCGCCTGGCGTGAGAGGGTGTCTCACCCTTAGTTCGACTTTCTACCGCACCGCGCCACCCACCAGACTTTGCCGGACTTGACTCTCCCCTTCCCCCCTCGATGCCACCACTCTTCATCTATACTATCCCTACCACTTATCATTAAACACTGCACACCCCCTCCATTCCATATGCAAGCATTAACAGAACTGGATGTTAGAAAACCAGGGTAGTATAGTTTATACTTTATACCAACTGGCGATTCTACCAAATCAATTCACGTTTTATTGAAGATCAAGGGCGAAAACCTTCCTGATATAAAGTTTCTGTTACGATATTTTTAATTATTTACCCAAATAACTTAGTATGTAATGTTATAAGTATTTGAAATATTATAATTTAGATAAATAAAATACATTATATAAAAATCTGGATAATTTGTTCAGTGACGTCAAAAATCATATGTTGTAAATAAACATAAGTTGCTTGAGTCATCCAGTATTTTCTCCATATTTAAAAATAGAGACTGTCAGTTAGTGTGGCACAAAGCTTCCTCGTAGCATACCAAGTACTTTATTGATTTTATGCTTTTACTTATTTATTTAATTGTTTCCCCCGTTTTTGCTTCCGGGCTTACGGCTTACCGAAGGTAACGGAAGATATGTGATCGTTCTGAACAACGGAAATATTTTTTTATGTCCCTAATTTCAAAAATTCCAAGACAGAAATCCGTTTCAAACATCAGGGAACATTTTTGGTTCTCCGTGTTTGACAGTCGGTGTGTCGCTCAATTTTTGCGAACCAACATAATATCTTAAAAACTACAAGTTTGATATTTATGAAATTTGTAAAGTAGGTAATAATAATTAGCCCATTGTTGATCCCATATAAGTTTCAACCTTCTGCGTTCATTGGTTTCTCTTCCACATTCGCACAAACATTTTTGTTTACACCTATATCTTCAACTTCAAAACGACTTATCTGATATTTGTATGAAATATTTATAGTTTATCAAAAGTAACCCACAGATTACAGATAGCCCCAAATTAATTTGAACCATCTAGTCTGTGCTCTTTAACTTTTGCAAAATAGACACTTTAATTTTAATTTTATTTTTTGTCTATTTTACATAGTACTAGCCTTCACCCCGCGCGGGGCTCATGCTAGGAATTAGTGGCAATGTTTCCAATTGTCATGTATGGCTAGCAATTAAATGAAACGCCTAAATAGTTTTGTGTCCAAGCCTTTCTAGGAATAAAATCAGGACTATATTATACATCATTCATTCCGTTACTAAGAATATAATATTCTCCAAATCGTAGTTTAGAGTCTCTCTATATATATTAAAAAAATAGCCAATAGAAACTAATTAATATGTCTAGTTATTAATAAAATTACTAAAAAATGGTATAATAAATAAGAAAATAAACGTTCAATTTTTTAAGTTTTTGGTAGTTTTCATACTACGGAAAGTTAAATTTTAATTTAAATCAAATTATAATTATTATTAACTACGGGAAACAGACAGTGAAAAATACACTCCAGCGCCGGGATTTGAACCACGGGCCTCTATACTGGAAATATAGAGGCCAGTGGTTCAAATCCCGGCACAGGAGTGTATTTTTCACTGTCTGTTTCCCGTAGTTAATAATAATTATAATTTGATTTAAATTAAAATAAACGTTGTAAAAACCAACCAGACTGGGATGTCATTGAACAGTCATCAACCATGATGGTGCATTAATTTAATTACCAGTAGCTTCTCTCAATGCGGCAGTTGCACGTTGCACCAGTAAATATTTAATAACTCTGTTAAAGAAAATATAATTATATAATAAAATAGACTGCCAATATGTGTGGCACTTAGCTTCCTTGCATCCTATCATGTATTTTATTGTTATATTAACACTAACATTATTGTTATATTACTTTATTGTTATATTGTTTATTTTGTAAAAACTATTAATAGTTTAAGCGATTTTTAACTCTTCATAGCGGTGTCGCTGTTGGTTTTACTAAAAAATTGTATTTGAAAAAATTTATGTCTCATTGAATAGACGAAGTTAAATTTTTTTCCGACCTAAAATTCAAAATTTAAATTTGAAGTTCACGTTTACGCGAACGTTGCGCGTGAACGCTTGGACGGATAATGTTGTCTAACGAACTCGTCCTGAGCATTGGTAAAATGAACATGTCTACCAAATTTCATCAAAATCGGTCGACATTTACTCAAGTTATCGTCACACGTTTCATAATTCGCGGACACACAGACAAAAAGACACGAGACCAAAAATGTTCCCTGATGTCTGAAACGGATTTCTGTCTTGGAATTTTTAAAATCGGAGACATAAAAGTTTTTCAGCATGCTTCCATACATACATAACAGAATGCTTCCTTTACCTTCGGTAAACTCGGAAGCAATACACATGTAAAATATATGTTCAATAACAACTGAAAATGTTAGTAGTGTTACTGTATCCAATCTTATACCCCTCGCATTAAAAGAAAAACTAAAGTTCTTTAAAGATGTTTTCTAAAGATATCAATCAAAAGAATCAAAGAAATCAGGGAAAGACCATAACTTAAACTTAATTTTCAATGCATTTACTTGCATCGAAATGATGTTTTATGCATAGAATTTAATAAAGGAATATTTATGAACAACAGCGTAAATCGTAAATTGAACTGTTTAAAAAGTTGATTGTTAAATCACAAGAAAACGTTCTAAAGCGGAAATTATCCCTTCAGAACAGGAAAAATAAACGAATCGGCTTTGTTTTGTTTATAACCTGAAACCTGAATGAACGGTGAGGGGGAAAACCAGCGAATTCGTCTCCACGACTTCATAAATGTAGTATTGTTAACCATAGCCGGATACGCGCCAAGATCCACTAGATGTGAACCCACCTTCAGAGATCAGATTAGTTTTGTCTTAGTTATATTATTTGTTAGCCTAGTCTTAGAAATTATTTGTTAGCCTGTGGTTAGTTACTGTGTTCCGTGTTTAAATTTGATTTTTCATTTTTTTTTTTTTTTTTAATGATTATTTTGTTTATTTATTGTATTTATAGTCCTTTTATTTTTTATAAAAAGGGTTTTATTTATTATTCTAGTTTATTGTTATTTGTATTGTTCTATTTCATCGTTATTCTACTATTTAGTCAAGTAGCAGTTATATGTGATTAGTGATTAGATTAGTTTGACAATTTGTATACATAATTATTATGTCTCAACAATAAAGAATTATTATAGACAATGATAAGAGTGTTTTTTCACACAAATATGTTATTCAGAGCCAATAATGACATCAGAATAGTCTTTCAATTCATAAGTGTTTTTATTTGGATGTGGATGGAATGTTACAGGTATACATCTAAAGAAAGCTCAATGAGAGCTTCTTTTTCTTGAAGATTATGGTAAATCTGGCTCACGTACATGGGCGCCGACTTATAAAAATTATTGGGGGGGGGGGGGGGGGGCACGAAGGAGTATGAAATACTTCCCATGAGAGGGGGGTCCGGTGTCCTCCCCCGGAAAATTTTGAAAAACTAGGTCGCAAAAACTGCTATATTTAAGGCTTTCTGGTGAGTGTTTATAGCAATTTTAAAGAAAATGTCATGCCAATAGTATCGTGATTTTTTCTTTTTAACTCAAATACCAAACTTTTCTCAAAATATTTTTGCCCATAATAGATGAAAATTTTAATAAATCAAAATTATTACTTATCGTTTCAATTAAACTTTGTAGTATAATATAATAAAAATTCATCAATAATAGACAAAACAATTTTTTATAATAACACTAAAAAAAGTTATTATCTAAGTATATCAAATTAAAGTTTTGTCTGTACATCAGTCAGAATTGATTATTTTTTGGATATTTTTAATTTTATACATTTCAAAAACCGAATCCGGCCTTACATTTTTCTGCGAGTGTATGTGTGTATCTATGTCCGTACGTATGTATGTCTGTCGCTTCCAGTCCGAATTTATAGGTGCAAAACTGGCTAAACGAAATCAATTAATTTTTTTCAGAGGTGAGCGTTGCGCATGTTTTAGGCTTGGTTTCATCTAAAAATATCGAGTAGAACCAAGGTTATTAATTATTGATTTTGGGCCCTTAACATTAGGCCTTTAACATTTAAAAAAAAATGTTTATCCCCTTAAAAAATAGAGATGGCGGACGTAATTATTGAAGTTTGTTTGGAGGCTTATTGAGGATATATGGGTAAATCGTATCGAAAAGCAGATTGCACCAGCGGTAACTGATTTTAAAAGCTCTACAACTTGAGTCCTATGACTTTTTGTCTTACCTCCATCAGTTCTACCTTAAAAATAAAGTAAATTTGATTTTTTTTTAATTCTAGATTTTTGAGCTCTTATGGCGTCCACAATGGTTGACTGATTTAATTTTTAATTGGGGTTCTTAAACCTACACTAATGCTCTTTAAATCGAGTATTTATTATATTATTTTGATTTTTAACTACGTTTATTTTTTCAATTATTGTAGGCATCTCTTTTTGTTATTTATTACTATATTACTTAGTTTCTATTGGCTATTTTTTAAATATGTATATATAGATAAACTCCATAATACGAATGAATGATGTAAAGTCCTGATATTATTCCTAGAAGACTTTGGAAAAAAAACTATTTAGGCATTTCATTTAATTGCTAGGCCTACATGATAATAGGAATCATATAGCATGAGCCCGCGCGGAGAGAAGGCTGGTAATCAATCAAATTAAAAATAAAAAGCATCAACTACCTAATCTGTATCAGGTAGTCTCTACCAATTAAGGATAAATTGTTCGTATACACACAAAATTTATTTAAAAATAGCATACGTAAATTTCAAATATTATAAAATTATATGCCATTAATTCTTTAATAATGAAGAATATTACAAGTTAACAATAATATACAAAGAATGAGAAAATGAAAAAAAAGTTTGTCCCCCCCCCCAAAATTTTGGAATGTGGGCGGGCACCTATGAACTTCACTTCCTTACTGCTACTATTACTAATGCTAACTTTTTCACCACACCCGGGTTTACAAATTTAAAATTTGCTAACATTATTTTAATTATTATTAATATTATCACGAATATTATTTTTTAATATTTCAATAATAAATATTGCCTTTCCTGTCACCCCTGAGGGGGCTCGAGCCCCTTGGGCCCCATGGAGTCGGCGCCGGTGCTCACGTATATAAATTAAGTAAATCTGTGTATCTAATTTGCTTGATTCTTTAATCTGCGAATAATTTAATCGAATGATATAGATATAACTATAAAGTTGATTTAATAGGTTTGATTCAAATCCAATAATAATGTTAAAACTATAGCCTTAATAATCAAGGTCAATGCTAATTGAGTAATTATTTTCCCCCAACTCAGTCGGCAGTAGGGAGGGGTAAATCCTTCTGAGGTATAACTGGGGAATTTGGGCGCCACCCCGCTCAAAAGGGTAAGAACAAGGAGGATGAAAGAATAAACCAGGAAATAGTATAATAATAGTATTATAATAACAGTATAATTTTAGCCAACCTCAAAAGTTGATGACTGATGATTGCAGTGCTCTAGCTTAGTCTGTTGGCTACGCTGCGTAGTTTTAGGGTAGCAATAGCGGAGACCTACGAAACGCTGATGGTTTCCGCAATCCGGGAAGTTCGGCTCCTTCTTAATCCACCGTAGGTGAGAACAGCCCTAAACTTAAACTTTAAAAACTATGCAAGGAGGTAGTTTCTTGCCAACAGCTCTCAGACACAACTCACTGTCCTTCTGACTCAACTAAAACTCCTCTAGCTGTTATAACCCCCTCAGGGTTACCCATAAAAGAAAAGTGAAAAAAAACTAAACCTAGACCTAATGACAATACATAAACCACTCTAAAACTAAAGATAGACTTACACTACAATTCACCCTAGATTTTATTAAAAACAATAAAATTGTTAGGGGGGATATAAATCATAAAAAAGTGTTACAAAACTTTAAATTTTTCCATTTACTTGTTCGTTTTTTTAATTAAAAATAGTATTGTATGAAATCTTCTAAGATGTTATGGTACCTATAATTTACGTTAATATTGAACATTTCATCAAAATGTATCACAAAATAACTTCGGGCTCTCTCCGTGCGCGTTTTGCTATTTTCTCAGGAACTAGATTTTTCCCGGGAAAACGCCTTGTATCATTAGATTCGTATTTAAATGGACTACATTTTAGAATTCTTTAATCAAAATCTCAATACTTTCCCTTTGTATGAGAAAATAAAAAAATTAAGTTTAACGAAAGCTTAACAAAAGTAAACAAAACATCGTAGAATGACTCGCAATAATACAGCTGGGAGTTTAACAGCAGTGTTGTCGACCTGAGTTCAACAAATTCACTACATTTGCCATTCATTCTCTATTATTTACAAAATAATTAGATTGGCGGACGGCGGACGTGGATTATAATCCCGTTTTTAAGAATGGGCATGGAAAGACCAACATTATAACCAAAATGGACATTATAACAAGCAAAATGGAATTTTGCTGACAAGTTTTTTAAGTTTTAGTCCCGGCCGAAGGCGAGAGGCGAGGATAGGCTAAACAAATTCACTGCAGAAGTGAAGCCGAGGCAGGAAAATGTTAATTACCTGCTAAGGTGACCGATGCAGGTAATCTTTAAACGAGATTATTATTTACAAATTGCCACACCTATAAAATTACGTAGAAAAAAAAATATCGGACAGCGATGTGGGTTTAAAATTATTTTTAATCAATTCAAAACAACGTCACCAAGTAAAGTCTGTCAAATAGTGTGTTACATAGCTTCCTCGCGTGCTATTTCGTATTCTTTAATGGTTTTATAACCTATTATTGTCAAATTTATTTAATTTTCCCCAGTTTTTTAAATCTGTCAAAATTAGATATTTCTCCCCAGCTTACTGAAAGTAACGGAAGCTATGTGGTCGTTCTACAGGACGTACATTTTTCTATGTCCCGCTTTCAATGATTCCAGGACAGAAATCCGTTTCAGTTATCAGGGAACATTTGTAGTCCCGTGTCGGTCTGTCGCTCAATTTTTTCGAACTAATCTTAAAAACTACTTATTTGATTTGAGTGAAATTTGGATGGTAAGTAGGTCATTATTAGCCCATTGTTGGGCTAATTATGATTGGTGGCAAACCTGTGCAAAATATAATTTATCTACGATTGATACGAAATATAAACATTGGTTAATGATAACCAGAGTTAGAATAAAATATTTATTTAAAAAAAAAAAAAAACAATTTGTAAACAATAATTTTCAAGGATTAGAAGCAATTTTTTTAATTACAGCTTCCACTAGTTGCTCTTTGTTAGCGAAAACACATTGTCGGTGAATGCTTAACATGGCTAACCCATTTAACCCGTTTTTTCCAATTGTACTTCATAGCCATGTTTTGATTAGGCTGAATATGGTTGTTGCCTTTGACTATGTCTAGAGTCTTCGATTGAAGTACATTTACTACGGGTTCCAGTATAGCAGAATATTTAGAAATTAATGCTACCGAGGCAATAAATGAAGATCTGCACGCTGCTGCATGCAATTGATAAGCATTTTTTCTGGTTGCTGCATTTCCCTCTTCAGCTAATGATTCCATTGCATTAACAATATCAATGAAATGATCCTTAAAAACAGGGATGCTTTTGTATTTCTTTGACCACCTAGCCTCACATAATATTGGAATATTGGCAATAAGCTTCCGTCGTAAAACACTCGATTAAAAAATGTAAGTATCTCCTTGATACTTCCAACGCAGTTTCGAATTTCTGGATTACGTTTAAGTCGTTCATCGCAAGGTTAAGCCTGTGAGAGGAGCAATGGAAGTAGAAGGCTTTTTTGCACTTTTGCTGCAAGATCGCATGCACATCTCCTACTATCCCAGACATGGTGGGACATCCGTCGAAGCCTAACCCCACACACTTATCAGGGTCTAGGTCTAAGGATGACACAAAATCTTCAATGGCTTTGGCAATAATCATTGCATTAAGACCTTCAAGCTCTAAAAAGTGCAAAAGAAAAAAAATTGAGAACGGTATAGAAGAAACAAAGAAAGGTATAGATGGCAATAAACAGATTTTCTCTACTCGGGCCACTTCAAAAGTAATAATTGCACTGACTCCAACCAAACAGAATACATGGTAAATAGCGCTTCTGGATTCTGGAATATTCCCGCAGTGTCATGAAATAAGGTGAGAGGGATGAGACTATTCCAGAAAACTCATATTGTCACAAGCAAGACGATTAGGCGCTAATTATAACGAGTGCCGCTTGAAAAAACGTTTGTCTCATTGAATAGATTAGAATCCTATCCTTAAGTTCCAAATAAAGGTTGTAGGTCTTAAACTAATAAGACATTTTAGATGAAATTTGGTTTAAATATTCAGAAAAATCATATCCTGAGGCAAACTCAAGATTTAAATTTGGGATTACCCATAAAAACTCTCATGAAAACTAGATTTTTCCTGGGAAAAATCTAGTTTTCGATATATTGATGCAAATAAATTTGTTTTCCTTGAAAATGGAAAACAAAAAAGAAAGCAACCACACCTAATGATCCGTTTTAAGTATGTTTAAAAATAAATCAATTAAAGGAGATATTATGGAATTTAAATACAGCCTAAATAATTGAGAAAGTTTTGTTTGATTTATCAGAACAATTTTTTGGACCGTCTTGGAAGGGGGGGGGGGGGGGGGGGGCAGCTGCCCCCCTTGCCTCCCTCTGGATACGCCCATGAGTGGATTTACTACCCTCGCTGTCGCTCGGGTGCAAACTCCACACTCGCATGCAAAATGCTACTTTCCGCACTAGTCGCGTAATGTACTACTTTATTCAATTAGCTAATATCATTAATTATAGTGTTAGAAAATTAATATGATCTTTGAGTAATGCTATACACGTATTCTTAGGAATAGTTTGAAACTATTAAGAAAGTTTATTATTAAAATATAATTTAATCTATTAAATAATTCGTTTTCATATGAAAAATAATTTTTTTAACTTAAGTTTCAGGACATGGATGTCCTAATTCATTCACAGTAATAAACGAGGAATCAATCATCTGTGATAGGATTTATTATTAATGGTTTTCTTTTAATTAATGAAATTTTAAAGGTTTGTTTCAATAGTATTTTGAACAATTTGTGTGAAGTTTGATTAAAATCAATACACTAGAACGTAAGACACTGCTATAAACGATGTTTTCCTTTTATTAAACGAATCTAGAATCTTTTCTCGTTTTAAAAGTTGTATGTAAGATCGCAACATATCTTAAAAACTACTCGTCCGATTTTATTGAGATTATTGGATGTTATGTAATAATTAATTAGCCCATTGTTGGTGCCATATAAGTTTCAACCTGCTACACCCATTTGTTTCTCTACCACATGCGCACATACATACATTTAATTACACCTATATCTTCAAAAATACTCATCTGTTTTTAGGAAATTTGGAATGAAAGGTCATAATTAATTTCTTGGTATCTCTAATACTTTTTGAAATATGTATTTATCTCCAGAAGGGAAAAAAGTAAACTTTTCTCCCTAGTTTATGGGGAGGGAAGTTACTAATTGCACCCTGTCAGGATGAACAGGGAATAAAGAAGGGGCCCTTTCCTTAATCTGAGGAAAATAAGGGAATCACGAACTCTCATTATTCATTCCCAGTGTTGCCCTAGATAAAGCACAAGTAAGTAAGACTGGTGCTAAATACACTATTTCATTTATTAACTTTTTTTTATTTTCTAAATCTAAACGTCATTTTCACACCATGATCGTAGTCATGTAGCCTCCACAACAGTTGTCATGGTGATTCATCTGTAGGGAGAGTGAGGTTGGTTGGGACACTTTTTTTATAGTGGCTGTGAGAGCCATTGTTTTTGCATGAACTTTTTCGCTTTTGTATGAATATTATACATAGAGATCTTAACTAACATATTCCAGACATATAGCGACTAAAAAAACATTATCACCCTATTTTTCATATTTTTCCAAAACCTTCACTTTGTCCAATGTATCCCAATGGGTGGGATACATTGGACATAGGGGGTGGGATACTTTGAACACACACCAAAACTCCTGATTTTGCAACTGAGATCATGAAAAATATTCATTTAAGTACTTAAATAGAAGGCATACTAAATAAGTAAGAAAGAAGGCAACCAAAAGAAGAAATAGGTACGATGTGTGTGTGATATCGGGATGAGTGGGACAGTTGGGGGATGAATGCGGTACATACTGTCCAACTCATCCCTCGACGCCATTTTTTTAAAAAAACATTGAAACACATTGTTCCATAGTAAGCAACCAAAGTGATTTATAATCATAAATAAATCCATTACCAGGTTAAAATAGTAGAGACTCCGAAGAATATTGTAGAGGGGCTGGAAAGCTTCCGACGTGGGTCTCAAATTTTACATCAGCTTGTCTCAAAATTGAATTTATTTTTTTAAAAATCAATGGTAATCAACAACACATGAGACCACTTCAGGGATTGAATAACAATTGAAGGGCTACTGACTGGTCCTCCAGGGTGGCTAATCTGACCTTCATTTCAACCAAAAACAACAGTGTCAAATTCATCCCACTGTCCCAACCAACCCCGCTCTCCCCTAATACAAACAAACAAGTTATAGGCGAAATCATTATTTCTAAAGGTAAATCTTAATCAATCCATATTTATCTACATCAGTTGGCAGCCCAATTCGTTACATAATCATTTTAAAGATTTTTGGGGAGGAGGGAAACATTTTTTTTCTCATAAATAGGAAACTTTTTAAATATCTTTTTGTTTTG